>OY288250.1:39347732-40088482 GCA_958450325.1 Agrostemma githago
AGATGGGTTGGAAGAGATTGAAACCGCCGGTAGAAGTTTCGATTCTCTCCTCCATGATGATGTGGGGCCAAGTGATGAAGATGGGGAACCACAACTTGAGGCAAGTGTGGGGGTGTGCAACGAGGAAGTGAGGCCAAAACCGCTTTTTGTGCCTTGTTTCTTGGAGATGAAGCTTGCTTTTGATTGGAGGCAATGCTTAGGGAGGAAGAGGTCGGTGAAGCTCGTAGGATGGATAGACCCCGGAGACAACTTTGAAGATGATTTTGGGTCTTGGAAATCCTACTTCTTGCCTCCTCCTTGGAGGCCGTAGAGGTCGGTTAAGCTCGAGCGCTTCTTGGGCCTTCACTATGATGTCGGTAGCGCGTTCGACTTGCTCCTCCATGCCCTTGAGGGCTATGGTTGAAGAATGGAGTCCACCATCCTAGGTTTGACGGAGTTCCTAAAAGAACCGTCATGTTGTATATTCCTCTCTCTTCTTCTTTAGAGTACTTGTGCTTGTATTTGTGTTTTATCTCTTGATTTTGGTAGTTTTGTGATATTCTTGTAATATTGGATTATTGATGAGCGTTGTGAGGGAGAGAATTTGATGTTTTGTTTGAGTTTATTGTGATAGGTGAAGTGAAGTTGACTCCTAGAAAGGAGTAGTTGATGATGGAGTTTGGTTTGCGAGCGAGGAAGTCGGTTTTTGAAGCTTATGATAAGCTTTTGGGCTTGGGGAAGCAAAGAAGACTCATCCCGACCGGGAAGAGGGCTTCCCGACCGGGAAGGATGAGGAATCCCGACCGGGAAGGAGCCATCCCGATCGGGATGAAGGTGCAGAAAATCGGATTCACTGGAGTGTGTTCCCGACCGGGACGAGAGCTTCCCGATCGGGAAGGGTTTATCAACCCGGTCGGGACCATCCATCCCGACCGGGATGGTCCCCTTTGACTCCACCCATCCATTATACCCCCTCCCAACCTCCCTACTCCTCCTTACTCCTATTATATGACCCGTACACCTCACTTTTTACACCGAGATCCACATCAAATCCCACCCCCTACCATTACTACCCCAACCATGCGGTTTTATCAAGCTTGAAGGAGGATGACAACGAAGACAACAAGCAAGCGCCTATATTGATCTATGAGACGATGGAGAGAGTGAGTTGCTAACCTATGGTACGGCAACTATCCTTTCTTTTCCGTTTTTGTTGTTGCTTGTTCTCCTTTGTTTTTTCCCCTTCCCCTTGTACACTTTTGTGTCTTGATGTCATGGTGGCCTTCGAGGCCTCGGTAGTTGTTGCTCCCGACTCTCGATGATGTGACTACATCGAGAGTCATTTCAAAATCCAAATTTTTACAAGATTTTCACTTTCTTTTTTTGAGGATTTAGTCGGATTTAGGCGGAATTCGGGCTAGGTGACTTGATTACACCTAGCCCTCCCCTCCCATTTCCTTTTATTTCCTTCTTTTTATTTCTTCCCCCATCCATATCTTTTCTTGTCTCGGCCCATGGTGACTTGACTACACCCCGGTCGGACACCTTCTACCTTTTCTTCACTTTATTTCTGATTTTTTATTTTTATTTTCGTAGTTTCTTTTTCTTTCTTTTGTCTCTCCGCACCCTACGATCGAGCATGAGGACATGGCTCGATTTAAGTGTGGGGGAGCGATATTCTAGTATAGTTAGTTTTATTTTCTTAGTTTTTCGAAAAAATCTTAAAAATCCCTAAAAATTTGAAAACTTTTCACAAAAAATCAAAAAAATTTTTCTTTTGTGTGTTTTCCTTTTATGTCATTGTGTCGTATATTTGTTTTGTGTGCGTGTTTTGCCTCCCTTAATCCTTATAGGTCGCTTAATCACCGCTAGCTTTGGAGAGCTTTCAAGACACCGGGTAACATCTTTTCAACCCTTTTTCCTCATTGTTTCTCGTGGAGTTTGGAGGAGATGTGTGTTGTGGTGGCTCGGGTGGAGCTTTGTAAAGTTTGTGGATGATTGGTTGCTCATTTGGAAGCTCGGGGTGGTGCTTGTTATTTGTTTGTTTTGTTTTGTTTTATTTTGTTGCCTTTTTGTTTCTTTTCTTTTCGTTCGTTTTCGTTGAGTCTTTGTTTTGTGTGTGTATTTGTGTCAAGTGTGTAAACCATTTTCGAAAACCCGGTTTAGAGGCTAGTGTGTGAGTGCTTACTTTCCCTTCCTAGTAGTATAAATCGAGCCTTGGACTTTAATCTAGTAGAATGACCCTAAATCAATGATTTCGTTGGTCCTTTACCTTGAGTCCACCTAGCTTACTAGGAATTTACTACGGGATTAGCACTTTTGACAATTATGACCACCCACGGTGTGAAAAGGCCTTGGTTACCGAGCCTCGTCCCTTAGGTGACCGTGTCTAGGATTGTTTGATTAGTCCAAGTTATCCACTTTTTGTGGGTTTGAAAGGGAATGCGCAACCCCGACTTACCCATTCACCTACCTCCTACACATACCCACACAAATAAAATGCAAATTGTTGATTCTCTCTTTCTTGTTATACAATCAAAACGCCAAAAATGCCAAATCATGCCAAAAAGGCAAAGAAAAGAAAAGAAAGAAAAAAATGAAAGAAAGAAAAGAAATGAAGAAAAAGAAAAGGCACAAAAGCCAAAAAGAAAATAGAAAAGAAGAAAAAGAAATGGCATGGCAACAAACAAAGCAAAAAATGTCAGAAAGAAAGAAAATCCCTAAAGAAAACCCGTCTCACAATAAAAGAAATCCCCACAAAAATAAGCCTTTTTCCGACTTTTGCCGTGAAGAGACTACCAAAGGACCGAGTCCCGAGGAAGGATGATAGCGGCATTAGTCGGTCTTCCCTCATTTTGCATGTTTTCCATCTTTTTACTTGGACTAGTTAGGCGGTCTTGGACACGGGACGACCCTCTTGGCTCACGCTAAAGGGGGCGGGGTCTCACTTACCTATAGTGTCAACTAACACCGTGGTTCTTCACTTTTCCACAACGCCGATCGTCCCGTAGTACATTTTTAGAAAGTTAGGAGGACCTAGGTAAGTTACCAACGTTTTTATTGCTTGATCGTCATACTATTAGGGTTTAGCTCACCTTGGTTTGTATGTCTAGGTTGGGAACGTTGTCACTTACCTCGAGTCCTCAACCGGTGTTTCATTCACCGCTTTTAGAGGGAAGCGGTATTTCTTTTGTTTTGGGTGCAACCGTCTATGTGTTTGTTTGTTTATGTGTTTTGTGTCCGGTTGCATCCACAGTTTTGTTGCAAGACCCGACTTGCCTTGCGGAGTGCACTTTTCCTCTAAGTGCACTCGCGTGAGTTGAAGGGGCGTAGGGTGCGCTAATACCCATTCGGCTAGTTTAGTAGTTAGTGTGTGCTTACTCGAGGGCGAGTAAGGGTTAAGTGTGGGGGAGTTGATAAGTGTAGTTTGTAGTGCCTATTTGTTGTGTTTTGGTCCCTTTTTCCTTGTGGAATCGCTCCTTTGGAGCGATTCATGGGCTTCTTATGCTTCCTTTAGTTCGTTTTAGGTTCCCGAGACCGATTTGGAAGAGTTGGAGCGATTCCGACTCAATACATACACATTTTGGAGCCAACGAGATAAAGGAACGATGACTCGAGGCCTTGGAATCGACCCCGAGACCTTGGGACCCAATCCCGAGCCTCCGAGACCCGATCCCGAGTCCCGAGAATCGGTGGGAAGCCCATGAGAGGCAAGGAAGGACCAAAGAGCGTTTAAGGAAGGCATACAAGACCCATCCCGTTCGGGATGACCTCATCCCGTTCGGGATGGGATGCACTTTGAAGGAGGCTGCTGTGAGCCCATCCCGGTCGGGACCATCCCGTCTCGGTCGGGATGACAGGGCCGTCCCGATCGGGATGATCCGTCCCGGTCGGGACCGTGATGCTGCTGCACGACTCTTTTTCTTTCTTCTCCTTCATTCTTGTACCCATATATATACTCCCTTCTTGTAATTTTAAGACATCTTATCTTACCCTAGATTAGTTGAAGCCTCCAAAACCCTAGATTTACTCTCACTCATTAGCTTTAATCTTCCTTTAATCTTAGTTAATCCTTAGTTAATTATTGTAATTAGTTCTTGTATTAAGAGGATACTTGAAGAATTCTCCAAGATTGACAACCTTGGGTTTTATTTGGGTTCTTATTTATACAAAATTGCATCTTTTCATCTCCTTAGTGTTGGTATAACCTTTCTTACTCTTAATCTTGTTTATTTAATCTTGTTTGAATCTTTTCATATTGTTAGTATCATTGTTCTTGTTAATCATTATGGATGTTTGTTTAGTGATAATATTTTCTCTTGTTATGGTTGTTTTATTCTTGATAATGAGTGAGTAGTCTTCTTGTGTGGTTAGTAGGGGGATTAGGGGTAGATTATGGATGATTAGGGTTGATTAAGGGGAAAAGGTTTCATCTTTGTTGTTAGTCACATTGTAGGCACTCTATGTGTTTGTTGATATGCTTGTGTGAGTTGTAGTGACCATGCTTCCCATACTAGTGTTCATCTTCTCATTGATTGCTTATTTTGTGGAAATGTTGAGAATAGTTTAGTCGCGAGAGCGCGGACTAGGGTCTAAGTTGCGAGAGCCCGGACCCACCTTGACATCGGTCTAAGTTGCGAGAGCCCGGACCGACTCTAGCGATTAGGAGGCACCTATACCCTTGATCACCCCAATTACCCTTCTACTCCTATGAACCCGACCTACCCCACTTCTTTCCATATTTGATCCATCGTCTTAGTTAGTCATAGTTCTTCTAGTTTATTTATTAGTTCGATCATTAGTCTAGTTCTTACTCCTCCTCCTTAATAGTTTTCCATTCATCGCTTCTTTGTGTTTGTTTGGTAATCTAGTCTCGTTGTAGGCCGACCTAGTCTAAGCTTTGATATACCGTCCTCGTGGATACGATCCCGACTTACCCTAGCTACTCACTAGGTTAGTCGGTGTTTTATTGTTGGCTAGGGATGTAATCCCCTAGAAAATCTAACGCGATACAGTGGCGGAAACACTGTAGAGTTGGGATTAAAACACACTGATGTTCTATATTTTAATAAAAGAACGGTCAGTCAATATACAGAGGCCACTTTTTACAAAAGGGCTAAAATATAAAATTCTCTAAACGGGTTACACAAATCCGTGAATTACATAAATGAAGAAAGAGTAGGATCTACGCTACTCGCTAGCTCACACCCAAAACCCAGCAGCAAATACCTGTCATGTTATAAACATAACAGCCACGTCAGTGGGGAGTAACTCGGATGTTCTCCCAGCCATATTATATCATATGGAAAATAATAGTATTATTATATCAAAATACTTAAAATGGAAAACATTAAATGATATAATAAAAATAAGTTTTCAGCGAAACTTAAAGCACTTGCCAACCTGCAAGTCAAAATCAATCGATAATATAAATATTCAAAAATGGCGTTATGGAAATTCGATCGGTGTGCACAAGGCTAGACTTTCACTAGGATAATACTAGAAACTAGCTTCGAGAACTGTAGACTTAACTCATAACAGAATCCAGTCTCTAACTAGGCAACTCAACTATAACAGGACTGCGTGCAGCGAGGTCCTGGTTTAAGTAGTGCATACCCCTCCTGGACAACAAATATGTCTAGTTCAGCTGACGGCGACTAACACGATGCGATATCTAGCTTAAGGTCAAAACATACACTCTCCTGGGCGAAACTACTCCCAGTTCAACGACCAAATGCGCCCCAAATAGGCACACCGACTTTATAGCTGATGGCAAAAACGTACATCCCAGACTATATTACTCTAACCCCACACTTGTCTTTATTCCATAACCCCAAAACAAGCCATTATCGATATTGAGAATAAATAATCATTATAAATAATATGAAGATAAAAGGGAATAAACATTTTATATAAAAAGGGAAACTTTCTATAAATAGGAACTTACTAATTTTCGAAACTTACTTAATATAGAAAGTCTTATAGAAAATACGTAAGTTATTTAAATAAGTGAAATGTATAAAAATAGCATTTCTAACGAAATTAACATTTTATTATTATCGTCGTTATCGTAACTTTATTATATTTCTAAATTCGTTACTCAAAACATAAAGAAAATATAATAAGTCAATATAGAGTATTATATAAATAATTAGGAAATCGAGTTAAAATTATAGATTTTAGAAAAGAGATGTTTTAAGAAAAACGATATCAAAATTAATTGAATCAACGAGTTTTATAAATAAAATGAGAGTTACAAAGACTTCAAATTATTTTTAATAAATAGCTTTTATTGATAAATAATACGGATTTTAATAAAAATAGTCAATCGGAAATAATTAGTGAAAATAGTCTCGATTAAAAATATATTTAAAACAAAATCGACTATTTTCTCATTTATTAATATAAATCGTAAAACGAAATTAATTTATTGAACAAGTATACAAATCTCAATTATGATATAAAAATACGATTTTGAGTTGAAATTATAAATTAACGAAATATGAAGAAAATATGAAATCGTTATTATTTAGTTACTAGTGTCACGATAACCAACAAAATATTATAAACGATCGTAAATAATCAAATTACTAACGATTTGTAAAACGATATCGAAAACTTGTAAAATATTTATAAATACGATTTAAAAGAATATAATTAGCAATAATATATAGCTAAAATTAGAAAACCGAAGTTAAAATATTTACTACATACTACTACTCAAACATACGATATAAAATCGAGTAACGTCCTAAAGTTACCTTTAGCCGAAATCCTTCGATATTCATGTCCTCGCAGTCCAGGCTCCGGAACTTCAATAGGACGCCCTACGCTCCGAGTTGATAGAACCGTTAATCAATCAAGCATGCTCCACCAGATATTCGGGTTGATACATACAGAAAGAAAGAGACAAGGGTTGGATTCGGGCATACCCAGTAAACCAATATAACGTGGGGCTGAAACAAATATGAATAGACCGGAATAGGAGGACTCAAGGTCAAGACCAGAAGAAAACAAGGAGAAAAGAATAATCGTCATAAGACGGAAGAAGGGAATTGCGTGCCAGCAGAAATCTGTCTAGACACATCAAATAGCACCGAAACAACATCAGGTTGTACGGTACAGAGAGAACACGACGAACAGAACTAATGCCAACAGCAGCAGCATACACACAAACAGAAACGATGTAGTTGCAACAGAAACAAAATAGGAAGAAGGAGAATCAAGAAAAATGAAGAAAGGGACAGCGGAATGGCACCAATGAGGAAGGGTAACATGAACACCAGATCATCTACAACAAGAGACGACACGAATACGAAAAGAGGTCGAACAAAATTAGAGCAAGAGGTCGAAACTGAAACTGAGACACACAAGGGGTGATTAAAGATGCTGGTTGATCGAAAAGGTTGACCAAAACAGACTCGACACCCGCACAAATTAAACAGCAAAAGACGACAACGAGTACTAGTAGCAAGCAGCGGCAACAGCGGACCAGCATCAGTACAAAACAGAGGACGGAAACAGGGGCAGCAGTAACGCACGTAGTACACGAAGAAGAGGAAGAGGAAGAGGAGAACGGGATTACCTATCCGGATTAGAGGACACCGGAACCGACCTCAGAGCCGAGAAAAACAGCAGCAATCAAGGCAGCAGCGTAGCAGCAACAGGAGTGTAGCAGCAGCAGCGGTGGCAGTAAATAGCAGCCGCAACGAACATCAAATGCCACGCAGAAGAAGATGACGAACGAAGAGGGAGGAGATGAACAACAACAAGAAAAATGGTGGCAGACGGAGGTGCAAAAACCCGCAGCAGCAATAAAAAAAAGAATGAGGAGAAGGAGGGGGAGAGTGAAGCGGTGCAATGTAAACAAAATAAGGGAAAGGGAGATGGACCAAGAATGAAACGGTGGAAAAGAATAAAGCAAAGGGGGTGTACGTTACATAGTGGGAAAAGGAAAAGAATAATCATCCCATTAAGTGAGTAAGAAAATACAGATTAAATGAATAATACGAAATGATTAAATGAATCGGGTGAGAAACGAATTCCGTAACGATAAGTTGACTGACCCAAAAGACGAATTAAAACCGAATCAATAAAATAAATAAATAATTGAACCGTCTAATAAGATGAGTAAATAAATTATTTGAGACGAAAACAAAGTTTATAGAAATAAATAATTAGACGATGAAAATTTATTTCCCGATAAATAATAAATTTTCGATAATGTGGATAAATTGATTTTTCGAGGAAATGAAATAAATATTTTGACGAAACTTGAAAATGAGCTTCGAGCCGAAAAATAGAAAATTCGAGCTTAAATGTAAATAAAAAAAAGAATTTAGAATTTAAATCGTCGAAATAGACTTTCAGTAAGAATTAAATTAAATGTATAAAGTAAATCGAAACGGACATACAAATAAAAATGTGTTTTAAATGTAAGAAAGGTTTCCGAGACAGATAGAATTTTAGGAGTTTGAAACGATTAAACAATAAATTCGCTTTATAAAAAGTTTAAGAATTACGAGTTAAATCGTAAAAATAAAAATACAAAAATAATTTCAAATTTATTTAAAATATAAAATCAGGGGTGTTACAATCTTCCCCACTAAAAGAAGTTTCGTCCTCGAAACTAACAAAACATAATAATAGAATTGGAAAAGAAGGTTATATCATTTGAACAAAATGAGAATGCTTAACTCTCATCACAATCTCGGTTTTTTTTAAAATTTTACAACTTCAAACATGATATGAAATCGAAATCGAAGACAACATTTATTTCAAGAAGAGTTGGGCTCAATTCCCAAAGTTTAAAATCACTTAAATTAATAAAATGTAAGTTGAAATTATTGGATAATATAATGACAATAAATAATATTTGCAAACAACTCGAAGTGAGAGTACCCAAGTATTTTAAAGCAACAGTAAAACATTTTGATTAAGAAATTCGACACTATTTTGTTTTAAAACCAAACAAAAATTTGAGAAATCAAATTTTGTAGTTTGTAAATAAAAATCGAGCCAATCATCAAACATTTCAAATAACAGATTTAAAGTTTATCGACGATAAAACAAAAAAATTTAGACATATCAAGTTTTTGGAAAATGTTCAACTAACTTACCTAATAATCTTATAGAAATCAAAATATTAGCAATTATAAAAGTTTTCGTAAAGTTTAAACACGCTTGAAAATTGTAACAATTTCGAAATACTTTAAGATAAATTATGAAAGCATTTTGAAACAGAACTAAATATATGTTATTAACCAAAAACAAAAACGAAAATGAAGTTTTGGAATTTATAACTCAAATGTTAAAATTTTATGAAAATCAAAATTTTTAAATTAGTCAAACTTTTCATAACCTAAGTTCGGGAAAAAAATTGATAAACGGATAAATAGAGTCAGAGTCAACGACGAATCGAAACAGAAATTTTCAAACCCGATAAAGAAGTCAAAGGGATTGGCCGAAGAAGAAGTAGCACGATTAAAGAAAACCTAAGGAGAGGAACGAAATTGAGAGTTAAACAGAGCTCTCAAGGAATTACAGAATAAATTAACCATCTCGAGATTCCCGGTACGACTCCCACAACCAGGGTTCCTAATTTCCAACAAACATGTTAAGTCCACTATTAGGCACTAGGTGGTACTACGCGGTCAATATCTCCAAAAATGTCTTACGTGATTATCCAATCGACACGATATTAATCCACAAATATTTTACAACCTAATCTTATCAACTAAAATTCCAACGGTCAACAGACAAACCCAAACTCGCAATTGATAAGATTCCTAAATCCAAAGATCATAAAGTTTGAACTCGAGGTGCACCCCAAATTTCTCGAGTAAGGAACACTAAAAGATCCACCAATTTGACAATGTTCGGGCACAAAATTCTGAAAAATGATCACCAGCAAACTTATACTGCCACAAGTACAGAAGTTGGGAAAGTACCACAAATCCTCAAACACGCCCAAACCTATAGGTAATGGCGCAAACATTCACGTTTTCAAACACGTCACTCGACTAAGGTTTCTGAGAAGTCCATCAAATTTCTAATCACAATGGTGCAACCACAAAATATTTAATAACTCAACGAAGCCACAATCTCGTTGGTCTAAGGGTTCTGAACTATAAATCCATCAAGATGATTGACAACAAAGTATTCCTCAAAACAACACCACAAACCGTGATTGTGTAAGATAGCTCTCTTCTTCAAGGGTAACAAAATTTATCCAAGTCAGACCACTCAATTCCAAAGTTCATAGGTTACAACCTTAAACAACGATCAACGATCAAATCCATAAGAAACACGGTAATCTATGTCAACCAAAATTTCTAACGACATTAATGAAAACCTTTATTGGTACCACAACACTCAGGCTAACACTTTAAACAATACTCTACGATCCCAAATAATCACGATGCATCCATCAAATAAACATTAGGTAAGAATCCCAAAGTAATATTATCAGTTACACTTAGTTCGGTTCTAGGTTAGGTACCAGGTATCCATCAATTATGACATACTCTTACCATTCCAAAATATATTCAACTCTAAGTCCTCCAAAATAATCAAAGTAACCTATAACCCAAGGTTCAGTGTCTACAGTATCATCCTAATTCCATCAAACAATAATTTACCAATCAAACTATTCCTCAAGAATTTCTTACTTGCTCAGAAGATAGGGTAAACTCACAATCCTCAAATCAGGTCACAAGGGTTTACTAAACCTCAAACATCCATAACTTTAGGGTTCACAGGGACAGAATTCGGTTTAACCAAAGAATCTCAAGAGAAAAGATGGTAAAGTAGGAGAATAGAACCAGGATTCACCAAGCGAATGAAGATGAGAATATAAAAGAGAAGAATTGGAAGAAGTAAAAGCAGAAACAGGAAGAAAAGAATCAATGATTCAAGATGAGGAAGACCTATAACGAGAAGGAAAAGTTCAGACCTCTAAGGTTCACGAGGGAACCAAAAGGATTAATTCATCTTCTTGCAGAGGAACGAGCACGCAAGTCTTGGGTTGCTCGATCTGGATCTACTGCAACATCATGGAACAGGAATCTACTCTTGATCATCAGGCCTGTAGTTTAAGCAAACTAAACCGGAGCTGAAAAGTCACCATTGACATTTTTCTTGGAGCGCTAAGTTGTCCACTCGAGCCAACAGTAGTTGAGAGTTCTAAGCAGGTCTTGTCCCGATCTGGAGCAGCATCCGATCAATATCATGTTCATTCATCTTCTTCTCAACAAAAGAAACAAATGTTCAATGCTAGTCATTGAGTTGCAAGAACATATAAACCTAAGAGTTAAGTCCTTATTTAGGTTTCTACCCATCTCTAACTAATATTTTATTATCGTTCAAATCATTTACGAGCATTTTTCCTAAAATCAGGTGTAAGCGTCGGGAGCAACAATGCTCTGATACCAACTGTAATCCCCTAGAAATTCTAACGCAATACAGTGGCGGAAACACTGTAGAGTGGGATTAAAACACACTGACAAACTATATCTTATTAAAAGAAATGGTAAGTCAATACATAGGCCTCTTTTTACAAAAGGGCTAAAAGTAAAATCTCCAAACGGGTTTATACAAACCCATAAATAAACATGAAATAAGAAAGAGTAGGATCCACGCTACTCGCTAGCTCACACCCAAAACCCAGCAGCAAATACCTGTCATGTTATAAACATAACAGCCACGTCAGTGGGGAGTAACTCGGACGTTCTCCCAGCCATATTATATCATATGGAAAAATAATATTATTATTATATCAAAATAGTTAAAATGAGAAAAACATTAAAAAGGATATAATAAAAATAAGCTTTCGGAGAAAACTTAAAATATTGGAACAATAAAATCAGAACAAGTTTTCAGAAGAAAACTTCAAATATTTGCCAACCTGCAAATCAAGATGTATCGATAATAATAAAAATATTCAAAATGGCGTATGGATAGGAGTAGTGATGAAGGCCAGACTTTCACTAGGAGAATACTAAAAACTAGCTTCGAGAACCTAGTTCAAACAAATCAAACTTCGGTCTCTAACTAGGCTACTCAACCATAATAGGACGGCGACTTATAAATGCGTGGCCCTAGTTTAAGATGATATGTACACCCCTCCCGAGCACCATAAATACTCAGTTCAACCCGACGGCGTCTTACACTGCGAGGCACGAGTTTAAGGTCAAAATGTACACACACTCCCGAACACCATATATGCTCGGTTCAACAACCAGTGTGCCCCATAAAGACACACCAGCCTTATAGTTGATGGCAAAAACGTAAATCCCAGAATATATTACTCTAACCCCACACTTGCCTTTATTCCATAACTCCAAAACAAGCCATTATCGATATTCAAGAATAAATATAATCAATATGAATAATATGGGGATGAAAGGAATAAACATTTTATATAAAAAGGTAAACTTTCTATAATTAGAAAGTTACTAATTTTAGAAACTTACTTAAAATAGAAATATTGTTATAGAAAATACGTAAGTTATTAAAATATGTGAAATGTATAAAAATAGCATTTTTAACGAAATTAACATTTTATTATTATCCTCGTTATCGTAACTTTATTATATTTCTAAATTCGTTACTCAAAACATAAAGAATATATAATAAGTCAATATAGAGTATTATATAAATAATTAGGAAATCGAGTTAAAATTATAGACTTTTAGAAAAGAGATGTTTTAAGAAAAAAACGATATCAAAATTAATTGAATCAACGAGTTTTAAAAAAAATGAGAGTTACAAAGACTTCAAATTATTTTTAATAAATAGCTTTTATTAATAAATAATACGGATTTTAATAAAAATAGTCAATCGGAAAAAAAATTAGTGAAAATAGTCTCGATTAAAAATATATTTAAAACTAAATCGACTATTTTCTCATTTATTAGTATAAATCGTAAAACGTTAATTAATTTATTAAACAAGTGTACAAATCTCGATTATAATATAAAAATACGGTTTTGAGTCAAAAATCATAACTTAACAAAATATGACGAAAATATGAAATCGACATTATTTAGTTACTAGTGTCACGATAGCCAACAAAATATTATAACGATCTTAAATAATCAAATTACTAACGATTTGTAAAACGATATCGAAAACTTGTAAAATATTTATAAATACGATTTAAAAGAATATAATTAGCAATAATATATAGCTAAAATTAGAAAATCGAAGTTAAAATATTTACTACATACTACTACTCAAACATACGATATAAAATCGAGTAACGTCCTAAAGTTACCTCAAGTCGATAACCGAAACGAACACGTAATCGTCCTTCTTACTTAGTCCAGCTTAACCTTGACTTTGAAAGTTATGCTCCTGCTCTTGCTCTTCAATAGAACTTCGAGACCTTGAAGTGGAAACAAACGAGATTGGGACGAGGAGAATAGGGACAAAGAGAACATGAGAAACAAGGCAAGCAAAACCGAGGGAAGGAGGAATCAAATCGACCCGATAGGAGAAGGAAAAGAGCACCGATTCGACATCGAACTGAGCAAACAGTGAAGAACAACACCCGTACCGACAGTAGCATCAATAATCAATGAATAGCAGTGCAAGGCAGAACAAACGGGCAACGACATAAGCAATAGAACGACAACATCTACAGTACGCACATCAGCACAACAGCAGTAGCAGCCAAACGTAGAAACAGCAACAAATACGAAAAACATCAATCGTAAAACGAGGGTAGCAGCAGCAGATCGAAAGAGAGCAGTAACCACAACCAATGATGACAACCGAAACAAGAATAGCAGTAGCATCAACAGTACCGCTAAACGAAGAAGAAGAAGAAGGAACGAAAAAGAGCAGCGGCAGTACCGTAACAGCAACGAAACGCAACAGCAGCACATAGAAAACGAAGCAGCAGCAGAACGGAAACTAATACGATAACGAGAAAGGCAAAGGTCAACAAACTCGTCCTAGATTCAGCGAAAAAGCTCAAGAACAGTGGAAAAGAAAGAGGAGAACGAAATAAGGAAGAAGAAGGAGACAAAAACAGCAGCAAAAATCAAGGACAAAACGTAGCAACAGCAGCAAACAGGAAACGGAAGAGCAAAGACAAATTGCTCACCGAGTTTCGACGATGAAAGGGATGAAGACAGGGATGCTTGGCCGGAGAGACAAACGCATCAGCAGTAGTGACACCTGTGAAGCGGTAACAGTAACAGAACAGCAGCAGAGCAATGGCAGAACCGTAACAGCAGCAGCGACGAAGTACAGCGGCGTGTACAGGACAGCAGGGAAGATCGAGAAATGGTGAGGAACAGGACAAAGGCAACACGCAGCAGCAACACGAACCGAAACCGAGAACGACAACGAGGACAGAAAAGGGCGACAAAACTGACCTCAGAGCCGAGTAAAACAGCAGAATTCACGGCAGCAGCAGGAGGCGTACCACGGCAGCAGAGATCACACACCGAATGACAAGAAAATAGGGGGGAAAGAGGGGAATCGATGAAGGCTAGGGGTGAAGGAGAGAAAATGACGGACAAACGAAGAAGGAGATGAAAAGGAGGGTTGAATGAAGACGGTGAAGCGGAGGAAAAGAAATGAAAAGAAGGGGAGTCAATGTCAGTAATGTGGGAAGAGGTTAAGTTGAGCGGTGGGGGAAAAGACAAGGAAAACAAAGGGGTTTAAACATGAAGAGGATACATTGAATCCAATGGGAAAGCAACACGTTGGAAACAAAAGGAATGGGAAATGAATCCGTTCAAAATAAAGTGGGTCGGAAATACGGATTGATTAAATGAATCGGGTAGAAGATAAATTCCGTAACGATAAGTTGACCGACCTATGAATCGGGTTAAAACGAGTTAATAAAATTAATAAATAATCGGACCGCCAAATAAAATGAGTAAATAGATTATTCGAGACAAAAACGAAGCTTATAGAAATAAATACTTAAACGATCAAATAATATTTCCCGATAAATAATAAATTTTCGATAAAGTGAATTAAATTGAATGTATAAAATGAATCGAAACAGAAATAAAAATATGTTTTAAATATAAGAAGAATTCCCGAGACAAATAGAATTTTAGGAGTTTGAAACGATTAAACGATAAATTCGTTTTATAATAATTTTAAGAGTTACGAGTCAAATCGTAAAAATAAAAATACGAACATAATTTTAATTAAATTTTAAATTTATAAAATCAGGGGTGTTACAGTCTAGGCTATACATTACCGTCCCCGTGGATTCGACCCGACTTGCCTTATCTACCGTAGGAATAGCCGGTTATTTTATTGACGGTTGGGATTCCACGATAAATCCCCTCCCATCATTTACACAACATATAATACTTGAAACATAAAAACATTCTACGACATAATGCGGAAAACATCCATTGCATACAGTTAAACGCTACTCCCTCCCATCCATTCAATGCTTTACATGGAGGATTTCACAAATTTTAAGAAAAGTGGTAAAAGTAAGGGTATTATTGGTAAATCAAATGATTTTATGGGTCCACCAAACTTAAAGTAATGAAAAAGTAGTGGTATTTTGTGTAAATAGAGGAAAGATAGAGGGTTATATGGTAAAATATTTTGCCAAAAAAGGAATGTAAAGAATTGATTGGATTGTCCATTTATAGTAAGTGTAAAGAATTGAATGGATGGGAGGGAGTACATTTTAACAGTCATCAAACCTTAAAACACATAAAAACATCCATTACTAAATGCTACATCTTAACCCTCGTACTTTTAAAGCATCTTCTTCAAGTTGGCCAAGTCACGCTGGAACCCTTTCCTAGTGCGGAAACAGTCCAGAGACATCTTCATCAAAAAATGGATGTAGTCGTCCAGTTCGGCCTCTTTCTCTGTATCGCCAATGGACGCCACAAAGTTCCTCGCGTCTATGGCAGTTGCGACTAGCTGCATGGCTGTTAATTCATTGGACATAGTGGTATCCAATAAACCATCGTACTCCTCGATCAAACTTCTGATTTTTTCTATTTTGTTGGCCTTTATTTTTATGTGAAGAGGTGAAGTTGAAAGTAGGGGGTGTAAAAATGGCGTTGGTATTTAAAGGGGGGAGGCAGTAAATAGGGCTGAAAATTCATTGGGTTAGGCAGTAAAGGGGGGGTGAAAATTTAATGGGTTAGGTGGGGAGGTTTACCTTCCTAAATTAATTAGGGTTAGGAGAGTGAGGTGGGCGTTTGTGTTCTCAATGTGCATTGAGACTCACAAACATCCCCTCCCAGTCACACACTTGTTGTGCATTTTTTATTTGTCGTCGACATCGGTTTTTTTAAAACCATCGTTTTTTTTTGTGAAATAATCTGATTGCGGAAATGATTTTACGGAATTGATTTATGTGTCGTCGATACATGGTGTGTGAATTACATTGTATATTATACGCCGAAATAATGTAAATTTGAAGGTGAAATAATCGTATAATTTTTTGTTGTTTGTATCTGGCGAATCAAATTGCATCGTATGAATTATATAAACTGAAAGAAAATGAATGGTCATATATGTAGGGGTGATTTAGTTTAATTAATTTAGTGAATTTGTGGTTGTCAAGCATGACTCTGCATGAGTTTGCCTATGACTATGAGTCAGAAGTGGCGTGACTGTATCACATCAAGCATGCGACCCTGATACTGAGTTGTCATTCATCTGATACTCAAAAGATGCTCTAACATGAGATTTTTATATATTCCAAAAAAGTGTATTTACTTCACTACACATTCCAAAAAGTGTTTTTACTTCACTACGCCTTACGGTGTGTAGAGGTTTTACCTGCCACAAGTTTTTCTATCTTACGTTTTTCGTCGAGTTGTTTCCATATGCTATGCCCGTCTGCTATGAAAGCGTGAATTTTCTGCAGCACGTCCCCACGACCTTCATTCATGTCAGCAAGGACGAGGGACGCTGCAACCTCGAACGATAAATAACGCCTCCCGATCTTAGTCCTAATATCAGGGTGGACGAATAGCGCACCGTCATACAGGGACATGTGCATCAAGCATAAAATGTCGGATTCTGCGTCGTTCTTTCGGGTGCTCTGCCATTCCAAATTCACCTGTCGTATGAATGTGTCCCACGCTGCGTACACACCGTCAGTGTCTATATATATATTTACCGATTTTCTATAGAACATTATTCTCATGTGTTTACCGATTTTCTATATATGTATTTACCGATTTTCTATAGAACACCGTCATGCGTACACGCTGCATCTTGTGAGAATATTCTATAGAATGTAATATATTTCTATAGTATGTACACACCGTCAGTGTCTATATATATATATTTGTCACTGACGTGCACCGTCATTGTAATAATAATAATAATAACGATAATACCGTAATACTAATAATAATAATAATAATAATAATAATAATAATAATAATAATACCGTAATAATAATAATAATAATAATAATAATAATAATAATAATAATAACGTAATAATAAACGAAAAAAACGGAGAAAAGAGAAGAGAAAGAAGAAGGAGGTTTGTCACCCTCAACCTACATGTTTCTGTCTCGGACTAAGGCTCGTAAGCGTGGCTACAACACGGGAGTCTTCGAGGTGTATGGAGGCTAAGTTGTGGTGGCTCGGGTTGAATTCCTAAAACTAGGTTTAGGGTTTGCTAAAGTTGGTTTTCCTAGGGTTTTTCTAGGGTTTGTTGTAGATGCGTCGGATTAGGGTTGTAAAAGATTAGGGTTTTGTGTAAGAGGTGAAAAGTTGTGAAAAGGGGTGTTGCATGGGGTGTATATATAGAAAAGATTAGGGCACCCGGTTTAGAGCACTCGACCGAGTAAGAGGCCAACTCGGTCGAGTGGCCCGTTATGCCAGCCGCCGGGCTCAAAGCAGGCCCACTCGATCGAGTGGCCTAGATGGGTCGCATGGGTCTCTTTATTTTGGACCTTGACCTTGACTTTGATGGGTTTTGACGTTTGACTTGGACTTTTGATGGTTGACGGGTTGTTTTGTGTGTCTCGGGATCGACTTTGACCGGGGTTGACCCAATCGTGAAAAGTCGATTTTAATTCCGGTGTCGGTTTTGGCCCAAATTAGTCTTGTTTGACTCGGAATGATCCATTGGGCCTGGATTTGAGGTCCGCTTGGTGATATTTGTACTCCGTAAGTGTGTTAGCCAGCGATTAATGGATTTGAGCCCGTATCCGAGCGCATAGAAACATGTTAACGTCCGATCATCATCGGGTGATTTTTGGAAACTACCATAGACACCTGGCAGTCAAAATGCGGGTGTCTACAGAACCCCCACTCTGACTGAGGCTTGGACAGGGCGAAAGTCAGAGTAGCTACCAAGCCCGTTAAGACCTGGTAGACTTCCGGTCGGGTCGTTTATAGTCCGTTGGACTCGCGTGAAGGGCTCGCCAGCCATACGGCAGAGATCATACCTGCGCTCCATGGGGACTTTGGGCTTGCTACGTAAGCCCTGGGTGTGCCTGTGTGTTGGCGCATCCCGTGCTATCCCGAAAAAAATGCTGCTAGGGAGATTTGATGGCTTGCATGTCCCTGTTTGAGTCGTACCTGTATAAGTCACATAGAATGTATGCAACACGTAGGTGGTAAAATGACTCGTGCTGGGGGAAAAAGACCTTTGAATTTTTGAAATTTTGAGATTTGAAAATTTTAAATTTTTGAAATTTTTGACATCGACTCCTAAAGAAATTAGGAAAGTTCGGGATGATTATTTTCACACTAGTATCGAGACTAGGCTTGTGGCTTGATTCTACTTGCAATTAGGAAACTTTTCCTAAAAGCGATATGGAAAGGAATATGCAAGGCTATTGCTATATATAACCCTCCATGCCCTTGGTTTTCTTCATAATTCCCATCACAAGAAAGTCTTTTACTTCCCTTAAGGCAAAAAGAAAGTCTCTTTATTCCTTTTAAGAAATTTATCATGGGAATCGACAGGTTGAGTGCTATGTTGCAGGCGTGGTCCCGTCAATTTAGGGATGCCGATAGGGTGGTTTTGAACCAGACGGGTATAACTCAGCTGTACCCGTTCCGTAAGATGGTGGTAGATCGTTACTTCTTGGATGCTTGTTTGGCCTACTGGGATGACATATACCATGTCTTTGCTTTCCCTCGGGGCGAAATCTGTCCTTTACCCGAAGAGATTGCAGCTATAGGAGGGTGGAACCCGATGCTTCGGCCTACCGTCCCGTATTCAGTTCATGACCCAAAGAGGAAGCTGAGGGAATTTCTGGGGCTATCCCATAACGAAGTGTCCCGTATGATGGAAGGTGGCAATATTTCTCTGATCGACTTGGCTGAGAAATTCATGAACCCTCATGATGTTCGGGTGAGATCAGCCCATAGCCGTAGGGCCTTTTCTTTCTGTATGCTCCATGTTTACGCTTTTGAAGGTCACATGGATTGGTTATCTTGCATGGGTAATGCCCGTCTTATAACGGTGGTGGATTTGATGGAGACCGAACATAGTCCGGCTTGGTTAATCACGGGCGAAATCATCCAAGGGTTGGATAGGCGCAAAAGGGATCAGTCCGTTCGTCTCACCGGAAGCACCCGTTTGCTGCAAGTAAGTCGGATTTTTTTTTTGATTCCTCGATTTTTTGAAATTTTATTATTTTTTTTTTTTTTTTTTTTGTAGACTCAGCTACTGCAGTGGGCACTCGATCGAGTCACCCTGGCACTCGATCGAGTGCCTTCGCTGAAAGGCTTCTGTCCGTTTCCAGTGACGCCACTCGATCGAGTCATGCTGTCACTCGATCGAGTGTCGTCCGTTTTGTCTTCGAAATCTAATGCTTTTGTTCTCCTTTTTTTTTTTTTTTTTTTTTTTTTTTTTTTCAGATTTGGCTTTATGAGAGGCTATCGGTGATAGATCTCCCACTTGATGCCAGTACCTACCGCCATAACCAGCTGATGACGAGACGACGTGCCATCGATTTTTCTCGCTTGATTGGCCAGAAGTATTGGGATGAGGTGCTATCCATCCATGGTGGACGGTTGATTCGATGGGTCGTGCCATGGTGGCCCATCCCGGCTTGGTCAGGTTTGGATCCGAGGGAGAGAGCTCGTTACCAAGTGATCTTGTCCTTCAACCAAACGGTTCATCTATACCCGGATCGCATACTAAGGCAGTATGGACGATCTCAGCGGATACCAGAAATAGAGGCAATTGTGAGTGATCCTACCCAATTGACGGATGTGATGTGCGACACGTGGATGCAAAGATGGTACACCCGGCACACTTGGTCCGTTTCCAAATCTCAGCATTCGATCTGGGTTTCAGACTCATATACCAAGTGGACTAAAGCAGGTGACGCTAAAGCCCGAGCTGCTTTGAAGGTGGATGAAGCCTTTGACCTGCTGAGGAGAGAACAGGCTAAGGACAACAGGGGGTTCTTTGATGAGGGAGACACTCCAGCTACCCTAGTCCGTCTAATGTCAGGGCAAAAGAAGAAGGCTAAGACTCAAGCTAAAGGGTCCGGTGCTAAAGGTGCTCGGGGGAAAGTGAGCCCCCAGACAGACTTGGAAAGAAGACTGGGCCCTAGACTAGCCGTGCAGGGCCGACTTGGCCCACGGGATAGGCTACCCGAACATGTCCGGGCCCGACTTGGGCCAAAGACTGTGATTGAAGAACCATCGTCAAAGAAGCGGGCCCGTGCTAAGGAGGTTCCCCTTGTGATTAGGGAACGCTCATCCCCACCTCGACGACCTCGGGCTCCACACGACCCGAAGGACAAGAGAAAGGGGAAGATGCCCGGATATTAGTCTCCGTATTTTATTATTTGAATATTACTATTATTTTTTGGTGTGATTTATTGTAGTTTTGCCGTGTTTTTTTTTTGTAGTTCCCGAGTTTATCGAGATATTAATAAAAGACATATTATTTGAAACCGTTCCCGTCTTTTCGATATTGCAGTGGTTGTACCCTTTTGAGGGGTTGCCTACGTATCCACAATTAGCGGAATCAAACCAGACGTAGTTCAAAATTTGATTTGATTTTTTGCAACTTTCGAAATACATCAAGATCATTGATTCGAGATGTGCGACGGTAGAATAATTAATTCTAACTTATTGACTTGTCTTAAAATTTTGAAAATTTATAAAATGACAAATTTTATAAATTTTTGCAAATGACATTGAGACAGGGGTTTATGGGTAATAGCGCTTCAGCTGGTCCAAGTTGGTCGGGTTGACGAACTCATTGCCATCCAGGTCCGTTAGCATCACCGCTCCTCCTGATAGGATTTTCTTGACTAAGTATGGCCCATCCCAATTGGGTTTGAACTTTCCCCTTGGGTCAACCGGTAGTAAGGCACGAACCGATTTTAGGACCAAATCTCCTTCTTTGATTTTTCTGGGCCTAACTCTTTTGTTGAAGGCCCGCTGGATTCTCTTTTGATATACCTGAATATTATTGAGGGCCCGGGATCGTCGTTCGTCCAAGAGGACTAGCGAATCGTATCGGGCTTGGACCCAATCTGCTTCTGGTACTTGGCTTTCAAGTAGAATCCTTAGGGATGGTACTTCTAACTCAACCGGTTGGACGACTTCCATTCCATATGTCAGGTAATACGGAGTTGCTCCGGTTGCAGTGCGGATTGAAGTTCGGTACCCCCATAAGGCAAAAGGTATCTTGTCGGGCCAGTCCCGATAATTCTCAGCCATCTTTTTAAGTATGGTGACAATTGTTTTGTTGGCCGCTTCTACCGCTCCGTTTGTTTGGGGTCGGTAAGGTGAGGATGTATGCCTCTGAATTTTGTATTTTTCCAGTAATGCAGTAGTTTCAGCTTGAAAGTGGGTCCCGTAATCACTGATAAATTCGTGCGGGATCCCATACCGGCATATAATCTTATTTTGGATAAATTTGGCCACGTGCTTGGCGTTCAAGACACGGTATGACTCGGCTTCTACCCACTTGGTCAAGTAGTCGATGGCCACCAAAATGAAGCAATGTCCTCCCGTCCCGGAAGGATGCACTTTCCCGATTATGTCTATACCCCATGTCGAAAATGGCCATGGTGATGTCATGGTATATAATAGGGAGGATGGCATATGTTGTACATTACCGAAGATCTGACAGTTATGACAGTGCTTGACGTATAACTGGCAGTCTGTCTCCATGGTGTTCCAGTAATACCCGAGCCTCATGATTTTACGGGATAGCATATGGGCGTTCATATGCGGACCGTTTTCACCGTCGTGGACCTCGGCCATGACCTTCTCGGCTTGAATTTTGTCGATACATAGGAGGAGAGCCCCCTGTGCCGTGTTTTTATACAATTGCCTGTCATCAGTACGAACAAATTGGGTTGCTATTCTTCGTAGGGCCTTTTTGGCCCGATTTTCAACTCCCGCGGGATATTCCCCCGTTGTCAGGTATGTTAAGACGGTTTGATACCAAGGTTCTGGATCAGTTATCTCGATATCTTGAATGGCATGGACGTAGGCCGGCTCTGACCGCCTCTCAACACAGATTGGCATGCTTGTCAGGTGATCCGGGATGTTCAGTAAAGATGCTAATTTGGAAAGTGCATCTGCAAACTGATTTTCCTCTCGGGGTAGGTAAATATACTCGACTTTCTGGAATTGTTGTTCTAGAACCCGTACTCGCGCTTGGTAAGCCATGAGATTGGCGTTCCGAGTTTTCCATTTTTGGAGTGCTTGATTGATGACCAATGATGAATCACCGTGGACCCGGAGGTTTGTTACCCTTAAATCAGCGGCGGCTTGCAACCCGTGAATGCATGCTTCGTAATCGGCTGCGTTGTTGGTCACGTCGAAGTCCAACTTGATGGATAAGGGAGTGTGTTCCCCTCGGGGTGAGATTAATAGAATTCCGACCCCAAATCCTCGGAAGTTGGATGCTCCATCGAAATACAGATCCCATGTCTCGGTATCGGTATGAAATATGTCCTCATCAGGAAAGGCCCATGTATCAGTGTGGCCTTCCTCGGGTATTGGGCTATCAGCGAGAAATTCGGCAACTACCCGGCCTTTGATGGCTTTTAATGGTACGAACTTGAGGTCGAACTCAGATAACATTAAAGTCCATCTTGACATCCTGCCGTTGAGGATGGGCTTCTCGAATAAGTACTTGATTGGATCCATTTTGGATAATACATGTACCTCGTGACTAAGCATGTAGTGTCTGAGCTTTTTAGTGGCCCAAACCAAGGCTAGACACGTTTTCTCGAGCATGGTGTATTTGCATTCGTACTCGAGGAACTTTTTACTGATGTAGTAAATAGCCCGTTCTTCTGAATCAACTGTCTGGGCCAGCATAGCCCCCATGGCTGTCTCAGTCGTTGTTAGGTATAACGACAAAGGCAAACCGTGTTGAGGTGGCATTAGTACTGGCGGAGCAGACAGGATCTCCTTGATTTTGTCGAAAGCCATTTGACATTTGTCGTCCCATAGTACCCGTTCTCCGATTTTTAACTTTTTGAAGATGGGCTCACATACCATGGTTAACTTCGAAATGAAACGGCTGATGTATTGGACTTTCCCGAGAAACCCCCTTATTTCCTTTTCGGTCTTGGGTGGCTACATCTTGGTGATGGCTTTGATTTTAGCTGGGTCGACCTCGATGCCGCGTTGGCTAACGATATGGCCCAGTAATTTGCCTGACGTTACCCCAAAGCTGCATTTTTGTGGGTTTAGTCTCATGTTGTACTTACGTAGTCTGGTAAAGAACTTTCTTAGGGCCGTGATGTGCCCGCTTCGGTCTTTAGACTTAACGATCATATCGTCCACATAGACCTCCACTTCCTTATGCATCATGTCGTGCAATAAGGTGGCAGCGGTCCGTTGATAAGTGGCTCCTGCGTTAATCAGCCCAAATGGCATGACGGTGTAACAGTAAGTACCCCAAGGTGTGATGAAGGTAGTTTTACTCATATCCTCTTCTGCCATTTTAATCTGATTGTATCCGTCATACCCGTCCATGAATGATAGAAGGGCATGGTCGGCCATATTATCCACCAAAATGTCGATGTGTGGTAACGGAAAATCATCTTTTGGGCTGGCCTTGTTTAGGTCCCGGAAGTCCACGCATACCCGCACCTTGCCGTCCTTCTTGGGTACCGGCACGATGTTTGCAACCCAGTCTGGATATTCAGACACTTGTATAAAGCCTGCTTTGAACTGTTTATCGACCTCTTCTTTGACTTTAAGAGACCATTCGGGCTTCATTCTTCTGAGTTTTTGTTTAACCGGTTTGTACCCATCTTTGATGGGTATTCGGTGTTCTGCTATTCCTCGATCTATTCCCGGCATGTCTTTGTAGGACCATGCAAAGACGTCCTTAAATTCTAGGAGGAGGTCCGTGAACTGTTGTCTCTCCTCTGGATCTAAAGATTGGCCCAACTTAAGCATCTGGGGCTCTAAAGTGGTTCCCACGTTGATAGACTCGGTTTCTTCGATTACCGGATCTCGGGATTCCCTTTGCTCGAGCTGCTCGACCAGATGTTGTGGTAGAGGTACCTGTTCGTCGGGTTTCTCAATGTCATTGCACATAAAATTTTTGAAATTGAGAAAATTTTGGAAATAAGACAAGTCGTAAGCAGAACGGTGTTCGTTATTATTATTAATGGTGAATTTTGAAAATAGCTCGAATAGAGCTGCCATCTGATCGCTGGTCAGTGGCGGGATAGGGAGAGGTCTTGGGACAGACCCCGAGACCTCGGTGGCTAAGGGAAGAGGGATTACAGACTCGACTCCAGCACCAGACCCTCTAAACCTGGACTCAGACTCCGACTCTGACTCAGACTCAGACTCGGACTCAGACTTGGTATCTGGCATATCTCCTTCGCCGGCGGTTAGCTTGTAGACCTGTCCTTGACTGTCGGTCCACTTTACGGTCTTCCTCCAAGCCCTTGTTTTGGTGTTGGCGCCGACTTCGGTAATGAGCTTGGTTGGGTCGAACCGATCGCTGCGGAGGATCAAGTTGACCAAGTCATCTTTTGGAGCAGGGACGATTTTGTCTTCTCCAAATAAGAGCCCCAGCACGGGCTCGGAGTTGCCTTCCCTTTTCTTGGACTCATCCTGGATAACGGTGAATATGTCATCAGGGATGTAGTTGCATTCCCGAGCCGTTTTGGTCTCGGGATATGTGATGGTGGGTCGGTAGAGGCCCACTTGGATGGCTCCGAAGACTGGAGTGACAAATTTGATTGCAGAGGCCCGGCCCACATCCTCCGAGCTTATAGTATATCCCAATCCGAGTCGGGATTCTGCGTTGTCTAGGATCTCGATGATCTTCCCCGCCGGAAGATATGGTCTTGAGGTAGCTCCGGGTAGGTAACCTAGATTTTGTAGCATCGTGTCGATGCTAGGGGCGAAGTAGGGCTTGAAAAGATATTCTTCTTCAATCATGCCCACGAAATCGAAACCTCGTGGTTCGGCCCGGTTTGTGGCGTTGCAGCTCGCCACGGTCATTGGTGTTGCCTCCAGTGTTATGATACCGTCTTGAAGTGGCATCTTGACTTTGCGATGGAGGGTAGATGTCACGGCCTTGACTGTGTGAATCCAAGGCCTTCCCAGCAAGAGGTTGAATGATGAGGTGACATCTATCACCTGGAATTCTAGCTCCTTTTCGATTGGGCCCGTTATGATCTTCAATTTAACGGCCCCGGCGACTGGCTTTGGGCTTCCATCGAAAGCCTGGATAGTTTGTGCCGTTGGGAGATAGTCGGCATCAGTGATGCCGAGGGCCTGGGCGGTTTTTAGTGGTAGGACGTTCACGGCTGATCCATCAACGATAAGGGTCATGGGAAGGTACTTACCCTTACAGATGACCGTGATGTATAGGGCCAGATTATGATTGGGCCCAAATGGAGGTAGATCAGCTTCAGAGAAGGTTATGAGTGGGCCTTCTTCTTTGGATTTGCCCCTAAGGTAGGGCATGATGGTGGCTACCATTTCAGCGGGGGTAGCTTCTGAATCAACCTTGATTTCATCGAGAGCCTTAGTCAGTGCTTCTCGATGAGCCTGTGAGCTAACCAGTAGTTGCCATATGGTTAAGTCTGCTCGGACCCTCTTCATTTGTTGGACCAAGGCCGTGTCATTGCTTGGTTCGTCGGAGGTCGGTTCCGTCCTGGCAGGTTCAGTAACGGGTGTTGGAGTGGCGCGCCCAGCAGTGGCGAGGTGGTTGGTGGCCAAGGCTTTGGACTTGGCTTTTCGGACTTCTTCTCTGGTGACGGGGACAGCTTCCCCTTTAGCCAGGTACACATCATCCTCATCATCAAACCATATCCCGTTGATTTGTGGGATAAACGGGGAAATGAGGTGAGAACAGTCAATTACCTCCCCCGTAAATATGGCATGGGCACTGAACGGGTTGTCTTTGTTGCTCGGCTTGTCTCCGGGCAACGGGATTTTCCCGCTCTCAATAAGATCTTGGATTAAGTGCTTTAACTTCCAACATTTTTCAGTATCATGTCCGTTGCCCCGGTGATACTGACAGTAGGCTTGAGCATTGTAATACTTGGGCCTCTTCTCTGCTGGAGGCTCTGGAGTTGGGCCTATTGGTTGAATTAGACCCTTTGAAGATAGCCTTTGTAAGGCATAATTATAGGTAGTCCCTATATCTGTGAATACCCGATTTGGTGTATTCTTTTTGGATGAGGTGTCGAGCAGATTTACCTCATCAAAGATGCTGCGGGTCGCAGCTACATGTGTGGGCTTGTTTGTGGATGAACTAGCCCCTTGATAGCCCTTGGTAGAGGCCTTAGTCAGGCTCTCCAACCTCAAATCATCTTCGATCCTTGTGCCCATTTCAGTAAGGACAGCAAAGTTTGGGATAATAGCATACCGGAGATGGACCCGGTAGGATGGGAGTATATTCTTGACGAAGGCTTCTACTAGGGCCTTTTCGCCGGGCTTGTCGACCAGCTTCACACTTTCGGCCCTCCATCTTTGCATATATTTTGTGAACCCTTCTTTGGGCTCCTGGGCCATTACCTCCAGAGTACGCATTGTAGTCTGGATTTCAGTGTTATCTGCGTAATTCCGAGCAAACTCGGTCGCCACATCGTCCCAAGTCTTGTATTTCTTGGGGTCGAGCCTGTAGAACCAGGCCTTGGGGTGTTTCTCCAGAGAGGAGGGGAATAGGTGCTTGAACATTGTTGACTTCACCCCCTTGACTGCCATGAAGTCTTTGAAAGCCCGGATGTGGTGGACCGGGTCTTCAGTACCCTCAAACATAGGAAGTCCCGTTAAGTTGAGGTTAGCAGGTAGCTCGTTATCCAAAGGCGAATAAATACGAGCGTTCTCGGTATGGATCGAGTTGTTCGTTGATAGGTGAACTTGTTCCTCGAGCCTACGAACGATACTGACCAGCTCGGCCATGGGCCCATTGGGCTCAGCTCCTTCGACTGGGGCTGCTTTTTCCACGGCACTTAGGCGGGTGACTATCGCTGCTTGGTTAGTCTGGATGGAGGTTAGTTGACTCTCGAGCTTAGCTAGTGCGTCCTTCAACTCGTCCATCTTGCGTTGGTGTCGGGTTACGAGTGACCTGTCTGTAAGAACACCACGTAATTAGAAACTAGCCCAAAATCCTGAAGTAGAAATTACATCCCGAACAAGACTAAAAAGGGAAAATGACTCGGAAAAGACACCTAGACGGGTGACTTGCGATAGGTGGGCCTTCCTTAGGATTTGGCGAGTGGGCCTAGTCCTGTTCGAAGGAAGGTTCACGTGAGACATCCCCAGACTTTAGACTCGATTGTGTTGACGGGCCCTCCTTTGTAGGGGTTTGTCCTACGTTGGTGGGCCTTGCCTTACTCTAATAAAGCGGACTAGGAAGGGGAAGAAACTCGTGATGTAAGATCGACGGAGTTTCGACGCTAAGGACCTTGATAACTTAAGACACGACCCGACACTGCTAAATACGGGAAGTCCTAAGGAGAAGGAAGGTTTTGAAAATTGATCGATTTTGAAAAAGAACCGAGAAGACTCGGTGGAGGGGCCCAAATTTCGAAAAAAAAAGAAATGTCGTTGGGCCACGGGTTTTTGAAAATTCGAAAGTATTTTCGAGTTTTGAATTGGGCAGTATACCGTCTAGAAAACAGGCTATTTTGAGTGAAAATCATAAGTCCTAAATTCGGTATGTGTCCCGGATTTTGAAATTGAATAGTTTGAAAAAGATGCAATCTTTGAAAAAAAAAGACGGTTTTTGAAAATGACTCGGAAACCAAGTAGCACGTAGTCACACAAGCATTATAACGACGCCATGTATGCTCTATACTAAGTCTCGGTCGGTCTATAGAGGGTCTATACCAGTGTACATAGTCTAAATGTTGATCGGGACGGACTTCCTAAGTAGAGTTGATCTTAGAACATGCCGCGAAACCCACTCGAATCGACTAGGGACACCTTTCAACATATCCATATTGGAGTACATCAACGGTATAGTGGGACGTCGGTCGCGAGTACCGGCCCGGGAAAATATGGGTTATGCATGAACCGTAGAACTAACACGCGTATTGTATTTGTCAAACGATTTCTATTCGAGTCTCACCCTGAGGATGCCGATGGTAAGTCACGCATCAGTTAATCCCCAGCGGAGTCGCCAAATTGTGGACATGACATAGGTCCACCCCGACGCGGCCACGCGCGGGTTTGGGTAGGCGAATGAATCTCCATATGAGAAGGATCGAATTGAAATTTAGGTCTATGTGGAGTCGCCACCGAATTTTATGGTTATTCGGAACCGTTCGAGCCCACTTTATGTCGTAGTGGGCCGTATACAAAATACGGCCCATTTCCGATGTCAGAGTTTATTGGGCTCGTCCCTTTGCATATCGATATAGATGCCGACTTGAGCGGTTAATCATATATTGAATGACTCTCGTTCGCCAACGGTTTCGGGCATCCGGAAACCGAGGTTCTGAGTAAGGGGTGAGGGTACGTGTTGGGAAGCCCACAAAGGACACCCAACCCCGCCCGCACATTAGCGGCCTCTACTAAGAACTCGAATGACTTTCTAATACGCGTGCTAGTAAAACGGGAAAATGATATGCAAAGATTTATTTTCCCTAAACATGCGAATGTAATTGAAAGGGTTTCTAACTCAATTTAATGCAACTAAAATTAACGTCCAAGTTGTATTTTAGCATGCGGGTTCATTTAGTATAATAAACGAATAATAATTGAATTGACAAAAGAAACAGAAAACGCGTTAGTAACGATATAGCGATATAACGAATAATAACGGTTTGCAAAAGTTGAATTGAAAAGATGCAGATATGAAGATGCATGATTTGAAAAGATAGTATACACGTGGTTAATTATGCATATGTTGACCGAAGTCGTAAAATACTATCGAGTTTGAAAAATAGAATAATGTACGACTCGTGTTTGAGTCGTTATGAGGCTACTCGATCGAGTGGTCGATGGACTCGATCGAGTGGACCCTAAAAAATTGATTCTGTTTTGCGTCAACGACCGTACTCGGCCGAGTTATTGACTAACTCGGTCGAGTACATGGCCACTCGACCGAGTCACTGTGAGACTCGATCGAGTGGGTGTTCTGATGAGCATTCTGACCCGATTTTGAGGTGCCACTCGACCGAGTGGGCTAGGCACTCGGTCGAGTGCCCTCTGTACGAATTAAAATTCGTTTGTAAAAAAAAACGTGTTTTATGTCGAAAATCGTTTTAAGTAGGTCGTTGCTATAAAATTAAATTTCCTCCGCGTTTAATAATATCATAATTCTAACGAATTGTTTTGATAATTATTTTAGCCTCAACGGAAATTGCGTTTTGAATTGACTTTATGTGATTTAGGAGAATTGACTATTTGATTAAATAAATAAAATAAAAAACTTGATTCCCTCGACTTCTCCGACATCGAATAAATCCCTAGAGATCGTGATGTCGGATCCGTGTCAACGGGTTTCGACCCTTATTAAAATTGGTTTTAGAAAATTCGATGAATGCAATATTAAAGATGCTAATGACGAGAAATAAAAACGAATTTTTGTTTAAGTTGACTCATCTCAATAATCAAATAATCGGGGTACCGGGATAAGCGACCGTCAACGCTGTGTGCAGTACACTTGTATGTTCGTGTTTTCTTATCCCGATATCCTTCTTACTCGACACAAATCAATGAGTATTTTAATATTTTGATGCAATAATGATAACAAGGTAGATAATAACGATAACGATAACAAATGTAATAATAATAATAATAACAATAATAATAATAATAATAATAATAATAATAATAATAATAATAATAACGATAATACCGTAATACTAATAATAATAATAATAATAATAATAATAATAATAATACCGTAATAATAATAATAATAATAATAATAATAATAATAATAATAATAATAATAATAACGTAATAATAAACGAAAAAAAACGGAGAAAAGAGAAGAGAAAGAAGAAGGAGGTTTGTCACCCTCAACCTACATATTTCTGTCTCGGACTAAGGCTCGTAAGCGTGGCTACAACACGGGAGTCTTCGAGGTGTATGGAGGCTAAGTTGTGGTGGCTCGGGTTGAATTCCTAAAACTAGGTTTAGGGTTTGCTAAAGTTGGTTTTCCTAGGGTTTTTCTAGGGTTTGTTGTAGATGCGTCGGATTAGGGTTGTGTAGCTTGCTAGGGTTGTAAAAGATTAGGGTTTTGTGTAAGAGGTGAAAAGTTGTGAAAAGGGGTGTTGCATGGGGTGTATATATAGAAAAGATTAGGGCACCCGGTTTAGGGCACTCGACCGAGTAAGAGGCCAACTCGGTCGAGTGGCCCGTTATGCCAGCCGCCGGGCTCAAAGCAGGCCCACTCGATCGAGTGGCCTAGATGGGTCGCACGGGTCTCTTTATTTTGGACCTTGACCTTGACATTGATGGGTTTTGACATTTGACTTGGACTTTTGATGGTTGACGGGTTGTTTTGTGTGTCTCGGGATCGACTTTGACCGGGGTTGACCCAATCGTGAAAAGTCGATTTTAATTCCGGTGTCGGTTTTGGCCCAAATTAGTCTTGTTTGACTCGGAATGATCCATTGGGCCTGGATTTGAGGTCCGCTTGGTGAGATTTGTACTCCGTAAGTGTGTTAGCCAGCGATTAATGGATTTGAGCCCGTATCCGAGCGCATAGAAACATGTTAACGTCCGATCATCATCGGGTGATTTTTGGAAACTACCATAGACACCTGGAAGTCAAAATGCGGGTGTCTACATAAAGCTGTATACTCAGTTGTACAGTCACACTTATAACGCATGTTGTTATTGCAGCAAAAAGGCCGTTGCGAAGAAAAAAGATCGAACAAAGGCTGGTAAGAAGAAGGGCGTGGCAGAGACATCAGTTCGCGACCATGTAATTAGTGATAAAGTGGTTGTGGAAAAAAAATTGGCTCCAGCTTCCTTTTGGACCTCATCCGGTGACACTACAAGAGAAATGATTTTGTGCAACAAACAATTTCGTCGCCCAAGTGTTTGTGCAACAAAATTGGGTTTGTCATGGCTTCGCAGCCCAAAGCCCGAAGCCCTTTCTCTCATGTGCAACGAAACGTGTTTTCGTCGCCCTTGTAACGTTTGTGCAACAAAAGTATTTCGTTGCCCATTATGTTGTTCGTGCAACAAATTGCCTTTCGCAGCCAAACACCAGTTTTGTGCGTCGAAACTTTTTTGTCGCCCAAAAAGTCTTTGCGCGACAAAATTACTTTTTGTTGCCCTATAGGTAGTTTGTGCAATATCCCCCTTTCCATCGCGTGCAACGTCACCTGATTTGTTGCACACCCTTAGGTAGGTTTGTGCGACAAAAAATATCGTCACACAACAGTAATTTTGTGACGGAATGATGGTTGTCACTTTTGGGGTCGCATATAGCCTAATTAAAATCGAAGTATTTGTAACAATATGCCATATAAAGTTACAGTTCGAAAGATAAATGATTCGCAATATATATATATATATATATATATATATATATATATATATATATATATATATATATATATATATATATATATATATATATATATATAAGCAACAATAGAGTTAATACATACGATATGCATCTACAAATGTCCACCTCGAAGAGGTTAATGTATCAAAAATAAAGCCTCAAATATTTTACATCAATACTTCTCGGCTTTATCAAAAAGGTAACCATGCTTCGTGGTAAACCAAAAAAGAAGCTCCATATCCATCACCCCATTTGCCCAAAAAACATTCAAAACATCCCTGGACCATTTGTGTTAGCGTCCCATCCTGTATAGATGAACATTTTAGATTAAGAAAAAAAAATATCTTCAAGAAAAAGATGAGTATGAAGTTTTTTTTTCTTAAAAATTTAATCCCAGGAGTATTTATAAGGAAATTTTTAACAATTTCAAAAATCCAACTGATTCTATTCTTTAGAAAGGTTTATTCTTTCTATGAAAGACATACCATCCATTTCATTGATTTATACAAGTAGTTTAAAAGGAATTGTGCCATCACAAACCAATTTGTCTTGGACAAAAAGACAATAAAAAAATCACTTAACAAAAGCCCAATGATTTCACATGAACTCAAATAAAATGATTATCTCCTTCCTCCAAGAAAGCCTGAATTTCATCCCCACCGAAATGATGTTTACGAATAATAAACACTACTCCATAATATATGAAACCCCTGTAACCTAGCACAGAATAAGCAGAACTCATACGACTAATGTTTAACCTGGTAACAGGCGAGTATGACTGTCATCTGGGATCCAAACAATATGTACAAGGCTAGAAAAAGCTAAAACAACCTCCGAAGTATCAAACAAACCATACTATGTCCAGAATACTACTAAAAGAAACAATGGTCTAAGTCCGCAATCATTATCTGAGTATTAATGCTAGGGAATACAAGACCAATCTATACCTACTAGCAGTTGATTGAAGCTTAAACCAAAAGCTACATGAAAATGATATTAAGAGGTCCTAAATGCATGAGACTAAAATGCAATCTTCCAATCTTCTAGAATAGCTTGGAATGACTCGTTCAGGAAATCTTAATTTAAACTTCTGACATGAGTCTCTGCAACTATGGCAAGGCTAACTGGAATTGACTACCGTGAGTAGGGGACGAGGAATGAATTAAATTAAATTAAATTAAATTAAAGTCAACCATGAACAATTAATCTAAACCTAATAAGTTAGGATGCATGCATCACAAAGGGAAGGCTTTAGCAAGAGGCCAGGACATATATCTAATAAGAGTTCTGAGAGGATATTCGAGATGATTAACCAGAACCTACTGCCATACATTCCTCCAGACCCACCATACATTGCTCCGGCCCCACTATAAGAAGAGCTACCAGAACCATAGCTAGAACCACCATATCCACCATCACCTCCCCTGAACATACCTAAGCTAACCATCATATCTAAATGTGATTTAAACGCACGTACAGAAGGAATCTGGCCTTGTATTGTAGATACTGTGTATTTACGAGCTTCATATATGTGATTGGATTGCTTCTTAGATGATTTATTTGGACTTACATGAGCTGAAATTCATATCTAATTGACTATACCACTGCTACTGATGCTAATCTCATATCATTATTGTTAATGTCTGTGACATATGAAAATGTGCTACTTTTGTTAACATATCTCTAAACTGTTCATTGATGGGTAGCAACAATTGAATGCATGGAAATATGAAATCTTTAAAATAACAATCCTCAAAAAACTTCTACTTCACAGTACACCTACCAAATAGTAAAGCGGAGTGAATATTAGACTAAAAAGACTAAGCAGCTACTAATAGCATCCTCAAAAAACTTCTACTTCACAGTACATCTTTAAAATGTTCTGCCATTCAGATTCCTTCTGTGCGTTTAAATCCTAAACCTAACCATCAATGTCGATCAATTTGACAAAAACCACTGAAATCAGCACACTTACGTCGACTATAAACCCTAACCCAATTTTTTTAAATCAATCAATTAATCAACGAAGTTGAGCAGGATACAAATCGCATTCGATAAGTAGAATACGAATTTTTTAAGAAAGAGGCTGAAAGGACGGGTACCTGATTTCATCAAACATTCTCTGCATATCAGCTCTAATAAGCTTTTCGCGCTCAATTGCGTCTGAGTTTATTTTCGTGACAGATGCTTTCAACTCCTCATTTGATGATTTAAGTTGCTCATTCGATGCTCTAAGATCATCATTGGATGCTTTTAGTGCCTCTATTTGAGTCTCGCGTAATGCAGCAGCAGCTTTAAGGTCTTGTATTTCAGAAGAGAGCTCCACCCTTAGTTCATTAGTGCGTCCTTCAATTCTGTCTTCCACTGGTCGTCGTGCTCCAGGTCCAAGTCCTCTAACATATCCAGATTTGTGCTTTATCACCTTCATATATGCCTCTTTCACATTCAGTGTATCCACACCATGCTTCTCAATTTCATTTTCATGGAGTTTTTTCAATTCTTCAAAATGTTTCTCATCATTTGGTCCAAAACCACTCGGTCTCCAAGGTCTATTCTCATCAGAATTTTATGTCTAATACACAAATTAACAAAATTTTGTCAATCAGTTTCCACCTTTGTAATCACCATGAAAAATAAGAATAATAATAAACGATGCAGTGAAAATATATACCTCTTAGTCTTCTCAAACACTCTAACATATAAAGGATCTTGTTGTATATCAGTTCTCTCAGATGCTTCTTCAAGATCTTGAGTTGGAATATTAGGTGGTTCATTAAGTTGTGTTCGTAAATTCAACCAGACAAATTAGCGTAAGCGGGAAAGTCATTCATCGTCCACAACAACACGGCTCGCATACTAAAAGTCGTTTTGGTATAAGCATCAAATGTTTGTACACCAATATCCCATAATTCCTTGAGTTCATCTATTAAAGGTTGCAAAAAAACATCGATATCATTTCCTGGAGATTTAGGACCAGGAATTAACAAAGATAGCATAATGTTGTCACTATTCATGCACATCCAAGGGGGTAAATTGTATGGGACTACCATCACTGGCCATATGCTATATCTACAACTCATTCCCCCTAGATTAAATCCATCAGTTGCTAAACCCAAGCGAACATTATGTGCATCAACAACAAAATCTGGGAATTGTTTGTCTAAAGCCTTCCATGCTTGTGAGTCTGATGGGTGTCGCATTGTCTCTTCATTGTCATTGTGATTATTGCAATGCCTATCTTTATGCCAACGCATATAAACAGCTAACTTGGAAGAGATGAACATTCTTTGTAATCTTGGAATCAAAGGAAAATGACGTAAGATCAACAGAGGTATACGAGTTCTCCTCTGAACATTATCATCATCTGACCATTCATCACCACCCTGCACCACTTTATCCTTCCATCTAGGAGAAAAGCATTTAGGGCATTTTTCTTCATTTTCAAACTCTTTACGAAACAGAACACAATGATTGACACATGCATCGATCTTAACATAATCTAACCCAAGTTTTTTTGTGTACTTTTTTGCTTCGTAGGAGCTTTCTGGAAATTTTTAATCATAATTAAGTGCTCTATGTAATGTCTTGAATAACATTGTAAAAGAACTATCTGACCACTTATTTGAAACTTTGATATCTAATAATGAAATAATGAACTCTAATCTCTTATAAGTCTGACACCCAGGATATAACATAGCCTCCATATCTTCCACCAACTTTAACAACACCTTAGGAGTATCACCATTAAGAGTAGTCGACTCAACTCTCATGGCTTCTTCTTCACCATCAAAAACTCTTGTATCCGTAGAGTTCCATAAATTGGTTGCATCAAATACTAACGGACACATGTCATCAAAGGGCATTTCGTTATCCTTATTATCTAAAATATCCCCCTATATTATCATCTCCACTGCTATAATTTAGCTCTTCAATCTCCGTGACTAACCCATGGGATATAACTAGAATCGATACCATAAACTAATAAGTGACATTGCATTGTACTTCGGTTCTGGGCTAAACCCAATCTACAATTCAAACAAGGACACTTCAACATTATTTCAGCATTATTATCCCTAAAAGCAAATTGTAGAAACTCGTCAACACCAGCTTTATAAGCTGGTTTCCGCCTATCTTTCACCCCATTGTGATTCATCCAACTTCGATCTCTATTCATTCTTAAGCCGAAAACAAGATTAAGTTACTGCAATAAGCATAACAAATCAAATTTAAGTACAAGTTGATGCAAGTTCAAAGGGTGCGCGAGCAAGCAACCTCTATGTGTTGTTCTTAGCTTATCTACAAATCTGGATCATACACTAAATCTACAACCATTTCTAACTTTATCCGCTAAACTAGGTGGTGTGCTTATCTACAAATCAAATTATCCAAGCTGCTACTTGTTTTTTAATTGAACAAATCACACGATTAAGCTGTTGTTTAATTAGTGAATGAGCTGTTTAAGATGCAAATTACAAAGTTGGGGAAATGGGAAACACAGCTGACCACTATAGTTGAACAAATCCCATCTTCCTATATATTTTTCTAGGCCAATTCAATCATTCTTCATATGTTACTACTGACTACAGTAGTATACATTTTCATCAACATTTATTTATACAGAGTATAAAGTTTCTAGTAAAGCGCGCAATTTAGAATCTCTTCAACGGAATCTCTATTCTTTCACCAAAGTAAATCTAAATGTAAATTTTACCATGACCTTAATATAAGCCTCTCCAATACCACATCTCAATCCATTCCATTTTACTTTCTTGAACCAAATGGCACCTAAAAAACTCAATTTTACCATGACCCTAATTAAGACTTATCCGCAACAATAGAATGATACAAAACATAGCTACTGTAATCTTACAGAGAACAAAGGAGATGGTTAGTATATCCAACCCCCTCACAAGTTATTATGCTATATGAGGTAATGATGTTGTTTTAGTGTTTATGGTATATTTAGAGCCTCCACTTTCATCTCAGCAGCTCCATAACGTCATTTCAAGCTCCATTATCTGATCTAAAAGGTTCCAGCACTGATGGCTATAATAGTCAATATGCTTAACTGATAGCAATTAGCAAATTTGAACATATTGCAAGGGTAAGAACAAGAAGTCACAGTTTGTGAGTTGCGGTCGAAGCCTTTCTAGTTCCTAGAATTTAGTAGAATAATATCTAAACATTGCATCATACATCGAACTAATCGAAATTACTCACAGTTAACCTAAAATTCAAGTTGAAATCATCAATCATAAGCTTCATAAACTTACGAAAACCGAAATAAATGAAATCGTAGGACGAGAACAGTATCGAACAACGAAACAGCGAATCCGGATAATCTGACGAACACAATGATGGGAGGGATTTGTCGTGAATCCCAACCGATCAATAATATATAACCGGCTATTCCTACGGTAGATAGGGCAAGTCGGGTCGAATCCACGGGGACGGTAATGAGGCGTCTAGACTAAGGTCACCTAAATACGAGACTAAGTCAACGAGCTAAACTAAACTTGAATGATAGGAAGGGGAGAAAGCTAAGACTAAGACTATGGTAACGGAGAAACAAACAAAGGAAACGGGCTAGAGTTAGGTCGAGGTCAAAGGGGTAACGGAATGGTCAAGGGAGGACTAGAGCGAAGAAGGTAGTAGGGTGATCTAGGTTGGTTCGGGCTCTCGCAACATAGACCCACCTAGAGGTTCCACCTAGAACCCATCTCGGCGACACACATGACAAACGGGGTTCTAGCGCGCTATGGTGGCCTAGGTCGCATCCGGGCTCTCGCTACTTAGACCGACCTAGGGGTCGTCCTCACCGGGCTCTCGCAACTTAGTGAGGGAACAAACTATCACCCACAAGAGAAAGGCAAGAAAAACAAGCATTCGCAACTACTTAGTCATTCAAGCATTTCAACAAACATGTGATGTGCACCAAACCAAGAGGAAACCCAAATCTTCCACCAACATCTCCAACAATCCCTTAATCATCCAATTAACACCCTAATCACCCTACTAACCCTAGCAAGAACACTACTCTAACATAATCAAACTATAACTAACAAGAACAAGATGGATCAACATAAGAAAACAAAACAAACATAAAGAAACTAACAAGTATGAAGAACAAAACAATAATCTAGAACTAAAGACTGAAACTTGAATATCATAAATAAAGATTAAGAGGAAAAGGAAGAGGAGATTACCATACTAGTGAAGAAGAAAGAACAAAACTTGCATTAATGAAGAAAACCCAAAACAAACACCCAAGGTTGTCAATCTTGAGTGGATCTTGAAGAATTCCCTTAATACAAGACTAAACTAGGATTAACAACTAATTACCGACTAATCTACACTAATCTAATCTAACCTAAAGTAGTCTAGGGTTTAAGGAGAGGTGAAGAATATAACATAAGATGGTGTCTTAATACAAGAAGGGGGGGGGGGGGGGGGGGTATATATAGGGTTACAAGTGGAAAGGAATTGAAAGGAAACAAGGCAGAGCTGCAGCATGGCCATCCCGGCCGGGAAGAGGTGGTCCCGGTCGGGACGGGGTCGGTCCCGGTTGGGAAGCCATGCTTCCGGTCGGGATGGGCCCTGGACAGTAGCCCCCTTGTTTGTGCACCTCAACCGGGACCGGTTGAGCCTTGTAGGCCTCCTTTAAGCTCCTTTTGGTCCCTCCTTGCTTCTCATGGGTTTCTCGTCGATTCTCGGGACTCGGAGGCTCGGGATTGGGTCCCAAGGTCTCGGGGTCGACTCCAAGGCATCAAGTCATCGTTCCTTAGTTTCGTTGGCTCCAAAATGTGTATGTATTGAGTCGGAATTGCTCCAACTCTTCCAAATCGGTCTCGGGAACCTGAAACGAACTAAAGGAAGCATAAGAAACCCATAAACCGCTCCGAAGGAGCGATTCCACAAGGAAAATGGGACCAAAACACAGTAAAATAGACACTACAAACTACACTTATCACACAATTAACCTCTTAATTAATTATCATTAACATCTTACTTTCTGCTTTTCTTATGTTTTAGGGTAATTAGTTCAGTTAGCTAGCCCAACTTAGTGCGAATTATTTCTCTTAATCGTAATTAGTGTGTTTGTGTTTGTGTAGCTGTAATTAGTTTCAAGTTTAAACTGACCTGGCGTGTGTTTGGTGTTTTATATACAGAATGGTTTTTATTTGTAGTCCGTTTGTGGTTGCAACAAATTTAATTTGTTAGATGAGAGGAAGTTTTTTATTTGCTACGGTACCTAAAAATTCAGTACTAAACATTGCAACATACATCAAACAAATCGAAATTACTCACAGTTATCCTAAAATTCAAGCTGAAATCATCAATCGTAAGCTCATAAACTAGCGAAAAACCGAAATCGAAGAACGATATGAGAAAGAGATTACGAGAACAACATCCAGAACGAAACAACAAATACGGATAATTCCATTCAAGTCGAAATCATCAATCATAAGCTTCATAAAAATGCGAAAAACCGAAATCGAAGAACAAGATCAAGAGGAGAAAGAGATTACGAGAACAGTATCCAGCAACGAAACAACGATTACGAATAACGCAGGCGAATACTCCGACGGCTGTAAAGAAACGGTAGAAGATCTGCCAGTTGAAACTAAAGAGGAATCTAGCCTAATGCAAAGCAGAATCAGCACCATTAAAACACAAATTGATGTTTGAATAAGTAATAGAACTCAATTAAAAACACAATTAAAAACGAACTGATTTGAATGCAAACACGATACCTTCCACTGGAGTTTGAACTGATTTGGAATTTGTTCGATTGGAACAAATTGATTTGAATTGAAGCTAGGGTTTGAATTCTTCGATCAATTCACAGGTGCTGGAGTTTGAATTGATTTGAATTGAATTTCTTCTTCTTTTTTTTGGTGGGCTGAATTGAACTTCTTCTTCAAGCTTTCCTGTTCTTCTTTTTTTTGGTGCGCTGAATGTATTGTTCCGCGGTGAAGTTTCTAGAGCAGGTGAACGTTATTTGCCTCTTTTGATTGAGTATAGTAGTTTGGGAGGAAAACCTTTGCGCCTTTTTTTTAATGTAAGGGCGACAATGGTGCTTGTTGTGGTCCGAATAATAACGAATGTACAACAAATAACAGTATTCGTTGTCCAAAAGTTATTTGTGCAATGAAATATGTGTTTTGTCGCACAAAGTTTATTGTAAGGCAACAGATTAATTTTTATCGCCCATAGTAACATAATTGTGCAACAGTAAACAATTTTGTTGCCCCACTGATTTTTTTTGGCGGTAAAATTTTTGCGCCTTTTTTTTTGCGTAAGGGCGACGTTAATTTGTTGATGTCGTCCAAATAATAAAGCATGTGCAACGAATAATGATATTTGTTGCCCTAAAGATCATTGGGCGACGAAATATGTGTTTTGTCGCACAAAGTTTATTGTAAGGCAACAAATTAATTTTTATCGCCCATAGTAACATAATTGTGCAACAGTAAACAATTTTGTTGCCCCACTGATTTTTTTTGGCGGTAAAATTTTTGCGCCTTTTTTTTTGCGTAAGGGCGACGTTAATTTGTTGATGTCGTCCAAATAATAAAGCATGTGCAACGAATAACGATATTTGTTGCCCTAAAGATCATTGGGCGACGAAATATGTGTTTTGTCGCACAAAGTTTATTGTAAGGCAACAAATTAATTTTTATCGCCCATAGTAACATAATTGTGCAACAGTAAACTATTTTGTTGCCCCACTGATTTTTTTTTGCGGTAAAATTTTTGCGTATTTTTTTTTTGCGTAAGGGCGACGTTAATTTGTTGATGTCGTCCAAATAATAAAGCATGTGCAACGAATAACGATATTTGTTGCCCTAAATATCATTGGGCGACGAAATATAAGTTTTGTAGCACAAAGTTCAATTTAAGGCAACAAAGCGGAGGCTACCGCCCAAAGTAATATAATTGTGCAATGAAATAATATTTTGTCGCACGTATCAGTATGTTTCGTCGCCCAAGACCATTTTTCTTGTAGTGTGAAAGTAATCCCAACAAAAAACAAGAAAGGGGCAGATTCACCTGATGTAATCAGGTTAAAGAGTACTTGGAGGAAGGACTTCGATGTGGTGGACACCAGCGGGCCAATAAAATTAGGGAGGGTGCACGAAACGTTAATGACAACCGATGCCGCTGATGACGACTTTGTCTGTAGGTTCGTGTTGTTCACGTTGTCATCGTTTCTTGCAGCTACTACGAACAACTCACTCGACCTGAGCCTGCTGGCTGCAGTGGATGACGTGGAATTGATTCGGGAACAGGACAGGTGTAGCTTTGTTCTGCAGGATCTAGTGCGGGCGGGTAAGGAGACACGTGACTCCCAAAAAGTCCTCAACTACCTCCGGGGGTGCATCCCCGTTCTGATGATTGCGTACTTGCAGATGCGACATACCTTTTATCGGACATTGGGATGCACGAAGGATAGGCGATCGTCTTGCTGGGGAACTGGAGACAGGGTCACTGGGGAATCAACTGCGTTCGAAGGTGTCCTACCCACGTACATGTGGGGTAACAAGCAACGAGGGTACCCCCGCCATAACAATGCCCTCTGACAACCAGCACTCTATTCCCAAAAGAATAACGACACGGATCGAGAGAGACGATCAATCGGAAGACAACGCCGTTGACGTAAGTGAGCTCGCAGCCACTCTTTAAATCATCAATTAATTGTTCGTGAAACAATTTAATCTAACGGCCCTACCTGTGTTTATAAAAGCATATACGATTCATAAAACTGTGTTTATAATACAGTTGAAATTCAATAGTCACGGTCATTATGTTATAGGATCACTTTCATTCTGATGTATAGTCACACACATTTGGCACAATTATTATTCCGTATAGTCACATAATTTGAGATGCTTAGTCATACTCATTATGCTGCTTAGTCACACTCGGTATGCTGTGTAGTCACACTGCCAACCTCAACACCACTGAGCTGTACACTAATGATTTGACTTCAACAGAATTATAGGAAGATAGGGATTTTTTCTGAACTTCCGAAGGTGTGTGCTAGCCTTTTGCAGTTTCTGTGAGGAGGCTGCCTCCAAGGTAAAGAAAATAGCGATGAAGAACCAGGCAGTTCCAAGTCAAGACCCGTCCTCCCAACAATTCTAGGAAGATCCAGCTGTCCTCTAGTATATCGATGAAGTCGTTTCGTTGGCCGACCAGTTGAAGCAGACTACCTAGAATGCCCCCATTGTTGAGGGAGAGAAACAACGCGATGCTGAAGTCTAAGATCAGGTACGCAAAATTGTGCACGACTTGCGTGATGCTGGATACGTGGATGAAGATATTGAGAAAGCTTTTGGAGGTTATGAGGGAACAAAAGGTTACGATGATGAGGGCACTTTTTATGGTGGCGTCGTGACACCAGGTTTCTGTGAGGGAGAAGATCCCGAGACTGATGCCGTTGAAGAACTCAACCGAGACTCCGATGTGCAGGGTTCGGTTGGTATGGGTCCGACCGTGGTGGTGGCTCTACGGCGAGCAGGGTGGGAGACCACTGATGCACGGTCGGTGGTGGCCGATCTGGCCACAGAATCTGCCTTGCCATCCACCATCCACAACGGTGGGACGGTCACCGACCAGGGAATGCGTAATGTACTACCGGCTCCACCCGATGCGTCAGTCAGTTCTAGTCTTGAGAGGGAACTGCACAAAGCAGGCTAGGATGTAGCGGACGCTGTTGTAACCACGCCTACGACGGCAGAAATCGTCACGGATGAAAATTAAACAAAGACACACACTACTCCAGCACTACATCATCGGTACATCTTCCACTCCGACGTAGCATTTGAGTGCATGGATACCATTCCAGCCAATTTGGGGTGCACGTTGGATTGTGGGAGAATAATGAGCGGGCAGCTTGTGATCTCTGGATTCATGTGCTCCAATATAGTCATCTTCTATGATATTCTCAGCGTGCGGAAATATGTAATCGACTACGTCTTCGACCGGTCAACGCCATGTCCGTCAGGGTACGTATTTATTGTGCTGCTCATGTCGTTTTTTAAATGCATGTGCTAATCGGGACTTTGTTTGTTCTACAGCGAAATGCTGGTCGAGTTCACAGATTATGACTGTATAGCGAGGGGCGACATGCAGTCGCTCGAGCCTGGCCTGCATGTGATAAATAACGTCATTGACTGCTAGTGTAGGCTACTGAACCAGCTGATCTACGAAAAATCCGCACCAAGAGTAACCATAATATGTTACTTCTCTCTTGGATATACGGTACGTTCACCCCCCAAATGTTTGTTGAGGGTGTATAGTCACACACTATTATCTGCATAGTCACATACTATTAGCTGTATAGTCATGCATTTTATGTCGTCTAGTACCACTATAAACTGCATAGTCACACGCTATAAGCTGTATAGTCACACACTATTTGATGTGTAGCCACGCACTTTATGTTGTCTAGTCACCACTATAAACTGCATAATCACACACTACAAGCTGTATAGTCACAGGCAACAGCATGTATAGTCACACACTTTACTCTGTACAGTCACACACTTCTATGGTGTATAATCATACACTAACAACTGTACAGTCACGCGTACAAGCATGTATAGTCACGCATGTCAACCACGCACTAACTACATCTATTACCATTGGTGCATGTGAGCAGGACCCAGTGCTGCAATTGTGGATGAAAAGAGGCCAGGGCATAAATCTTGACGAAGAAATATTTTACGTGTGGGACCAGTGGATAGAAAAGAGTTTCTCCGACTTTGCTTTGGACTCGGACATGATATTATACTGCACATACTGTTCGTTAATAGTTGTTATCAACACAACATCCTGACGCATTGTTTGTAGGTGTTCGTCCCGATTTTAACGGGTGACGAGGGCCACTACAGTTGCGCCTGCATAAACTTCAATTCAGAGCAAGTCGAGTACCTTGACAACAGGATGTACGACAAAAATTTTACAACGTTGTCTTACTATGGAATTGCTCGAATAGCAGTCGGACCCTTTTAATTTAATATTAAGTGAAATTTGTGACTGCGAATGTGTTCAACAACTGATCCTGTTTGAACTTGTTTTGTAGGCTGATAAAATGGGGGTGTATATGGTAAAGCGAGGGGTGGGGTAAGGTGAGAGGGTCCGTGTGTTTAAACTGGTGAACGTTCCGTTGTCTTGGCAGGGGGTGGGCTACTCCGCCAATGACTGTGGAGTATACCTGATGATGAACATGATGCTGTACAACGGGTCCCCGTTCAACTGCTCCTTGGGGACAATGGCGGCCATGAATATGTGCAGGGCTGAAATCACGGCGACCCTTATTCTGAGCGACGTGAACCAGGTGAGGGACACTGTTTTGAAGAAAGTAGCAGCGTTCGGAAAGTACAAGGATTCGTTGTTCCCTACCCGTGCGCTTGAAGACACTCCTGTGAAGGCAACCACCCAGCAGCGGAAGCGTCCGAGCAAATCACCGAGAACACCTGAATTCACCCCCCAATCAGTCCCAGAAGAAAGCCAGTCAGCAATCAAGTTTCGATCGCGAGGCGCTGAAGATGGGATGGGGTTGCTCTTTGATCCAAGGGGAGCCTGACCCGGACGCCATTGTCATGTCGATTTTGTTTCACATGAACCAACCGCTTACGAGTAGGATGCTCCACCTGCGGAAGCACGTCGCCGACTACTGCTTCCTTGATGATAATGGGTACGCAGAAAAGTACGTAACCGTCTTTGATTACTGGTACGTGTTGCATATTACGCATACTAACCAGTGAAATCTGCATTGAACAACTGGGGTCCTACAGCGCTCATGCGCAGCTGGCCTGGAGAGGCGTGAAATTCAAACGCTCTTGTCCGAAGGTAACATGAACGCCGCGGTGCTGGAATGTTGGTCACACCTGCTGAACTGGTTGGAATCAGGCGACAAGCGGCGTAGGTTATCCTCCCCCACTGAAGCAACGATGGCGTGGTTCGGAATTCGACACATGGTATGCCCCACTCCCCCTACCTATTACATTAAATAGTACAAATGACTCCATACACATCAACTGAGAAGATATGAAGTCTGTGTATTAGTAACAAATAATCACAGAGTTCACTTTTCACAGTCGCACATGTTAAGTTGTACTATAACATGCTGTAATTTGCATAGTCAGACAGCTTATATTTTACAATCAGACACTGTCATGTATAGTCACAGTCTGTACGCTGCAAAGTCACGCAGCTTAGTTTGTACAATCACACACTTTCCGGTGTGCAGCCACGCACATGATATAGTCCAGTCTCTGCACAATCGCACATGTTAAGTTGTACAATCACATGCTGTAATTTGCATAGTCAGACAACTTATATTTTACAATCAGACAATGTCATGTATAGTCACAGTCTGTACGCTGCAAAGTCACGCAACTTAGTTTGTACAATTAATTACACACTTTGCGGTGTGCAGCCACGCACATGATATAGTCTAGTCTCTGCCCTGTCACTAATGCACCATCTGTTAGGACTCGCTGACCCATATACTGGAACAAGGCGACTCGAGTACCCCCGCGGACGAAGACACTGACGGTGTGTACGCAGCGTGGGACACATTCATACGAGACTGCGTCAGAACATTCGACTTGAACGCCGAACTGCTATTTTTCCCGGTGCATACTATGGGGCACTACGCGTGCGTGTGCGTCAACTTTAGAGAAAGAACAGTTGATATCCTCGATCACCAGACACACGCCCCAGGGTCATATATGTTCCGCGTGTCAAGCAGAATAGTAAGTTGCACGCATATGCTTTATTTTACCGCGTCGATTATTCTACTGCTTCCATAATACTATGGAGAATAGTAAGTGCTGGCGTTTTCTTTTACCTAATACTAAAACAGTGGCGCGCATTGACCGACTACATGGACGAAAAAGGGCTGATTAAGGGCACTCACCTGTCGAAGTTTAAGCATCGCCAGGTAAATTTGGAATGGCAGAGCACCCGAAAGAACGACGCAGAATCCGACATTTTATGCTTGATGCACATGTCCCTGTATGACGGTGCGCTGTTCGTCCACCCTGATATTGGGACTAAGATCGGGAGGCGTTATTTATCGTTCGAGGTTGCAGCGTCCCTCGTCCTTGCTGACATGAATGAAGGTCGTGGGGACGTGCTGCAGAAAATTCACGCTTTCATAGCAGACGGGCATAGCATATGGAAACAACTCGACAAAAAACGTAAGATAGAAAAACTTGTGGCAGGTAAAACCTCTACACACCGTAAGGCGTAGTGAAGTAAAAACACTTTTTGGAATGTGTAGTGAAGTAAATACACTTTTTTGGAATATATAAAAATCTCATGTTAGAGCATCTTTTGAGTATCAGATGAATGACAACTCAGTATCAGGGTCGCATGCTTGATGTGATACAGTCACGCCACTTCTGACTCATAGTCATAGGCAAACTCATGCAGAGTCATGCTTGACAACCACAAATTCACTAAATTAATTAAACTAAATCACCCCTACATATATGACCATTCATTTTCTTTCAGTTTATATAATTCATACGATACAATTTGATTCGCCAGATACAAACAACAAAAAATTATACGATTATTTCACCTTCAAATTTACATTATTTCGGCGTATAATATACAATGTAATTCACACACCATGGATCGACGACACATAAATCAATTCCGTAAAATCATTTCCGCAATCAGATTATTTCACAAAAAAAAAACGATGGTTTTAAAAAAAACCGATGTCGACGACAAATAAAAAATGCACAACATGTGTGTGACTGGGAGGGGATGTTTGTGAGTCTCAATGCACATTGAGAACACAAACGCCCACCTCACTCTCCTAACCCTAATTAATTTAGGAAGGTAAACTTCCCCACCTAACCCATTAAATTTTCACCCCCCCCTTTACTGCCTAACCCAATGAATTTTCAGCCCTATTTACTGCCTCCCCCCTTTAAATACCAACGTCATTTTTACACCCACTACTTTCAACTTCACCTCTTCACATAAAAAAAAGGCCAACAAAATAGAAAAAATCAGAAGTTTGATCGAGGAGTACGATGGTTTATTGGATACCACTATGTCCAATGAATTAACAGCCATGCAGCTAGTCGCAACTGCCATAGACGCGAGGAACTTTGTGGCGTCCATTGGCGATACAGAGAAAGAGGCCGAACTGGACGACTACATCCATTTTTTGATGAAGATGTCTCTGGACTGTTTCCGCACTAGGAAAGGGTTCCAGCGTGACTTGGCCAACTTGAAGAAGATGCTTTAAAAGTACGAGGGTTAAGATGTAGCATTTAGTAATGGATGTTTTTATGTGTTTTAAGGTTTGATGACTGTTAAAATTTAGCGTTTAACTGTATGCAATGGATGTTTTCCGCATTATGTCGTAGAATGTTTTTATGTTTCAAGTATTATATGTTGTGTAAATGATGGGAGGGGATTTATCGTGGAATCCCAACCGTCAATAAAATAACCGGCTATTCCTACGGTAGATAGGGCAAGTCGGGTCGAATCCACGGGGACGGTAATGTATAGCCTAGACTGTAACACCCCTGATTTTATAAATTTAAAATTTAATTAAAATTATGTTCGTATTTTTATTTTTACGATTTGACTCGTAACTCTTAAAATTATTATAAAACGAATTTATCGTTTAATCGTTTCAAACTCCTAAAATTCTATTTGTCTCGGGAATTCTTCTTATATTTAAAACATATTTTTATTTCTGTTTCGATTCATTTTATACATTCAATTTAATTCACTTTATCGAAAATTTATTATTTATCGGGAAATATTATTTGATCGTTTAAGTATTTATTTCTATAAGCTTCGTTTTTGTCTCGAATAATCTATTTACTCATTTTATTTGGCGGTCCGATTATTTATTAATTTTATTAACTCGTTTTAACCCGATTCATAGGTCGGTCAACTTATCGTTACGGAATTTATCTTCTACCCGATTCATTTAATCAATCCGTATTTCCGACCCACTTTATTTTGAACGGATTCATTTCCCATTCCTTTTGTTTCCAACGTGTTGCTTTCCCTTTGGATTCAATGTATCCTCTTCATGTTTAAACCCCTTTGTTTTCCTTGTCTTTTCCCCCACCGCTCAACTTAACCTCTTCCCACATTACTGACATTGACTCCCCTTCTTTTCATTTCTTTTCCTCCGCTTCACCGTCTTCATTCAACCCTCCTTTTCATCTCCTTCTTCGTTTGTCCGTCATTTTCTCTCCTTCACCCCTAGCCTTCATCGATTCCCCTCTTTCCCCCCTGTTTTCTTGTCATTCGGTGTGTGATCTCTGCTGCCGCGGTACGCCTCCTGCTGCTGCCGTGAATTCTGCTGTTTTACTCGGCTCTGAGGTCAGTTTTGTCGCCCTTTTCTGTCCTCGTTGTCGTTCTCGGTTTCGGTTCGTGTTGCTGCTGCGTGTTGCCTTTGTCCTGTTCCTCACCATTTCTCGATCTTCCCTGCTGTCCTGTACACGCCGCTGTACTTCGTCGCTGCTGCTGTTACGGTTCTGCCATTGCTCTGCTGCTGTTCTGTTACTGTTACCGCTTCACAGGTGTCACTACTGCTGATGCGTTTGTCTCTCCGGCCAAGCATCCCTGTCTTCATCCCTTTCATCGTCGAAACTCGGTGAGCAATTTGTCTTTGCTCTTCCGTTTCCTGTTTGCTGCTGTTGCTACGTTTTGTCCTTGATTTTTGCTGCTGTTTTTGTCTCCTTCTTCCTTATTTCGTTCTCCTTTTTCTTTTCCACTGTTCTTGAGCGTTTTCGCTGAATCTAGGACGAGTTTGTTGACCTTTGCCTTTCTCGTTATCGTATTAGTTTCCGTTCTGCTGCTGCTTCGTTTTCTATGTGCTGCTGTTGCGTTTCGTTGCTGTTACGGTACTGCCGCTGCTCTTTTTCGTTCCTTCTTCTTCTTCTTCTTCGTTTAGCGGTACTGTTGATGCTACTGCTATTCTTGTTTCGGTTGTCATCATTGGTTGTGGTTACTGCTCTCTTTCGATCTGCTGCTGCTACCCTCGTTTTACGATTGATGTTTTTCGTATTTGTTGCTGTTTCTACGTTTGGCTGCTACTGCTGTTGTGCTGATGTGCGTACTGTAGATGTTGTCGTTCTATTGCTTATGTCGTTGCCCGTTTGTTCTGCCTTGCACTGCTATTCATTGATTATTGATGCTACTGCCGGTATGGGTGTTGTTCTTCACTGTTTGCTCAGTTCGATGTCGAATCGGTGCTCTTTTCCTTCTCCTATCGGGTCGATTTGATTCCTCCTTCCCTCGGTTTTGCTTGCCTTGTTTCTCATGTTCTCTTTGTCCCTATTCTCCTCGTCCCAATCTCGTTTGTTTCCACTTCAAGGTCTCGAAGTTCTATTGAAGAGCAAGAGCAGGAGCATGACTTTCAAAGTCAAGGTTAAGCTGGACTAAGTAAGAAGGACGATTACGTGTTCGTTTCGGTTATCGACTTGAGGTAACTTTAGGACGTTACTCGATTTTATATCGTATGTTTGAGTAGTAGTATGTAGTAAATATTTTAACTTCGATTTTCTAATTTTAGCTATATATTATTGCTAATTATATTCTTTTAAATCGTATTTATAAATATTTTACAAGTTTTCGATATCGTTTTACAAATCGTTAGTAATTTGATTATTTAAGATCGTTATAATATTTTGTTGGCTATCGTGACACTAGTAACTAAATAATGTCGATTTCATATTTTCGTCATATTTTGTTAAGTTATGATTTTTGACTCAAAACCGTATTTTTATATTATAATCGAGATTTGTACACTTGTTTAATAAATTAATTAACGTTTTACGATTTATACTAATAAATGAGAAAATAGTCGATTTAGTTTTAAATATATTTTTAATCGAGACTATTTTCACTAATTTTTTTTCCGATTGACTATTTTTATTAAAATCCGTATTATTTATTAATAAAAGCTATTTATTAAAAATAATTTGAAGTCTTTGTAACTCTCATTTTTTTTAAAACTCGTTGATTCAATTAATTTTGATATCGTTTTTTTCTTAAAACATCTCTTTTCTAAAAGTCTATAATTTTAACTCGATTTCCTAATTATTTATATAATACTCTATATTGACTTATTATATATTCTTTATGTTTTGAGTAACGAATTTAGAAATATAATAAAGTTACGATAACGAGGATAATAATAAAATGTTAATTTCGTTAAAAATGCTATTTTTATACATTTCACATATTTTAATAACTTACGTATTTTCTATAACAATATTTCTATTTTAAGTAAGTTTCTAAAATGAGTAACTTTCTATTTATAGAAAGTTTACCTTTTTATATAAAATGTTTATTCCTTTCATCCCCATATTATTCATATTGATTATATTTATTCTTGAATATCGATAATGGCTTGTTTTGGGGTTATGGAATAAAGGCAAGTGTGGGGTTAGAGTAATATATTCTGGGATTTACGTTTTTTCCATCAACTATAAGGCTGGTGTGTCTTTATGGGGCACACTGGTTGTTGAACCGAGCATATATGGTGTTCGGGAGTGTGTGTACATTTTGACCTTAAACTCGTGCCTCGCAGTGTAAGACGCCGTCGGGTTGAACTGAGTATTTATGGTGCTCGGGAGGGGTGTACATATCATCTTAAACTAGGGCCACGCATTTATAAGTCGCCGTCCTATTATGGTTGAGTAGCCTAGTTAGAGACCGAAGTTTGATTTGTTTGAACTAGGTTCTCGAAGCTAGTTTTTAGTATTCTCCTAGTGAAAGTCTGGCCTTCATCACTACTCCTATCCATACGCCATTTTGAATATTTTTATTATTATCGATACATCTTGATTTGCAGGTTGGCAAATATTTGAAGTTTTCTTCTGAAAACTTGTTCTGATTTTATTGTTCCAATATTTTAAGTTTTCTCCGAAAGCTTATTTTTATTATATCCTTTTTAATGTTTTTCTCATTTTAACTATTTTGATATAATAATAATATTATTTTTCCATATGATATAATATGGCTGGGAGAACGTCCGAGTTACTCCCCACTGACGTGGCTGTTATGTTTATAACATGACAGGTATTTGCTGCTGGGTTTTGGGTGTGAGCTAGCGAGTAGCGTGGATCCTACTCTTTCTTATTTCATGTTTATTTATGGGTTTGTATAAACCCGTTTGGAGATTTTACTTTTAGCCCTTTTGTAAAAAGAGGCCTATGTATTGACTTACCATTTCTTTTAATAAGATATAGTTTGTCAGTGTGTTTTAATCCCACTCTACAGTGTTTCCGCCACTGTATTGCGTTAGAATTTCTAGGGGATTACATAGACTAGGTCGGCCCAAATACTAGACTAAGTCAACGAGCTAAGCTAAACTAGAGAATGATAGAAGGGGAGAAAGCTAGACTAAGACTAAAGTGCCGGAGAAACAAACAAAGAAACGGGCTAGGATTAGGTCGGGGTCAAAGGGGTAACGGAATGGTCAAGGGATAACTAAAGCGAAGGAGGTAGTAGGGTAATCTAGGTTGGTCCGGGCTCTCGCAACTTAGGCCTACCTAGAGGTTCATACTATAACCCATCTCGGCGACACACATGACAAATGGGGTTCTAGCGCGCTATGATGGCCTAGGTCGCATCCGGGCTCTCGCTACTTAGACGGACCTAGGGGTCGTCCTCACCGGGCTCTCGCAACTTAGTGAGGGAACCGAACACACAAACAAACTATCACCCACAAGAGAAAGGCAGAAAAACAAGCATTCGCAACTACTTAGTCAATCAAGCATTTCAACAAACATGTGATGTGCACCAAACCAAGAGGAAACCCAAATCTTCCACCAACATCTCTAACAATCCCTTTATCATTCAATTAACACCCTAATCACCTTACTAACCCTAGCAAGAACACTACTCTAACATAATCAAACTAATACTAACAAGAACAAAAGGAATCAACACAAGAAACAAAACATACACAATGAAACTAACAAGTATGAAGAACAATAAACAACAATCAAGAGCTAAAGATTGAAACTTGAATAACTTAAACAAAGATTAAGAGAAAAAGGAAGAGAAGATTACCATACTAGTGAAGGAGAAAGAATAAAACTTGCATTAATGAAGAAAACCCAAAACAAACACCCAAGGTTGTCAATCTTGAATGGATCTTGAAGAATTCCCTTAATACAAGACTAAACTAGGATTAATTACTAATTACCGACTAATCTACACTAATCTAATCTAATATAACCTAAATTAGTCTAGGGTTTTGTGTCTAATGAAGTGCCTCCTCCTTACAAAACAAGGGAAGAGTGTATATATAGGGTTACAAGTGGAAAGGAGGGGAAAGAAACAAGCGCGGGTTACAGCTAGGCCGTCCCGGCCGAGACGGGGTGGTCCCGGTCGGGACGGGGTCGGTCCCGGTCGGGAAGCCATGCTCCCGGTCGGGATGGGCCCTGGACAGTAGCCTCCTTGTTTGTGCACCTCATCCCGAACGGGATGAGGTCATCCCGAACGGGATGAGTCTTGTAGGCCTTTCATATGAAATTTTTGGTCTCTCCTTGTTTCTCATGGGCTTCCCATCGATTCTCGGGACTCGGGATCGGGTCTCGGAGGCTCGGGATTGGGTCCCAAGGTCTCGGGGTCGATTCCAAGGCATCGAGTCATCGTTCCTTTACTCCGTTGGCTCCAAAATGTGTATGTATCGAGTCGGAATCGCTCCAACTCTTCCAAATCGGCCTTGGGAACCTGAAACGAACTAAAGGAAGCATAAGAAGCCTATAAATCGCTCCCAAGGAGTGATTCCACAAGGAAAATGGGACAAAAACACTACAAAATAGGCACTACAAACGACACTTATCAACTCCCCCACACTTAACCCTTACTCGCCCTCGAGTATGCACATACTAACTACAAAACTATCCGAGTGGGTATTAGCGCACCCTACGCCCTTTCAACTCACGCGAATGCACTTAGAGGAAAAGTGCACTCCGCAAGGCAAGTCGGGACTTGCGATAAAACCGCGGATGCAACCGGACACAAAACACACAAACAAACAAACACACAAACAAACACTTAGACGGTTGCACCCAAAACAAAAGAAATACCGCTTCCCTCTAAAAGCGGTGAAAGAAGCACCGGTTTAGGACTCGAGGTAAGTGACAACGTTCCCAAGCTAGCAATACAAACCAAGGTGGGCTAAACCCTAATAGTATGACGATCAAGCAATAAAAACGTTGGTAACTTACCTAGGTCGTCCTAACTTTCTAAAAACGTACTACGGGACGATCGGCGGAGTGGAAAAGTGAAGAACCACGGTGTTACTCGACACTGTAGGTAAGTGAGACCCCGCCCCCTTTAGCGATGAGCCAGGAGGGTCGTCCCATGCACGAAACCGCCTAACTAGTCCAAGTAAAAAGGTGGAAAACATGCAAAATGAGGGAAGACTGACTAATGCCGCTATCATCCTTCCTCAGGACTCGGTCCTTTGGTAGGCTCTTCACGGCAAAAGTCGGAAAAATGCTTATTTTTGTGGGAATTTCTTTTTGTGAGACGAGTTTTCTTTTGGCATTTTCTCTTTTCTTTGCATTTTTGCTTTGTTTTGCCATGCCATTCTTTTTCTTCTTTTCTATTTTCTTTTTGGCTTTTGTGCCTTTTCTTTTTCTTCATTTCTTTTCTTTCTTTCATTTTTCTTTCTTTTCTTTTCTTTGCCCTTTTTGGCAAGATTTGGCTTTTTGGCATTTTCATTGTATAACAAGAAAGGTAGAAATCAACAATCTGCAGTTTATTGTGTGGAAATGTGTAGGAGGTAGGGAAATGGGAGAGTCGGGGAGCGTCCTTCCCTTCAAACCCACAAAAAGTGGAGAACTTGGACTAATCAAAACAATCCTAAACACGGTCACCTAGGGGACGAGACTCGGTAACCAAGGCCTTTTCATACCGTGGGTGGTCATAATGGTCAAAGGTGCAAATCCCGCAGTAAATTCCTAGTAAGCTAGGTGGACTCAAGGTAAAGGACCAACGAACTCATTGATTCAGGGTCATTCTACTAGAGTAAAGTCCAAGACTCGATTTACACAACTAGGAAGGGAAAGTAGACACTCACACACTAACCTCTAAACCGGGTTTTCGAAAAATGTCTACACACAAGACACACAACACAACACAAAACGAAGACACGACGAAAACGAACGAAAGAAAAAGAAGCAAAAGCAACAAAACAAAACAAAACAAAACGAACACATACATAACACAAACGCCACCCCTAGCTTCCAAATGAGTAACCAACCAACATCAAACTTTACAAAGCTCCTCCCGAGCACACCTCATCACAATCTCCTCCAAATTCCGCAAGAGCCAAAGAAGGAAAAAGGGATAGAATGTTACCGGGAGTCTTGAAAGCCTTCCAAAGTTAACGACGATTAAAGCAACCTATAAGGGAATGGGAGGCAAAACACGCACACAAAACAAATATACGACACAATGACACAAAAGGAAAACACACAAAAGAAAAATCTTTTTGATTTTTGTGAAATTTTTTCAAATTTTTAGGATTTTTGAAGATTTTTTTCGATAAATTAGGAAAATAAAACTAGCTATGATAGAATATCGCTCCCCCACACTTAAACCGAGTAATGTCCTCATATGCTCAATCGTAGTGCGCGGAGAGACAAAAGAAAAGGAAAAGAAACTACGAAAATAAAGCTAAAAAAAAAAGAAAAGTGAAGAAAGGGTAGAAGATGTCCGGCCGGGGTGTAATCAAGTCACCATGGGTCGAGACAAGAAAAGATATGGAAGGGGGAAGAAATAAAAGAAGGAAATAAAAGGAAATGGGAGGGGAGGGCTAGGTGTAATCAAGTCACCTAGCCCGGATTCCGCCTAAATCCGACTAAATCCTCAAAAAAGAAAGAGTGAAAAACTTGTAAAATTTGGATTTTGAAAATGACTCTCGATGTAGTCACGTCATCGAGGGTCGGGAGCAACAACTACCAAGGCCTCAAATGCCACCATGACATCAAGACACAAAAGTGTACAAGGGGAAGGGAATAAACAAAGGAAAACAAGCAACAACAAAAACGGAAAAGAAAGGATAGTTGCCGTACCATAGGTTAGCAACTCACTCTCTCCATCGTCTCATAGATCAATATAGGCTCTTGCTTGACTTCATCATTGCTATCCCGCTTCAAGCTTGATAGAACCGCATGGTAGAGGTAGTAATGGTGCGAGGGGGTGGGATTTGATGTGAATATCGGTCTAAAGTGAGGAGGAAATGAGGTTAAGGTATGTAAATGAGGTACATGGGTGGTATGATATGAGAAATGAAGGTAGGGAGGTTGGGAGGGGGTATACAATGGTTGGGTGGGCTTAAATGTCGAAGAAGAGGCACCAAAAAGGGGTAGGAGACCATCACGGTCGGGATGGATGGTCCCGGTCGGGATGTCACGCTCGTCCCGATCGGGAAGCTCCCTTCCCGGTCGGGATGATACTCCAGCAGACTCGATTTTTGGCACCCTCATCCCGTTCGGGACGGCCCCATCCCGGTCGGGATGACACACCCTTTCCTGTCGGGAAGGGTCTTCATGACTCCCATGACCCCAAAAACCGACTCCCTTACTCACGATCCAAGCTCTATCACTAACCACTCCTTTCTAGGAGTCACCTTCACTTCACCTATCACAATAAACTCAAGATACACATCAAATTCACTCCCTCACATCGCTCATCAAAATACCAAAACAATTACAAGAATTCCACAAAAACAAAAGAGTCCTAGAAACAAAAATCACAAATACAAGCACAAGTACTCTAAAGAAGAGGAAGAGGGAATATACAACATGACGGTTCTTTAGGAACTCCGTCAAACCTAGGATGGTGGACTCCTCTTCAACCGTAGCCCTCAAGGGCATGGAGGAGCAAGTCGAACGCGCTACCGACATCATAGTGAAGGCCCAAGAAGCGCTCGAGCTTAGCCAACCTCCACGGCCTCCAAGGAGGAGGCAAGAAGTAGGATTCCCAAGACCCAAAATCATCTTTCAAATCGTCTCCGGGGTCTATCCATCCTACGAGCTTCACCGACCTCTTCCTCCCTAAGCAGTGCCTCCAATCACAAGCAAGCTTCATATCCAAGAAACGAGGCACAAAAAGCGGTTTTGGCCTCATCTCCTCAATGCTCACCCCCACACTTTCCTCAAGTTGTGGTTCCCCATCTTCATCATCCGACCCCACATCATCATGGAGGAGAGGATCGAAACTTCTACCGGCGGTTTCAATCTCTTCCAAACCATTGCTTGGTTCACTTACATGGGGTTCTTGATGCTTATCAACATTCTCGGACAAGGGCAACTCGAGGCTATCAATCTCACCCAACATCCTCACAAATTCCACCAACCCATCCAACTCACTATTCTCCTCCAATTATTCACCAACTATGCCTTCACCAAGGGTCAAATCCTCATTCGTCTCTTTTTGGGAAGACGATTGAGGTTCTTCAAAGGAAATTTCTCCTCCAAAGGGAACTACGTTGGCGGCTTCGTGATTAGGTTGCTCCTCTTTCTCAAGTGGGCACCCTTCACCTAATTGAGCGTCCCTCGCCTCGTTTTCCCTTCGAATTTGGACCCATAATTCATTTCGTTGTTTTTGAATTTGGGTGGCCATTTCTTGGTTGCTCTTTTGCAATTGAAGAAGCGATTTAAACTCCTCCATGTCGGGCAATTGGTGATCATTGGGGTCTTGTAAAGTTCCTTGATAATCTTGATAATGCCCAAGGGGTGGGGCATCATATTGTTGGTAGCAAGGTTGGGGTGATTGGTAGTATTGTGGGTCACGGGGTTCATATTGTGGTTGGGGTGGAGGGTAATATGGTGGGTCTTGGGGAAATTGGCTTCCATAAGGTGAATCTTGATTGAACATGGTGGGTTCACAATCATAGCTCGAGTAATAGCCACCATGGTCGTAGGAGTGATAGTCATTCACTTGTTGGTAGCCATTTCCATAATCTTGAAGATCATACCCGTCTTGATTACCCCAAGAAGCTTGATAGTGGTAGGGGGACGTCATGTCATACCCTTGGTTCATGGAAGAAGAAGGGTAGCTCATATCGGCTCCCGAGTGTGTGGAGTTTAGATCAAACCCCATGCTCGCTCGAAAGTCGTAGCTCATACCCGGTTGGAAACCACTCATTCTAGCAACCGTCCGTTAAAGCGGCTCTAAGTTGCAAGAAGAAGATAGTCACCACCTTTAAGCACAAACTGTAGACTAAGAACAAACGTGAGAAGTCTAGTGCTTTTTGGGCACTAGACAAGAAAGAAATAAACCACACACACAAGAAGCAAAGTAACAAAAAGAAAAAAAAAAACACAAACACAAAGACAAAGTCAAGTAACTAGGAAAACAAAGTCTAAACTAGCACCGTCCCCGGCAACGGCGCCAAATTGATGGGAGGGGATTTGTCGTGGACTCCCAACCGTCAATAAAATAACCGGCTATTCCTATGGTAGATAGGGCAAGTCGGGTCGAATCCACGGGGACGGTAATGTATAGCCTAGACTAGGTCGGCCAAAATACTAGACTAAGTCAACGAGCTAAGCTAAACTAGAGAATGATAGAAGGGGAGAAAGCTAGACTAAGACTAAAGTGCCGGAGAAACAAACAAAGAAACGGGCTAGGATTAGGTCGGGGTCAAAGGGGTAACGGAATGGTCAAGGGATAACTAGAGCGAAGGAGGTAGTAGGGTAATCTAGGTTGGTCCGGGCTCTCGCAACTTAGGCCTACCTAGAGGTTCATCCTATAACCCATCTCGGCGACACACATGACAAACGGGGTTCTAGCGCGCTATGATGGTCTAGGTCGCATCCGGGCTCTCCCTACTTAGACCGACCTAGGGGTCGTCCTCACCGGGCTCTCGCAACTTAGTGAGGGAACCGAACCCACAAACAAACTATCACCCACAAGAGAAAGGCACGAAAAACAAGCATTCGCAACTACTTAGTCAATCAAGCATTTCAATAAACATGTGATGTGCACCAAACCAAGAGGAAACCCAAATCTTCCACCAACATCTCTAACAATCCCTTTATCATTCAATTAACACCCTAATCACCTTACTAACCCTAGCAAGAACACTACTCTAACATAATCAAACTAATACTAACAAGAACAAAAGGAATCAACACAAGAAACAAAACATACACAATGAAACTAACAAGTATGAAGAACAATAAACAACAATCAAGAGCTAAAGATTGAAACTTGAATAACTTAAACAAAGATTAAGAGAAAAAGGAAGAGAAGATTACCATACTAGTGAAGGAGAAAGAATAAAACTTGCATTAATGAAGAAAACCCAAAACAAACACCCAAGGTTGTCAATCTTGAATGGATCTTGAAGAATTCCCTTAATACAAGACTAAACTAGGATTAATTACTAATTACCGACTAATCTACACTAATCTAATCTAATATAACCTAAATTAGTCTAGGGTTTTGTGTCTAATGAAGTGCCTCCTCCTTACAAAACAAGGGAAGAGTGTATATATAGGGTTACAAGTGGAAAGGAGGGGAAAGAAACAAGCGCGGGTTACAGCTAGGCCGTCCCGGCCGAGACGGGGTGGTTCCGGTCGGGAAGCCATGCTCCCGGTCGGGATGGGCCCTGGACAGTAGCCTCCTTGTTTGTGCACCTCATCCCGAACGGGATGAGGTCATCCCGAACGGGATGAGGTCATCCCGAACGGGATGAGGTCATCCCGAACGGGATGAGTCTTGTAGGCCTTTCATATGAAATTTTTGGTCTCTCCTTGTTTCTCATGGGCTTCCCATCGATTCTCGGGACTCGGGATCGGGTCTCGGAGGCTCGGGATTGGGTCCCAAGGTCTCGGGGTCGATTCCAAGGCATCGAGTCATCGTTCCTTTACTCCGTTGGCTCCAAAATGTGTATGTATCGAGTCGGAATCGCTCCAACTCTTCCAAATCGGCCTCGGGAACCTGAAACGAACTAAAGGAACCATAAGAAGCCCATAAATCGCTCCCAAGGAGCGATTCCACAAGGACAATGGGACCAAAACACTACAAAATAGGCACTACAAACGACACTTATCAGTAAAAGATGGACTTTTTCTAATGTACTAATATTTCTATCGTAATTTCACTATTTCACTATTTCCATCGCGATTTTTCTAATGTACAGACACATTAACATGGTGTATAGTCACACTCAAAAATTTGTATAGTCATACTCAACATGGTGTATAGTCACAGTCATCAAGACATAAAACCAATTTAGATTTCTGCCTTTCAAATGTCACACACTTCAATTTGTAGAATCACAGTCAGTATATTATTGAGTCACAGTCAGTATCGTGTACAACCACACTCGTACAATTGCTGTAATAAAATCACGCTCCACCTCTTGTCACAGAATCACGCTCTGACTACTGTAGAGTCACACTCATTACGTTGCACAATCACACTCACTTATTTCGTGTCACCAAACGATTAGGGGCATAATGATCTTGTACAGCTGTATTTTTAGCCAAAGAGAATGCATTTCAAAGACACACTAATGCATTCCAAAGACCCATTACGCTGTAAGGACGTATTTTAAAAAACAAATATTATTTCAAAACGATTGCAAACGATTGTCTATTTCAATGTATTTTTACAGCCAATCAAGCAAAAACAATTTTGCCCCATGATTTAAGACTACGTCATATTGGAAATGATTGAGGTCCGCAATAGGCGAAAACAATATCACGAACCTTGACCATTTCAGACGTCGACAAACTTTATGTTCCAAACACAATCCCCGGTTTTACGACTACGCCATATTGGAAATGATTGAGGTTTGCAATAGGCGACAACAATATCACGGACCTTGACCATTCCAAACATCGACAATCTTTATGTTTAAAAAAAAAGGTTTCTCCCAGGCAGAGGATATTCACAAACAATCCTCCTCGGCAACCCCTAGCAGGTCCTCCTCCTCCTCCTCCTCCTCAACGTCGACAGATGGTGGGTCCTCAGCGAATGGGTTGGGGCATTTCCTCTTGTCGTGGTGTCCCATCCTCTTGCAGTTGTTGCACAACCGTTTAGGCCTCACAGCAATTGCAGCAGCCTTCGCCTTAGTAGACAACATCCGCTTCCCACTGGCCTTGCTCTTGGCTTTCTTAGGGGGCAATATCGTTATTTCAGTTGTGCTCGTACAACCAAGGATCTCCTCTATTTCTTGCGTCTTGCTACAAGGACCATCAAAGGGCGCCACGTCGGATCTAAAGTCGCGAATGATGTCAGCTAAGTTACTAACGTCTTCCTTACCCATTCTACTGACATGACTGACGGTCTCGTAGAACTCAGAAAAAAGCCTCGTGACTCTAACAGCCTTCTCATCGCTTAGGCGACTCTCTGTCAGGGGACATGCATTAACATTACGTAGAGCATCCTTTGTCCATCTACAAACCACGTACCGTTCCGGGATCGTCTCCCATCCTTTTGAAGAATATATCTAAATAGCGTGCCTGCAAATAATTCCATACCGACGGAACATCCTGCAAGTACAGCTGACCTTCAGGTACCTGCGAGTGGATTAAACACGTAAAGAGTGCGACTCTGAACCATACGGACAGTAACTACACAATGTACAGAATATGACTTCCTAAAGGTATAATCACAACCTTTACATCGTACAGTCATATCCGTCATGCTCCATAGTCACAATCCTTATGTTGCAGAATCAAACGAATTACGTTGGACAATCACACGCACCGCATTTCAGAGTCACACCCTTTATTTTGTACAGTCACACTCATTGAATTGTAGAATAAAACTCATTACGTTGTGCATTCACACTTACCACGTTGTATAGTCACACTCATCGCTGTTTAGAATCACACCGTTTAGGTTATATAGTCACATTCAGACTATGTGAGTGTGGCTAGACAACGTGGACAGTGACTTTCTATGCCAATACCTGGATTCTATTCAACAATATAGATTCAGTCCCGGATGGAATCCATCACTGTTGTCGCTTCGATCCCGTCCTTCTCCTGGCAAGCTCGACACGGATGTTGTTTCTCTGCTCCAGCGGATTCGGAAATTCGCTTTATCACAAGATGCTGGAGCGCGTGCCGCAGTTCATATTTTCACTAGAATTAGCTTTGCAATTGCTAAGGGAGTGGGGGCCCAGATAGTATCTCGGCTTCCCTCTAACTTCTTGTAATTTGTTCTGGTGTTTAATACAAGTTATGTTTTAAAAAAAATAAAAATAATAATAATAATAATAATAATAATAATAATAATAATAATAATAATAATAATAATAATAATAATAATAATAAATTGTTCTGGGGAGTGGGGGCCCAGATAGTATCTAGGCTCCCCTCTAACTTCTTGTAATTTGTTCTGGTGGTAATGCAAGATCCGTTTTTATAAAAATAATAATAATAATAAGGGTTATTTAACAGGAATAATACCAACTATGGGTGGTATTCCATGAATAAAACCAACTTCGATTAATACTGGAATAAAACCATGTATGAGAGAAATTATACTGGAATGAAATACTCTAACTGGCTACCGCCTATACCTGTCAATATTTCCCTAATACAAGTATTATTGGCTAACAATAGAGTATTAAATGTAAATGTTTAAACTTCAAACTTCATCTTCTTCTCCTTCTCCTTCACTTCAAATCGTCATCTTCTTCTTCCTCTATTCATCATTCACTTCATCACTTCATCTTCATCTTCCTCAATTCATCTTACGGAAGGTAATTTTTTTTCGAAACTTTTGTTTATTTATCTTCTTCAAACTTTTCTTCGTCCGTATTTATAAGTAATTAACATTAATATTGTCGAAAATTCATTTTCAAGGTTATAGAAGTTCATTCCTCAATAATTTGTGTCGGCAATGTCAACGGTGAGTATTGTTTTCATTTCCCCAAATCGATTTTTCTGGGTTTTTCGTATTCTGGGTTTCATTTTTATTCTGGAGGAGTTAATTTAGGGGGCTTTAAGGGTTGAATTAGTGTCTTTTTAATTGGTTTGATTGAAAATGTAGGTTGATCCATGGAGATTTGTGGTTGCAGAAAACATCTTTCGAGTTTGATCCCCATGAATTCGAAGAACATGAATTTGATGGGTCATGGATTTGGAGAAATTTTGGTTTAGGAGAGAGAGTTTGATTTTGGGGAAAATGGAGTTTGTATTGTCAATGAAGAAGATGAAGATGTGTGTTAATTAATAATATGGGACCCACAAAAACCTGCTTTATCCGGTAATTTAAGAGACCATTTCATTCCCATATAATTTCTCACCAACATTGTTTTATTCATGTATTAATCAAAGTTGGTTTTATTCATGGAATACCACTCATAGGTTGTATTATTCCGGTTAAATAACCCTTATTATTATTATTATTATTATTATTTTTTAAACGGAGCTTGCATTAATAACGAAACAAATTACAAGAAGTTAGTGGGTAGCCGAGATACTGTCTGGGCACCCACTCCCTTAGCAATAGAAAAACTAGGATGAGTAAAAATAAAAGCAGCTGCGCAAGCTCCCGCGTCCTGAGAGATAGAGAATTTCTGAACCCGCTTGAGTAAAGCTGCAGCCTCCGCGTCGAGCTGCCCTAGGGAAGAGAAAGAGAAAGGTAGGAACCCATACCCAGACTTGGTGCATAAATCTCCATACTTGACGTACTTGCGCTGAGCAGCATCAGCGACCGCGCGACCAGGCAGAAAATCAGACATCGCGGACTGAGTCAATGGGGACGACCCTGTCAGATCAACACACACATCGCGCCCCCTATCCCAGGAATACAGAAGTAAATCCTCCGGGCGAAGGGGCTTGTCATGTCCATCAATCAAACCGACATCCACCTCTTTACCGGCCGAAATACCAGACGGAAGCAGATATCCATAAGGGTGTCGCGAACCAGGTTATGTCTATGCTTGATACCAACGGTACCAGCACACGACACAGCATGGTCCCCAAAAATGTCCCCAACACAAACCCGGGAGCAGGCAAAACAAGGCTGAGGTACCGAGAACAAAGCGACACCCAACCGATAGCTAAGGACAGAGCGGTAAGTCCTCCCATTCATGGTCTGCCCCAGCCCGGAAATGGGTACAGCGCGCAACCAGTCAGACGTGTGAGCACCCTGTAGAGACTTCCACAATACCACCTGTCGCCGAGACAAGGAGAAAACAGATTCTACCGAAGCAGCAACCTTCGTGAAATATATATCTGCCAATTTCTTCATGAGTTTGGGGGCAGCGATCTCACTAGGGCTACGGAAAAGGTCGGAAGCGGTGGTCTCGCTAAACAGAGCCAAGGCCGCATCGAAGGTCGGAACCGGTGGTCTCGCTAATAATAATAATAATAATAATAATAATAATAATAATAATAATAATAATAATAATAATAATAATTATTATTATTATTATTATTGTTATTATTATTGATGAATCAAAACGAAGTTTACAAAAAATTAGTGGGCAGCCGAGATACAATCTGGGCCCCCACCCCCTTAGCTATAGCAAAGCTAAGTCTAGTAAAAATAAAAGGAGCAGCGCGTGCTCCGGCATCCTGCGCTATCGAAAATTTTTGAATTCTCTTGAGTAAGGCGATAGCATCCGCCTCCAATTCCCCCAACGAAGAAAAGGAAAAAGGTAAGAATCCATAACCAAGCCCCACACACAAGTCCCGATACTTAGCACATTTGCGCCGAGCAGCGTCACCCACAGCACAACCTGGCATGAAATCGGAAAGCCCAGACTGGGTCAAAGGAGAAGACCCGGTGAGATCTACACAAACGTCACGCCCCTGGTCCCACGAATAAAGGAGCAAATCCGCAGGACGGAAGGATCTGTCATGGTCATCGATCAAGCCAATATCGACTTCCTTACCTGCCGAGACCCTGGAACGGAAACAGATATCTAGAGTGTCACGAACAAGGTTATGCCGATGCTTAATACAACCAACTCCCGGACATGACACGACATGGTCCCCATAAATGTCGTCCCGAAAAACCCGAGAGCAAGCAGAACACGGCCCAGGCATGGAAAACAAAGGAATGTCCAACCGATAGCTAAGCACACACCGGTATGTCCGCCCATTCATAGTCTGACCCAACCCAGAAATAGGGACAACACGCAGCCAATCAGAAGCATGACGGCCTTGCTGAGACTTCCATAAAGCAATCTGGCGGGAGGTCAAAGAGTAAACTGATTCTGTAGTAGCCACAACCCTCGTGAAATATATTATTATTATTATTTATTTTTTTTAATTATGAAACGGAACTCGCATTAAACACCAGAACAAATTACAAGAAGTTAGAGGGAAGCCGAGATACTATCTGGGCCCCCACTCCCTTAGCAATTACAAAGCTAATTCTAGTGAAAATATGTACTGCGGCACGCGCTCCAGCATCTTGTGATAAAGCGAATTTTCGAATCCGCTGGAGCAGAGAAACAGCATCCGTGTCGAGCTCGCCGAGAGAGGAGAAGGAGAAAGGTAAGAAACCATACCCAATCGTCGTGCAGCGTGCCTGATACTTGACACACTTACGAGGGGCATCATCAGCAACGACCCGTCCGGGCTCAAAAGAAGTCAAGCCAGACTGGGTCAAAGGAGAGGACCCAGTCAGGTCAACACAAACGTCTCGCCCCCTGTCCCACGAGTAGAGCAGGAGGTCGGCAGGTCGCAAGGGCTTGTCGTTATTATTATTATTATTATTATTATTATTATTATTATTATTATTATTATTATTATTATTATTATTATTATTATTATTATTATTATTATTATTATAAGAGGATTTTATTGATGAACCAAAAGCAGTTTACAAAAAATTGGTGGGTAGCCAAGACATAATCTGGGCCCCCACCCCTTTAGCTATAGCAAAGCTAAGCCTGGTAAAAATAAATGGAGCAGCGCGTGCTCTGGCATCCTATGCTATCGAAAATTTCTGAATCCTCTTGAGTAAGCTGATAGCATCCGCCTCCAATTCCCCCAACGAAGAAAAGGAAAAGGGCAAAAACCCGTACCCAAGCCCCGAGCATAGGCCCCCGTACTTAGCGCATTTGCGCCGAGCAGCGTCGCCCACAACACGGCCTGGCGCGAAATCAGAGAGCCCGGACTGAGTCAAAGGAGAAGACCCGGTAAGATCTACGCAAACGTCACGCCCCCTGTCCCACGAATAAAGAAGCAAATCGGCAGGACACGGGGATCTGTCGTGATCATCAAGCAAACCAATATCGATCTCCTTACCAGCCGAGACCCCGGAACGGAAACAGATATCCAAAAGAGTGTCCCGAACGAGGTTATGCCAATGTTTAATACCGACAACCCCCGCGCAAGACACAGCATGGTCCCCATAAATATCGTCACCAAAAACCCGAGAGCAGGCAGAACACGGTCTAGGCACAGAAAATAAAGGAATGCCCAACCGATAGCTAAGCACACACCGGTATGTCCGACCGTTCATAGTCTGGCCCAGCCCAGAAATAGGGACATTACGGAGCCAATCAGAAGCATGAGGACCTTGCTGAGACTTCCAAAAGGCAACCTGGCGGGAGGTCAAGGAGAAATCCGATTCCGCAGTAGCCACAACCCTCGTGAAATACATATCTGCCAAATACGTCATAAGTTTTGGGGCAGCGATCTCACTTGGATTACACTCAACAAAACCCAAAACCTCCTTAAGCCTACACAAGGCCGCATCGAAAGCCGGGCCAGGGGTCAATATGCCCGCAGCGCGAAGCAGCGTAGCCTGCAAGCCCGCAGACTGCAGTCGGGATGCCACAAATGCATAATGTAGGACATCTCCAGCATCATACACCCCAAGCCCCCCAAAGGAAAAGGGATGGGTGGCAAGCCGCCACTGCCAGTCCCTAAATCCCGGCCCAGACGCAATAACCACCCGTTCTAAATTAGAATGAAGAGCTGCGTCAAACGCAATAACCACCCGTTCTAAGCAGGCATGTCGCGTTACAAATCGACATGTATACAATGTGAGATACACATGAAGTGATTTTAGTTAACATGCGAATCAATTTAAATATATAAGACATGTAGGTTATATAGAATAAAGTAATATATAAATCATATGAGTATCATGGGAATAGAATACAGTAAAGCATGGATCATGGATTCATAGAAGTGTCATATGAAAATAGAGTAAGACATACATAATACAAATCATATGAAACACAATAAAAATCAAGATTCAGGCAAGACATATAACAAAACATCACTTCCCATTATCAAGCATTTCAATCACATCATTAGTCATAAGAGTATAGAACAGTAACGAAGCATACTAACACATGTGATTTAGAAAAACTGTAGTCATTTACTTTTAAAAACAATGGTTTCCTTCCACATAATGGACGGGACGTGACTACTAATGTCTCATGCTCACTTAAGGCTTGCATCTCATCATAAGTGCGGATGGGAAAATCAATCCCGCTAATCATATCGATACAAGGAGGTTTACATCTCACCCCACTACAAGAATTTAGGTCTCAGGCGACTGATCTTAGCCACCGTCATCTGTCACTAAAATAGACGCGCGACAGATGACAGTCGCTAAGGAACAATCGCACCCATTAGTCGCTTCAAGCGACCGATATCAGTCGCTAAAAAAAACACGTACGCGCGACCGAAATCGGTCGCGACAAGTAGCGACCGACGTCAGTCGCTAAGACGTATCCTTAGGGACCGATGTCAGTCGCTAATAGCGTAAGAGTAGCGCCCGATACCGGTCGCTAAGGGGAGTGTTGTGGCACTATAATAGGCCGATATCGGTCGCTTTTGGACGTTTTATAGCGACCGTTATCGGTCGCTAAGGGACTTGTAGTAGGCTGATTCAATTTGTTTCATTTCTAGCCAAAATCTGCACAAAAACACAAACCAACAACCAAAATACGTCCCACACATCATTCCAAACATTCCAAACGTCGTTCCAAACGTTACGCCAGCTTCACACTCCAGAATTGGCAACCAAGTACGCAAATGTTTTTAATACACTAAATTAAGAGTAATGTTACAAACTGTTTTCGATAAATATTCATAAACTACAAACTGTTTTCAACCTATTCAGCTAACAAGGAAACTAGCTGAAGCACCACTACCACCCCTATTGAAGGGAATTCTGAAAATCACCTCCCAAATCTCATCTCCTTGGAGACGAATCGGTGCCTCATCTAGCACCACCTCACCCTTCTTGAAAGCTCTTCTGTTCTTCCTATACATGTGACCCTCGGGTAGGAACTGTCTATGACAGTCAAACCAACTAATTTTGCTGGAATTACTTAGGTAAAACTCTTTATTTTCACTCATGCAACAAGGACAAGCTTTTTGGCCCGCCGTAGATCAACTTCTCAGCATACCATATGCAGGGAAATCGTTTATAGTCCACAAAAGCGATTGTAGACACCCACATTTGGCCGCTAGGTGTCTATAGCAGTTTCCTAAAAACACCCGATGATGATCGGACGCAAACGTGCTTTAGCATACTCGAATATGGGCTCAAAATCGTTAGTATTTGTCTTGGGCTTTTTACGGAGTACAAATCTCATAAAACCGACCTTAAATTCAGGCCCAGTGGGCCATTTTCAATCAAATAAGACTAATTTGGGTCAAAACCGACACCGAAAATAAAACCGACTTTTAGTGACCGGGTCAAACCCCGGTCAAAGCTGGTCCGAGATGCAAATCAGCCGCACGAAATTCCGAGAATCCAATTCAAAATCAAAAACTAAATATCAGTTGGTTGAAGAGAACCAAACCTCTTCAATTTAGGATAGAATCTCTTCCTAAAATTCTATCCTTAACCGGGGTATTTTCTTATAAATACCCCACCTTCCTCAACACAAAACAGAACTTTTCAGCTTTACAACTTTTACAACCTTCTTCAACCTTAAACCCGTTACACCTAAACCACCATAACTTTTCCTATATCATATCGAAGCTCCCGTGCCTAAGCCACAACTAGACGAGCCTCGTTCCGAGAAAATAAAGCATGTAGGTTGAGGGTGCAAATTCAATCTCGACTTCTATCTTTTCTCTCTTCCCTTCTCTCGTCCGTCCGTCTGTCCTTTTCGTCGTTCGCATCGTTTTTTATTTCTTTTCTTCTTTCGTTTCTAATCTTGATATTATTACTACTATCTAATTAACGTTAAATCATCACGCATACATTATATTTATAAAACAATCTCGAATCGAATACGTTTAATGTTGAAATTTGCATAAGACCCTTCTAATCCCTTTACGAGTTGTAACAGTGGTGGAGCCCTCTCGAGGAGCCCCGGCCTAAACACTCAAGGGCATGATGGGATCGCGAATATTCCGCGTTAAACATATTCGATTCACGTTTTTAAGCTTAGACCGAAACCTGTTGATGCAAATCGAACATCACATAATCCGCAAGGATTAATTACGATGTCGTGACACAGAGGGAATCGATTTTCGCTCTCATCAAACAAATAACAAAAATCATCATTCTAAAGATGCGATACCGACTCCGTAGTCGAATACAAGTCTAACGGAATCAATCAAAAAAGGGCCATAGCAGCCCTCCATGCGAGTCGCGCGGGGGTCATGCGGGTCACGCGGATGTCTTGCGAGTCGCGCGCCTGTGCGAGTCGCGCAAAGTTCATACATGTCGCGCGGTTGCCTGGAAATTGCGACACAAAAGGAATTTTTTTCATCCTAGTTCAATTTTAAAACGACTTATAACATCTTTTCTAAAATTCACTCTAAATATTGGATATTGGTTCCATAATAAAGTATCGAATATGACGAGCATCGAAAGTTAAGTCGAGTATAAATTATAAAATATTCTACGCGATTTAATAAATTATCGATTTAAAACTAAAGTAAATTCGAGAGCACACTCTTTGAAACGAACCACCGTTCGTACAAGGGCTCCGTAATCCGATCACTCAATCGAGTCCTACTTATGACTCGATCGAGTGGTCCCCTTTACGCATAAAACGCGAGTTTTGTTTATCGTGTCAGAATCATCAATTTCCTTTTTACGACTTTTTAGTCGTCACGTGTCAAGTCCATCACGTGCTCACCTTTTCAAAACCATGCATCATATCTTATTATTTCGTTCTAATCTATTTACGATCCGTTATTACTGCTACTAACTCGTTTGTTTTTGTCTTTATGTCTTATTTTCGTTGTTTGTTTTATTATACTAAAACGGACCTCACATGCTAAATACAACTTCGACATAATTCAAAGATGCATTAAATGACGTAGATCAAACATGATTCACATGATTAGTCGAAAATACTGTTTGCATATTGTAGACACCCATATTTTGACTGCCAGGTGTCTATAGCAGTTTCCAAAAAACACCCGATGATGATCGGACGCAAACGTGTTTCTACGCGCTCGGATATGGGCTCGAAACCATTAGTTTTCGTCTTGGGCTTTTAACGGAGTACAAATCTCACAAAACTGACCTCAAATTCAGGCCCAGTGGGCCGTTTCCAATCAAATAAGACTAATTTGGTTCAAAACCGACACCGGAAATAAAACCGACTTTTAGCGATTTGGTCAAACCTCGGTCAAAGCCGTTTCCGAGACACAAAGATAGTCATGCAAATATAAAAAAATCCAACCCAAATACAAAATCTGCGAAATACCCAGCCCGCCTGATCCACTCGATCGAGTGTCAGGCCACTCGATCGAGTCCATCAGAGCATTCGATCGAGTAACCCTAGATCGAGGGTTTGGGGAATTCTTATAAATACTCCCCTTTGCATACAACTTTGAGGACTAATTTTTTTTTACCTACCATCCTTCACATATACAAACCCTAATCTTCACCCATCACAACTCATACAATACACTTTCAAAAACCCTAGCATCAAGGAAATCTAACAAACCCTAAACCACCATAACTCCATCTACATAGATCTCGAACTCCCGTGTCTAAGCCACAACTAGACGAGTCATATCCGAGAATACAAAACATGTAGGTTGAGGGTGCAACAATCTCCGATTTCTTCTCTCTTTCTCTTCCTCGCGTCATTGTCGTCATTGTTTTTTTATTTTGTCTTATCGTATCGTCACGTTCTAATATAGTTAGTATTATAAATATCAAGACATTAAAATACTCGTTGATTTGTGTCGAGCGCAAAGGATGACGGGATAAGGAAATCCGAATATACAAGGGTTTTCACCCGACGTTGCCGGTCGCTTATCCCGACACCCCGAACGCTTGATTATTGAAGCGAGTCAAACCTCAACAAAATCGCTTCATTTATTTTGTTGCGTCATCATCATCAATACCGCATATATCGATTTCAACTTACATATTTTTTTATTTAGTCGAAACCCTTTGACACGGATCCGACATCACACAATCCGCAAGGATTTATTACGATGTCGGGATGCCGAGAGAATCCAATCAAGTTTTTTATTTATTCAAGTAGTTGCAAAGAGTCGTTTTTTAGATTCGATACCAATTCAATAATTGGATGTCGCATCTAAACGAACTAGTCAATGAATCTAACTAATACGAAGTCGTTGATGCTAAAAATAGTGATCGTAATTCGTAAGAATTAATTCCGACACTATAAAACGCGGAGACAATTTATTTCGTTTTAGTTGATTTAAAACGACTTACAAATATATTTTCTAGATTTCGCTCTAAATATTCGATATCGATTCAATAATCGAATATCGGATACGACGAGTATCCATATCCGAATCGAGCATAAATCATACAATATTTCTGCCCGATTCAATAAAAATCATCATTCCAAGGATGCGATACCGATTCCGTAGTCGAATATCAAATCTAACGGAATTAATCAAAAAAGCCAAAACAGCCCTCCATGCGAGTCATGCGGATATCATGCGAGTCGCACGGGTGTCATGCGAGTCGCGCGGATCTCATGCGAGTTGCGCGCCTGTGCAAGTCGCGCGAAGTTCATACAAGTCGCGCGATTGCCTGGAAATTGCGACACAAAAGGATTTTTTTAGTTCAATTTTAAAATGACTTATAACATCTTTTCTAAGCTCGCTCCTAATATTTGATATTGATTTCATAATCAAATATCGAATATGACGAGCATCGAAATTTTAAAGTCGAGTATAAATCATACCATATTTCTACACGACTTAGCAAAATTATCGATTTTCCAAAATCATGCATCATGTTTACATTATCATATAGCATTCTATACTTTCGCAAACCGTTATTGTCGTTATTTATCGTTACTAACATGTTTGTTTCCATCTTTGTCGATTTTATTTTCGTTGTTTATTTTATTGTACTAAAATAAACCTCGCATGCTAAATATAACTTTGACGTTAGTTTTAGTTGCATTAAATCGACATAGCAACCCATTCAATTTTTCGCAGGTTTATGTAAAACAATGTTTGCATATCATTCATCATTCTACTAACGCGTGTATTAAAACGTCATCGATATCTTAGTAGAGGCCACTAATGTGCAGGCGGGGTTGGGTGTTCTTTGTGAACTTCCCAACACGTACCCTCACCCCTTACTCAGAACCATGGTTTCCGGATATTCGAATCCATTGGCACACGAGAGTCATTCAATACACGGTATCCGATAATGTCGGTATCGGTATCAAATGCAAAGGGACGAGCCCAATAAACTCCGACATCCGAATGGGCCATACTTTGTGCATGGCCCACTAAGATATAGAGTGGGTTCGAACGGGCCCGAACTCCCACAAAGTTCGATGGCGACTTCACTTCAATTTAAATTTCAATTCGATCCATTCTCATATGGAGATTCATTCGCGTCCACAAACCCGCGCGTGGCCGCGCCGGGGTGGACCTATGTCATGTCCATAATTTGGCGACTCCGCTGGGAATTAACTGATGCGTGACTTACCATCGGCATCCTCAGGGTGAGACTGGAATAGAAATCGTTTGACTAGTACAATACGCGTTGTAGTTTTACGGTTCATGCATAACCCCATTTTTTCCCGGGCCGGTACTGGTGACCGACGTCCCACTATACCGTGATGTACTCCAATATGGATATGTCAAAGGTGTTCATAGTCGATTCGTATGGGTTTTGCGGCATGTTCTAAGCTCAACTCGACTTAGGAAGTCCGTCCCGATTCTCGGATAGGCTATGTGCACTAGTATAGACCCTATATAGACCGACCGAGACTTAGTGTAGAGCATACATGGCGTCGTTATAATGCTTGCCTGACTACTTGCTGCTTGGTTTCCGTGTCGTTTTCAAAGACCGTCATTCCAAAAATGCATCTTTTCAAAAAATATCCAATTTTCAAAAACTCGGAAAACTGCCGAAATTTAGGGCTTATGATTTTACACAAAATAGCCTATTTTCTAGCCGGCGTGCTGTCCATTTCCATATTCAAATTCTCGATCACTATTCGATTTTTTCGAATTTCCAAAATTCTATTTCAATTTTCAAATCTTCGAGATGCCATACTCGATTTGCAAATCTTCAAGATGCCATTTTCGATTTTCAAATTTTCGGGATCTCATCTTCAATTTTCAAATCGTCGGAAATTCCTTTTTTCGATATTCAAATTTTCAAAATTCAAAATATCCAATTTCAAAACCCGGGAAGCATACCGAATTTAGGACTTATGATTTTACTCAAAATAGCCTATTTATAGCCGGAATGCTGCCCATTTCTAAACTCAAAGACATTTTCGAAACTTCAAAACTGCGGCCCGATACACTTTTCTGACTTTCGAAAAAGTCGGGCCATCCACCGAATTTTTTCGGATTTTCTTAAAAATCCCTTTTCAAAAAAAAACTTTCCTCTTCTTAGGACTTCCCGTATTTAGCAGTGTCGGGTCGTGTCATAAGTCGTCAAAGTCTCTAGTGTCGAAACTCTATCGATCTTACATCGCGATTTTCCTCCCTATCCCAGTCCGCCTTATTTGACTAAGGCAAGGCCCACCTGCATAGGACATACTCCTACAAAGGATGGCCCATTAACACAATCGAGTCCAAAGTCTGGGGATGTCTCACATGGACCCTCCTTCGAACAGAACTCGGCCCACCCGCCGAATCCTAAGGGAGGCCCACCTTTCACAAGTCACTCGTCTAGGTGTCCTTTCCGAGTCATTTCCTTTTCAGGCTTTTCCTCACTCGGGGGCTACCCTTCAGCTGAGCGATCAATCACGGTTGCTCTAAGGGTCATGTCTTACACGTGTTGTCTCACATACCCCACTTTTGAGTCACTCAGGTGCCACACCATCTGAGTCCAATCAGAGTCTTTAGTCTCACTTGGGGGCTACCCTCCACCTGAACAGTCATCCACAGTCACCTTAAGGAAGTACCCTACGTTCATCATACACCGGCATCCTCATGATGCCTTCTTCGAATCGTACCTATGATGCGAGCACTCGAGCCACCTAAGGTTAGGTCACCACGGTTGGTACGAGCACGTGACACGGTCAAACACGGTCGCCCCATTTTCAGATTCACCCTTCTAGAGCTTAAGTCTAATTCGCTGTCGTCACTTTGTCTAGGTCAACGTCCGGGTTTCCCGATCCGAGAATTTTAGTCATTTCTGTCACCCCGGGCCATGTCTAGTTTAATTCATTCTCCTGCCTTTATGCAAAACCGAGCTTAGGCGAGTTCTAACACCTATCGTTTCTTCCGATCAGGGACCCTATGAACGAGACACTACCAAACCACAACAAATCCCGCACCGTCGAGAAAGGGGATATCCAGGGGAGTATGCTTATGCTATTGATAAGTGTAGTTTGTAGTGCCTAATTTGTTATGTTTTGGTCCCGTTTTCCTTGTGGAATCGCTCTTTGGAGCGATTTCTGGGCTACTCATGCTTCCTTTAGTTCGTTTTAGGTTTCCGAGACCGTTCATGGAGAACTGGAACGATTCCGACTCGTTTCATACACTTTTGGAGGCAACGAAGAGAAGGAACGATCACTTGGTGCCTTGGATTCGATCCCGAGACCTGGGGACCCATTCCCGAGCCCCTTAAACTCGACCCCGAGCTCCGAGATTCGATGAGAAACCCATGAGAAGCAAGGAGGGACCTTAGAGCTCATATTGGAGGCCTAGAGACCCTTCCCGGCCGAGAACAAGTGCCTTCTCGGTCGGGAAGGAGTGCAAAAAAGAGCAGGCCACTGAAGGGGCCGTCTCGGCCGAGACCAAACTCGTCTCGGGCGAGACCACACCGTCTCGGGCGAGACCACATCCATCTCGGCCGAGATGGACCCAGAAATGGGCTGTTTCGCTTTTCTCGCCTCCCTTACTCTTGAAACCCTATATATACTCTTCCCTTGTTTTGTTAAGCATATGTTAGACATTAGAGACTAAACCCTAGATAATTTTAGCATAGATTAGCATAGATTAGTGTAGATTAGTCCTTAGATTATCGTTAATCTTAGATTAGTACTTGTAATTTGGGAATTCTTCAAGATCTTCACCAAGCTTGACAAACTTGGATGTTTGTTTTGGGTTTTTCCATTTATGCAAGTTTCTTTCTTTCTTTCTTCTCTAGTATGGTATAATCTCCTCTTCCTTCTTCTTAATCTTGTTTTTATCATTCAAGTTTGATTCTTTAGTTCCTTTTTAGTGTTTTGTTCATTGTTAGATTAGTTTATTCATGTTTGTTTTGATTGTTGTTTTGATTCCTCTTGTTAGTGTTAATTCTAGATTAGATATGTTAGAGTAGTGTTCTTGCTAGGGTTAGTAAGGTGATTAGGGTGTTAATTGGATGATTAAGGGATTGTTGGAGATGTTGGTGGAAGATTTGGGTTTCCTCTTATATGATGCACATCACATGTTTGTTGAAATGCTTGATTGACTAAGTATGTACGAATGCTTGTTTTTCTTGCTTTTCTTTTGTGGGTGATAGTTGTTTGTGGGTTCGGTCCCCTCATTAAGTTGCGAGAGCCCGGTGAGGACGATCCCTAGGTCGGTCTAAGTTGCGAGAGCCCGGATTCGACCTAGGCCTATAGCGTGCTAGTAACCCCGATTGTGTTGTGTATCGCCGAGTTGGGTTTTAGGTGGAGCCTCTAGGTGAGTCTAAGTTGCGAGAGCCCGGGCATCACCTAGATTACCCTACTACCTCCTTCACCTCTAGTTCTTCCTCGACCATTCCGTTACCCCTTTGACCCCGACCTAATCCTAGCCCGTTTCCTTTGATATTTCTCTAGTTTTAGACCTAGTTTAATCCTTAGCCTCCTCCTTAGAATAGCTTGTCTCGAACCTAGTCCTAGACCGTAGCATACCCTAGTCCGACCTCCCGTCCCTGTGGATTCGACCCGACTTACCCTAGCTACCCACTAGGTATAGTTTGTTTTATTTGACGGTTGGGATTCACGACAAATCCCACCCATCAAATTGGCGCCGTTGCCGGGGACGGCGTAGTTTAGACTTTTGTGTGCTTAGTTTTGGACTTTGTTCTTGATTTTTGTGTTCTCTTATCCTTGTGTATCTCCATTTTTCTTCTTGAGTGTTACTCTCCCTTCCTAGTGCCTCAAAAGCACTAGGATACTAACGTTTGTTCAAGTGCTTCTAGCTCATCCTAGGTACCAAAGCAACGTTATGGACATGGCGCGTCCAAGCTACCATCAATCATCACGGGACAACTATGGGGCGAATTACTAAAACCCACAACTTTACCAACCATATCAACCTCATCAACAATCTTATGAACCCTCTTCTTATGGTTACCAAGAAAGTCGTCAAGGATCGTTCCCACATCTTAAAAACTACCAAACACCCTCACATAACCCACAACCAAATATCCTTGAGACTTGTCAAATGTTGGTCCAAACACAAGGGCGCCAACATGAGATGATGATGTTATTGCAAAAGGGTCAACAATTGTTGTGGACTCAAATACAAGGGGTTAGGGAGGAGTTCAAGGCCCAAATAGAGGTGCAAGATGCTCGCATCAATGTACTCATGGCTCATATCACGATGTTGGCCACTCGAGCTCCACTACATGTTGAGGAAGGTTCATTTGGGCAAGAAGGTCGGTTGTCTCCACAAGAAAGTCAACCCGATCGTGAAGCTACAAATGAAGAAGAGGGGGTCGATCAAGAGACCATTGTTGAGTGTTGCTTGGGCGGTGAAGATAGGGGAAGAGTAGAGGAAGTTGAAGCTTCAAGGGTCGACAATGAGGAGGGAGTTGAACATGATTATCAAGATAACTCTTGGGGAGCCAATGTATTGGCTATCAAGTTGGATTTGTTTGATTTCCTTCGTGAAGAGCCGGATGTTGACAATCCAAACCCGAGTGAAGAGATGACCCCTCTAGGCCATATTGACAAGGTGAGTGAAAAGGAGCGCAATACTTGGGAGAAAGAAGTAGATGCCTTGGAACTTGCCTTGTATGGGAAATTGGAGGATCCTAAAGCCTCCAATGAAGAAAACTTGATGCTTTCTCCTCCTCTACCGCACTCGATGTCTAGCCATTTGTCTTGTGAGACGGTTGGTGAAGAGGATCCTTGTCGGACGGTGGAAAAGAGTTCCACTCTCGACCCCGTAAAAGAAGCGACACCCCTAGGGTATGATCTCCCACATCATGACACCGAGCACGACTCTAGACCACTATACCTACCGGATGGTCATAATTGTCGTAGCTATGTTGGTTTGGAAGACCCGGAAGATCACGAGAACCCCGAGCATATTGAAGAAGATCGCTTCTTCCCTCCGACTTGGAAACTTTTGGGAGTGGCTAGGCTCGGCCATGTGAGCTTAATTGAAGATGTTGCTAGAGCATTTGACTTACTCCTTCGAGCTCTTGATGGCTATGGAGACGTTGTTTGTGAGAGTATTTAGTGTAAATATCTCTTTTTCTTTTCTTTTGTGCTTGTATTTGTGTTTATGTTTGTATAGTTTGGTTTCTAGGGTTGTTAGTTTTTGTGAAATTCTTGTTTATTTGGATTTTTGATGAGCGATGTGAGGGAGGAAATTTGATGTTGTATTTGAGCTTGATGTCACAGGTGTGAAGTGAAGATTATTCCTAGAGAGGAATGGTTAATGATAGAGCTTGGATCGTGAGTATGGAAGTCGGTTTTTGAAGCTTCGGTGAAGCTTTTTGGGGTTTTGGAGGTCAAGAAGACCCATCCCGGGCGGGAAGGGAGCTTCCCGACCGGGAAGGATATGCCATCCCGACCGGGAAGGAGTCGTCCCGATCGGGATGGAGGTGCAAATATTGGAGTTTGCTGGAGTGCCGTCTCGACCGGGAAGGTGGCTTCCCGACCGGGACGAGTGTGTCTTCCCGATCGGGACCATCCATCCCGACCGGGATGGTCTCTTTTCTCCTCTTTTGGCCTCTTCTTTGACATTTGAGCCCACCCAACCATTGTATACCCTCACCCAACCTCCCTACCCATCCTTGCTCATGTCATATGACCATTACACTTCATTTACATACCCTCATCTCTTTCCTCTTCCCTTTACACCGAGTTTTACATCGAATCCCACTCCCCTCACACCATTACTACCTCTACCATGCGTACTTATCGAGCTTGAAGCGGGATAGCAATGATGAAGACAAGCAAGTGCCTATATTGATCTATGAGACGATGGAGAGAGTGAGTTGCTAACCTATGGTACGACAACTATCCTTTCTTTTCCGTTTTTCTTGTTGCTTGTTTCCCTTTGTTTATTCCCTTTCCCCTTGTATTTGTGTCATGGTGGCCTTCAAGGCCTTGGTATATGGTTGCTCCCGACTCTCGATGACGTGACTACATCGAGAGTCATTTCAAAATCCAAAATTCACAAGTTTTTCACTCCTTTTTGTTGGATTTAGTCGGATTTAGGCGGAATCCGGGCTAGGTGACTTGATTACACCTAGCCCTCCCCTCCCATTTCCTTTTATTTCCTTCTTTTTATTTCTTCCCCCATCCATATCTTTTCTTGTCTCGGCCCTTGGTGACTTGATTACACCCCGGCCGGACACCTTCTACCCTTTTCTTCACTTTATTTTTGATTTTTAGCTTTATTTTCGTATTTTCTTTTCTTTTTCTTTTGTCTCTCCGCACACTACGATCGAGCATGAGGACATAGCTCGGTTTAAGTGTGGGGGAGCGATATTCTATCGTAGTTAGCTTTATTTTAGTAGTTTTTCGAAAAAAAAAAATCTTAAAAACCCTAAAAATTTGAAAAATTTCACAAAAATCAAAAAGATTTTCTTTTGTGTCTTTTCCTTTTAGTGTCGTTATGTCGTATTTTTGTTTTGTTGTGCGTGTTTTGCCTCCCTCTTTCTTTATAGGTTGCTTAATTCACCAAATGCTTTGGAGAGCTTTCAAGACCTCCGGTAACATCTCTTCACCCCTTTTCTTCTTTATTCCTTGTGGAGTTTGGAGGAGATTGTGATGATGTGTGCTCGGGAGGAGCTTTGTAAAGATTGTGGTGGATTTGGAGACTTGTTTGAAGATCGGGGTGGTGTTTGTTTTGTTTATGTGTTGTTTCTCCTTGTTTTGTTTTGTTTTGTTTTGTTTTGTCTCTTTTTCTTTCATTTTCGTTGTGTCTTTGTTTTATGTGTGTTAGTTGTGTCTTGTGTGTGTAAACCGTTTTCGAAAACCCGGTTTAGAGGCTAGTGTGTGAGTGTGTACTTTCCCTTCCTAGTAGTGTAAATCGAGTCTTGGACTTTAATCTAGTAGAATGACCCTAAATCAATGATTTCGTTGGTCCTTTACCTTGAGTCCACCTAGCTTACTAGGAATTTACTACGGGATTTGCATTTTGACCATTATGACCACCCACGGTGTGAAAAGGCCTTGGTTGCCGAGTCCCGTTCCTTAGGTGACCATGTTCGGAATCGTTAGATTAGTCCAAGTTCTCCCCTTTTTGTGAGTATGAAGGGAAGACGTCGTATCGACATACCCATTTCCCTACTTCCTACACAAATCCACACAATAAAAATGCAATTTGTTGAAATCTCTCTTTCTTGTTACTAAGGAATGCCAAAAAGCCGAATCAAGCTAAAAAGGGCTAAGAAAAGAAAATGAAAGAAATGAAAGAAAGAAAAGATTGAAAAAAAAGAAAAGGCACAAAAAGCCAAAAGAAAATAGAAAAGAAGAAAAAGAATGGCATGGCAAAACAAAGCAAAAATGCAAAAGAAAAGAGAAAATACCAAAAGAAAACCCGATTCACAAAAATAACCCCTACCTCTCAAAATAAGCCTTTTTCCGACTTTTGCCGTGAAGAGCCTACCAAAGGACCGAGTCCCTAGGAAGGATGATAGCGGCATTAGTTGGTCTTCCCTCATTTTGCATGTTTTCCACCTTTTTACTTGGACTAGTTAGGCGGTTTTGGACACGGGACGGCCCTCTTGGCTCACGCTAAAGGGGGCGGGGTCTCACTTACCTACAGTGTCGACTAACACCGTGGTTCTTCACTTTCCCACTCCAACGATCGTCCCGTAGTACGTTTTTAGAAAGTTAGGAGGATCTAGGTAAGTTACCAACGTTTTTATTGCTTTATCGTCATACTATTAGGGTTTAGTTCACCTTGGTTTGTATTGCTAGCTTGGGAACGTTGTCACTTACCTCGAGTCCTAAACCGGTGTTTTATTCACCGCTTTTTGAGGGAAGCGGTATTTGTTTTTCTTTTGGGTGCAACCGATTATGTGTTTGTTTGTGTGCTTGTTTGTTTGTGCGTTTGGTGTCCGGTTGCATCCACGATTTTGTCGCAAGACCCGACTTGCCTTGCGGAGTGCACTTTTCCTCTAAGTTCACTCGCGTGAGTTGAAGGGGCGTAGGGTGCGCTAATACCCACTCGGATAGTTTAGTAGATAGTTTGTGCTTACTCGAGGGCGAGTAAGGGTTAAGTGTGGGGGAGTTGATAAGTGTAGTTTGTAGTGCCTAATTTGTTATGTTTTGGTCCCGTTTTCCTTGTGGAATCGCTCTTTGGAGCGATTTCTGGGCTACTCATGCTTCCTTTAGTTCGTTTTAGGTTCCCGAGACCGTTCATGGAGAATTGGAACGATTCCGACTCGTTTCATACACTTTTGGAGCCAACGAAGAGAAGGAACGATCACTTGGTGCCTTGGATTCGATCCCAAGACCTTGGGACCCATTCCCGAGCCCCTTAGACTCGACCCCGAGCTCCGAGATTTGATGAGAAACCCATGAGAAGCAAGGAGGGACCTTAGAGCTCATATTGGAGGCCTAGAGACCCTTCCCGGCCGAGAACAAGTGCCTTCTCGGTCGGGAAGGAGTGCAAGTAAGAGCAGGCCACTGGAGGGGCTGTCTCGGCCGAGACCAAACTCGTCTCGGGCGAGACCACACCGTCTCGGGCGAGACCACATCCATCTCGGCCGAGATGGACCCAGAAATGGGCTGTTTCGCTTTTCTCGCCTCCCTTACTCTTGAAACCCTATATATACTCTTCCCTTGTTTTGTTAAGCATATGTTAGACATTAGAGACTAAACCCTAGATAGTTTTAGCATAGATTAGCATAGATTAGTGTAGATTAGTCCTTAGATTATCGTTAATCTTAGATTAGTACTTGTAATTTGGGAATTCTTCCAGATCTTCACCAAGCTTGACAAACTTGGATGTTTGTTTTGGGTTCTTCCATTTATGCAAGTTTCTTTCTTCCTTTCTTCTCTAGTATGGTATAATCTCCTCTTCCTTCTTAATCTTGTTTTTATCATTCAAGTTTGATTCTTTAGTTCTTGTTTAGTGTTTTGTTCATTGTTAGATTAGTTTCTTCATGTTTGTTTTGATTGTTGTTTTGATTCCTCTTGTTAGTGTTAATTCTAGATTAGATATGTTAGAGTAGTGTTCTTGCTAGGGTTAGTAAGGTGATTAGGGTGTTAATTGGATGATTAAGGGATTGTTGGAGATGTTGGTGGAAGATTTGGGTTTCCTCTTATATGATGCACATCACATGTTTGTTGAAATGCTTGATTGACTAAGTATGTACGAATGCTTGTTTTTCTTGCTTTTCTTTTGTGGGTGATAGTTGTTTGTGGGTTCGGTCCCCTCATTAAGTTGCGAGAGCCCGGTGAGGACGACCCCTAGGTCGGTCTAAGTTGCGAGAGCCCGGATTCGACCTAGGCCTATAGCGTGCTAGTAACCCCGATTGTGTTGTGTATCGCCGAGTTGGGTTTTAGGTGGAACCTCTAGGTGAGTCTAAGTTGCGAGAGCCCAGGAATCACCTAGATTACCCTACTACCTCCTTCACCTCTAGTTCTTCCTCGACCATTCCGTTACCCCTTTGACCCCGACCTAATCCTAGCCCGTTTCCTTTGATAGTTCTCTAGTTTTAGACCTAGTTTAGTCCTTAGCCTCCTCCTTAGAATAGCTTATCTCGAACCTAGTCCTAGACCGTAGCATACCCTAGTCCGACCTCCCGTCCCTGTGGATTCGACCCGACTTACCCTAGTTACCCACTAGGTATAGTTTGTTTTATTTGACGGTTGGGATTCACGACAAATCCCACCCATCATCTATCTTGCTCCATTAACAATATCTTCTCGAAAATCAATACTGCCCTGGATAACCTAAGTTCCAAGGTAACCATCATCGAAGAGGATCTTGTAAGAACCCGATCCCGTCTAATACCGGGTAAGACAGCCAATCACCCAGCCGAGCCATTTGAAAGGTGAACATTCTTACGAAACTGTCCGATACCCTCAAGATGACAAGACCGAGAGAGGTAACCCTCAAGTCACCTCTCCGAAAGTCAAGAATCAGTCAAAAGTAAGGACATTTACCCACTTGGATATGTCCTACACCGTCTCTTTCCAAAGCTTGGTTTCGAAAGGGCTAATACTACCCATAGACCCAACAACTGATGTACATTTGGAAAAACGCTCCAAAGCATGGAACGCCGAGCATTACTGCAAATTCAATAGAGGGAGGGGACACGATACAGAGCAGTGTTGGAAACTGAAACACCTCATCCAAGATTCCCTCGATGCAGGGAGGACTCCCATTTTGGAAACATTATCACTTGCAAAGCCCCTTGTGGACTAAAGCATCCAATCTACCTCCCATGCATCCAAGAGTCCGGGTTTGATTTAAGTCCAAGTCTGAGTCCGAGTCTAGGATATACTATTTATTTCAATTTCAAAGTCAGAGTCAGAGTCAATTGTATTCTGTCCTCTTTTCAAAATTCAATAAAATCAGCTTTCAATATTCTTTCCCATATATACTTTCCTTATGTGTTTCTGAGAACATGATGAACACCATCGTACACTGTGAGCACATGCACGTGACTATAGGCACATCTATAATGCCTGCAGGAAATTGAGACCCGTGTTTTCCTTTACCTGTTCCATGTCTGACATAGAAAGCCACAAAACAACCCTTAGCAGGAGCGGTATCGAATCCTATGACAAATCTAGGTCGTCTCCTTGTTTGGGTTCAAGACGGGAGGCAAGCCCATTTCCCACAATAAACACCCCTCCAATAAGACTGACTGATCCCCACCTCAGGTGTAAGTTTGAAAAAAAAAAAAAATGGACGAAAAAAAAGTCCAAGAAAAAAAGAAAAAACTGGGCAAAAAATCAAAAGTCCAGGAAAAAAGCAAAAGGCCAAAACAAAAAGAAGACCATTATAAAAAAAAAAAAAAAAAAAAAGAAAGAGGCGCCCATGACTGAGGTTAAGCGGTCAATCCAAATGAAGAATCCCATGACCGGGGCTAAGAAGTCAACCAACTAAAAAAATATTCAAAAAAAACCCATGACCGTAGTTAACGGTCAACTCAAGTGAAACGGTCAATTCAAATTATCAAAACCCATACCATCCAATAGGGGAGTGCCAAGCAAGCTGGTCAGCTAACACCACACTCAGCCTTCTCACATTACAACCCTCAAGACTTTCCCGAGACCTAGGCTAGAGACAGCCCGAAATTTTGAGGATTCAAGCTCCATAGGATACCCCTAACCATTAGGGCCAGACATGGAAACCAAATCCCGCATTATCAAACCTATCCCGATCAAGGTTCGAGCCATTTTTACTCGACTTCCCCGTTGCACAACAACTACAACACAACACAACACGATATAACAAAATTCACAATCACCATACAAAGACCCGAGATCAAAACTCGTCAAAGATCCGAGATCAAAACTCGTCAAAGACTCGAGATCAAAACTCGCCAAAGACTCGAGATCAAAACTCGTCAAAGAACCGAGATCAAAACTCGTCAAAGACCTGAGATCAAAACTCGTCAAATCCCATCCCAATTATTCTCATCCAAACCAGTTACCAACCCCAAACACGGGAATTCAACTTGCGGTCGGCATAGAACATGCCCAAATAGATCACACCACCTCTGGGGGCTACCCCGGAGAACGCTCACAGTCACAAGATCAACATCTTAACCATTCTAGCTCTTTGATCAAGACATCATTGGGAATGCATCTAGCCTGCACCGTCAATATGGCTAGTTACACACAAAGTCCTATTAGACTAGGCACCATAATATATCTTTCAATTCACTGAACTACGGCATGGTTTGATTTCTGATAAGTGTAGTTTGTAGTGCCTATTTTGCTATGTTTTGGTCCCATTTCCTTGTGGAATCGCTCCTTGGGGGCGATTCATGGGCTTCTTATGCTTCCTTTAGTCCGTTTCAGGTTTCCGGGACCGATTTGGAAGAGTTGGAGCGATTCCGACTCAATACATACACATTTTGGAGCCAACGAGATAAAGGAACGATGACTCGAGGCCTTGGAATCGACCACGAGACCTTGGGACCCAATCCCAAGCCTCCGAGACCTGATCCCGAGTCCCGAGAATCGGTGGGAAGCCCATGAGAGGCATGGAAGGACCAAAGAGCGTTTAAGGAAGGCATATAAGACCCATCCCGTTCGGGATGGGGTGCTACATTAAGATGGCTGCTGTGAGCCCATCCCGGTCGGGACCAACCCGTCCCGATCGGGATGACAAAGCCGTCCCGGTCGGGATGACCCGTCCCGGTCGGGACGAAGAGCTGGCAGCGCGACTCTTTTTCTTTTCTTCTCCTTCATTCTTGTACCCATATTTATACTCCCTTCTTGTAATTTTAAGACATCTTATCTTACCCTAGACTAGTTTAAGCCTCCAAAAATCCTAGATTAGTTCTACACTCATTAATCTTAATCTCCCTTTAATCTTAGCTAATCCTTAGTTAATTCTTGTAATTAGTTCTTGTATTAAGAGGATACTTGAAGAATTCTCCAAGCTTGACAACCTTGGGTTTTATTTGGGTTCTTATTTATACAAGATTGCATCTTTTCATCTTCATAGTGTTGGTATAATCATCTCTACTCTTTGTCTTTCTTTATTCAATCTTGTTTCATCTTTTTATATTGTTATTGTTGTTAGTTGTTCATAATGAATGCTTGGATGTTTAGTTTGTTTTCTCTTGCTATTGTTATAAGTAATTTGATAATGAGTGAGTAGTAATCTTGTGGGGTTAGTAGGGGGTTAGGAGTAGATTATGGATGATTAGGGTTGATTAAGGGGAAAAGGCTACATCTTTGTTGTTAGTCACATTGTAGGCACTCTATGTGTTTGTTGATATGCTTGTGTGAGTTGTAGTGGCCATGCTTCCCATACTTGTGTTCATCTTCTCATTGATTGCTTGTTTTGTGGAAATGTTGAGAATAGTTTAGTCGCAAGAGCGTGGACTAGGGTCTAAGTTGCGAGAGCCCGGACCCACCTTGACATCGGTCTAAGTTGCGAGAGCCCGGACCGACTCTAGCGATTAGGAGGCACCTATACCCTTGATCACCCCAATTACCCTTCTACTCCTATGAACCCGACCTACCCCACTTCTTTCCATATTTGATCCATCGTCTTAGTTAGTCATCATTTACTCTAGTTTATTTATTAGTTCGATCATTAGTCTAGCTATCTCTTCTCCTCCATCATAGTTTTCCATTTATTGCATTCTTTGTGTTTGTTTGGTAATCTAGTCTCGTTGTAGGTAGACCTAGTCTAAGCTTTGATATACCGTCCTCGTGGAAACGATCCCGACTTGCCCTAGCTACCCACTAGGTTAGTCGGTATTTTATTGTTGGCTAGGGACGTGACAAATCCCTACCATCAATTTCACTACACGTGAATACGTAGGCAGCCTTTCAACAGAGGCACAACCACCCACATTAACAAAAATTCAAAAAGCGCCATCATTCCGGTCACGACACGGTCATGTTCTCAATAGCTAGCTTTGTCGTCCTGGGGGCTTCTATTAGACAGAAATTCTCCATCCACTCACATAATCCAAATACTTTCAATATCTAGTCTCCTTTCTATAGTGTGTCCTAGTACTCGGCTCAGTCGAAGATAAGAATCTGTCAGGACTCGAAGCAATACCCACTTTGGGAATATACCCTAAAATCAAAAATCCAGAAGAGCACTAGACTACAACAGTCTCATTACAGACTACTGCAATTCCCCTACAACGCATCCTTCCCATTTCGATGTACGACCGTGTTGTCACTCGCCTAGGCTACCGAATATCGCAACTTAAGAGTCTTGTTAGGTGGCCCACCTTCCTACCGAGTCACAGTCCAACCCCTCGAGACTCCAGTCGTGTCTGTCAACTTGTCCGGTCACGTCCAGAGTCGAGTCTGTTGGTAGGCCTCTCTCTTCAAATTCTACTTTGAAATCTGCAAAACTTAGCCATTTGAGAAAATCCTTTTCGACAAGGTCAAATTTCAGTCTATTTAAACTGCAAATTTCTTTTCTACCCCTTTCAATTTTGAAAACCTATCTTCTAGCACGTGAGTTGCTTTCAGGACTTCGATTTCAAAATGAAGCAAAAATCATTTTCCCCAGCGCAAGTCAGTCTATAGATGCTAACTGCATTTCCTGTATGCTATCTTGCTATCTGCTATATTTGCTATTTTTGCCTTCATATCTAACATTTCAGGTACCAGCTTGGCTTCCCAAAGGAACATCAAGTTTTTTATTCCCCAGCGCCTGCGCGACTCACACATTCCCCCAGCGGAAAGCCCAAGGCGACATTTTTCACGGGATAGACCCGCATATAGGCACACCCGGGACTTACACGATAAGTCCAAATTCCCCATGGAGTTATCGTCATCAGCTTAGGTATGACTTCTATCTTACGGCTGGCGATCCCTTCACGCAAGTCCAATGGACTATAAGCGACCCGACCGGAAGTCTGCCAGGTCTTAATCCTCGATTGGCCTGGTAGCTACTATTACTTTCGCCTTCTCCTAGTCTCAGTCAGAGTGGGGGCTCTGTAGACACCCATATTTTGACTGCTAGGTGTCTATAGCAGTTTCCAAAAAACACCCAAAGATGATCGGACGCAAACGTGTTTCTACGCGCTCGGATATGGGCTCGAAACCATTAGTTTTCGTCTTGGGCTTTTAACAGAGTACAAATCTCACAAAACTGACCTCAAATTCAGGCCCAGTGGGCCGTTTCCAATCAAATAAGACTAATTTGGTTCAAAACCGACACCGGAAATAAAACCGACTTTTAGCGATTTGGTCAAACCTCGGTCAAAGCCGTTTCCGAGACACAAAGATAGTCATGCAAATATAAAAAAATCCAACCCAAATACAAAATCTGCGAAATACCCAGCCCGCCTGATCCACTCGATCGAGTGTCAGGCCACTCGATCGAGTCCATTAGAGCATTCGATCGAGTAACCCTAGATCGAGGGTTTGGGGAATTCTTATAAATACTCCCCTTTGCATACAACTTTGAGGACTAATTTTTTTTTTACCTACCATCCTTCACATATACAAACCCTAATCTTCACCCATCACAACTCATACAATACACTTTCAAAAACCCTAGCATCAAGGAAATCTAACAAACCCTAAACCACCATAACTCCATCTACATAGATCTCGAACTCCCGTGTCTAAGCCACAACTAGACGAGTCATATCCGAGAATACAAAACATGTAGGTTGAGGGTGCAACAATCTCCGATTTCTTCTCTCTTTCTCTTCCTCGCGTCATTGTCGTCATTGTTTTTTTATTTTGTCTTATCGTATCGTCACGTTCTAATATAGTTAGTATTATAAATATCAAGACATTAAAATACTCGTTGATTTGTGTCGAGCGCAAAGGATGACGGGATAAGGAAATCCGAATATACAAGGGTTTTCACCCGACGTTGCCGGTCGCTTATCCCGACACCCCGAACGCTTGATTATTGAAGCGAGTCAAACCTCAACAAAATCGCTTCATTTATTTTGTTGCGTCATCATCATCAATACCGCATATATCGATTTCAACTTACATATTTTTTTATTTAGTCGAAACCCTTTGACACGGATCCGACATCACACAATCCGCAAGGATTTATTACGATGTCGGGATGCCGAGAGAATCCAATCAAGTTTTTTATTTATTCAAGTAGTTGCAAAGAGTCGTTCTTTAGATTCGATACCAATTCAATAATTGGATGTCGCATCTAAACGAACTAGTCAATGAATCTAACTAATACGAAGTCGTTGATGCTAAAAATAGTGATCGTAATTCGTAAGAATTAATTCCGACACTATAAAACGCGGAGACAATTTATTTCGTTTTAGTTGATTTAAAACGACTTACAAATATATTTTCTAGATTTCGCTCTAAATATTCGATATCGATTCAATAATCGAATATCGGATACGACGAGTATCCATATCCGAATCGAGCATAAATCATACAATATTTCTGCCCGATTCAATAAAAATCATCATTCCAAGGATGCGATACCGATTCCGTAGTCGAATATCAAATCTAACGGAATTAATCAAAAAAGCCAAAACAGCCCTCCATGCGAGTCGCGCGGATATCATGCGAGTCGCACGGGTGTCATGCGAGTCGCGCGGATCTCATGCGAGTTGCGCGCCTGTGCAAGTCGCGCGAAGTTCATACAAGTCGCGCGATTGCCTGGAAATTGCGACACAAAAGGATTTTTTTAGTTCAATTTTAAAATGACTTATAACATCTTTTCTAAACTCGCTCCTAATATTTGATATTGATTTCATAATCAAATATCGAATATGACGAGCATCGAAATTTTAAAGTCGAGTATAAATCATACCATATTTCTACACGACTTAGCAAAATTATCGATTTTCCAAAATCATGCATCATGTTTACATTATCCTATAACATTCTATACTCTCGCAAACCGTTATTATCGTTATTTACCGTTACTAACATTTTTGTTTCCATCTTTGTCGATTTTATTTTCGTTGTTTATTTTATTGTACTAAAATAAACCTTGCATGCTAAATATAACTTTGACGTTAGTTTTAGTTGCATTAAGTCGACATAGCAACCCATTCAATTTTTCGCATGTTTAGGTAAAACAATGTTTGCATATCATTCATCGTTCTACTAACGCGTGTATTAAAACGTCATCGATATCTTAGTAGAGGCCAATAATTTGCGGGCGGGGTTGGGTGTTCTTTGTGAATTCCCCAACACGTACCCTCACCCCTTACTCAGAACCATGGTTTCTGGATATCCGAATCCATTGGCACACGAGAGTCATTCAATACACGGTATCCGATAATGTCGATATCGGTATCAAATGCAAAGGGACGAGCCCAATAAACTCTGACATCCAAATGGGCCATACTTTGTGCATGGCCCACTAAGATATAGAGTGGGTTCGAACGGGCCCGAACTCCCACAAAGTTCGGTGGCGACATCACTTGAATTTAAATTTTAATTCGATCCATTCTCATATGGAGATTCATTCGCCTCCCCAAACCCGCGTGTGGCCGCGTCGGGGTGGACCTATGTCATGTCCACACATATCATTCAATCGAATCACAAACGCGCGTATTCTAAAATCAAACGATATCTTAGTAGAGGCCGCTAAGTGCGGGCGGGGTTGTGTGTTCTTTGTGAACTTCCCAACACGTACCCTCACCCCTTACTCAGAACCGTGGTTTCCGGATGTCCGAAACCATAGGCACACGAGAGTCATTCAATACACGATAACCGATAATATCGGTATCGGTATCGCAATGCAAAGGAACGAACCCCATAAACTCTGAAATCCGAATGGGCCGTACTTTGTGCACGGGCCACCAAGATATAGAGTGGGTTCGAATGGGCCCGAACTCCCACAAATTTCGGTGGCGACACCAACTTCGATTTAAATTTCAATCCGAGATACATCTCACATGAGATTCATTCGCCTCCCCAAACCCGCGCGTGGCCGCGTCGGGGTGGACCTATGTCATGTCCACAGCGATGCTCTAAGCTGAAAATTTTATTTCAATGACACATCATATGTCTCCACCCCTATTTCCCACAAGTGTTTCAATTCCTCTACCACTTGTTGTAAGTAAACATCCAAGTGGTTTTTGGGATTTTTTAGGGCGGGAACAATAAGAGAAAGGAAGATGAACGGTGGTTTCAGACAAAGCCATGAGGGTAAGTTGTATGGTGTGACCCTGACAGGTTAGCATGAGTATGACTTACCGAACTGACCAAAAGGGGCAAACCCATCGGTACACAACCCAAGTCTCACGTTACGGGGTTCCTCAGCAAATTCAGGGTAAATCCTATCAAAGCGTTTCCACTCCTCCCCGTCACTAGGATGACACATCTTCCCTTCTACACGAGTTTCTTCTTTATGCCTCCTCATTTGTTCGGCAATGGTTCTGGTTGCATATAATTTTTGGAGTCTAGGGGCGATGGGAAAGTAGGTAAGTCGACTAAGTGGTATAGGTTTTTTATGCCTCGCAACACTCTTTCCCTTTCTACCCCTCAAAAACAATATTCTCATCTACACTTTTGTATCTACCCTTACCACATATCTTACATTCCTCAAGCAGGACATCGTCCTTCGAAAAAAGCATACATCCATCGGGACAAGCATCGATCTTTTGATTCGGAAGTTCAAGACTTTTAACTATTTTTCTGGTATTGTAGAATGTTTTGGTCATAATGTTGTCTTTTGGGATGAGTTTCTCAATCAACGCAACGACACCGTCTACGCACCCAAACGGTAGGTTATACTCACATTTAAGGGTCACTATCATAGACGCGACTTCTAACAATGTCACATCACACCCTCCATATAATGGCTTCTCCGTAGCCTCTAACATATCAAAAAACGCTTTCGCTCGTGGGTTTGGCTCCTGTGGGGTTGGTTGGTCATCATCGTTAGTGTACATGCTCTCATCATTAAACACATTGTACTCAACCACATCAACAATCATTCCTCTCAACCCGCCCTCATTCTACTCAACCTCAGATTCCTCAACATCAGACGTCTCACCATGACAAATCCAACAATAATAATTTGGGCAAAACCCATTTGAGATAATATGTTCCTTAATCGAAATAATATCCAAGAATTTGAGGTTCTTACATTTCACACAAGGACATCTAAATCTACCCTCTGACGCGTATTCGGGTGGGTTTTAGCAAACTCAAGAAAACTATTAACACCTGATAAGTGTAGTTTGTAGTGCCTAATTTGTTGTGTTTTGGTCCCGTTTTCCTTGTGGAATCGCTCCTTGGGAGTGGTTTATGGGTTACTTATGCTTCCTTTAGTTCGTTTTAGGTTCCCGAAACCATTCATGAAGAATTGAAACAATTCCGACTCGTTTCATACACTTTTGGAGCCAACGAAGAGAAGGAACGATCACTCGATGCCTTGGATTCGATCCCGAGACCTTGGGACCCATTCCCGAGCCCCTTAGACTCGATCCCGAGCACCGAGAGTCAATGAGAAGCCCATGAGAAGCAAGGAGGGACCTTTATGATCATATTGGAGGCCTACAAGACCCTTCCCGGGCGGGAAGAGTAGCCTTCCTGGTCGGGAAGGAGTGCATGAATGAAGAGGCTACTGATCTGGCCGTCCCGACCGGGAAGAGAGCTTCCCGACCGGGAAGAGCAATAACACCGCCTGGTGTTATTGATAACACAGCCCGGTGTTATGCTTGATCCCGACCGGGAAGGATGGCTCATCCAGACCGGGACCATTCCTTCCCGACCGGGAAGAAGTGTTGTAGCCGCGTGACTCTTCTTTTCTTCTCCTTCACTCTTGTAACCCTATAAATACCATCCCTCTTGTAATCTTAGGAGATCTTAGACATTACCCACTAAACCCTAGACTACTTTAGCATAGATTAGCATAGATTAGTGTAGATTAGTCTTTAGTTTATCGTTGATCTTAGTTTAGTTCTTGTATTAAGGGAATTCTTGAAGAATCCATCCAAGATTGACAACCTTGGTTGATGTATTTGGGTTTTTCTTATTAATACAAGTTTCAATCTTTCTTCCTCTTGTTAGTAGGTATAATCTTCTCATCCTTTTTACTCTTAATCATTGTTTAATCTTTGATTGTTGTTTATTGTTCTTGCTAATTTCTTTATGTATGTTTTGTTGTTTGTGTTGATTTCTCTTGTCTTTGTTATTGTTAGTTTAGCTATGTTTGAGTAGACTCTTGCTAGGGTTAGTAGGGGGATTTGGTGGTTTAGTGGGTGATTAAGGGTTTGTTTAAGATGTTGGTGGAAGTTTTGGTTGGCTCTTGGTTAGATGCATAGAACATGCTTGATGAAATGCTTGAATGACATGTAGATGCATATGCTTGTTTTTCTTGCCTTTTCTCTTGTGGGTGGTGGTTTGCTCGTAGGTTTGGTTCCCTCATTAGTAGCGAGAGCGAGGTGAGGATGACCTCTAGGTCGGTCTACGTAGCGAGAGCCCGGACGTAACCTAGGCTACGAAAGCACGCTAGTAACCCCGTTTGTCATGTGTGTCGCTAAGTTGGGTTGTTGTGCGAGAGCGAGGAACCTCTAGGATGGTCTACTTAGCAAGAGCCCGGACTACACCTAGATAACCCGACTACCCCTTCACCTTAGCTCTTCCTCGATCATTCCATCACCCTTGAACCCGACCTAATCCTAGCCCTTTTCTTATTTGTTTCTTCGTCACCTTAGTCATAGTCTTAGCATTCTCCCCTTCTTATCATTCTAGTTTAGCTTAGTTCGTTGACCTAGTCTCGTATTTGGGTGACCTTAGTCTAGATGCCTCATTACCGTCCCCGTGGATTCGACCCGACTTGCCCTATCTACGTGTTAGGTGAGTTGGTTATTATTTGACGGTGGGGATCCACGGCAAATCCTTACCATCAATTTGGCGCCGTTGCCGGGGACGGTGCTAGTTTAGACCTTGTTTGCCTATTTACTTGACTTTGTCTTTGTTTTTGTGTTTTTATTTTTGTTCCTTTGCTTCTTGTGTGTGTGAAGTTTATTTCTCTCTTGTCTAGTGCCCAAAAAGCACTAGACTTCTCACGTTTGCTCTTAGTCTACAGTTTGTGCCTAGAGGTGGTGACCATCTTCTTCTTTACAACTTAGAGCCGCTTTAACGGACGATTGCTAGATTGAGAGGTCCTCAACCGGGTACGAGCCACGATTTTCGAGCATAATATGAGGTTTGATCTAAATTCCAAACCCATGGAAGCCACCATGAGCTACTCCTCTCCCTCTATGGACCAAGGGTATGACATGACATCTCCCTACTACTATCAAGCTTCTTGGGGTAATCAAGACACTAGAGGTTATGAATTTCAAGGATATGGAAACGGCTACCAACAAGTGAACGCTTATCAATCATATGATCATGGTGGCTATGATGAACGCAGTTCATATGCATATTTATTCTTACTTTATCCTCCATTTCTTACCGATTTCACATGCCTTAAGAATAATTTAGTATCCTTTTATCCGTAGTTTGTTAAGCCGGGTATATGGTTTATGTTTTGGCAGGAAACATAGCAAAAGACGGAGTTAAGAGCTACAAATGAAGAAAACAAAAAAAACAAGGCAGCAAAGAGGACAACGAAGGCCGAACCGGTCGGTATGATACCGAACCGGTCGGTTTGAAGCTGTACCAAGCGGTTTGATTTCGAACCGATCGGTTCGTTTTTGTACCGCTCGGTTTGTTTGTGAACCGAGCGGTTCGCGGCTCGTCCAACTGACTTTCCTAAATTTTCTGAAGAATCCGTACTCTACCTTAATTAGAATCCTGCGGGATTATTTTATTAAATTTTATTCTATTTCCTAATTAGATCCTTTGTAATAAGTATAAATACCCTTCTTAGGGCTAGGTTAAGGGGACTTTTTTATTCATTCAAAAACTGGAGTTTAGTTTTATTATTAGCATCAGAATTTTGCAAGCTTGTAGCGGTACTTTTTAGCTTTCAATTATTATTCAGTCTTTCAATTCTTAATAATTGGTATTTTTCCCTTTTCCCTTATTTTCATATTGATTTCGATTATGCTTAACTCTTTTGTTGTTTCATCTTTCGTCATGAGTAGCTAATTTATTCATCTAGGGTTGAAGGGAATCTGTGTTAATTGAATTGGGGATGTTAGTTTAATTAGTTATTTGATTGATGATCATTCATATGTTATTGCCTTACTACTTGTTTTGTATTGTCGTTCGATTAGTTTGAGACGTTTAACTAGTTGAATGTCTAGGAACCCGAACCTAAGATCGAAAGCCTGGTAAGGGTAGACTTACAAGTAAGTGAGTAGGATAATCTGGTAAGTTGCGAGAGCCTGTCAGAATCTATCCTAAGGTTGACATAAGATCTGAGAGGCCGTGTCTTTGCCCTAAATAACTATGATTGATTGATTGAATGATTAATTAACTTTACCCAATTTAATTGCATAGTGAACCGGAAAGCCCTAGATCTCTTTAATATTATTAGAACATCATTAATTTACATTATCGTATTAGTTTAGATCAAATTCATAAAAACCGGAATTAGAATAGTTTAGAATCAATTATTAGATAATTAGCGATAATCGTCCGTCTCTCTGTGGTTCGACCCTTACTTGCCACTAGCTATTTGTTAGTCGTTAGTTAGGTTTATTTTGATTAAGGTGATACGACTTTAGCCTTATCAATTTTGGCGTCGTTGCCGGGGAGACGGTTCTTGTTTTATTGCTTTTTATTTGTCTTAGATTCTAGATTGTTTCTCCTCGTCTCAGGGAATCCTCAAATTCCTTGAGACAGTTTCGCACTTCTTTATTGTAGTTTCTTGCTTATGCCCAGGTGTTCCCGTTCAGAATTATATCCGTTTGATCCTGAACCAGAGAAGACCCTTCGTAAGCGACGAAATTTCTTTAAGGAAATCGCAGAGACATCAGATCTTTCAATTTTGGAAGATCTACACCAGGAATTCATCGCGGAATATCAGTCCTTAGAAGAGGACATTCCCGCTCTCGATAATTCACCACCTCTCCGCTACTACCACCCCCGCCAGTCAAGATGCTTAAACTCGCAAGTCACTCCGAGCCAGAGCAGGATGCCCTTCCAAAGTTGGTCAAACGTCCAACTGCTACTAATGGCGTCTTTGAGATCCGTCCCGCTTTCATTACCTTAGTCGAGAAGAATCAGTTTGGAGGCGATGCTAGGGAAGATCCCGCTAAACATATGAGAATTTTTACTGACTATTGCTCTACTATTCCCCTTCCTGCAGGAGTTACACAGGAGCAAGTCATGGAGATGCTTTTTATGTTCTCTCTACGTGATGCGGCAAGGGAATGGATCACTGATCTCGACAAAGTCTCAGTTTGAATCAATGACTAGAATTCTCTTGCATTGGCTTTCTACAAACATTATTATCCGCCTCAGAAGACGAATATGCTACGAAGTCAGATTACAAATTTTCGTCAAACACCTCATGAGAATATTCATGAGGCATGGGAAAGGTTCAAGAAACTAGTCAAAGAATGTCCTCATCATGGGTTTGAAGAATGGTTCCTTTGCAATTAGTTCTATAATGGCTTATACGACGATTGTCATTATACTCTTGATTCGGCTTGCAACGGGAGGTTCCAGTCTAATGTTGATGATGATAAGGCGTGGCAGACTGTTGAGGATATGGCATCCCACCATGCACGATGGGGAAATCCATGCGGCAATACCCGAGGTAATGGTAACGAGTCTGACTCTGCAATCGCTAATCAATTAGTTGTTTTGACTAAGCGATTCGATTCCTGGGAAGCATCTAACTCAGATAAAGGAATGCATCGAGTACATGCTATGACCCAAGAAATAGTTTGCGATGATTGTGGTGTATCAGGACATCATGCTCACGAATGCATGGGAACACAAGAACAAGTCAATGCTTATCAATCGTTCCAACGGAATCAGAATTTGCCTTACATGAATCAACCTGGCTATAACCATGCTCTATTATCTTATGCAAGTCAGAATGTGTTGAATCCTACAACACCTCCACCCCGCAATCCACCTTATGTACCTCCTCATGGTCGAATGCAAGGAAATCAACAGAACCCGAGACCTCAAGGCCAAAACATAATTCAGAACAATCAACAGCAGTTTCCACCGCTTCCCTCTGCATTAGAGGCTCAAGCACACCAACACTCTGTTGAAATAGCCGAGCTAAGGAACATGATGATGAACATGATGACTCAATTTCAGACAGGTCATATGATGCTCGAGAAACAAGTTACTCAGTTAGCTAATTCTCAAGCTACACGTCAGCCAAGAACTTTACCGCCTCAAGGAAATCCACCTCAAGGTAATCAACCTCTTGGGAATGAACATATCAATGCTATTACCTTAAGGAGTGGAACAGCCTACGATGGTCCGAAGATGCCGGAACCGGAAGACAAGGTCGAAAAGGAAATACCAGATGAAGTCGAGAAAGAAGCAGGAGACGACAGGCAAACCGGTCGGGATGAAGACGAACAGACCGGTACAAATTCGAACCGATCGGTTCGAAATCATACCGCACGGGACAAAGACGAACCGACCGGTTCGCAATCAAACCGATCGGTTCGTCCGTCGGAGCAGCCTACACCCACCACAGCTCAACACGTGAAGCTCCCATTCCCAGGTCGTCAGCGCAACAGCAAGATCGAGGGTCAATTCAGTAAGTTTATGGACGTTGTGAAAAATCATCAGGTAACCGTTCCATTTACTGAGTTAATTACACAAGTACCTGCATATGCTAAATTTATGAAAGACATACTTACTAGGAAGCGTTCTTTTAACGAGGTTGAAACAATTGCTTTTACGGGGGAGTGCAGTGCACTCCTTCAAAATAAATCACCTCCAAAACTTAAGGATCCTGGTAGTTTTTCTATCCCATGCACTATAGGTACTCATGTTGTAGACAATGCATTGTGTGACCTTGGGGCTAGTGTTAGTGTTATGCCTTATTCTATTTGTGAGAAATTAGATATGGGAGGGTTGAAGTGTACAAGTATCACACTTCAAATGGTTGATCGATCAGTCCGTAGACCTCTAGATGTCTTAGAAGACGTCTCGGTTAAGGTAGGGAAGTTCTTTTTTCCTGTCGACTTTGTTGTCTTAGACATCGCTGAGGATACACATCCCTATCATTCTAGGTCGTCCATTCCTTCACACCGCGGGTGCGATTATTGATGTCAAAAATGGTAGTCTGACACTTGAGGTCGGGGAAGATAAAGTCACATTTAATCTAAATAAAGCTTTAAAACCCCCTATAACTGATGAGTCATGCTATTGTTTGGATACCTTGGATCCGGTCGATGATATTATTGAGTCTACTTTACTCGGATCCTTGACAAAGGATCCCTTGGAGTTGCTAATGTGTGAATCGAGTTATACAGGTGATGGAGGAATTTGGAAAGCTGAGGTGGATGAGATAGAAGCACTGTTATATGCAGAAGATCCAAAGGAAGCTGAGACGGTCAAAATCGTCAACCTTGATTTGTCTTATTCTTGTTCGGTCGAGGTACAGAAACCTGAACTTAAACCATTACCCACGAATCTCAGGTATGCTTTTCTCGATGAGGGTGAGCTAAACCCGATTATAGTAAGTAATTCTTTGACTGAGTCTCAGTTGACTGATTTATTAACTATTTTGAGAAAACATAAGAAGGCATTGGGGTATAGTTTAAGTGACTTAAAAGGTATTTCTCCTGATTTTTGCATGCATCGCATTCATCTTGAAGACGGTTATAAACCGTCTATCCAGGGTCAGCGTCGACTGAACCCGAATATGCAGGAAGTTGTCAAAACTGAAGTTATGAAACTTCTAGATGCCGGTATTATATATGCTATATCCGACTCAAGGTGGGTCAGTCCGGTTCAAGTGGTGCCTAAGAAAGGAGGTACCACGGTAGTAAAGAATGATAGGAATGAACTAATTCCTACTAGAATTGTTACAGGATGGCGCATGTGCATTGATTATAGGAAATTAAATGTCGCCACTAAAAAAGACCATTACCCACTTCCATTCATTGATCAAATGTTAGATAGATTAGCTCGTCATAAGTATTTTTGTTATCTAGATGGCTACTCAGGTTTTTTTCAGATTCCCATTCATCCCGAGGATCAAGAAAAAACCACCTTTACTTGTCCTTATGATACCTTCGCTTATCGTAGGATGCCCTTCGGATTATGTAATGCCCCAGCCACTTTTCAGAGATGCATGATTAGTATTTTTTCTAATTTCATTGAATCAATTATGGAAGTATTTATGGACGATTTCAGTGTGTATGGTTCTGACTTTGATTCTTGTCTGCTGAATTTGTCTAAAGTTTTAGGTCGCTGTGAGGAAGTTGACTTGGTGCTTAATTGGGAAAAGGGTCACTTTATGGTCAACGAGGGAGTAGTGCTTGGTCATTTAGTTTCTGATAAGGGCATTCAAGTAGACCGAGCAAAAATTCAAGTGATAGAGCAATTGCCTCCTCCTACTAATGTTAGGGGGTTAGAAGCTTCCTTGGTCATGCGGGATTTTATCGCCGCTTTATCAAGGACTTCTCTAAAATTGCTAAACCACTTACCCAGCTCCTACTTAAAGATGCCCCCTTTTGCTTTACTGATGCTTGTCTTGAATCTTTTGACAGGATTAAGGAGGCATTAATCTCAGCACCCATTATTCGATCGCCAGATTGGAATCTACCTTTCGAGATTATGTGTGATGCAAGCGACTATGCCGTAGGAGCAGTTTTGGGTCAGAGAAAAGATAAAGTTTTACATGCTATTTACTATGCTAGTAAGACTTTAGATGAAGCTCAGGTCAATTATGCGACGACGGAAAAGAAGTTATTAGCCATCATATATGCCCTCGATAAATTTCGAACTTATTTAATAGGCTCTAAGGTGATCGTTTATACCGACCATGCCGCACTAAAATACCTCTTAGCAAAGAAGGAAGCAAAGCCTAGATTAATTCGTTGGATCTTACTTCTCCAAGAATTTGATCTAGAGATTCGGGATAAGAAGGGAGCCGAGAATGTTGTAGCTGATCATCTGTCACGGCTTAGATTCGATGAAGACAGATTAATCCTACCGATCGATGATTCTTTTCCCGACGATTCACTATTTGCAATCACCCTTGCCGAGTTGACCACCAACGAGCCATGGTATGCCGATTTTGCTAACTTTTTGGTAGGCGGTTATTTTCCTCCTAATTGTACTTATCATCAAAAGAAGAAATTCTTATCTGATGTGAGAAGGTATTATTGGGATGATCCTTACCTATTTCGAGAATGTGCGGATGGAATTTTTCGGAAGTGCGTACCCGAATGGGAAGTTAGAGGTGTCTTAGAAGGTTGTCATTCTTCTCCTTATGGTGGTCATCATGGTCCATCTCGCACCGTTGCTAAAATATTACAATCCGGATTTTATTGGCCGACTTTATTCAAAGATGCACAAAAATTTATCCTTGCTTGTGATGCGTGCCAACGATCCGGAAATATTTCTAGACGACATGAGATGCCACAAACCGGTATATTAGAGGTCGAGATTTTTGACGTATGGGGAATAGATTATCAAGGTCCGTTTCCTTCTTCCTTTGGAAACCGGTATATTCTAGTCGCGGTGGATTATGTATCCAAATGGGTCGAGGCGGTAGCTTGTCCTACAAACGATGCTAAAGTGGTTATAAATCTCTTTAAGAAAATATTTTTTCCTAGGTTCGGGGTTCCTCGAGCTATTATTAGTGATGGAGGTTCACACTTCCACGAGAAGAGATTGGACACTTTGCTACGCAAGTATGGTGTTATGCAACGTACCGGATTGGCTTATCATCCTCAAACAAGCGGTCAAGTGGAAGTATCTAATCGAGAAATTAAATCAATTCTCGAAAAGGTGATTTCTAAATCAAAAAAGGATTGGAGTGCCAAGCTAGACGATGCATTATGGGCCTATCGCACCGCTTACAAGACACCCATCGGTACATCTCCCTATCGGTTAGTCTATGGTAAGGCATGTCATCTCCCCGTCGAGTTAGAATATAAAGCTTTTTGGGCAGTCAAGGAGCTTAATTTTGACCCAACTCTGAGTGGGGAGAAGCGGTTGCTCCAGTTAAATGAATTGGACGAATTCCGTCTAAGTGCTTATGAGAGTTCCCGAGTTTATAAGGAGCGCACGAAGAAGTGGCATGATAAATGTATTCTCCCAAAGCAATTTAAGGAGGGTGACAAAGTTTTGCTACATAATTCTCGTCTTCGCATATTCCCGGGTAAGCTAAGATCTAGATGGTCCGGTCCCTACATCGTCACCAATGTTAGAAAATCTGGAGCAATCGAAGTGCAGAATGAATCGGGAGAAGTCTTTATGGCCAATGGACACCGATTAAAGCTATATCATGAAGATGCAGTTGTAGGTAACATCGACGTGATTTACCTACAATCTCCTTCCTCTTGAGGTAATTTCGGTCGAGCGGGACCGTAAAAACCAGCGTTTCTCAGGAGGCAACCCGTGTGTATAACTTCTGTAATTTCCATTTTTATGCCGTGTGTTAGATTTTTAATTTTGAGTGAAAGTAAGGGAGGGTACTGACGTACGTTGTGAGAAAATAATATGCAGGTACGGCAGGTGAACCGCTCGGTACAGAATCAAACCGAGCAGTACGACAATGAACCGATCGGTACAGAATCAAACCGAGTGGTTCGGAATTGAACCGATCGGTTCGCTTGACGGGCTTCTTCTTCCGGATTTATTTATACACCTCTACCCCTCTACTCACCCCTCATTCCCTCATTTCACTCTCTCTCACTAAACCCTTCCCATCCCTCTCTACAACAAAACCCCCATAAAACACCTCCACCATCCTAATTACCATCTTCCACCTTACCTTCACCTATCACCTCCACCACACTTCTTCATCTACAACCATGGTGTTCGGAAGGAAAAGGCGAAACGTCAACCGCCGGTCAGATTCTCCACCGGAATCATCGGAGGCTCCGCCATCACCACCGGAATTCCCATCAGTAACCGGGTATGAGCACATTATTTTTGGGTCGGAAAGGCAGCGCGAACTCTTCCTTGTTATGGCGTCCAAACCGGTAACACATACTCGTTTTCTTAGCCATGCTTTATTACGTCGCTGTGGTCTCGAGGAGTCTATGGAGCAATTTTTTGATGGCACTGGTATAGGTGGTCTTTTTAATATGAATTTACCCACTTATAAAGACTTAACCCTAGAATTCTTTAGCAGTTTTCAATACTCTGATTCTACTGCTACAATGACATTTAGATTGATGAATCAAAATCATAACATCCCTCTCCGATTGTTTAAGGATGCTTTTGGCTTGGATTCTGGGGATGTTTTGTGTGCTCCTGATTCTTTTAATCATCAGCTGCTTTGGGACTGTCTTACAGGTCAAGTTTTACCACACCGTTTTAAGCGTGTTCCTTGTTAGGCCATTCAACACCCTGTTATTCGTACTTGGCAAAGATTTGTTTCTGGGTCGATTTTTGGTCGTTTCGAGCATGGTGCTGTGACCAAAACTGAAATTGAGATGATCGGGATGGCCCTTAATGTTCAATCCCAACCCTTATTTGATCTAGATATTTCTGCACTAATCACGAAACATTTTGGTTTGATAGTTACTAAAATAGGTCGCTTAAAGTCGATTAATGGTGGAGGATTGGTGACTCATCTTGCCCGGACTTTACTACGAGGTACTTTTGATGAGGAGAACCGGGTGCCTATTTCAACGGAAACTGTATACACTGCAAGTGATTTTCCTGTAGGTTGGTTCTCCGTGAATGCTGACAATAAGTATACTTGGCACTTTGCTCGGGGTCAGTCTCGCACTCTTCCCGATCCTTCTCTACCAGAACTCTGGCAGCATCCACCGGTCGATGACGATGTCCCGCCTCCTGCTGCACCTAGTTATTTACTTACCATTACCCCCGGAGCTACTCCACAGGGTAACCGAGGGCGTTCCACTTTCAAACAAGGTGAAGGTTCAGGTTCTCGTCAAGCTCCTCAGTTTCAGCCACCTCGTCCACAGGCTCCTTCTCCGCCCCATCAGAGGCCATTTGTCCCACCTACAGGTGCCTACTATCCGCCTCAGCCGGGTTATACGGAGATGCTTCACTCAATGCGGTCGATGTACGTCGACCAACAGAGAGCCTATTTTCCACATCTTAGACAGCTTCAGCAGCAGGGTCAGCTACAGCCGACTGATCACTTACCCTCCTGGTTCGGTCCTGACGGTTCGTTTCAAGGACCTACCGGTCCACCTCCTTTTGGTCAGTCCAACTTCGGGGTGCAGTATGACTATGATCACAGTGTTAGCTACTATGGACACGACGATACCTATTCCTGTCATGATGCTTCTTTACATGGAGGTACTACTTTCGCAGATGAGACCCAACATGGTGGACGGGAGTTCGTGGATATTGTGTCTAGTCCGGAGGCAGCTGAGGATGATGATTACGACATTGATGGTTATGAGTCCGATTCTTAGTCCCCTGGTTGGTTAGTTGCTGGTTTGGGGGGACTTAGTTGCAGTACATATAGTGTCGGTACCTTCTCTTATCCTTTTGTCTTACCCCCATTCTTTGTTATACTTTTTGTCCTAATTCTTGCATATTGGTTCACAATGAGGACATTGTGTGATTTGGTTTGGGGGGATGTTTGGTATATTTTATTTATTTGGTAAAAAAAAAAACGTTTTGCTTTAATTTTTTCGTTTTTCGTGTGTTTTAGTAGAGTCGTGTCGGCGATGATGACATTGCGTTTGTCGCATGCTTTTCCCTAGTTCTTTTACTCTTCCTTGTGAATGACACTTATTTCCCGTTATTTGAGTTTATTATTTCTTAGATCTTGTCGCCGATTATGTTTTGAATGCCAAATGAGTAAATTGACCTGTTGTCGAGTAAGCTACTTATATTGTGAGACTTAGAGCCTAAACTGATGACATCCATGATCAGTTTCATATAGGTTGAGAGTAGTACACCTTATGAGACATGTAACATCAATTTGCATAAGCATGACATTCGTCTCTTAAATACCTGTATGCATTCGGTTTGTGATTTTAGCACATGTAGAAGAGGCACTCCCTTTCTTTTATCTTATTCCCATGAACTTCACATAGCCATAATTTGACCTGTTTTGACCCGTTTATTAACTACATGCCATATTTGCCTACCCTAGTCAAGCTAGTTTGGTTAGTTAAACGAAATTGTTTTTGTTTCGGGCGAAATTTGGTACTATGTCTTGTTGATTGGAGGAGAAAAAAAAATGATGAATGAATTGAAAAAAAATCAATGAAAGAAAAGAAAAAAAAGAAAAAAGAAAGGAGTAGTTGAAAAGAAAGAAAAAAAATGAAGTGAATCAAGAAAAGGAACATGTTTTTGCTATGAGAAAAGAATTTATCTCTCTGATTTCGTAGTTATTGGTGCAAAAGCCGGTTATGAAAAGTTGAAAATATGGTGCTTGGTACTACTTGTAATTCCTTCGATTGTAATTGGTTAAGGATGGAATGTGTATACGATTGGTTACGATTGTACTAGCTTGACTTTTACCTCCGCATATCCAAATCGTTTTGCCCCTTCTTACCCGATTACCCTCACTTTATCCATATGTAAGTCCTCGGCATGTGTTTTGATCCGATTAAATGTATATCTACGGTTGGTAGAGATTGATATCATGTTAGATTGCATGCATGTTCTCGTAAGTCGCAGTTAGGTGAGTGTTTTGTCTTTCCGATTTTACATAAACTCACAATATTGCCCTTGTTTGAGTGCTGAGTGTTTACCGCGAGGAATCTCGACATAGATGGTTGTGCAAAATTGAAAATTTGGCATTTGAATATTGATTGGGATTTGATTTTTGGAATCCTTTTACTCTCCTTTTTGCTATAGAATTTGTTTCTTTAGCCTTTGTGTCATTTGCTCGTTAGGGTGTTAGATTTGGGATGGTGCGTGTTGACAAAGTTTGCTCTGAGCTATTTTTATGTTGTCCAATGTGAGTTTGCTTGGGGACAAGCAAAGGTTCGGTTTGGGGGGATTTGATGAACGCAGTTCATATGCATATTTATTCTTACTTTATCCTCCATTTCTTACCGATTTCACATGCCTTAAGAATAATTTAGTATCCTTTTATCCGTAGTTTGTTATGCCGGGTATATGGGTTATGTTTTGGCAAGAAACATAGCAAAAGACGGAGTTAAGAGCTACAAATGAAGAAAACAAGGCAGCAAAGAGGACAACGAAGGCCGAACCGGTCGGTATGATACCGAACCGGTCGGTTTGAAGCTGTACCGAGCGGTTTGATTTCGAACCGATCGGTTCGTTTCTGTACCGCTCGGTTTGTTTGTGAACCGAGCGGTTCGCGGCTCGTCCAAGTGACTTTCCTAAATTTTCTGAAGAATCCATACTCTACCTTAATTAGAATCCGGCGGGATTATTTTATTAAATTTTATTCTATTTCCTAATTAGATCCTTTGTAATAAGTATAAATACCCTTCTTAGGGCTAGGTTAAGGGGACTTTTTTATTCATTCAAAAAATGGAGTTTAGTTTTATTATTAGCATCAGAATTTTGCAAGCTTGTAGCGGTACTTTTTAGCTTTCAATTATTATTCAGTCTTTCAATTCTTAATAATTGGTATTTTTCCCTTTTCCCTTATTTTCATATTGATTTCGATTATGCTTAACTCTTTTGTTGTTTCATCTTTCGTCATGAGTAGCTAATTTATTCATCTAGGGTTGAAGGGAATCTGTGTTAATTGAATTGGGGATGTTAGTTTAATTAGTTATTTGATTGATGATCATTCATATGTTATTGCCTTACTACTTGTTTTGTATTGTCGTTCGATTAGTTTGAGACGTTGAACTAGTTGAATGTCTAGGAACCCGAACCTAAGATCGAAAGCCTGGTAAGGGTAGACTTACAAGTAAGTGGGTAGGATAATCTGGTAAGTTGCGAGAGCCCGTCAGAATCTATCCTAAGGTTGACATAAGATCCGAGAGGCCGTGTCTTTGCCCTAAATAACTATGATTGATTGATTGAATGATTAATTAACTTTACCCAATTTAATTGCATAGTGAACCGGAAAGTCCTAGATCTCTTTAATATTATTAGAACATCATTAATTTACATTATCGTATTAGTTTAGATCAAATTCATAAAAACCGGAATTAGAATAGTTTAGAATCAATTATTAGATAATTAGCGATGATCGTCCGTCTCTTTGTGGTTCGACCCTTACTTGCCACTAGCTATTTGTTAGTCGTTAGTTAGGTTTATTTTGATTAAGGTGATACGACTTTAGCCTTATCAGGCTATTACTCGAGCAATCATTGTGAACCCACCATGTTTCGTCATGATTCACCGTATGGAAGCCAATTTTCCCAAAACCCACCACATTACCCTTCACCTCAACCACAATATGAACCCCATAACCCACAATACTACCAACCACCTCAACCTCGCTACCAACAATATGATGCCCTACCCCTTGGGCATCATCTAGATTTTCAAGGAGCACTCCAAAACCCCAATGACCACAAAATGCTCAACTTGGAGTTAAATCAATCGATTCTTCAAATGCAAAAGAGCCAACAAGAAATGGCCATCCAATTGCAAAAGGATTATGAAATCTTGGCCGAACTCCGAAGGGAAAGAGAGGAATGTAAAGCTAGATTGAATGCTTTAACGGCTCAAACCCTAATGTTCTTAACTCGATCTTCACAACTTGATGAGGGATGTTCATTTGGGGAAGGGGAACAACCTAATGACGAAGCCGTTAATGAATTCCCTATGAGGAGTGAACTTTGCTTTGAAGAACCTCAATCGTCTACCCAAAAAGAGACGAATGAGGATATGACCCTTGGTGAAGGCATTGTTGGTGAAGAATTGGAGGAGGGTAGTGAGTTGAATGAGTTGGTGGAATTTGTGAAGTTGTTGGGTGAAAATGACAAGCCCAAGTTCCCCTTGTCCGAGAATGTGGATAAGCATCAAGAACCCCTTGTAAGTAAACCAAGCAATAGTTTGGAAGAGATTGAAACCGCCGGTAGAAGTTTCAATTCTCTCCTCCAAGATGATGTGGGGACGAGTGATGAAGATGGGGAACCACAACTTGAGGAAGGTTTTGGGATGTGCAACAAGGAAATGGGGCCAAAGCCATTTTTTGTGCCTCATGATGAAGACTTGAAGCTTGCTAGTGATTGGAGACGGTGCCTAGAGAGGAAGAGGTCGGTGAAGCTCGTAGGATGGATAGACCCTGGAGACAACACGAAAGATGACGTTGGGTCTTTTGAGGACTACTTCTTGCCTTCACCTTGGAGGCCGTGGAGGATAGCTTGGCTCGAGCACTCTTTGGGCCTTCATTACGATGTCGGTCGTGCGTTTGACTTGCTCCTCCAAGCCCTTGAGGGTTATGGTTGAAGAATGAGAGTCCACCATCCTCGGTTTGACGGAGTTCCTAAAGAAACGTCATGTTGTATATTCCTCTTTCCTCTTCTTTAGAGTACTTGTGTTTGTATTTGTGTGATTTATCTCTTGATTTTGTTTGTTTTGTGAAACTCTTGTAATTAATTTGGTATTTTGATGAGCGATGTGAGGGAGGGATTTTGATGAATGCTTTGAGCTTGTTTGTTAGGTGTGAAGTGAAGATGAATCCTAGAGAGGAATGGTTGTGGTTAGAGTTTGGATTCTGAGTTAGGGAGTCGGTTTTTAAAGCTTTGGATAAGCTTTTGGGGTCGTGGAGGTTATGAAGATTCTTCCCGGCCGAGAAGGAGTCTTCCCGACCGGGAAGGATGTGTCGTCCCGACCGGGAGGGAGCCATCCCGATCGGGATGAGGGTACAAGAAATGGAGTTTCCTGTGGAGCCATCCCAACCGGGACGAGATCTTCCCGACCAGGACGGGTGTGTCATCACGATCGGGACCATCCGTCCCGGCCGGGATGGTCCCCTGCTCCTCCTTTTGCCTCTTCTTGGTCATGAAAGCCCATCCAACCACTTTTTACCCCCGCCCAACCTCCCTACCTATCCTTGCCCTTATCGTACAACCCATATACTTCATTTAAATACCCTCACCTCATTTTCTCTTCACTTTACACCGAGCTTAGCATCAAATCCTACCCCCTCATACCTTTACTAGCTCAACCATGCGTTATTATCAAGTTTGAAGCGGGATGACAATGACGATGACAAGCAAAGTGCCTATATTGATCTATGAGACGATGGAGTGAGTGAGTTGCTAACCTATTGGTACGACAACTATCCTTTCTTTTCCGTCTTTTATCGCTTGTTTTCCTTTGTGTTTGTTCCCTTCCCCTAGTACACTTTTGTGTCATGGTGTCATGGTGGCCCTCGGGGCCTTGGTAGTTATTGCTCCCGACTCTCGATGACGTGACTACATCGAGAGTCCTTTTCAAAATTCAAATTTTACAATATTTTCACCTTTTTTGTAGGATTTAGTCGGATTTAGGCGGAATCCGGGCTAGGTGACTTGATTACACCTAGTCCTCCCCTCCCATTTTCTTTTATTTCCTTCTTTTTATTTCTTTCCCCCTCCATATCTTTTCTTGTCTCGGCCCATGGTGACTTGACTACACCCCGGCCGGACACATTCTACCCTTTTCTCCGCTTTGTTTTTGATTTTTAGCTTTATTTTCGTAGTTTCTTTTCTTTTCTCTTTTGTCTCCACACACTACGATCGAGCATGAGGACATTGTTCGGTTTACGTGTGGGGGAGCGATATTCTATCTTAATTAGTTTTATTTTCGTAATTTTAAATTTTTCACAAAAATCAAAAATATTTTCTTTTGTGTGTTTTCCTTTTGTGTCGTTTTGTCGTATATTTGTTTTGTGTGCGTGTTTTGCCCCCCTTTTTCCTTATAGGTCGCTCAAATCACCGATAGCTTTGGAGAGCTTTCAACATATCCGGTAACATCTTCTATCTCTTTTTCCTTCTTTGTCTCTTGCGGAGTTTGGAGGAGATTGTGATGTTGTGTGCTCGGGAGGAGCTTTGTAAAGTTGTGGTTGATTTGGTGACTTGATTGGAAGTTCGGGGTGGTGTTTGTTTTATCTTGTTTTGTTTTGTTGCCTTTTGTCTCTTTTTCTTTTGTTTTCGTCGAGTCTTTGTTTTGTGATGTGTAGTTGTGTCTAGTGTGTAGAGAGGTTTTCGAAAACCCGGTTTTGAGGCTGATGTGCAAGCGTTTACTTTCCCTTTCTAGTAGTGTAAATCGAGTCTTGGACTTTAGCCTAGTAGAATGACCCTAAATCAATAATTTCGTTGGTCCTTTACCTCGAGTCCACCTAGCTTACTAGGGATTTAGTACGGGATTTGCACTTTTGACCATTATGACCACCCACGGTGTGAAAAGGCCTTGGTTGCCGAGTCCCGTCCCTTAGGTGACCGTGTTTGAAATTGCTCGATTAGTCCAAGTTTTTCTCCCCTTTTTGTGGGTTTGAAGGGAAGGACCCGTCCCCACTTACCCATTCCCCTACCTCATACACATTTCCACAAAATAAAGTTGCAAATTGTTGAAATCATCTTTCTTAGTTGCACAACTCAAATCAAGCCAAAAGGGCAAAGAAAAGAAAATGAAAGAAAATGAAAGAAAGAAAAGATTGAAGAAAAAGAAAAGGCACAAAAAGCCAAGAAAAAGAAAATAGAAAAGAAGAAAAAGAAGTGGCATAGCAACACACAAAGCAAAAATGCAAAAGAAAGAAAAATGCCAAAAGAAAACCGTCTCACAAAAAAAAAAAGTCCCCACATGATAAGTGTCATTTGTAGTGCCTATTTCGTAGTGTTTTGGTCCATTTTCCTTCCAGGATCGCTCCTTGGGAGCGGTTTAGGGGCTTCTTATGCTTCCTTTAGTTCGTTTCAGGTTCCCGAGACCGATTTGGAAAAGTTGGAGTGATTCCGACTCGATACATACACATTTTGGAGCCAACGGAGTAAAGGAACGATGCCTCGATGCCTTGGAATCGACCCCGAGACCTTGGGACCCAATCCCGAGCCTCCGAGACCCGATCCCGAGTCTCGAGAATCGATGGGAAGCCCATGAGAAGCAAGGAGGGACCAAAACGTTCATATTGGAGGCCTACAAGGCTCATCCCGGACGGGTATGGCTTCATCCCGTCCGGGATGAAGGAGCAATTGAAGGAGCTGCTGTCTGTGGCTCGTCCCGATCGGGAAGGTGGCGTCCCGACCGGGACCGACCTCGTCCCGACCACCCCGTCTCGGCCGGGACGGGCCACTGCTACTCCGCTTTGTTTCTTTTCTTCTCCCTTTCATTTGTAACCCTATATATACTCTTCCCTTGTTTTGTTAAGCTTATGTTAGACATGAGAGACTAAACCCTAGATAGTTTTAGCATAGATTAGTGTAGATTAGTCTTTAGATTATCGTTAATCTTAGATTAGTTCTTGTAATTTGGGAATTCTTCAAGATCTCCACCAAGCTTGACAAACTTGGATGTATGTTTTGGGTTTTTCTCATTTATGCAAGTTTCCTTCTTCCTTCCATCTTGTTAGTAGGTATAATATTCTTTTCCTTTCTCTTAATCTTGTTCTTTCATTAAAGTTTGAATCTTTGTTGTTTGGATTGCTCATAGTTCATAGTACTTGTTAGTTTCTTCTTGTTTGTTTTGATTGTTATGTTGATTCACCATATTAGTGTTAGTTTTCCTTTAGTCATGTTAGAGTAGTATTTTGCTAGGGTTAGTAAGGTGATTAGGGTGTTAATTGGATGATTAATGGATTGTTGGAGATGTTGGTGGAAGATTTGGATTTCCTCTTGTATGATGCACATCACATGTTTGTTGAAATGCTTGATTGACTAAGTATGTACGAATGCTTGTTTTTCTTGCCTTTTTTTGTGGGTGATGGTTGTTTGTGGGTTCGGTCCCCTCATTAAGTTGCGAGAGCCCGGTGAGGACGACCCCTAGGTCGGTCTAAGTTGCGAGAGCCCGGATTAGACCTAGGCCTATAGCGTGCTAGTAACCCCGATTGTGTTGTGTATCGCCGAGTTGGGTTTTAGGTGGAACCTCTAGGTGAGTCTAAGTTGCGAGAGCCCGGGCATTACCTAGATTACCCTACTACCTCCTTCACCTCTAGTTCTCCCTTGACCATTCCGTTACACTACTACAAAATCATTGGTTTCTTGTCGCTTTAAAGGTAGATTCTCGACGCTTTAAAGTGACGAAAATTTAATTCTCGACGCTTCTCACAAGCGTGGAGATTTTGGGCGTCGGGAATTCTCGACGCATTTTTGTGTCATCATTCCCGACGCATTAAAATGATGACTATTTTATTCATGACACTTTTTTGCGTCACCACATGTACACTAAAATATGCAACTTCGACGCTTTTCTATGTCACGATTTTTTTTCCCGATCAAAACTATTTTTAAGGCGGGACTTTCTACTATTAAAAAAGACGAGAAATAATAATATAATATTCAATTTCCAACACTTTGACATTGTAAAAGTGTCGAGAATCTAATCAAAAGAATATATTAATAATATATTATGATCCAACATCTAACTCATTGCGATTGTAGATTTATGTTTGTCTAATAAGCGCCTTTACATTTACAGAATTTATATCAGTTATACACAGATCGAGTTGGCCTTATTGTTAATAATCACTACAACAAATACATAGTTGGTATATTAAATACATCCATAATACTACGGAGTAGTTCCGTAATTATAAACTAAATACAAATGCATAAGAAATTACTTTTAAAATATTATTCTATACAATGTTGTTTCATCATGTTGAAGTAACGATCATCACTCTTTTCGTTGCCATATCATTTACGTAATGACATACCTACTGAAAACAAAATCAAAATAATTTATCAGTACGTTCACAAAATAGGAAAAAAAACAAGTATAATATTTTCAATATACGACCAACTTCACATAAAATGGCCCCGTACGTGAATAAACTAATAACAAACAATTTAAGACTAGACGTCTTATATTGAAGATTCATAAACTCCTAGTTACACTATATAATATCATAATCCCTCTATCAATCAAGATTTAAGAACTACTACTAGTCAACATTTATAACCACTAAGATTATAGGAAAAAGTGAGGACTCCAACATATTTCCAACGGCCTTCACAACAGGAAAATAAAATACTAAATTTTGTATACCTGTACTAAGAAAAAGTAATTAGACATTGGGGAAAATGGTCAACAAACACGTACAAAATCAGCATGACACTCATACTTTATTGTTGACGCATCAGCTTACACAGCAAGACAAAGTAGAACAAAAAAAAAGCTAGCTGGTACCTGCAATGCGCTCATCGCATTCTTTGATGAAGTTTATAAATCTTGATTCTATAGGGGCCAAAGTTGCTCCACCTTGGAAGACAGTCTTTGCAGTATGATATTCTTCAAGTTTTAAACATGCCATACTGAAAAAAATAAAGAGATAAGAAAACAAACCTTATAAGAACACCAATGGAATCATCACATTTTCTTAATTGGAAGGAGAAAACTAAAGAGTTCACTTGTAGCATTCAATATATAGTTTAGTCCGCATGTAAGTCATATAACCTAGAATAAAAAGTTTGGCCGAGAGTAACGGTAATCTCGAGTCCAAAATAGCATGGCAACCTTTCTACCTATATGGAGTATAAGTTTAACCTACAATTTTACAACTTATGGTAAAAATTATAGACTACAATAGAAAGAAATAAAATGAGAAGATAAAAAAATTGGACCAAAAAAAATTTGAGAAGATATAAAAAAAAAAGGAGGAAATACTTTAATTCAAAAGAACATGACTTAACACACACGTCAGCAAATGGATATGTACAATAATGATAGTATATCTCATGAGATATTATCATGCTATTTATTAGTAACATATTCTAAAAACTACTCAAAGACCTTAATGATTAGAAGAGACATTTATGTAAGTAGGCTAATTAAGTTAAATCGATGTATGAACAAAATGTATACATTGAATTCTTGGATTCTGTTACTACTTATATTACATTATTAACATAATTAATACACATGAAATAAGGAGACATGAAACGAGAAGAAAAGATCGATGTGCAAGTAGGCCTGAAATGAGTTGGAAAGTGATACATGTACTTATCTCCAAGTCTCCCTTAACTTAGGCAATAATCCTCGATATCCAGCAATAATGCTCATCCCTTTTCTATCTATGGTTGACACATTGTTACCTTTGTTATAGCCAAAAACGTGCATCAAATATACGCACATGATTTAATGTCGATCATGGGTGCTATATATACAGTAGTTGAGATCAATAAATCGACAATAAAATTGTGCATGACCGTATGGGCCATCTAATTTTAATCCCCCATGCATGTCTGATCTATTCCAGTCACAATGTTTTGTAGTCGTAAAAAAATTTCGTCACAAGGTTATAACGGTCTTTGTGAAATATCTATGAATACTCAAAATCACAAAATGATACGATGTACTCCGTACATAGGATGATCTGACTATAAGACTAATCCAATTAAAAACAATCCAAACAAAATAAGGAGTAATGAATTAGAATTTTAAATTTATTTGGTAATTACCCATTTAATTTAGGTTGACTACTCCATATATTTAGGTAAGTTTAGTTGTCATTATAGAGACACTTTGTGTTTTATATGTTTCTCTTTTGTATTTTTGCATTATGACATGTTTTTCAATCCGTAATTACCTACTACATATTGGTACCTGCACGCATATAAGAAACAATGACAATAGTTGATAAAAATTCCGCATCAAGTACAGGTCACTCATCTCGAAGAAATGATAGCTAAAGCACATTAAAAACTAATGAAAGACGATATTGTTATGTGGGGGAAACGAGTAAGCAAAGTTTTACTGTACTTGTTTTCTAAGAAGCTAATGATTTAACTTGTTTTCTACATAACGATTTCTCGCCAGTAACTAACTCTATGAACAAAGATTGGTTTTAGAGAAACAAGGATAAAGGATAGGACAAAGAGTGGATATATTTATTTGACTAGATTAAAATGAAGGCGTGAAAGATAGATTAAAAACGTATGTAGGGAGTAGAGTAGATTAGATACCAACAATTTGAGTTTCTAGGAGGAAACAGGAGCGGAGTCGAGGAAAGAAGCAGGATCAAGTGACACCTCTGACCTCACTCTAATACTAATATATAATATAAAATCACTGGTGGAATTCTCCCCCTCTGCTGAACTTTAGCTATGTCTTTTAATCTCCTTTGCTTCCTTAGATTTTTCTCAAGACACACAAATAGTCTTGCCATTTCTTTCTTTTTTTCCCGTGCCTGCACTCACACTAAACTAAAACTAGCGCTTAGTAGTTTAGTTCCCGTTATCTAGCATTAGTCGTGGTCAGGCCTTATGGTGATGGGAACTGTAAGGAGGCGTTTGGTTGATCAAATTTGGGTATAAGGTATGGGTTTGGAATCATGTAACCCCATACCTTGTGTTTGTTTGCAAAAAAAATTATTTTCATGCCCATACCTCAAACCCATGAAGTATGGGTTTCCCATACCCAACCCCCTCCTTGGGTATGAAATTTGATACCTATGAGAATCAATTTAACAAAAAAAATGATATTTGTTTGAAATGTTATGAAAAAATATATTTGATTAAAGCATAATATACATGAAATTAATTAAATAATTAAAAAATAAATATTTTAAATGCTTTTTTGGAAGATTATTGCCACTAGTTAATATTAACCCGATACTAACTAAAATCGAAACAAACACAAGGGATGAGGAATCAAGTTCCAACCCCATACCACCTTGATATGATTCCTCATTCCGAATCCATACCTATGCACGAACCAAACGCCCCCTAAAGGCTTAGATTTTTCCCTGGTTGAACAGTATATAAAGGTACAATGTCACAAACCTTATACAAACGATTCCAAAAATTCAAAAAGACAGCGCAAAAAATTCGCAATTAACCAATGCATATGCCCGACATATTCAATTTGCTCAAGTTGCAACCAATTATTGAAGACCTGAAACATTACTCTATCAAAATTAATTAGCAATTGAGTACTTAAATCGCATAAAGTGATAACTCAAACTACTAAACAAAGCTACTTAACCCAAGTTAAAAAAATCCTACCTTACCCGAGTTTTGTGTGGGATCGGGTGTAAGGTTATGACCTTCAAGCTTGATAAACAAATTCTCAAATTCTCTTTCTGCTCAGGAGCCATTTCATTCAAGTGTAGCTAATCAATTGGAGAAGCATTTTCAAGAAATCACATAAAGAACCAGAACAATAATGTGAACAAAACAATCATTTCTCAAACAGAATAAAGAATCACATAAAGAACCGCTCAAAACAAGTTCCAAACTTACATTTGTCAAACAATCGTCTGATCAAAAGTAGTGATGTCTCGATGTTTTCAAATATATGACCTGCTCCAGAATCGAATAGAACACTAAAACTGTAATTAATTGATGTAATTATAAATGTTAGGGTTACAAATGGGAAAAAAACAATCTCCAACAAAGATTCAATTAATAAATGATGAGCAAATGATATAAAAAATCTAAACCCTAGAAATCTAGAAACGAAATAAGTGAAGCGATTTACTTACCAGTAATTATTTGGTATAAGTAACGAAGAACTGAACATATAGATCTGTAAACAAACTTAAGACTGAAATTGGTGAGAAATAGAGAGAAGGGGCGCAAGAAAATAAGGTTTTGGTGATTAAGAGGAAACTAAACAAAAAATCCATGGGAAAGGGGATGACAAGTAGTTAGGGTTACAGATATTTTTTTTGGAAGAGGGACATGAAAATTTTTGAGCGGGTTATTTTTTTGTGAAAGTGAGGATGTTTTGATTATTAAAACTGGGTTTCTTTTGGATACGGGGTAAAACGTGGTTGACGCTTATAAAAGCGTCGAGGTCAAAGTGTCGGAAAAATAAGGGATTTGTAGTAGTGTTACCCCTTTGACCCCGACCTAACCCTAGCCCGTTTCCTTTGATAGTTCTCTTGCTTTAGACCTAGCCTAGCCTTAGTCTCCCCCTCCATAGAATAGATTGTCTCGAACATAGTCCTAGACCCGAGCATACCTTAGTCCGACCTCCCGTCCCTGTGGATTCGATCCGACTTACCCTAGCTACCCTAGTTAGGTTAGTTGGTTTTATTTGATGGTTGGGATTCACGACAAATCCTACCCATCAAATTGGCGCCGTTGCCGGGGACGGCGTAGTTCAGACTTTTGTGTGCTACGTTTTGGACTTTGTTCTTGATTTTTGTGTTCTCTTCTCCTTGTGTATCCCCGTTTCTCTTCTTGTGTTACTCTCTCTTCCTAGTGCCTCAAAAGCACTAGGATACTAACGTTTGCTCAAGTGCTTCTAGCTCATCCTAGGTACCTAAATGACGTTATGGACATGGCTTGTCCAAGCTACCATCAATCATCACGAGACAACTATGGGGCGAATTACCAAAACCCACAACTTTACCAACCATATCAACCTCATCAACAATCTTATGAACCCTCTTCTTATGATTACCAAGAAAGTTGTCAAGGATCGTTTCCACATCCTAACAACTACCAAACACCCTTACATAACCCACAACCAAATATCCTTGAGACTTGTCAAATGTTGGCCCAAACACAAGGGAGCCAACATGAGATGATGATGTTATTGCAAAAGGGTCAACAATTATTGTTGACTCAAATACAAGGGGTTAGGGAGGAGTTCAAGGCCCAAATAGAGGTGCAAGATGCGCGCATCAATGCATTCATGGCTCATATCACGATGTCGGCCACTCGAGCTCCGCTACATGTTGAGGAAGGTTCATTTGGGCATGAAGGTCGGGTGTCTCAACCCAATCTTGAAGAAGAGGGGGTCGATAAAGAGACCATTGTTGAGTGTTGCTTGGGCGGTGAAGATAGGGGAAGAATAGAGGAAGTTGAGGCTTCAAGGGCCCACAATGAGGAGGGAGTTGAGCATGATTATCAAGATAGCTCTTGGGGAGCCAATGTATTGGCTATAAAGTTGGATTTGTTTGATTTTCTTCGTGATGAACCGGGTGTTGACAATCCAAACCCAAGTGAAGGGATGACCCCTCATGACCATTTTAACAAGGTGAGTGAAAAGGAGCGCAATACTTGGGAAAAAGAAGTAGACGCCTTGGAACTTGCTTTGTATGGGAAGTTGGAGGATCCTAAAGCCTCAAATGAAGAAAACTTGATGCTTTCTCCTCCTCTACCGCACTCGATGTCTAGCCCCTTGTCTTGTGAGATGGTTGGTGAAGAGGATACTTTTCGGGCGGTGGAAAAGAGTTCCACTCTCGACCCCGTAGAAGAAGCGACACCCCTAGGGTGTGATCTCCCACATCATGACACCGAGCACGACTCTAGACCACTATACCTACCGGATGGTCATAAGAGTCGTAGCTATGTTGGTTTGAAAGACCCGGAAGATCACGAGAACCCCGAGCATATTGAAGACGATCGCTTCTTCCCTCCGACTTGGAAACTTTTGGGAGTGGCTAGGCTCGGCCATGTGAGCTTAAATGAAGATGTTGCTAGAGCATTTGACTTACTTCTTCGAGCTCTTGATGGGTATGGAGGCGTTGTTGGTGAGAGTAATTAGTGTAAATATCTTTTCCCTTTGTTTTGTGCTTGTATTTGTGTTTGTGTTTGTTTGTATAGTTTGGTTTCTAGGATTTGTTAGCCTTTGTGGAACTCTTGTTCATTTGGATTTTTGATGAGCGATGTGAGGGAGGGAATTTGATGTTGTATTTGAGTTCATTGTGATAGGTGTGAAGAAAAGGGTGATTCCTAGAGGAGAGTAGATAATGATAGGGCATGGATCGTGAGTTTGGAAGTCGGTTTTTGAAGCTTCGGTGAAGTTTTTGGGGTTTTGGAGGTCAAGAAGACCCATCCCGGGCGGAAAGGGAGCTTCCCGACCGGGAAGGAGATGCCATCCCGACCGGGAAGAAGCCGTCCCGATCGGGATGGAGGTGCAAAAATTGGAGCTTGCTGGAGTGCCGTCCCGACCGGGAAGGTGGCTTCCCGACCGGGACGAGTGTGTCTTCCCGATCGGGACCATCCATCCCGACCGGGATGGTCTCTTTTCTCCTCTTTTGGCCTCTTCTTTGACATTTGAGCCCACCCAACCATTGTATACCCCCACCCAACCTCCCTACCCATCCTTGCTCATGTCATATGACCGTTACACTTCATTTACATACCCTCACCTCGTTTCTCTTTCCTTTACACCGAGTTTCACATCGAATCCTACCCCCCTCGCACCATTACTACCTCTACCATGAGGGCTTATCGAGCTTGAAGCGGGATAGCCATAATGAAGACAAGCAAGCGCCTATATTGATCTATGAGACGATGGTGAGAGTGAGTTGCTAACCTATGGTACGGCAACTATCCTTTCTTTTCCGTCTTTTATTGCTTGTTTTCCTTTGTTTACTCCCCTTCCTTTATCATTTGTGTCATGGTGGCCTTCGAGGCCTCGGTAGTTGTTGCTCCCGACTCTCGATGATGTGACTACATCGAGAGTCATTTCAAAATCCAAATTTTACAAGTTTTTCACTTTCTTTTTTGAGGATTTAGTCTGATTTAGGCGGAATCCGGGCTAGGTGACTTGATTACACCTAGCCCTCCCCTCCCATTTCCTTTTATTTCCTTCTTTTTATTTTCTTCCCCCATCCATATCTTTTTCTCGTCTCGGCCCATGGTGACTTGACTACACCCCGGCCGGACACCTTCTACCCTTTCTTCACTTCTCTTTTTGATTTTTTATTTTTTTTTCGTAGTTTCTTTTTCTTTCTTTTGTCTCTCCGCACCCTACGATCGAGCATGAGAAAATGACTCGATTTAAGTGTGGGGGAGCGATATTCTAGTATAGTTTAGTTTATTTTCTTAGTTTTTCCGAAAAAAGCTTTAAAAAACCCTAAAAATTTGAAAAAATTTCACAAAAATCAAAAAGATTTTCTCTTTTGTGTTTTCATTTTGTGTCTTTGTGTCGTATATTTGTATGTGGGCGTGTTTTGCCTCCCTTTTTCCTTATAGGTTGCTTAATCACCGATAGCTTTGGAAAGCTTTCAAGACACCCGGTAACATCTTTTCAACCCTTTTTCCTCTTGGTTTCTTGTGGAGTTTGGAGGAGATATGTGTTGTGGTGTGCTCGGGTGGAGCTTTGTAAAGTTTGTGGATTATTGGTTGCTCATTTGGAAGTTCGGGGTGGTGTTTGTTTTGGTTGTGTTCGTTTTGTTTTGTTCTTGTTTTGTTGCCTTTACTTCTTTTTTTCTTTCGTTCTCATTGAGTCTTTGTTTTATGTTGTGTTGTGTCTTGTGTAAATGGTTTTCGAAAACCCGGTTTAGAGGCTAGTGTGTGAGTGGCTACTTTCCCTTCCTAGTAGTATAAATCGAGTCTTGGGCTTTAGTCTAGTAGAATGACCCTAAATCAATGAATTCGTTGGTCCTTTACCTTGAATCCACCTAGTTTACTAGGGATTTACTACGGGATTTTCACTTTTGACCATTATGACCACCCACGGTGTGAAAAGGCCTTGGTTACCGAGTCTCGTCCCCTAGGTGACCGTGTTTAGGATTGTTTTTATTAGTCCAAGTTCTCCACTTTTTGTGGGTTTGAAGGGAAATCGCGACCCCCGATTACCCATTACCCCACCTTCCTCACATACAAACACAATAAAATGCAATTTGTTGATTCTCTCTTTCTCGTTATACAATGAAAATGCCAACAAAGCCAAATCTTGCCAAAAAGGGCAAAGAAAAAGAAAAGAAAGAAAAAAAAAAGAATGAAAGAAAAGAATGAAGAAAAAGAAAAGGCACAAAAGCAAAAAAGAAAATAGAAAAGAAGAAAAAGAAATGGCATGGCAAAACAAAGCAAAAATGCAAAAGAAAAGAGAAAATGCCAAAAGAAAACCCGATTCACAAAAATAACCCCTACCTCTCAAAATAAGCCTTTTTCCGACTTTTGCCGTGAAGAGCCTACCAAAGGACCGAGTCCCGAGGAAGGATGATAGCGGCATTAGTCGGTCTTCCCTCATTTTGCATTATTTCCACCTTTTTACTTGGATTAGTTAGGCGGTTTTAGACATGGGACGACTCTCTTGGCTCATGCTAAAGGGGGCGGGGTCTCACTTACCTACAGTGTCGACTAACACCGTGGTTCTTCACTTTTCCACTCCGCCGATCGTCCCATAGTACGTTTTTAGAAAGTTAGGAGGACCTAGGTAAGTTACCAACGTTTTTGTTGCTTTATCGTCATACTATTAGAGTTTAGTCCACCTTGGTTTGTATTGCTAGCTTGGGAACGTTGTCACTTACCTCGAGTCCTAAACCGGTGTTTCTTTCACCGCTTTTTGAGGGAAGCGGTATTTCTTTTGTTTTGGGTGCAACCGTCTAAGTGTTTGTTTGTTTGTTTGTGTGTTTGTTAATGTGTTGTTGTGTCCGGTTGCATCCACGGTTTTGTCGCAAGACCCAACTTGCCTTGCGGAGTGCACTTTTCCTCTAAGTGCACTCGCGTGAGTTGAAGGGGCGTAGGGTGTGCTAATACCCATTCGGCTAGTTCAGTAGTTAGTGTGTGCTTACTCGAGGGCGAGTAAGGGTTAAGTGTGGGGGAGTTGATAAGTGTCATTTGTAGTGCCTATTTCGTAGTGTTTTGGTCCCATTTTCCTTGTAGAATCGCTCCTTGGGAGCGGTTTAGGGGCTTCTTATGCTTCCTTTAGTTCGTTTCAGGTTCCCGAGACTGATTTGGAGGAGTTGGAGCAATTCCGACTCAATACATACACATTTTGGAGCCAACGAAACTAAGGAACGATGACTCGATGCCTTGGAGTCGACCCCGAGACCTTGGGACCCAATCCCGAGCCTCTGAGACCCGATCCCGAGTCCCGAGAATCGGTGAGAAGCCCATGAGAAGCAAGGAGGGACCAAAAAGTTCATATTGGAGGCCTACAAGGCTCATCCCGGACGGGTATGGCCTCATCCCGTCCGGGATGAAGGAGCAATTGAAGTAGCTTAGCCTTAGTCTCCCCCTCCTTAGAATAGATTGTCTCGAACATAGTCCTAGACCCGAGCATACCTTAGTCCGACCTCCCGTCCCTGTGGATTCGACCCGACTTACCCTAGCTACCCTAGTTAGGTTAGTTGGTTTTATTTGACGGTTGGGATTCACGACAAATCCCACCCATCACCACATCTCAAAAATAAGCCTTTTACCGACTATTACCGTGAAGATCCTACCAAAGGACCGAGTCCCTAGGAAGGATGATAGCGGTAATGGTCGGTCTTCCCTCATTTTGCAATCATATCCACCTTTTTACTTGGACTAGTTAAGCGGTCTTGGGCATGGGATGACCTTCTGGGCTCATCGCTAAAAGGGGCGGGTCCTCACTTACCTACAGTGTCGACTAACACCGTGGTTCTTCACTTTTCCATCCCGCCGATCGTCCCGTAGTACGTTCTTAGAAGGTTAGGAGGACCTAGGTAAGTTACCAACGTTTTTATTGCTTTGTTGTCATACTATTAGGGTTTAGTTCATCTCGATTTGTATGATTAGCTTGGGAACATTGTCACTTGCCTCGAGTCCTAAACCAGTGCTTCTTCCACCGCTTGTTTGAGGGAAGCGGTATTTGTTTCCTTTTTGGGTGCAACCGATTATTTGTTTGTTTGTATGTTTGTTTGTTTATGTGTTTTGTGTCCGGTTGCATCCACAATTTTGTCGCAAGACCTTACTTGCCTTGCGGAGTATACTTTTTCTCTAAAGTGTACTCGCGTGAGTTGAAAGGGCGTAGGGTGCGCTAATACCCGCTCGGCTAGTTTAGTAGTTAGTATGTGCTTACTCGAGGGCGAGTAAGGGTTAAGTGTGGGGGAGTTGATAAGTGTAGTTTGTAGTGCCTAATTTGTTGTGTTTTGGTCCCGTTTTCCTTGTGAAATCGCTCCTTGGGAGCGGTTTATGGGTTACTTATGCTTCCTTTAGTTCGTTTTAGGTTCCCGAGACCATTCATGAAGAATTGGAACGATTCCGACTCGTTTCATACACTTTTGGAGCCAACGAAGAGAAGGAACGATCACTCGATGCCTTGGATTCGATCCCGAGACCTTGGGACCCATTCCCGAGCCCTTTAGACTCGATCCCGAGCACCGAGAGTCAATGAGAAGCCCATGAGAAGCAAGGAGGGACCTTTATGATCATGTTGGAGGCCTACAAGACCCTTCCCGGGCGGGAAGAGTAGCCTTTCCGGTCGGGAAGGAGTGCATGAATGAAGAGGCTACTGATCAGGCCGTCCCGACCGGGAAGAGAGCTTCCCAACTGGGAAGAACAATAACACCGCCTGGTGTTATTGATAACACAGCCCGGTGGTATGCTTGATTCCGACCGGGAAGAGAGCTTCCCGACTGGGAAGGATGGCCCATCCCGACCGGGACCATTCCTTCCCGACCGGGAAGAAGTGCTGTAGCCGCGTGACTCTTCTTTTCCTCTCCTTCACTCTTGTAACCCTATAAATACCCCCCCTCTTGTAATCTTAGGAGATCTTAGACATTACCCACTAAACCCTAGACTACTTTAGCATAGATTAGCATAGATTAGTGTAGATTAGTCTTTAGTTTATCGTTAATCTTAGTTTAGTTCTTGTATTAAGGGAATTCTTGAAGAATCCATCCAAGATTGACAACCTTGGTTGATCTATTTGTGTTTTTCTTATTAATACAAGTTTCAATCCTTCTTCCTCTTGTTAGTAGGTATAATTTTCTCATCCTTTTTACTCTTAATCATTGTTTAATCTTTCAAGTTTTAATCTTTGATTGTTGTTTATTGTTCTTGCTAGTTTCTTTATGTATGTTTTGTTGTTTGTGTTGATTTCTCTTGTCTTTGTTATTGTTAGTTTAGCTATGTTTGAGTAGACTCTTGCTAGGGTTAGTAGGGGATTTGGTAGTTTAGTGGGTGATTAAGGGTTTGTTTAAGATGTTGGTGGAAGTTTTGGTTGCCTCTTGATTAGATGCATAGAACATGCTTGATGAAATGCTTGAATGACATGTAGATGCATATGCTTGTTTTTCTTGCCTTTTCTCTTGTGGGTGGTGGTTTGCTCGTAGGTTTGGTTCCCTCATTAGTAGCGAGAGCGTGGTGAGGATGACCTCTAGGTCGGTCTACGTAGCGAGAGCCCGGACGTAACCTAGGCTACGAAAGCACGCTAGTAACCCCGTTTGTCATGTGTGTCGCTAAGTTGGGTTCTTGCGCGAGAGCGAGGAACCTCTAGGATGGTCTACGTTGCGAGAGCCCGGACTACACCTAGATAACCCGACTACCCCTTCACCTTAGCTCTTCCTCGATCATTCCATCACCCTTGAACCCGACCTAATCCTAGCCCTTTTCTTATTTGTTTCTTCGTCACCTTAGTCATAGTCTTAGCCTTCTCCCCTTCTTATCATTCTAGTTTAGCTAGCTTAGTTCGTTGACCTAGTCTCGTATTTGGGTGACCTTAGTCTAGACGCCTCATTACCGTCCCCGTGGATTCGACCCGACTTGCCCTATCTACGTGTTAGGTGTAGTTGGTTATTTATTGACGGTGGGGATCCACGGCAAATCCCTCCCATCAACCCTCTAAAAATTCCGTTGTGGGACTTCGTCTCTTATCCTATCTTTTCTCATACATCCATTTTCGTTCAAATCTCTTCTTTTTTTACCTAAAAAAATTTAGACAATAACCACATACAAATTATTTCCTCTAAAGTTATTTACTAATAGACACTACTCACATATTTAGTAAAATTGTCACTTCACCTAAACATAGTAATATTTGCACCTAATCCGTCTATATGTACCTCACTTCCAATTTTCTAACACATCAAAACAACCCAATTCATTCAACTACTTAACCACAAACCCTAACTTTATACTAACAATCTACCTATTTCAAATTGGGGAACCTATGGGCAATTAACATTCTAACTACACTAAATACTCCAACAACAACAACACTACACTATAAAAACTCAATAACTAATTTATTTATATCAATAAATGCAAAAATTAACAAATAATTTAAATTAAGTATAGATAAAAAAATATCGTAACTAAGAAAAAATGGAGGAAAGAAGAAGGAAAGATAAGGAAGGATGAAGGGGGGGACGGGTTAGAGAGAAGGGGGGGACGGGTTAGAGAGAGAGCGAAATGAGGTTTGTAAGAGGGGGAGGGGGGGGGGGGTGTTCGCAGTTTTAAAAAAAAGTCAGACCTGTTAGCGACCGACAGCGGTCGCGCGCTTTGTAATTCAATCGCTAAGTAGCGACCGATCTCGGTCGTGCGGTTCTTTTTTAGCGACTGATATTCGCTACAAGAAAAAGTCCCGGGTGTCCACCTGGTCGGCGTCCTGGGCATATGGACGCCTACATGGCGTCTGAAAAAACAAACGGGTGTCCACAGTCAGACGCCAAACTTGGCGTCCAACTGAAATTGGCAAGGACGAAATTCAAGCCGACGGGGATCCACAGGCGGACGCCATATACCACTAATGGCGTCCACTGTCGGATGCCAATTAGAAGTATATGGCGTCCACCTGTGGCGTCCGATAGTGGACGCCCGTCTGGGTCAGTTTGGCGTCAAATACCCGCCCACCCCCCTCTCCCCCTTCACTCTCTAAAAAAAAATACTCTCTACACTCCCTCTTCCCTCGCCGACCCCAATTTCCTTTCCTCTCCTCCAATTTTCCTACTTTTTATTAATCTTTGGTATATTTTCTTACTTACTTAGTCCTTATTCATTATAATTAGTTCTTGTTTTTTATTGTTATCGTTATTTATTGGTAGTTTGCTAGTAAATATTGTTTCGGTATAAATTTCGATAAGGTTGATTAGTTTAGGCCAAATTCGATTAGGTTGATTAGTTTTGCCCATCACAATTTTGATTAGGGTTTGATGACTATGGTTGAATTGAGATAGAATGACCTTTAGGGCCTTTCGTGAGGTTTTGTGTGACTTAGGACGGAACAAAATGTGTCGTAATAATGCCGAATTTTCCCGAAACCACTTCTATCCTAAACGGGGTTGTAAATAGGTGTTAACGGCACTTTCGGAATTTTGATATCTGTATCTGAAAATTTGACCTTTTTTTACCTGTTTAAGATGTTTCTGTGTGACCTAAGCCAGGAATTGTTGTGTTTTGTTCGGTTGAATTGGGATTACATTGATAAATTAGCTAGGGTTTTTGTAAATTGGGATTAAATTGTGATTACATTTGCGATTAAATTCGGTGACTAATTTTTGTAAGGTCAATTAAAAATTAATAAGACATTTGCAAATTAAAAATTAGGTTTACTTTGACGTATTAGTGATTAAATTGAGGAGACTCAGTTATGGAAATTAAGTTAGAGAAATTAAGTTTAAGTTAAATGGTGATTAAATTTATGTTTAGTAAGTTCTAAATTAAGTTAGGGAAATTAAAATTTAATTTGTTATATATATTTTTTGAACATAGAAAATGAAGAGAATTGAACGGAAATGGATGTATGAGGGAAGACTTGATAAGAAGAGACGTCCCACCGTCGAATTTTTGAGGGGTGTTGAATCATTTGTCGAGGTGGCTAAAAAGTCAGTAGATTATGCATCGAGGGGGGAGGTTAGGTGTCCGTGTACTAAATGCAAGAACCTAAAATTTTTTGAGGTCCTTTTAGTTAAGGAGCATGTCATCTATAGTGGTTTTTCACCCGATTATTATAATTGGATTTGTCATGGTGAGCCATCTCAGTCTGAGGAACCGAAAACCATCAAAATGAGGGGGGATTGAGCGGTGTGATAGTTGACGTTGTGGAGTGCAACTTGTTTAACAACGAGAACACATATGGGAATGACGAATCACCTAACCCACGAGACTCACCCAACCCACAAGACTCACCTAACCCACAAGAGCCTAACCCACGAGAAAAGGCATTTTTTGACATGTTGGACGCTTCAGAGAAACCGTTATACGGAGGGTGCGATGTGACTTTGTTAGAAGTCGCATCTATGGTAGTTAGCCTTAAATGTGAGTTCAACCTACCCTTTGCTTGTGTCGATGGTATTGCTGCCTTACTCGAGAGAGTTATCCCAAAAGACAATATCATGACCCGAACATTCTACACAATCATGGTAGTTAGCCTTAAATGTGAGGTTGTTAAGGGCCTTCAACTCCCGCATCAAAAGATTGATGCTTGTCCAGATGGATGCATGTTATTTTGGAAGGACGATGCGATGCTTGATGAATGTAGGTGATGTGGTAAGGGTAGGTATAAGACGGTTGAGGGGGATATTATTTTGAGAGGTAGGAAAGGGAAAAGCGGTGTCAGGGGTAAGAAACCAATCCCAATAAGTCAGCTTACGTACTTCCCTATTGCGCCTAGGCTTCAAGAATTGTATGCCACAAAAACCTTAGCGGAGCAAATGAGGTGGCACAAGGAGGACATTAGGGTACCAGGGAAGATGTGTCATCCGAGTGACGGTGAGGAGTGGAAGCGTTTCGATAGACTACACCGATGGATTTGCACCTTTCCGCCAATTTGGTAAGTTGTACTCTTGCTGGCCAGTGATGATCACACCTTATAACCTACCTCCTTGGTTGTGTTTGAAGCAGTCTTTCATCTTCCTATCTCTTATTGTGCCCGGACCCAAAAACACAAAAAATCATTTGGATGCTTACTTGCAACCTGTTGTTGAGGAACTGAAACAACTGTGGGAGGTAGGGGTGGAAACTTATGATGTCTCTCCGAGACAAAACTTTCAGTTGAAAGCAGCTCTGTTGTGGACTATAAACGACTTTCCCGCGTACGATATGCTCTCGGGGTGGTCTACTGCGGGTCAGAAAGCATGTCCGTGTTGTATGGATGAGAGCAAAGCTTTTTATCTTCCAAATTCTAGTAAAATAAGTTGGTTTGACTGTCATCGGCAGTTCCTACCAGAAGGTCACCCATATAGAAAGAATAAGAATGCATTCAAGAAGGGTGAGGTTGTGCTTGATGACGCACCTGATCGACTCCCCGGAGATGTAATATGGGAGTTGATTTCGTATTACCCATCCACTGTCGACAGAACCGAGCAGGAGTTCAAAGACCTCAAGAAATTGAAAAATGGTTGGTTTAAACGTAGCATATTTTTTGACCTACCATATTGGAGGACTTTGTTACTTCGTCATAATTTAGATGTGATGCACATAGAGAAAAACTTCTTCGAGCAGTTGATTCACACTGTGATGGATGTGGAGGGTAAGAGTTGTGACACTACAGGCTCCCGGCGAGATGTAAAGAATTTCCGTGACCATCCTCAACTGGACATGAAACGGGATGGGTCGAAACCGAGAGCCTTGTTCACACTTGACAAGGCTCAGAGAAAGGCGTTGTTGGAGTGGGTAGAGAAGTTGACGTTCCCTAATGGGTACGCCTCCGACTTCAAACGCTGTGCTGATCTTAAGAACCTGAAGCTACAAGGGTTAAAGAGTCATGACTGCCACGTCTTAATGGAGAGGTTGCTTTCGGTATCACTAAAGCAACTTCTGCCACCGACGGTGTGGAATTCTATAACTGAGATATCTCAGTTTTTCCGAGATTTGTGTTCTTCTACAGTATCAATTGAGGACATGACTCGGCTCGAGAATCAAATTCCACAGATAATATGCAAACTTGAGATGATCTTCCCACCGTCATTCTTTAATTCCATGGAGCATCTACCTGTCCACTTGCCCTACGAGGCTAAGCTTGGAGGACCTGTCCAGTATAGATGGATGTACCCATTTGAAAGGTACATAAATGTTAGTAACTTCATTTAAAAATTTAATTTAAACATAGCAAATTTTAATTTATTGAAATATATATCTTGTTTATTTAGGTTCCTCAATCATTTGAAGAAGAAAATTGGTAACAAGGCTAGGGTAGAGGGTTCTATTTGTAATGCATATTTGACAGAAGAGATTGCAAACTTCTGCTTCCTCTACTTCGAGAAAGATGTCCAAACAAAAACCAAGAACCTGAACCTAGAACATTCGGTGTCCATTGATCCTACTATACCCGAGTTTTTTTCAAAAGAAGGACAATGAAGGAACTTCATCCGTTGAGGGTTCTAGGACACTAGATGAGAAAGAGTACAACCGAGCGCACCTTTACCTACTCTCTAATTGTGGGGTCTTAGAGCCTTATGAAAAGCAATTTGTAACTGAATATGTCGCTGCGAACCTTGACGTGAACCCTGATGACGTTTGGAGTAAGCACGACGAACATTTTCCTAAGTGGCTCAAGGATCACGTAGTTGCCTTAGACATACATGATGATTTGGTTAGAAGTTTGGCATACGGTCTAGTGCGAGTGGTTAAACCCTTGAACCGGTAGTCGGTGAATGGGTTCAATTTTCAGACATTCAACTACGGGAAGAACAAGGCTAGATGCAATTTTGGTGTGAGTGTGTCATCTCTTGATGGTGATGAGTACTATGGTATTTTGGAGGGTATTTTTGAGTTGTGTTATGCTGGGAAAGAACGGGGGTATAGAGCTGTGGTATTCAAATGTGAGTGGAAAGACAACTCTGTGAATGGGACCCGAGTGCATGAACGTTACAAGATTGTGGAAGTTAATCACACAAGAAAATATCCTATGTACGATCCGTTCATACTCGCGCATCAGGCGAAGCAAGTCTACTTTGCTCCTTCTCCTTACACGAAAAATGACAGAAATCAAAGTCAATGGTGGGCAGTCTTTACGACTAAACCACGGGGACAAATAGACAGTTCTCTATTCCAGGAAGATGCGGCTTTAAGTGGTACACGCTTATCTTCTATTGAAGAGACCATATTCTCCGAATAAGATCAGAATGAAGGGGCAGAGGAAGAATTTGAGGATGATGATGATGATGGACAAGGAGATTACATGGTTAGGGATGTTCCGGAGATCCTTGAGGAGGATGATGGACACGATGAAGAGAATTTGGAGGACGATCAAGTGGAGGGCGAGTAACACAACAAATAGGCACTACAAACTACACTTATCAACTCCCCCACACTTATCCCTTACTCGCCCTCGAGTAAGCACACACTAACTACTAAACTAGCCGAATGGGTATTAGCGCACCCTACGCCCCTTCAATTCACGCGAGTGCACTTTAGAGGAAAAGTGCACTCGGCAAGGCAAGTCGGGTCTTGCGACAAAACTGTGGATGCAACCGGACACAAAACACATAAACAAACAAACACATAATCGGTTGCACCCAAAACAAAAGAAATACCGCTTCCCTCCAAAAGCGGTGAATGAAACACCGGTTTAGGACTCGAGGTAATTGACAACGTTCCCAAGCTAGCAATACAAACCGAGGTGAACTAAACCCTAATAGTATGACGATAAAGCAATAAAAACGTTGGTAACTTACCTAGGTCCTCCTAACTTTCTAAAAAAACGTACTACGGAACGATCGGCGGAGTGGAATAGCGAAGAACCACGGTGTTAGTCGACACTGTAGGTAAGTGAGACCCCGCCCCCTTTAGCGTGAGCCAAGAGGGTCGTCCCGTGTCCAAGACCGCCTAACTAGTCCAAGTAAAAAGGTGGAAATAAAGCAAAATGAGGGAAGACCGACAAATGCCGCTATCATCCTTCCTCGGGACTCGGTCCTTTGGTAGGCTCTTCACGGCAAAAGTCGGAAAAAAGGCTTATTTTTGTGGGGATTTCTTTTTGTGAGACGGGTTTTCTTTTGGCATTTTCTTTCTTTTCGACGTTTTGATTTGTTTGTTGCCATGCCATTTCTTTTTCTTCTTTTCTATTTTCTTTTTTGCTTTTGTGCCTTTTCTTTTTCTTCATTCTTTTCTTTCTTTCATTTTTTTCATTCTTTTCTTTTTCTTTGCCCTTTTTGGCAAGATTTGGCTTTGTTGGCATTTTTATTGTACAACAAGAAAGAGAGAATCAACAATTTGCAAGTTATTGTGTGGATTTGTGTGAGATGTAGGTAAATGGGTAAGTCGGGGGTCGCGATCCCTCTCAAACCCACAAAAAGTGGAGAACTTGGACTAATCAAACAATCCTAAACACGGTCACCTAAGGGACGGGACTCGGTAACCAAGGCCTTTTCACACCGTGGGTGGTCATAATGGTCAAAAGTGCAAATCCCGTAGTAAATTCCTAGTAAGCTAGGTGGACACGAGGTCAAGGACCAACGAATTCATTGATTTAGGGTCATTCTACTAGGCTAAGGTCCAAGACTCGATTTACACTACTAAAAAGGGAAAGTACACACTCACACACTAGCCTCTAAACCGGGTTTTCGAAAATCTTTTACACACAAGACTCAACAAACACAAAGAAAATGAAGACATGACGAAAACGAACGAAAGAAAAAGAAACAAAAGCAACAAAACAAGAACAAAACAAAACAAACACATACAAAACAAACACCACCCCGAACTTCCAAATGAGCAACCAATCATCCACAAACTTTACAAAGCTCCACCCGAGCACACCACAACACATATCTCCTCCAAACTCCACAAGAAACAAAGAGGAAAAAGGGTTGAAAAGATGTTACCGGGTGTCTTGAAAGCTCTCCAAAGCTAGCGGTGATTAAGCGATCTATAAGGAAAAAGGGAGGCAAAACACGTACACAAACAAATATACGACACAAAGACACAAAATAAAAAACACAAAAGAGAAAATCTTTTTGATTTTTGTGAAAAAATTTCAAATTTTTAGGATTTTTAAAGGTTTTTCGAAAAACTAAGAAAATAAAACTAACTACGCAAGAATATCGCTTCCCCACACTTAAATCGAGCCATGTCCTCATGCTCGATCGTAGAGTGCGGAGAGACAAAAGAAAAGAAAATAAACTACGAAAATAAAGCTAAAATTAAAAACAAAGTGGAGAAAAAGGTAAAAGGTGTCCGGCCGGGGTGTAGTCAAGTCACCATGGGCCGAGACGAGAAAAAGATATGGAATGGGGAAGAAAAATAAAAAGAAAGAAATGAAAGGAAATGGGAGGGGAGGGCTAGGTGTAATCAAGTCACCTAGCCCGGATTCCGTCCAAGTCCGACTAACTCCTAAAAAGGGGTGAAAATCTTGTAAATGGACTAATCGATTGACTCTCAACGTAATCACGTCGTCGGGAGTCGGGAGCAACCAAAATATGGCCTCGAAGGCCCCTAGATACCGAGACTCAAGGGAAGGGAAAAGGGAATAAACAAAGGAAAACAAGCAACAACAAAAACGGAAAAGAAAGGATAGTTGCCGTACCATAGGTTAGCAACTCACTCTCTCCATCGTCTCATAGATCGATAAAGGCGCTTGCTTGTCTTCATCATTGCTTTTCCGCTTCATTTTCGATAACGTCGCATGGTAGAGGTGGTAAAGGTGTGAGGGGGGGTGGAATTTGATGCGAATCAAGGTGTAAAGTGAAGAGGAAATGAGGTGAAGGTATGACAATGAAGTACATGGGGCATATGGTAAAGCTAGGGTAGCCAGGGAGGTTGGGAGGGGGCATAAAACGGTTGGGTGGACTCGATTTGCGAAGAAGAATCACAAAGGGGGAGCAGAGGACTATCCCGGTCGGGAAGATCGATCCCGATCGGGTCACCTCACCCGTCCCGGTCGGGACGCCTTCATCCCGGTCGGGACGAGCCTACAGTAAGCTCAAAATGCGGCGCATCCATCCCGATCGGGATGGCACCCTTCCCGATCGGGATGCCTTACCCTTCCCGGTCGGGACACCTCATCCCGGTCGGGATGGGTCTTCTTCGACCTCCACGATCCCAAAAACTTGTTCCAAGCTTCAAAAACCCAATCCTCTAGTTCACAACCCAAGGTAAACCATAGCCAATCCTCTCTAGGAGCGTTCCCACTTCACCTATCAAACAATACTCAAACACACATCAAACTCTATCCCTCACAACGCTCATCAATCAAACCAAATAACAAGAATTCACAAAAATCCAACTAACTACAAGAAGGAGATATATACAATGAGACGGTTCTTGTGGAACTCCGTCAAACCAAGGTGGTGCTTTCTTCAATCTTTTTCAACAACCTTGAACACTTCCATCTCCATCAAGGGCACGTAAGAACAAGTCGAAGGCCCTTGAAAAGTCTTCAATCAAGGTCGTAATGTAACCGACCACATCCCAAGGCTCCTCAAGGCCTTGCCTTGACGTTCCCGGGGCATCCCGCCCTTCCAAGTTCAACGACTTGAACTTGTACTTTTGGTCCTTGGGGATATACCCAAACGTCCACCGGTCCTCATGCGGCCCCAAGGGCGGCTCATCCTTTTCCTTGCTTTGCAACTTGTCCTCAAGCCCATGATTTGGGCACTCATCTTCCTCCAAATGGGAGTCATCATCCTCAAGTACATAAGAGTACTTCTTCAAGCTTTGTCCCGAATCATCCCCTCGATCGACGTCTTCCGAGGCATGGATCACATTACACGTCTCGGTCATAGGCGAAGTGTTACCTTGGAGGTCGAACACTAACTCTTCGTCGCCTAGTTGAAAGGTGATCCTACCCTTCTTCACATCGATCACGGCACCGGCGGTGTGTAAAAATGGGCGTCCAAGGATGATGGGATGGTTAGCATCCTCCGGCATGTCAACCACAATGAAGTCGACCGGAATGAAGAACTTCCCTATTTGTACCGGCACATCCTCTAACATTCCCAGTGGTCGGTTAAGAGACTTATCGGCCATTTGGAGTGTAATGGACGTACACTTCAACTCCGTCATCCCTAATCGCTCACAAATGGTGTAGGGAACAATGCTCACACTCGCACCCAAATCACACATAGGTCTCTCGATCTTGTAGTTGCCGATGGTGCATGGGATAGAGAAACTACCCGGGTCCTTCAACTTCGGAAGCGTGGAACCTTGAATAAGCTCGCTCACCACCCTAGTGAACGCTACCGTCTCTTCCTTGTCGATGGACCTCTTCCTAGCCAAGATTTCTTTCATGAATTTACCATATGCCGGGATTTGGGTAAGTAACTCGGTAAACGGGACACTAACATCCAATTTCTTCACGATATTAAGGAACTTGTCGAATTGAGTGTCCACCTTAGTCTTCAATTGCCTTGATGGGTAGGGCAACTTGATTTGGTACTTGTTTTGATCATTAAGGGTGGACTCTTCAAAGGACACTTTCCTTTTTCCCTTGTCTTTCTCTTGAAGAGGAGGAGGGTTGTCTTTTTGGGGTTTTTCAACCTCCCTTAAGACTTGCTCCTCAATTGGATTGTCCAAGCTTGATTCTTCTTGATTTGGAGATGTCATTTCTATTGTCGGTTCTTGCATCGGCTCTTGCTCATTAGGATATGGAGGGGAGTCATAAGAGGTACCTCTCCTTGTGGTGATGGCATTTACATGCTCAAATATCGGTGTTTCACCTTGAGAAGGTAGTTGTCCCTTTTGCCTTGAGGAGCTCCCCGAAGCTAGATGAGATATTTGATTCTCAAGTATCTTCATACGGGTATCTCTCATTGCGTTTTCCCCTTGAATATAAGTGAAGAGCTCATGATGATTCCTTGACATGTCCACTTGACTTTGTTGCAAATCTTGATTACTCCTTTGTATTTCCATCAAAGTCTTTTAAATGTCAAAATCCCGAGGTGGGGATGATGGATTATGTGGAGTGTCGGTGATGGCGAGGGGAATGCCATAATCATGAGTAGGAGACCGGCTCCTAGGCTTGCTTTGTTTTTGTTGATTTTGAGTTGCTTGTTGACGGTTCCCTTGGAACCCATGAGAATTACCTTGTTGATGGCCTTGATTGTTGCCATGGTTGCGGTTTTGATACCCTTGAAAATTTTGGTTTCCTTGGAAACCACCTTGATTGAAGTTCCCTTGTTGGAACCCTTGCTTGTTGTTGAAGTTGCCTTGGTTATTTTGCTTGAAATTGTTGAAGGGTCTTTGGTTACCCACATAACCTTGGTAACTTTCATCGTTGTCCCGTAAGGGAGGTGGAACATAGGGACGATGTTGTTGTTGATGTTGAAGTGCTTGTTGTTGAGGGACTTGATTGGAAGCTTGGTATTGATTAGAGTAGGAGGCACCTTGCTTGAACGCTTGAAAGGCGTTCACTTGCTCAATACTCCCTCTACAATTCATAGGGTCATGACCAACGATTTCACAAGTGTCGCACATCCCAAAGTAAGGTGTAGGAGGTGCGAACCCCAAAGCATTCACTTCTTGAATCGGTTGATGGTGGGATGAACTAGAGCCTTGGACTTGGTTGAGGTGGCTTTGGAGCTTCTTGTCAATAGTCTCCATGTGTGTTTTAAGTTGAGCTCCAAGGTCAATGCTTAACTTAGTGATAGCATCGACCTCATGCATGCCTCCTCGGTGTGCCTTCCTAGGCCTAGAGTATTGCGAATTATGCACCGCCATCTCTTTGATTCTCGCCCATGTTTGGTCGTCATCGACCTCGGTAAACCTACCATTGGAGCCCATGTTGAGAATGGCTCTCGAGTCCTCATAAATTCCATTCCAAAATTGTTGCACTAAGAACCATTGTGAGAGTCCATGATGAGGGCACGATCTTACCAAAGACTTAAACCGCTCCCAAGCTTCATATAGGCTCTCTTCATCCCTTTGTTGGAACCCGGTGATGGAGGCCCTAAGCAAGTTCGTCTTTTCCGGAGGGTAAAACTTTTGGTAGAACGCCAAGGGAAGCTTTTTCCAAGTGTCGATACCCATGGTTGCCCTATCGAGACTCTTGATCCATTGCTTCGCTTTTCCAATAAGAGAAAACGGGAAGAGTACCCAACGAATTTGGTCTTGAGTAACCCCAGTTTGAGATATAGCGTCACAATAATCGGAGAAGGTCTTCATGTGTTGGTGCGGGTCTTCGGTGGGCAAACCACTAAATGGGCCCCTCTCCACAAGTTGGATAAATTGAGTCTTTGCCACAAAATTTCCGGTATAGGCTTCCAGTAATGCACTCGGTCCCGGCAAGACATCCTCGGTGAATGTGGAGTGAGAGGAGAACTTAGGCATTCTTGGATGTAAGGGAGAAGATGGTGGTGTAGAGAGTGTTGATGTAGATGAAGAGGGGGAACTAGGAGAAGAATCACCGAAGGGATTGATGAAGGTCCCTCCGGCCGTCTCTCGAGGTGCAATGCTCAAGTCGGCTCCTTGGGCTTGCCCTTGATGAGTGGTGCTTGCACTTGGTTGAGAGATCCTAACCCGATTAATCGTCCGTTGGCGAAAGGCTTGAAAGAGTCTCTCCGGCTCTGGATTAAAGAGATAGAAGTCGCCTCCCCTCCTAGGCATACACTACACACTAGAACAAACGTAAGAACACCTAGTGCTTTATGGGCACTAGGCAACGACAATAACCAACACAACTAGAGACAAAGAGAAAACAAAGCTAAGGAAAGAAGAGAAACTAGAAAATATTCACAAGAGAAGACGGGAGAGCACAAAGAAGGGTATCTAAGTCTAGAAATACGCAAACTAAGTCTAAACAATGCACCGTCCCCGGCAACGGCGCCAAATTAATGGTAGGGATTTGTCACGTCCCTAGCCGATCAATATAACACCGACTAACCTAGTGAGTAGCTAGGGCAAGTCGGGATCGTATCCACGAGGACGGTATATCAAGGTTTAGACTAGGTTGGCCTACAACGAGACTAGATTACCGAACGAACACAAAGAAGACGAAAAGGGAAAACTATGATGGAGGAGAAGAGATATGACTAAGCTAATGATCGAACTAATGAATAAGCTAAAAGAACGATGGCTAACTAAAGAGATGAACTCAAATATGGAAAGGAAGTGGGGTAGGTCGGGTTCATAGGATTAGAAGGATAATTGGGGTGATCAAGGGTATAGGCGTCTCCTAATCGCTAGAGTCGGTTCGGGCTCTCGCAACTTAGACCGATGTCAAGGTGGGTCCGGGCTCTCGCAACTTAGACCCTAGTCCGCGCTCTCGCGACTAAACTATTCTCAACATTTCCACAACATAAGCAATCGATGAGAAGATGAACACAAGTATGGGAAGCATGGCCACTACAACTCACACAAGCATATCAACAAACACATAGAGTGCCTACAATGTGACTAACAACAAAGATATAACCTTTTCCCCTTAATCAACCCTAATCATACATAATATACCCCTAATCCCCCTACTAACCCCACAAGATTACTACTCACTCATTATCTTGAACAAACTAACATTCACAAGAGAAACTAGAACAAGCATCCAAACATTCATCATAACCAAACAATAACAATAACAATATGTAAAAGATGAAACTTGATTGAATAACAAAGAACAAGAGTAAAGGAAGATTATAACAACACTATGGAGATGAAAAGATGCAATCTTGTATAAATAAGAACCCAAATAAAACCCAAGTTTGTCAAGCTTGGAGAATTCTTCAAGAACTTCTTAATACAAGAACTAATTACAATAATTAACTAAAGATTAACTAAGATTAAGAGAAGATTAAAGCTAATGAGTGAGAGTAAATCTAGGGTTTTGGAGGCTTAACCTAATCTAGGGTAAGATAAGATGTCTTAAAATTACAAGAAGGGAGTATATATATGGGTACAAGAATGAAGGAGAAGAAAGAAAAAGAGTCGTGCAGCAGCATCACGGTCCCGACCGGGACGGATCATCCCGATCGGGACAGCCCTGTCATCCCGACCGGGACGGGATGGTCCCGACCGGGATGGGCTCACAGCAGCCCTCTTAATGTAGCACCCCATCCCGAACGGGATGGGTCTTGTATGCCTTCCTTAAACGCTCTTTGGTCCTTCCTTGCCTCTCATGGTCTTCCCACCGATTCTCGGGACTCGGGATCGGGTCTCGGAGGCTCGGGATTGGGTCCCAATGTCTCGGGGTCGATTCCAAGGCCTCGAGTCATCGTTTCTTTATCTCATTGGCTCCAAAATGTGTATGTATTGAGTCGGAATCGCTCCAACTCTTCCAAGTCGATCTCGGGAACCTGAAACGAACTAAAGGAAGCATAAGAAGCCCATGAATCGCTCCGAAGGAGCGATTCCACAAGGAAAAAGGGACCAAAACACAACAAATAGGCACTACAAACTACACATATCAGTTTTCATTTTGTGTCTTTGTGTCGTATATTTGTGTTTTGCCTCCCTTTGTCCTTATAGGTTGCTTTAATCGCCAATGACTTGGGAAAGCTCTAAAGACATCCGGTAACATCTTCTTACCCTCTTTCCTTCTTTATTCCTTGTGATGTTTGGAGAAGGTTGTGTTGAGGTGTGCTCGGGTGGAGCTTGTGCATTCTTGTGGTGGATTTGGTGACTTGTATGGATTATCGGGGTGGTGTTTGTTGTATGTTTGTTTTGTTATGTTTTGTTTTTGTTTCCTTTGTTTCTTTTTCTCTTGTTTTCGTCATGTCTTTAATTTTGTGTTGTGTTGTGTTATGTGTAAACCATTTTCGAAAACCCGGTTTAGAGGCTAGTGTGTGAGTGTGTACTTTCCCTTTTTAGTAGTGTAAATCGAGTCTTGGACTTTAGCCTAGTAGAATGACCCTAAATCAATGAATTCGTTGGTCCTTTACCTTGAGTCCACCTAGCTTACTAGGGATTTACTACGGGATTTGCATTTTGACCATTATGACCACCCACGGTGTGAAAAGGCTTTGGTTACCGAGTCTCGTCCCTTAGGTGACCGTGTTTAGGATTGTTTGATTTGTCCAAGTTCTCCACTTTTTGTGGGTTTGAAAGGGAATGCGCAACCCCGACTTACCCATTTCCCTACCTTCTACACATATACACACAATAAATTGCAAATTGTTGATTCTCTCTTTCTTGTTACACAATGAAATGCCAAAACGCCAAATCTTGCCAAAAGGGCAATGAAAAGAAAAGAAACAAAAATGAAAGAAAGAAAAGAAATGAAGAAAAAAAAAGGCACAAAAGCCAAAAACAAAATAGAAAAGAAGAAAAAAGAAATGACATGGCAACAAACAAATCAAAACGTCGAAAAGAAAGAAAATGCCAAAAGAAAACCCGTCTCACAAAAAGAAATTCTCACAAAAATAAGCCTTTTTCCGACTTTTGCCGTGAAGAGCCTACCAAAGGACCGAGTCCCGAGGAAGGATGATAGCGGCATTAGTCGGTCTTCCCTCACTTTGCATATTTCCATCTTTTTTTTTACTTGGACTAGTTAGGCGGTTTTGGACACGGGACGACCCTCTTGGCTCACGCTAAAGGGGGCGGGGTCTCACTTACCTACAGTGTTGACTAACACCGTGGATCATCACTTCCCACTCCGCCGATCGTCCCGTAGTACGTTTTTAGAAAGTTAGGAGGACCTAGGTAAGTTCACTACAACAAATCCCTTACATTCTTGACGCTTTAGGCTCGACACTTTTACAAGCGTCGAACATATTCTTAGCCCAAATTCCTTATGGGCCGGGTAAGTATGGAAAATCAGTGTACATTTTATTATTTTGATTAAATAAAATCGCGCGTAGCTATACTGCCGAGGAGAATTTTGTTTCCCTCCTAATCAAACCCTAATAAACTTACCTCCAACTTCATCTTCCTAAAAGAAACTTCTGTCCATCCTCTTCATCCCATCGGTACCATGGTTAACACTCTTATCTCTCAAGCAAAAATGGCGATTTCGACAACGAGCCTGTAATGGCGATTTCTAATCGAACTTCTCCAGAAACCATAGCACGACCACGATCTGAAATCCTCTATTTCCAACCTCTTCTTGTTCGCCAATGCTATGAGTGAATCGAGCATACAGTAATTTTACATTTCTCATTGTTTAATTTCCGTTTTTTTTCTCCATTTCTAAACCCTAATAATTCAATTGCATCGGTTATTGGAGTTTTTGTGTTCAAATTTTGATGATACTACTTCGATTCACTGTTATCACTCATTTATGTTGGCCTTTCATGCGTCAAACGCTATTACTCGATTATTTGAGATTAATTGTATGATTTAATGCTGATATTGAGACACAAGTTTGACAAAAACACCAGTCTTTATGTTAAATTTTTCTCCCCTGAATGCTGAAAATATCAGTTTCTTGAAGCTAATTGAGTTGGATCTTGTCATGTGTGTACTTGTTGATTTCTATACGTAATTCCATAGGAATGTAGCAATAAGAACTCCTCTATTTCTTCTTCCTGTCCATATTTTATTCTCTACACAACACGTATTATCCGTCCCTTGAATAGTTTAATTTTAGTTAATTTATGTTTGTGAATATTCATTATTTTAATTTGATGTCATGTTAAATCAATGTATTTATCAGGTGTTTAAGGAAAAACATTATGTGTTTAAGGTGTGCAGGTTGAAGAATTGTGTGGTTGGAGAGTGGTATTCGATGTATAAAGTGTCTCGTGACGATCTCCACAGGCTTTTTACTTGTGAGTCTCAGCCTTTATTTCTTGATCCTTTAGTAGCAGAAGTCGTGTATTTTTGTAAGCGTGATTGTATCTTTTCATTTAACCTCCGTACTCATCAAGTTGAAAGTCGTGGTGCGATGGATGGGCATCGATTTCTCTTCTCGTTTGTGCTCCCTAAATGGCCTTCTCCCATTTCTATGCGCTGGCGTAAGCTTATTTTTAGTTTTATTGTTTGGTTGTGCACTGATTACTGACTTTGGATATGTAATTGGTTGATTAGCATAATTTTCTCGAAATGAGTAAACTACACTGGTTTTACTAAGATTTTATGGGAACTTCATCATGTGTTGAAGAGTATTAGCTACTAGCTAGCTATACTTGGGTAATCTTCAGCCACCTACTACTTTTCAATACAGATTCAAAGCAATGTGGATGATTAGCTTAATTTTCTCGAAATGAGTAAACTACACTGGTTTTACTAAGATTTTATGGTGAACTTCATCATGTGTTGAAGAGTATTAGCTACTAGCTAGCTATACTTGGGTAATCTTCAGCCACCTACTACTTTTCAATACAGATTCAAAGCAATGTGGAACCGTGGTCAGTATATCTAAGATACTTTTAAGTTCAAAGCAGCTGAGATATGATTATATGTGTGTGTTTTTGGGTGAAACAGAGAAATTGATTTTGTGGCGGTCATAGCAACAGATGTGATGCTGACCTTCCCTCTTAGGAAATCAATCCGTGATTCTTGGATTGTGAATTTACAGAGAGTTCAAAGGGAGCACCGTGAATTTACTGAGAGGTCAACAGATTGGCTCACCTGGCCTCACATTTTTATTCCTCATCGTTCTTGCTCTCTTCCTTGTCTCAATGACAATGGGTGTAAGTGCTTAACCATATATATATATATATATATATATATATATATATATATATATATATATATAATATGAACAGCTTGGTCTTTCACCTTTTCTTCTATTAAACTAATCATAGGAACATTCTCATTTTACTTTGCACTTTTGGATTGAGTAAAGCTTGGCCAAATAAAGCTGATTTATTGTAAGCCTTAGATTTTGACAATACAATTTTTTTCCCTGGTTAATGTTGCTGCATCTTACTGTATTAATTGGTCTCGCATTTTTCTTTGTTTTACCTATGTCGGAGGAGTTTTATGGTATCGTCAAAGAAACAATGTCCTTTAGTTACACTTGTGCTTAGAGACGATAAATAAGTTTGTTGTTATCGTCATTGTTTTTTAGGATTAGATGAAGCAATTGTGGAATCAATTGATTTGTTTTTCAAGGATTACTTCACTCCGTGATAGAAATGATTCGGAAGACGTGGAGTTTTTACTGAAAGAACAACCCCTCAATGCTTCCTGTCAAACTTCGAATGAATTGTGATAGAGCATTATCACGGGTCACCACAGGAGTTTCTTATAGGAAAAAAGTTTTGAGAAAGGTATCAAATTTCTAAAATTTGGTTGTAGTCTTATCAAATGGCAGAAATCTTTCTGGTGTAGTCAAGAATATGCAAGACTTTTAATTTTTTGTAAACAACATATATATGTACTCAAATATAAGAACGGTAAATTGATTAGTTAATGCTTATAGACTATTCAAAGCACTACTTTTGATGTCAGTTACCTAATTAGATGTATAATGTGACCTTTGTCAATATGTGAGTCTGCTTACTGTATTATCTGACAGAATACATGGTATCTGATTAGTTGTATTATGTTTATATTTGAATGAGTGAGTCTGCCAGTAATTTATAAATGACCTCGGTCAAATATTTTTACACCTTAAACCTTACATTCAATAAATACAGTTGTTGGTTTCAGCTTAATTTTATTCAATAACAAGGATTATTAGTCTGATATTCTAGTTTTAAGATTTATCTCATTCTTGTTTTACTTACTTATATGGAATATTATCGTTTCATCTTCTATTGCTAGACAAAGGGAGATTTTGTTAGCTACTTCTTCTCTACGTCACTTTTTTGGAATTTGTTTGTTCGAGCATTGAGCAATAAGTATGAGAAAGCGTTCAAGATGGTGCTAGATATGGTTCATGATTTTCTACCGATAGCTTCCTGCACAATCTCTGCAAGGTAAACTATCTTACCTACTATCTCAACTACCGTATTTTTATGAATTTTTAGCAAGCGGTCGGGTCTTTGATGTTGTTAATGGGAGTTGGACCCTAATCATATATAGTAACAAAAATAATGGTTTGCAGATTTATAGTTCACAAATTCTCGTTTGAAATCATCTTAAGCATAAGACGACTTATGTTTTAACTATGTTGTTCATTTCGTGGTAGAATTATTACATGTGCTTAGTAGAAAAACTTCTTATTTGAGCTTGATGAGATTTATTTTTCTTGCGTGTAGGTATCAGATTCATCAAATACTAATTTTGGCGGTGCATCCACATGAAAGGAGCAATTCTTAAATTCATTTTTTGGGAGCAGATTAACCGCACCGTCTTGTGGCTAGGATTTAATATTTTGCGAGATTTAGTAATTTTTGCTTGAAAACATTAATAGGGAATATTATTTTCGATTTTTATTGTTCAGACTTTGGATGAAATAATTACAATACTTTTGCATGCTAGTAGATGTATTTAATTTGATTTTGATTATGAAATTTTATGATATCAAATTTTGTTTTCAATAGATATATTCTAGTTAATTATTGTTTTCTACGTACTCTAATTTTTTGGTGTCATCTAGCTTAGTGTGTGTATATAATTATATATATATATATATATATAATTATAATTATAATTATAATTATATATATATATAGGGAGAGAGAAAGAGGGAGATATTACTGGCGTTAGGGCAAAAAATTAGAGGCGCGCAAAACCTATCAAACTGATGCAAAAAAGCGTCGTAAAATGAAAGGTAATTGACGGCCCAAAGCGTCGTTATTTATGATGACTATTGCGTCGATAATCCTGACGCATACAAGTGTCTCCAACCCTGACGATAAAAAGCGATGAAAAATCCTGACGTCCAAAAAGACCACGCTTTGGCAAAGCGTCGAGAAATAAATTCTCTACGCTTTTAAGCGACAAAAGTGGCCTAAAAAAGCGTCGCAAAACAAAGGGATTTGTAGTAGTGGTTACCAACGTTTTTATTGCTTGATCGTCATACTATTAGGGTTTAGCTCACCTTGGTTTGTATGTCTAGCTTGGGAACGTTGTCACTTACCTCGAGTCCTAAACCGGTGTTTCATTCACCGCTTTTAGAGGGAAGCGGTATTTCTTTTGTTTTGGGTGCAACCGTCTATGTGTTTGTTTGTTTATGTGTTTTGTGTCCGGTTGCATCCACAGTTTTGTCGCAAGACCCGACTTGCCTTGCGGAGTGCACTTTTCCTCTAAGTGCACTCGCGTGAGTTGAAGGGGCGTAGGGTGCGCTAATACCCATTCGGCTAGTTTAGTAGTTAGTGTGTGCTTACTCGAGGGCGAGTAAGGGTTAAGTGTAGGGGAGTTGATAAGTGTAGTTTGTAGTGCCTATTTGTTGTGTTTTGGTCCCTTTTTCCTTTTTCCTTTAGTTCGTTTCAGGTTCCCGAGACCGATTTGGAAGAGTTGGAGCGATTCCGACTCAATACATACACATTTTGGAGCCAACGAGATAAAGGAACGATGACTCGAGGCCTTGGAATCGACCCCGAGACCTTGAGACCCAATCCCGAGCCTCCGAGACCCGATCCCGAGTCCCGAGAATCGGTGGGGAGCCCATGAGAGGCAAGGAAGGACCAAAGAGCGTTTAAGGAAGGCATACAAGACCCATCCCGTTCGGGATGGCCTCATCCCGTTCGGGATGGGATGCACTTTGAAGGAGGCTGCTGTGAGCCCATCCCGATCGGGAAGATTCCGTCCCGGTCGGGATGACAGGGCCGTCCCGATCGGGATGATCCGTCCCGGTCGGGACCGTGATGCTGCTGCACGACTCTTTTTCTTTCTTCTCCTTCATTCTTGTACCCATATATATACTCCCTTCTTGTAATTTTAAGACATCTTATCTTACCCTAGATTAGTTTAAGCCTCCAAAAACCCTAGATTAACTCTCACTCATTAGTTTTAATCTCTCTTTAATCCTTAGTTAATCATTGTAATTAAGTCTTGTATTAAGAAGATTCTTGAAGATTATTCCAAGATTGACAACCTTGGGGTTCTATTTGGGTTTCTTATTTATACAAGTTCTCATCTTTTCTTCATCTAGTATTGGTATAATCATCTCTACTCTTGTTCTTAGTTTATTTAATCTTGTTTGAATCTTTTCATATTGTTATTGTTATTATTCTTGTTATTCATTATGGATGCTTGTTTAGTGGTATTGGTTTCTTTTATGATTGTTAGTTTGTTCTTTATCATGAGTGAGTAGTCTTCTTTGTGGGGTTAGTAGGGGGATTAGGGGCAGATTATGGATGATTAGGGTTGATTAAGGGGAAAAGGTTTCATCTTTGTTGTTAGTCACATTGTAGGCACTCTATGTGTTTGTTGATATGCTTGTGTGAGTTGTAGTGGCCATGCTTCCCATACTTGTGTTCATCTTCTCATTGATTGTTTATTTTGTGGAAATATCGAGAATAGTTTAGTCGCGAGAGCGCGGACTAGGGTCTAAGTTGCGAGAGCCCGGACCCACCTTGACATCGGTCTAAGTTGCGAGAGCCCGGACCGACTCTAGCGATTAGGAGACACCTATACCCTTGATCACCCCAATTAACCTTCTACTCCTATATATGAACCCGACCTACCCCACTTCTTTCCATATTTGATCCATCGTCTTAGTTAGTCATAGTTCTTCTAGTTTATTTATTAGTTCGATCATTAGTCTAGTTCCTACTCCTCCTCCTTAATAGTTTTCCATTCGTCGCTTCTTTGTGTTTGTTTGGTAATCTAGTCTCGTTGTAGGCCGACCTAGTCTAAGCTTTGATATACCGTCCTCGTGGATACGATCCCGACTTACCCTAGCTACTCACTAGGTTAGTCGGTGTTATATTGATCGGCTAGGGACGTGACAAACCCCTACCATCAGATGATAGCGGTAATGGTCGGTCTTCCCTCATTTTGCAAACTTTATCCACCTTTTTACTTGGACTAGTTAGGCGGTTCTTGGACATGGGACGACCCTCTTGGCTTATCGCTAAAGGGGGCGGGGTCTCACTTACCTATAGTGTCGACTAACACCGTGGTTCATCCTTTTTTCCATCCCGCCGATCGTTCCGTAGTACGTTCTTAGAAGGTTAGGAGGAACCTAGGTAAGTTGCCAACGTTTTTGTTGCTTTATCGTCATACTATTAGGGTTTTGTCCATTTTGGTTTGTATTGTTAGCTTGGGAACGTTGTCACTTGCCTTGAGTCCTAAACCGGTGTCTTTTTATCGCTTTGTTGAGGGAAGCGGTATTTGTTTTCTTTTGGATGCAACCGATTATTTGTATGTTTGTATGTTTGTTCGTTTTTGTGTTTCGTGTCCGGTTGCATCCACAGTTTTGTCGCAAGACCTTACTTGCCCTGCGGAGTGCACTTTTCCTCTAAGTGTAATCGCGTGAGTTGAAAGGGCGTAGGGTGCGCTAATACCCACTCGGCTAGTTTAGTAGTTAGTATGTGCTTACTCGAGGGCGAGTAAGGGTTAAGTGTGGGGGAGTTGATAAGTGTAGATTGTAGTGCCTAATTTGCTGTGTTTTAGTCCCGTTTTCCTTGTGTAATTGCTCCTTGGGAGCGGTTTGTGGGCTACTTATGCTTTCTCTAGTTCATGAAGATAATATTATTAAGGATACTAAATGAGTCATTTTTGAAATGTTATTTTAAAGTTTCAATTTTCATACTCTACATACTTTTATAAGTTAGGTTTCCAGATATAAAGTCATTTTTCAAAAATAATAAGGTTTATTATTTTTAACAAATTAAAAACGAAAACAGTACGGTTTTCAATACTTTCTTTTAAATCGTTTAAAATACTTAAACGTCACTAAAGTGAACCAAAATTTTATTTTGGATACCTATACTTGTACATAACTTATACCCAGAAATTTAGATTAAAATACTATATAAATGTTCTTAAATAAAATATTCTTTCCAGATTTGACCCATTTTAGTATAAATTTTATAAATGAAAATATATATGATGGATTCATATGAAATTTGACATACACATCTTAGGAATCATCAGGAACATAACATAAGTTTTCCAAGTCCAAAAGAAACGTTTAACATCACGAAACATATCATTTTCTCAGACAGTACATAAAATCATACAGTACCAGTTTACGAAATAAATCATTACTAAATATATATTTTCATAAAAACTTACTTTTCATATTTTTATCATATTCTAGACATTCAGATCTACAACTTCCATGAAGGAATCTAAGGCTAATTCGAAACATATTAGAAAAATCGTAAACATACATCACACATCACGGAATCCATTTTACAGCATGTATTGTTAAGTGATAAATCAACAAATAGTTAACTTTAAACTTGGTGATCTAATGATTTAGTCCTAAACATGATGTTATATGTTAGTTAGAGTCTAAACACTATACTACGAGATTTGAGGGCGAAGAAAAGTTACGTTACCTATTAGCAATTCTCCGGATCAACTATGAAATCAAATATACTAAGATCGAAGCCCCCTTCCTCTTGCTCCTCTTCATGAATAAGTGAGAAGGACACACAAACAAAGTAAGTTAGTAAATATAATAGGAATAAGACTTAAAAATAAAGAGTATAAGGTAAGGAAAAGAAAGAGTATGTGCTCTTGAGATATGGTGGTGTAAACACCTTAGAACTTAAAAGAACTTGTATGATTTTCTTTGATTTTTAGATGGATCTTTGAAGGAGTGTTTAAGTGAGTGAATGGATGAGTAAATGAAGAGAAAATGGCTGGTTATAATCACACAAGTCGTGCATTAGATGGGGGAGCAAAGGGTGGACAAGAACTTGACAATTACCAAAAGAAGTTAAGCATACTTTAAGAGGTACATACCCTATTTGGTGTTTTTGATTAGAAAGGCATATTTTGAGGCTTGGACTTCAAAGTGACGATATAGAATGCCTTAGGGTGATGTTTTTGAGTTTATTTGGTCACACCATGGTTAGGAAAGAAGTACGGAAATCGAATGTCGAGAAACGATTCGTCGGGTGACGATTTTCGTAGTAAAGGAGCTGTCCAGTACAATATTTTTATGATGAACTTATAAATTGTAATTTGAATATCACCATTGTGTAGATCTTGGAAAATTAATAAAGTTAGGCTTTTGAAACGCCTCAATCGGAGTCCGTATGAGAAAATAGGAACCATTTTACGAAATCGCCCAGAATTTCGATAACGATAGAAATTTCAGTTTTGCAAAGAATGAAGTGAAATAGAAAGGTTCCAAAGACAAAAGAATTGAATATTACTATATAAAATATTTTGTCGAGACTCGATTTACTAATATTAATCGTTATTATAAATAACTAAAATGGTCAAAAGCACGGGTGTTACAGACTACCCCCCTTAAGAAAATTCCGTCCTCGAAATTCACAACTACTAGGTTGATACGGTATATATTTCCTAAGGTTAGGCTAAAGTTTTCCTTTAATTTTTTTTTGGTGATTCTTAAATATCCATAGGGTATTCTCAAGTTCTCAAAAGTAGAACAATCTCGGGTCATTTCGAGATTTGGTTCACTATCGACTCTAACTCCAAAACCAGATAATACCTAAATTCCTTAAAAACGATATAACATGTTTTTTTTTTCTTGGAGAAATGTTGGTTTGTCTTAAGGTATAATACATTCAAATAAAGGTTGTCCTAATTTCCACAAACATTTAGTAGTTTTGATCTCTTTAGGTTTATCTGGACTTTCACTCGTAAATCCTCCACTATCAATCATATCAAAATTCATGGTTCTCATGGCACTCTCAATATTTATCATCTAAAGAGTTGATCTCCTAGAGTTGCTTAGTTCTTTTAGTGATAAGCTCTTAGGATTAGTCGAAAACTCTTGTATTGATTTCTATAGAGTTACTAAATTTTTTAAATTGTTTCCTTGTTTCTTGATTCCTCGATTGGTAGGTTATTCCAAAACATCAAATTGACAATCTGTGGGTTTTGAAGTGCCCGTCATAATTACAACATTCGGGGTTGTAATATTATCATCCATCATCCAAAACAGAAATAAGTCACCAAAATAGATATAATTTTCATAGGGATTCCAAAAATTATAGGTTATAAATCAGCAAATCCTGAAATTTCTAGAGATCTACTAAGGCTTGTTCACAAGCTATTCTCCGAAAAAGCTTTTGAAGTCAATAAAAGAAATCCTCAAATAATTTGATCATTGATCATTCTCATACTTCTTTCGAACACCTAATTCCACAAATATAAGGTAATGACATCTCGAATATCTCTCGACCTCAAAGGTGTTCTAACTTTGTTATAACGGGGTAGTTAAAATTTTGACTGGAAAAATTATAGGCTATGTCTCACGATAGGTTATCGCTTAAAGAGGATTACACGTAAGACACACACTGATAACTTGACTTAAGGTTCCAAGTCCTAAGAGTATTCTAAGGTCGGCAAGTGGTCGGGCAGAACAAAAACAAAAACTAGGTTAGCAACGCTTCAGTCCAAGGTTCGCACATTGATCTAATAGGTCTTCTTTGATGATATCGTCCCTGATCAGGTTTCTGAAGTCTATGCTTCTTGGTGATTTTCTTCTGGATCAACTTTGAATAGGCTCATCATATTAAGAGTCTTTCTTCTATACGATCCTGGTGAAGTCGTGCTCTTTCTCCCAGCAGTTCCAACGTTACCTCTACTCATCTAAGTACTAAATCGTCCGGTCAAAGGTTAATAACAATATTCTAGTTGGTTGGGTTAATTCGATCGGAGATGCATAGAAAAGTTCAATGAAAGTATATAGGTACAGTTGATCAAAGAAGTGGGATTAGGTTTCACAAAAGAACGTATATGAAAAGAAGTGGTAAGTTAAACAAAAAAAATTATCATTTGGTTCGTTGCATAAAAGAGGTAAGGGAGGTGACTCTCAATAGAACATTGTTCCAACTAACCAAAGGGTTACTCGTCCGATAGAAGGAACGAGAACATAATTTGAGTTTATATCAGACAATTTCTAGCAAAGTTTGTTTTTCAAAGGAATGAGCAAGGTAAGGATCGAGATAGATACGTTATTGATGTACTCCTCAATGAGAAGAGTAGAAGTATTAGTGAGTTTTCAAATAACCTATGAGGTTTCAGATAACAGGCAAAGCAGAATTCAAGACCAGAAGGTCATGGTTGAAGATTTGCATAGGCTCTGTTGTGGTACGAAGTCGGGATAAGAAGTGTTACCACGACTCTAGATAATAATTCGAATAGGAACGTATAAGATCATAATGGGAACATCACTGATCCATGAAAGGCTTAGTTTAAGGAGTAGCTGGAAAGTATTCCAAACGAAAATTGATATGGAGTGATTTAACTGATAATGGAAACAACACATCATCAATCATGAACCATGTTAGATTGGGTCACTCATGTCTCTATTCTTAGTAACTTCGTTATTCTACATTCCTTTCTAGTTAATCCTCAAAATGTGTTTTTTTTTCCTCCAGTTGTTTCTCTAACCTTTATATTCAGAAGTTTGGTTCCTTAAACTCTCGGCATATTATTCCTCAAGTATTTCATATGAGTATATCCCGCGTAGGTATACATCTCCAATAGTATAAGAATATCCTTTATTTGCTCAATTATACTGATTAACTTAATTCTTCCAGTTAACTCCTGATAACCAGTAAGGTAGGATCCATAGGTGTTTCCATTCATCAAGGATTTTTCTCTAAAGGTTACACAACCTTACATCTAATTTTGATTTAAACAATCCCAATAATTTTTATGAGGTTTCATCTGTAGCCTCGAATTTAAAAATTATAATTAACAAATTCATTGGAAGTCTACCCCACTCAAGTTACAAGTCCTCAGATAATCAAGGTTCTCTTTTCGTTCATTGGCTATTGACCTCGATTTATCAATTCTAAAGCTATTAATGATTTAGCTAAGAGTTCCATAAATCCGTTCAATCAGAACTATGCATCTTATCATTGAATTACAAGTTTAATTCTTCAAAATTTTCAAAAAAATTCTCTTAGTTCTCAAAATAACCACTACATACATTGTTAAATTCTATTCTTTAGTACTCTTCACTGCTTCTTTTCCCCGATATCTTTTCATAAAGGTCAAAACTCTCTTGTTAATAGTAGTAGTTACTCATCCACAAAACTCGTCTGTTGGCTTAACATAATCCGAAAAAATATTAAAATAGAAGGGTTCTAAATTCCAAAAAAAATTGTATGACTTAATTTCTCATCAAGTAGTCACTATGTATGTGAATTAGATTTCCATAAATGTCATTCTTTCTTATCTTTCCTTAGCTTACAACTTTAAATCTTCTAATCTTCCGTTATTCTTTACTATCCTCAACTTACAATCTCTAAATCTCTCAATCGTTGGTTACAATTAATAATCCTCAAAATCATTAAATCCAAGAACACTCAGAAACATTAGTTGGTTCTAATCTTTTTCGAACTTCTTGTCATTTCAAAAATCAATAGGTTCCTAGGTCCAATAATTGCAGGTTGACTAAAAGGGTAAAGATTGGGTGATCCTAGTGTGGTTGGTTTGGAAGGATATTGGATACTTCAAGTACATTATACTGGTGAGAATCCTTGGTATAACTATGTCCATTCTGAGTGGTTTATGGGTTCATCGTGCTTCCACTACGCTCTGATAAGTTTTAACCATGGTTCATTCAAGACGTAGAAATGTACTTAGAAAATGGGCTGAAAGAATAAATATTTAAGAATTTTGAATTGGGTTGATGAGAATAATAACTGAGAGTATTGAAGTTTATCTCCATAGTCAACGGTTATGACAAACTTGGAAAGAGGAAATAGTAACAAGGTAGAGATAAAAGATGATGAATATGTATGATGTTAGCATACATGCAGTTTGATAGCAGTCTAAAAGAATAAGAAGCAAGCTGAAGAAATGAGAAGGAAATAAGATAGAACGGTAAATATGAAAGGTTTCATCAGATAGGAATATTTCAGACTAAGTTTAGCTGAGCAATAATATACGAAGGTGAAATAAGCGAAAGACTTCTTGTCTGACTCAGGATGAGTAGTCAGACCTAAGAACTAGTTCACGAAGGGATCGAAATGAGTTTAGAAACAAAAGAGAAGGGATCAGTTGAGGTTAAAACTCCTTTAGAAAAGATTAGAAGTTTGTTCAAGGATAGTTCAAGTGTTAGGCTTTAAATGACTTTTGTCTATGCATCCTGATATAGGTTCAAATGTTGGATCTGATTGGTGAACAATTTAACCAAAAAAATTAATAATAATGAAAAAGTAAAAGGTGTTCATCGATTTATGAAGGTATGGATGTTAGACACGAAGGAAAGTTTCGTATGTGATGTTTAAGAATTTCGACAGAAGGATTGAAGATAGTTCAGAATTGAACTCAAATCGTTGCTTGGTTAGATGAAGAAAGTGGGGGCAAAGGTAGAAAATAAGGATAAGCTAGAAAAATGAATTAGATGTGGTGTAAGGTGTTACTGTGAAATGAATATGGGCAAGAAGGGTTCATTTCCATGACTATAATTTAGGCTAACAAATGATCTCCGATGTATGAGCTATATAGGGAAGTAGAGTCTCGGTCAAGTCTAAGTCGACATCTAAATAGGACTCGAGGACTACTATCTTACGTCTGCACTTTATCTTCTTGTATATTACATCTCGTCTGCATAACTTCACTCGATTCTTCAACATGATCCAACTTGATTTTGAAACTATAGCTGATTTGGAAGATGCGTCCATTTGTGCTTGCAATGGTGTTCTACCAGTCTTGAGCTCTCGATGGTTGCAAGTGCTTTATCTTGGTCATCGCGTTGATCACAAGTAAATTAAAACTAGCCAATTGGCTAAGGTTAGATAATCACTATACATACAACTATTCAGATAGCACATGAAAACAAGCGAGGGGCCAAAACCTAAATCGGACGGTACAGGTAATCCTTAGTAGGTCTACCCATTTATATATTCTACCCAAGTATATTATTTAATCCTAGGGTTATGCTAGTGAATCTCTCATTTAGTGATCTTAAATGTTCTACATGTTTTAGACACTTTAGACACTCTAGACACGTGTCATGAGCTCCAGGCGCGTTCCCTCGATAGGTGATATGCATCGCACATAGTTACACACGGTCTCAAGGTCGCTCTGATACCAACTGTAACAACCCGGTTCTTCTAATGACATTAATTAACAAGGCGGAAAATATTTAAGTCGTAAAAAGGGATAAAAATTTAGAACCATCGACTCAAGTGAGTCTTTTACCGATAAATGAACCGTTTGTTAAAATACAACAATTGAAACCCGAATTACAAATTTCTAAATACAATAGTCTGACAAAATTTGTGTTACAAGATTTATAGTTTGACACTCTCATCTGCCACACTGTATCTCTTGCACTCACGCATGCCCCCATGTCCAGTCTTGAGGGTTCGTCAACCTGAATGCATATTTAAATATACATGTCCCACTTAGTGGGAGTAACCTAACCGTCCTTCTAACACGGCCCCGAATAATCAATGTAGTACAACGTTTAGGTTATCTAATTAACAGATAAGCAGGCATGTCACATTACAAATTGACATGTATACAATGTGTAATCCCCTAGAAAATCTAACACAATACAGTGGCGGAAACACTGTAGAGTGGGATTAAAACACACTGACAAATTATATCTTATTAAAAGAAATGGTAAGTCAATACAAAGGCCTCTTTTTACAAAAGGGCTAAAAGCAAAATCTCCAAATGGGTTTATACAAATCCATAAATAAACACGAATGAAGGAAGAGTAGGATCCACGCTACTCGCTAGCTCACACCCAAAACCCGGAAGCAAATATCTGTCATGTTATAAACATAACAGCCACGTCAGTGGGGAGTAACTCGGACGTTCTCCCAGCCATATTATATCATATGGAAAAATAATAGTATTATTATATCAAAATAATTAAAATGGAAAACATTAAATGATATAATAAAAATAAGCTTTCGGAGAAATCTTAAAATATTGGAACAATAAAATCAGAACAAGTTTTCAGAAGAAAACTTCAAATATTTGCCAACCTGCAAACCAAAATGTATCGATAACAATAAAAATATTCAAAATGGCGTTAGGAAAATATTCAGTGTAGAAGGTCAGACTTTCACCAGGAGAATACTAAAAACTAGCTTCGAGAACCTAGTTCAAACAAATCAAACATCGGTCTCTAACTAGGCTACTCAACCATAATAGGACGGCGACTTATAAATGCGTGGCCCTAGTTTAAGACAATGCACACCCCTCCTGGGATTACCTGTCACCCAGTTCAACTTATGACGGCGACTTACTGCGAGGCCTAAGCTTAAGGTCAAAATGTACACAACTCCCGGGATACCTGTCACCCGGTTCAACAACTAATGTACCGATTCCTGATACACTAGCCTTATAGTTGATGGCAAAACCGTAAACCCCAGATTATATTACTCTAACCCCACACTTGACTTTATTCCATAACTCCAAAACAGCCATTATCGATATTCAAGAGATATAATCATTATAAATAATATGGAGATGAAAGGAATAAACATTTTATATTATGAGGGAAACTTTCTGTAAATAGAAACTTACTATTTTTAGAAACTTACTTAAAATAGAATAGAAAATACGGAAGTTATTGAAATAAGTGAAAATGTATAAAAATAGCATTTCCAACGAAATTAGCATTTTATTATTATCGTCGTTATCGTAACTTTAATATATTTCTAAATTCGTTACTCGAAATATAAATAAAATATAAAAAGTCATTTTATAGTATTTTATAAATAATTAGAAAATCGAGTTAAAACTATAAATTTTAGAAAAGAGATGTTTTACGAAAATGATATCAAAATTAATTGAGTCACGAGTTTTATAAATGAAATGAATTTACAAAGATTTCAAAGTATTTTTAACAAATAGCTTTTATTAATAAATAATACGGATTTTACAAAAAAATAGTCAATTGTAAACAAATAAGAAATTATTAGTGAAAATAGTCTCGACTAAAAATATACTTAAAACAAAATCGACTATTTTGTCATTTATTTTTATAAGTCATAAAACGAAATTAATTTATTGAACAAGTGTACAAATCTCGATTATAATATAAAAATACGATTTTGAGTTAAAATTATAAATTAACGAAATATGAAGAAAATATGAAATCGATATTATTTAGTTACTAGTAGTGTCACGATAACCAACAAAATATTATAAAGATCGTAAATAATTAAATTACTAACGATTTATAAAACAATACCGAAAGTTGTAAAAATATTTATAAGATACAAAATTTTGAAATAATATTAATAGCAAATAATAAATAGCTAAAATTATAAAACCGGAGTTAAAAATATTTACTACAAACTACTACTCAAACATACGATATAAAATCGAGTAACGTCCTAAAGTTACCTTAAGTCGATACCAAAACGAACACGTACTCGTCCTTGGTCAGTCCGAGCTCCAATAGTAACGCTTTTAAGCTCCAAGTATAAGGCCCGATAATCTTCAAGCGTGAATCTCCGCGACAAATGAGTTGACAAAACAAAAGAATGAGACAATGGTACTCGACATAAAATTATCGTGTTAAAACAACACGATGGTTGAATTTAATCAAGTCGTACATGACCACATAAAGACAACCGAGTCGTAAAAACTGGGGAGAATAAAGAGCAGAATAAGTATACAAAACGAGATGGAAGAATGAGTACCGATTTGAATAACATCAATAACAAGAGGAACATCAATAGTAAGATGAACGAAATAATAAGAAGAAAAAGAAGAAGACAAGAATAAGAAGCTTGATAACAATAGTAGTAGCAATAACGGATAGCAAAATGATAATGAACAGCAACATCGGCAGAAACAAACCGACACGGATAGAATAAGGAAGTCCGTAAACAACAGCAACAATGGACACATCGGATGGAGAAGAAGAAGAATGAAAAGGCAGAAAACAGAAACCAGCAGCAACACAATAGAACAACAGCGTAGAACATCAACTACGGATATAGCAGCAGTGCGACGAGGACAGTAGCAGCAGAATTAGTGTTAATACCAGCAGCAGAACGAAACTGGTAAAACGGACCATGAACAGACCAAACGAGGAGAAGAAAAAGACAGAAAAGAGGTGGAAATCGACACAGATCGGCATAAAACAGCAGCAGGCGATGACGACAAAACGGCATGATATGAATCGTACAGCAGCCACAAAATGAAGAGGGAAAGGACAGAACGAAACAAGAAGAAGAAGGAACGGAGGAAACGGGGATTACCTAAGACAAAACGGGCGACAAAAATGCAGCAACAGAGGCACAAAATAGAGGCAGCAGCGACACAAATAGAGCAGAACGCAGCAGTACACAGCAGCGGCAGAAACGGCAGAGGAAAACAGAGGAGGGAGACGAGAAAAGAAGAAAACGGACTATCCGAATCAGACGACAACATAACCGAATCGGAGTAGAGAAAAATAGCAGCAATCACGGCAGTAATAAGACACAGCAGCGAGCATAAAATAGAGAAAACGAAGAAAAAGAAAGAGAAAAGCAGGGGAGAAGGCTGGTGAGGATGATGATGAACTGAAGAAGAAAACGTAAAAAGGTGGGTAAGATGAAATGAAAAGGTTGGTGGTGATGGGTGTAAAAGAAGGGAAGAAGCAATCATGAACAAGTAAGGAAGACAAAACGGGGGAGTACGAAGCGGTGGCAGCAAATATAAAAAAAAGAAGGAATGGAAAAAAAAAAACAGTAAGTGGGATGAATGTGAAGAGAAAGCATTGAATCAGTAGTGTGGAAAGAGACACGTCAAAAACAAAAAGGAGGGAAATGGGATGAATCATCTCAAATAAATGAATCGGTTAGAAAAACGAATTAAACGAATTCCGTAACGATAAGTTGGCTGACCCATGAATCAAATTAAAACGATTTAATAAAATTTAAATAAATATTCGGACCGTCAAATAAAATGAGTAAATAAATTATTCGAGATGAAAACGAAGCTTATAGAAATAAATAGTTAGACGTTGAAATAACATTTCCCGAAAAATAATAAATCTTCGATAAAGTGAATTAATTTGATTTCTCGAGGAAAGAAAATAATTATTTTGACGAAACTTAAAATAAATGAACTTCGAGCCGAAAATAGAAATTCGAGCTTATTATAAATAAATGAAAAGAATTTAGAATTTAAATCGCCGAAATAGATTTTCGTTAAGAATTAAATTAAATGTATAAAATGAATCGAAACAGAAAATAGAAATATGTTTTAAATATAAGAACAGTTTCCGAGTTAAATAGAATTTTAGGAGTTTGAAACGATTAAACGATAAATTCGTTTTATAAATAAAATTTAAGAATTACGAGTTAAATCGTAAATAAAATAAAAATACAAATATAACTTTAATTATAATTTTAAATTATAAAATCATGGGTGTTACACAATGTGAGATACACATGAAGTGATTTCAATTAACATGCGAATCAATTTAAATATATAAGACATGTAGGTTATATAGAATAAAGTAATACATACATCATATGAGTATCATGTGAATAATACAGTAAAGCATAGATCATGGATTCATAGAAGTGTCATGTGAAAATAGAGTAAGACATACATAATACAAATCGTATGAAACATAATATAAATCATAATCAATATTCAAGCAAGACATATAACAAAACATCACTTCCCATTATCAAGCATTTCAATCACATCATTAGTCATAAGAGTATAGAACAGTAACAAAGCATAATAGCACATGTTATTTAGAAAACTGTAGTCATTTACTTTTAAAAACAATGGTTTCCTTTCACATAATGCACGGGACGTGACTACTAATGTCTCATGCACACTTAAGGCTTGCATCTCACCATAAATGCGGATGGGAACATCAATCCCGCCAATCATATCGATACTAGGAGGTTTACATCTCACCCCTTGATGGTAAGAGATTCGTCACGTCCCTAGCCGATCAATATAACACCGACTAACCTAGTGAGTAGCTAGGGCAAGTCGGGATCGTATCCACGAGGACGGTATATCAAGGTTTAGACTATGTTGGCCTAAAACGAGACTAGATTACCAAACAAACACAAAGAAGCGATAAATGGAAAACTATTAAGGAAGAGGAGTAAGAACTAGACTAATGATCGATCTAATAAATAAACTAGAAGAACTATGACTAACTAAGACGATGGATCAAATATGGAAAGAAGTGGGGTAGGTCAGGTTCATAGGAGTAGAAGGGTAATTGGGGTGATCAAGGGTATAGGTGTCTCTTAGTTACTAGAGTCGGTCCGGGCTCTCGCAACTTAGACCGATGTCAAGGTGGGTCCAGGCTCTCGCAACTTAGACCCTAGTCCGCGCTCTCGCGACTAAACTATTCTCAACATTTCCACAAAATAAGCAATCAATAAGAAGATGAACACAAGCATGGGAAGCATGGCCACTACAACTCACACAAGCATATCAACAAACACATAGAGTGCCTACAATGTGACTAACAACAAAGATATAACCTTTTCCCCTTAATCACCCCTAATCATCCATAAATCTACCCCTAATCCCCCTACTAACCCCATAAGAAGACTACTCACTCATTATCAAGAATAAAACAACCATAACAAGAGAAAATATTATCACTAAACAAACATCCATAATGATTAACAAGAACAATGATACTAACAATATGAAAAGATTCAAACAAGATTAAATAAACAAGATTTAGAGTTAGAAAGATTATACCAACACTAGGAAGATGAAAAGATCCAATCTTGTACAAATAAGAACCCAAATAAAACCCAAGGTTGTCAAGCTTGGAGAATTCTTCAAGAACTTCTTAATACAAGAACTAATTACAATGATTAACTAAGAATTAAAGAGAGATTTAAACTAATGAGTGAGAGTAAATCTAGGGTTTTAGATGCTAATGGAGGCTTAAACTAATCTAGGGTAAGATAAGATGTCTATGAATTACAAGAAGGGAGTATATATATGGGTACAAGAATGAAGGAGAAGAAAAGAAGAAATGCGGGTGAGCTGTAGCCCATCCCGACCGGGACGGATCATCCCGATCGGGAAAGGTTTTGCCATCCCGATCGGGAAGGGCTCAACCCGACCGGGAAGGACCCACAGTGGCGCTTCTAAATGTGCATCCATTCCCGATCGGGAAGGCCATTATCCCGACCGGGAAGGGTCTTGTATGCCTTCCTTAAACGCTCTTTGGTCCTTCCTTGCCTCTCATGGGCTTCGCGCCGATTCTCGGGACTCGGGATCGGGTCTCGGAGGCTCGGTATTGGGTCCCAAGGTCTCGGGGTCGATTCCAAGGCCTCGAGTCATCGTTCCTTTATCTCGTTGGCTCCAAAATGTGTATGTATTGAGTCGGAATCGCTCCAACTCTTCCAAATTGGTCTCGGGAACCTGAAACGAACTAAAGGAAGCATAAGAAGCCCATGAATCGCTCCAAAAGGAACTAAAGGAGCGATTACACAAGGAAAAAGGGACCAAAACACAACAAATAGGCACTACAAACTACACTTATCAACTCCCCCACACTTAACCCTTACTCGCCCTCGAGTAAGCACACACTAACTACTAAACTAGCCGAATGGGTATTAGCGCACCCTACGCCCCTTCAACTCACGCGAGTGCACTTAGAGGAAAAGTGCACTCCGCAAGGGAAGTCGGGTCTTGCGACAAAACTGTGGATGCAACCGGACACAAAACACATAAACAAACAAACACACAAACAAACACATAGACGGTTGCACCCAAAACAAAAGAAATACCGCTTCCCTCTAAAAGCGGTGAATGAAACACCGGTTTAGGACTCGAGGTAAGTGACAACGTTCCCAAGTTAGCAATACAAACCAAGGTGGACTAAACCCTAATAGTATGACGATAAAGCAACAAAAATGTTGGTAACTAACCTAGGCCCTCCTAACTTTCTAAAAACGTACTACGGGACGATCGGCGGAGTGGAAAAGTGAAGAACCACGGTGTTAGTCGACACTGTAGGTAAGTGAGACCCCGCCCCCTTTAGCGCGAGCCAAGAGGGTCGTCCCGTGTCCAAGACCGCCTAACTAGTCCAAGTAAAAAGGTGGAAATATCGCAAAATGAGGGAAGACCGACTAATGCCGCTATCATCCTTCCTCGGGACTCGGTCCTTTGGTAGGCTCTTCACGGAAAAAGTCGGAAAAAGGCTTATTTTTGTGGGGATTTCTTTATTGTGAGACGGGTTTTCTTTTGGCATTTTCTTTCTTTTCGACATTTCGATTTGTTTTGCCATGCCATTTCTTCTTCTTCTTTTCTATTTTCTTTTTGGCTTTTGTGCCTTTTCTTTTTCTTCATTTCTTTTCTTTCTTTCATTCTTCTTTCTTTCTTTTTCTTTTTCTTTTCTTTGCCCTTTCTGGCAAGATTTGGCATTTTTTGGCATTTCATTGAGTAACAAGAAAGAGAGAATCAACAATTTGCAATTTATTGTGTGTATATGTGTAGAAGGTAGGGGAAATGGGTAAGTCGGGACGGCGCCTTCCTTTCAAACCCACAAAAAGTGGAGAACTTGGACTAATCAAACAACCCTAGACACGGTCACCTAAGGGACGAGACTTGGTAACCAAGGCCTTTTCACACCGTGGGTGGTCATAATGGTCAAAAGTACAAATCCCGTAGTAAATTCCTAGTAATCTAGGTGGACTCAAGGTAAAGGACCAACGAAATCATTGATTTAGGGTCATTCTACTAGGCTAAGGTCCAAGACTCGATTTATACTACTAGGAAGGGAAAGTAAACACTCGCACACTAGTCTTTAAACCGGGTTTTCGAAAACCATTTACACACAAGACACACAACACAACACAAGATGAAGACATGACGAAAACAAAAGGAAAAGAAACAAAGGTAACAAAAACAAAACAAGGTAAAACAAAACACATAGACAAGACAAACACCACCCCTATCATCCAAACAAGTCTCCAAATCAACCTCAAACTTTACAAAGCTCCTCCCGAGCATACCTCGTCACAACCTTCTCCAACTTCACAAGAAATAAAGAGGAAAAGAGGGATAGAAGGTGTTACCGGATATCTTCAAAGCTTTCCAAAATTAACGGCGATTAAGCAACCTAAAAGGAAAAAGGGGGACAAAACACACACAACAAAGCAAATGTACGAAATAATGACACACAAAAAGAAAAGACACAAAAAGAAAATCTTTTTGATTTTTGTGAAAATTTTTCAAATTTTTAGGGTTTTTGAAGATTTTTTTCGAAAAAACTAAGAAAATAAAACTAGCTATAGTAGAATATCGCTCCCCCACACTTAAATCGAGCCATGTCCTCATGCTCGATCGTATGGTGCGGAGAGACAAAAGAAAGAAAAAGAAACTACGAAAATAAAACTAAAAATCAAAAATAAAGTGAAGAAAAAGGTAGAAGGTGTCCGACCGGGGTGTAATCAAGTCACCAAGGGCCGAGACGAGAAAAAGATATGGATGGGGGAAAAAATAAAAAGAAGGAAATAAAAGGAAATGGGAGGGGAGGGCTAGGTGTAATCAAGTCACCTAGCCCGGATTCCGTCCAAATCCGACTAACTCCTAAAAAGGGGGTGAAAATCTTGTAGATTGGACTAATCGATTGACTCTCGACGTAATCACGTCGCCGGGAGTCGGGAGCAACCACCACCGAGGCCTCGAAGGCCACCATGACATCAAGACACATAAGTGTATAGGGGGGAAGGGAATAAACAAAGGAAAACAAGCAACAAAAACGGAAAAGAAAGGATAGTTGCCATACCATAGGTTAGCTACTCACTCTCTCCGTCGTCTCATAGATCAATAACGGCACGTGCTTGTCTTCATCATTGCTTTTCCGCTTCATTTTCGATAACATCGCATGGTAGAGGTGGTAAAGGTGTGAGGGGGTGGGATTTGATGTGGATCTTGGTGTAAAGTGAGGTGCATGGGTCATATGATAGGAACAAGGAGTAGTAGGGAGGTTGGGAGGGGGCATAAAACGGTTGGGTAGACTTGATGTGCGAAGAAGAATCACAAAGGGGGAGCAGAGGAACTTCCCGGTCGGGAAGATTGATCCCGATCGGGTTACCTCACCCGTCCCGATCGGGACGCCCTCATCCCGGTCGGGAAGGACTCACAGGAAGCTCGAAATATGGTGCACCCTTCCCGATCGGGAAGGCACCCTTCCCGGTCGGGAAGCCCTACCCTTTCCGGTCGGGACGCCTCATCCCGGCTGGGATGGGCCTTCTTTAACTTCCAAAGCCCCAAAAGCTTGCTCCAAGCTTCAAAAACCCGATCCTCGTGCCTACAACCCAAGGTATAGCATAGCCAATCCTCTCTAGGAGTGTTCTCACTTCACCTATCACACAATACTCAAGCACACATCAAACTCTCTCCCTCACAACGCTCATCAATCAAACCAAATAACAAGAAATCACAAAAATCCAACTAACTACAAGAAAGAGATATATACAATGAGACGGTTCTTGAGGAACTCCGTCAAACCAAGGTGGTGTTTTCTTCAATCTTTTTCAACAACCAAAACTAGTTCCATCTCCATCAAGGGCACGTAAGAACAAGTCGAAGGCCCTAGAGAAGTCTTCAATCAAGCATGTCATATAACCGACCATATCCCAAGGCTCCTCATGGCCTTGCCTTGAGGTTCCCGGGGCATCCCGCTCTTCCAAGTTCAACGACTTGAACTTGTACTTTTGGTCCTTGGGGACATACCCAAACGTCCACCGGTCCTCATGCGGCCCCAAGGGAGGCTCATCTTCTTCCTTGTCATTGCACTTCAACTTGTCATCAAGCCCATGACATGGGCACTCATCCTCCTCACTCTCGGAGTCATAATCATCAAGTACATAAGAGTACTTCTTCAAGCTTTGTCCCGATCCTTTCCCTAGATCGATGTCTTCTGTGGCATGGATCATATTACATGTCTCGGTCATAGGCGAAGTGTTGCCTTGGAGGTCAAACACTAACTCCTCGTCGCCTAGTTGAAAAGTGATCCTACCCTTCTTCACATCGATCACGGCACCGGCGGTGTGTAAAAATGGGCGACCAAGGATTATGGGAGTGTTAGCATCCTCCGGCATGTCCACCACAATGAAGTCGACCGGAATGAAGAACTTCCCTATTCGCACCGGCACGTCTTCCAACATTCCCAGTGGTCGGTTAAGAGACTTATCGGCCATTTTGAGTGTAATGGACGTACATTTCAACTCCGTCATCCCTAATCGCTCACAAATGGTGTAAGGAATAATGCTCACACTCGCACCCAAATCACACATAGCTCTCTCGATCTTGTAATTGCCGATGGTGCATGGGATAGAGAAACTACCCGGGTCCTTCAACTTCGCAAGCGTGGAACCTTGAATAAGCTCGCTCACCACCCTCGTGAACGCTATCGTCTCTTCCTTGTCGATGGACCTCTTCCTAGATAGGATATCCCGCATGAATTTCCCATATGCCGGGACTTGGGTAAGTAACTCGGTGAATGGGACATTAACATCCAATTTCTTCACAATGTTAAGGAACTTTTCAAATTGGACATCCACCTTAGTCTTCATTTGCCTTGTTGGGAAAGGCAACTTGATTTGAACCTTGTTTTGCTCAATATTGGTGGACTCCTCACTTGACACTTTCCCTTTACCTTTTTCTTGTGCTTGAAGTGGGGGAGAGTTGTCTTCTTGGGGGTTTTCGACCTCCCAAAGGACTTGCTCCTCAATTGGATTATCAAAGCTCATTTCTCCTTGAGTTGGAGACGCCATCTCCATTGTCGGTTCTTGCATTGGCTCTTGCTCAATAGGATACGGAGGGGAGTCATAAGAGGTACCTCTTCTTGTGGTGATGGCATTTACATACTCAAATGTCGGTGTTTCACCTTGAGAAGGTAGTTGCCCCTTTTGCCTTGAGGAGCTCCCTGAAGCTAGTTGAGATATTTGATTCTCAAGTATCTTCATACGGGTATCTCTCATTGCGTTTTCCCCTTGAATATAAGTGAAGAGCTCATGATGATTCCTTGACATGTCCACTTGACTTTGTTGCAAATCTTGATTACTCCTTTGTATTTCCATCAAAGTCTTTTGAATGTCAAAATCCCGAGGTGGGGACGATGGATTATGTGGAGTGTCGGTGATGGCGAGGGGAATGCCATAATCATGAGTAGGAGACCGGCTCCTAGGCTTGCTTTGTTGTTGTTGATTTTGAGTTGCTTGTTGACGGTTCCCTTGGAACCCATGAGAATTACCTTGTTGATGGCCTTGATTGTTGTCATGGTTGCGGTTTTGATACCCTTGAAAATTTTGGTTTCCTTGGAAACCACCTTGATTGAAGTTCCCTTGTTGGAACCCTTGCTTGTTGTTGAAGTTGCCTTGGTTATTTTGCTTGAAATTGTTGCAGGGTCTTTGGTTACCCACAAAACCTTGGTAACTTTCATTGTTGTCCCGTAAGGGAGGTGGAACATAGGGACGATGTTGTTGTTGATGTTGAAGTGCTTGTTGTTGAGGGACTTGATTGGAAGCTTGGTATTGATTAGAGTAGGTGGCACCTTGCTTGAACGCTTGAAAGGCGTTCACTTGCTCAATACTCCCTCTACAATTCATAGGGTCATGACCAACGATTTCACAAGTGTCGCACATCCCAAAGTAAGGTGTAGGAGGTGCGAACCCCAAAGCATTCACTTCTTGAATCGGTTAATGGTGGGATGAACTAGAGCCTTGGACTTGGTTGAGGTGGCTTTGGAGCTTCTTGTCAATAGTCTCCATGTGTATTTTAAGTTGATGCTCCAAGGTCAATGCTTAACTTAGTGATAGCATCGACCTCATGCATGCCTCCTCGGTGTGCCTTCCTAGGCCTAGAGTATTGCGAATTATGCACCGCCATCTCTTCGATTCTCGCCCATGTTTGGTCGTCATCGACCTCGGTAAACCTACCATTGGAGCCCATGTTGAGAATGGCTCTCGAGTCCTCATAAAGTCCATTCCAAAATTGTTGCACTAAGAACCATTGTGAGAGTCCATGATGAGGGCACGATCTTACCAAAGACTTAAACCGCTCCCAAGCTTCATATAGGCTCTCTTCATCCCTTTGTTGGAACCCGGTGATGGAGGCCCTAAGCAAGTTCGTCTTTTCCGGAGGGTAAAACTTTTGGTAGAACGCCAAGACAAGCTTTTTCCAAGTGTCGATACCCATGGTTGCCCTATCGAGACTCTTGATCCATTGCTTCGCTTTTCCAATAAGAGAAAACGGAAAGAGTACCCAACGAATTTGGTCTTGAGTAACCCCGGTTTGAGATATAGCGTCACAATAATCGGAGAAGGTCTCCATGTGTTGGTGCGGGTCTTCGGTGGGCAAACCACTAAATGGGCTCCTCTCCACAAGTTGGATAAATTGAGTCTTTGCCACAAAATTCCCGGTATAGGCTTCCGGTAATGCACTCGGCCCCGGCAAGACATCTTCCGTGAAGGTGGAGTGAGAGGAAAACTTAGGCATTCTTGGATGTAAGGGAGAAGATGGTGGTGTAGATGGTGTTGATGTAGATGAAGAGGGGGAACTAGGAGAAGAATCACCGAAGGGATTGATGAAGGTCCCTCCGGCCGTCTCTCGAGGTGAATTGCTCAAGTCGGCTTCTTGGGCTTGCCCTTGATGAGTATTTCTTGCGCTCGGTTGAGAGATCCTAACTCGATTAATCGTCCGTTGGCGAAAGGCTCGAAAGAGTCTCTCCGGCTCTGGATTAAAGAGATAGAAGTCGCCTCCCCTCCTAGGCATACACTACACACTAGAACAAACGTGAGAACGCCTAGTGCTTTATGGGCACTAGGCAACGACAATAACAAACACAACTAGAGACAAAGAGAAAAGAAAGCTAAGGAAAAAAGAGAAACTAAAAAAATATTCACAAGAGAAGATGGGAGAACACAAAGAGGGGTAACTAAGTCTAGAAATAAGCAAACTAAATCTAAACAATGCACCGTCCCCGGCAACGGCGCCAAATTGATGGTAAGAGATTCGTCACGTCCCTAGCCGATCAATATAACACCGACTAACCTAGTGAGTAGCTAGGGCAAGTCGGGATCGTATCCACGAGGACGGTATATCAAGGTTTAGACTATGTCGGCCTACAACGAGACTAGATTACCAAACAAACACAAAGAAGCGATAAATGGAAAACTATTAAGGAAGTGGAGTAAGAACTAGACTAATGATCGATCTAATAAATAAACTAGAAGAACTATGACTAACTAAGACGATGGATCAAATATGGAAAGAAGTGGGGTAGGTCGGGTTCATAGGAGTAGAAGGGTAATTGGGGTGATCAAGGGTATAGGTGTCTCTTAGTTACTAGAGTCGGTCCGGGCTCTCGCAACTTAGACCGATGTCAAGGTGGGTCCGGGATCTCGCAACTTAGACCCTAGTCCGCGCTCTCGCGACTAAACTATTCTCAACATTTCCACAAAATAAGCAATCAATAAGAAGATGAACACAAGCATGGGAAGCATGGCCACTACAACTCACACAAGCATATCAACAAACACATAGAGTGCCTACAATGTGACTAACAACAAAGATATAACCTTTTCCCCTTAATCGACCCTAATCATCCATAATCTACCCCTAATCCCCCTACTAACCCCACAAGAAGACTACTCACTCATTATCATGAATAAAACAACCATAACAAGAGAAAATATTATCACTAAACAAACATCCATAATGATTAACAAGAACAATGATACTAACAATATGAAAAGATTCAAACAAGATTAAATAAACAAGATTTAGAGTTAGAAATATTATACCAACACTAGGAAGATGAAAAGATGCAATCTTGTACAAATAAGAACCCAAATAAAACCCAAGGTTGTCAAGCTTTGAGAATTCTTCAAGAACTTCTTAATACAAGAACTAATTACAATGATTAACTAAGAATTAAAGAGAGATTAAAACTAATGAGTGAGAGTAAATCTAGGGTTTTAGATGCTAATGGAGTCTTAAACTAATCTAGGGTAAGATAAGATGTCTATGAATTACAAGAAGGGAGTATATATATGGGTACAAGAATGAAGGAGAAGAAAAGAAGAAATGCGGGTGAGCTTTAGCCCATCCCGACCGGGACGGATCATCCCGATCGGGAAGGGTTCTGCCATCCCGATCGGGAAGAGCTCAACCCGACCGGGGAGGACCCACAGTGGCGCTTCTAAATGTTCATCCCTTCCCGACCGGGAAGGGTCTTGTATGCCTTCCTTAAACGCTCTTTGGTCCTTCCTTGCCTCTCATGGGCTTCGCGCCGATTCTCGGGACTCGGGATCGGGTCTCGGAGGCTCGGGATTGGGTCCCAAGGTCTCGGGGTCGATTCCAAGGCCTCGAGTCATCGTTCCTTTATCTCGTTGGCTTCAAAATGTGTATGTATTGAGTCGGAATCGCTCTCTTCCAAATTGGTCTCGGGAACCTGAAACGAACTAAAGGAAGCATAAGAAGCCCATGAATCGCTCCAAAGGAGCGATTCCACAAGGAAAAAGGGACCAAAACACAACAAATAGGCACTACAAACTACACTTATCACCCCTAGTGCTCAATAGGATCGAACACCTAAATTGACTCGGTTTAGTCGACTGACATACGGAGAAGAAGGACTGCAAGTGCATGGACTCAGAGGCCCCGCTAAACCGAACATGTCCCATACACTGCTAAGGCAAAGGTCGGAAGGTATTCCGCCCCCAAAGATATCCGATATAGAGAGTGAGAGCTGATCAATGCCCTTGTCTATGTATGCGCACACACCCAATCCATACTCTTGGTCTCGGGAAAGAGAACCTTTACACAACCGAGCACCTCAATGGCAACTGGACGACTACTACTCTACCGAGAAACTAATAAAGAGTTGGTTGCCCATTTACTTCTTAGCATTTTCTCGCACCGGCAGGATGCATCATGGCCTCCCATGAGCAGTGACTCCGAGTGTCGTAGTCTACTTTCGAAGCTGTCTTCTATCACATCGCCTTCTAAACTTTACCAAGATAGCGTTCAACACGAAACGTAGGCTGAATTTGGGTGTCTTATAAAGACAGAGTCTCTGGAATATCGAGCTCAGCGGTCATCGTGGGGCACATGTCTGATGACCAGAGGGATGAAACAATACCGGGTTCCATAAGGATGACCGGTCTGTGGGCTGTGTATTGACTCGGAACAAGTCATTACAACATGGAATGGTGAAGACGACTCAGAGGGTACTGCCAGGGCACATGTTCATTTTCACCATGACTGGTGTCGTTAACATCGTTCCTGAAAACGTGTCTGATCACCGGCTTAGGTAACACACCGACTAGAAGTACGGTTGTTCCTATGGAATTTAAGTATGTCGATTTTAAGATTAACAAACATTATCAATCGTCGTAAAATTTATCTTAACTGATAGCTTTAGTATACTGATGTAAGAGATTTGGAACATTTTATTTGAGATATATTATTTGAAGCGTTCATTAGTTGAGATTTGATTAAAGATGGGTTCCTTTATCCTGACTTGGTCTATGTTGACTTAAAAAGCCAAAGTTTGACCAAGATAGACTAGTCAACCCTTAGTTTTGACTTAGTCACTAATTAATCCTTAAGTGCTTATTATAAAGTTTAAGTGTTGTTTTGCATATTTAAGCATTGTTTAACTTAGTACTTTTGAGTTATTCGTCTTTTAGTACTCTATAATTTTTGGGCACAAGTATTTAGTACATTTATTGTTCAAGTGTACGTATTTAGTATTTTTATACGATTTCGTATTTGTACAAGTATACCTATCTCTTAAAGCCTATTTATACTTAGTAAAATATTTCAAACATCAAATAAATCAATAATAATTATAAAAATCATTTTTAACCTTATTAGGTATCATATTTCTCAAAACGTAGAGTTTTGCAAAAGCAACTTTAAGTAATAACGAAACCGATAATATTATTAAGGATACTAAATGAGTCATTTTTGAAATGTTATTTTAAAGTTTCGATTTTCATACTCTACATACTTTTATAAGTTAGGTTTCCAGATATAAAGTCATTTTTCAAAAATAATAAGGTTTATTATTTTTAACAAATTAAAAACGAAAACAGTACGGTTTTCAATACTTTCTTTTAAATCGTTTTAAATACTTAAACGTCATTAAAGTGAACCAAAATTTTATTTTGGATACCTATACTTGTACATAACTTATACCTAGAAATTTAGATTAAAATACTTTATAAATGTTCTTAAATAAAATATTCTTTCCAGATCTGACCCATTTTAGTACAAATTTTATAAATGAAAATATATATGATGGATTCATATGAAATTTGACATACACATCTTAGGAATCATCAGGAACATAACATAAGTTTTCCAAGTCCAAAAGAAACGTTTAACATCACGAAACATATCATTTTCTCAGACAGTACATAAAATCATACAGTACCAGTTTACGAAATAAATCATTACTAAATATATATTTTTATAAAAACTTACTTTTCATATTTTTATCATATTCTAGACATTCATATCTACCTTAGCTTCTTTCTTTGATTCTTTCGACGGATACTAGAATGGTCTTAATCCCAAAAGATTTATAAAAAAAAAAGGCTTCCTGGGTTTGTTGATGAAAGAAAGCTTAAAGTGCGCCTTCCTTTCATAGCTACTGTGAAAAATCGAGGTCTGGTGATATAACGCTACTTCCATGAAGGAATCTAAGGCTAATTCGAAACATATTAGAAAAATCGTAAACATACATCACACATCACAGAATCCATTTTACAGCATGTATTGTTAAGTGATAAATCAACAAATAGTTAACTTTAAACTTGGTGATCTAATGATTTAGTCCTAAACATGATGTTATATGTTAGTTAGAGTCTAAACACTATACTACGAGATTTGAGGGCGAAGAAAAGTTAGGTTACCTATTAGCAATTCTCCGGATCAACTGTGAAATCAAATATACTAAGATCGAAGCCCCCTTCCTCTTGCTCCTCTTCATGAATAAGTTAGAAGAACACACAAACAAAGTAAGTTAGTAAATATAATAGGAATAAGACTTAAAAATAAAGAGTATAAGGTAAGGAAAAGAAAGAGTATGTGCTGTTGAGATATGGTGGTGTAAACACCTTAGAACTTAAAAGAACTTGTATGATTTTCTTTGGTTTTTAGATGGATCTTTGAAGGAGTGTTTAAGTGAGTGAATGGATGAGTAAATGAAGAGAAAATGGCTGGTTATAATCACACAAGTCGTGCATTAGATGGGGGAGCAAAGGGTGGACAAGAACTTGACAATTACCAAAAGAAGTTAAGCATACTTTAAGAGGTACATACCCTATTTGGTGTTTTTGATTAGAAAGGCATATTTTGAGGCTTGGACTTCAAAGTGACGATATGGAATACCTTAGGGTGATGTTTTTGAGTTTATTTGGTCACACCATGGTTAGGAAAGAAGTACGGAAATCGAATGTCGAGAAACGATTCGTCGGGTGACGATTTTCGTAGTAAAGGAGCTGTCCAGTACAATATTTTTATGATGAATTTATAAATTGTAATTTGAATATTACCATTGTGTAGATCTTGGAAAATTAATAAAGTTAGGCTTTTGAAACGCCTCAATCGGAGTCCGTATGAGAAAATAGGAACCATTTTACGAAATCGCGCAGAATTTCGATAACGATAGGAATTTCAGTTTTGCAAACAATGAAGTGAAATAGAAAGGTTCCAAAGACAAAAGAATTGAATATTACTATATAAAATATTTTGTATACGGCCCATTTCCGATGTCAGAGTTTATTGGGCTCGTCCCTTTGCATTACGATACCGATACCGACATTATCGGATACCGTGTATTGAATGACTCTCGTTGCCAATGGATTCGGACATCCGGAAACCATGGTTCTGAGTAAGGGGTGAGGGTACGTGTTGGGAAGTTCACTAAGAACACCCAATCCCGCCCGCACTTAGCGGCCTTTACTAAGATATCGTTCGTTTTTGGTGTACATGCGTTAGTTCGACGGTTGAATGATATGCAAACATTATTTTCCTAAGCATGTGAGAAAAATAAAATGGGTTGCTAAGTCGTTTAATGCATATTAAACTAATAACGTCAAAGTTATTTTAGCATGTGAAGTTCGTTTTAGTCTAATAAAACGATAAAAACAAATAAAAATAAAATTGCTTCAAACACGAGAAAACGAGTTAGTAACGATGAATAAATCGAATAAAGATGTAAATAAATAATATGCATGATTTTGGAAAAGGTTTATGACACGTGATGGATTAACCCGTGTTGACCGAGGTCGAAAAAAGTATTTATCGAAATATGTCGCGAAAGTCGCATTTTAATATAAGGTTCGAAAGGAATAAAAAAATAGAAAAGCGAAGAAACGAAAAAAAATAGGCTCGGCGAACCAGGCTGCTGCGCGAGTCGCCTGACAGGCGCGCGACTCGCGTGGCAGCCTGTTCGGGTTTTTTTTGTTTGTTCGAAAATCGTTAATTTTTATAAATCGCGTACAAATACGGATTAATTTATACTCGATTTATATTTTCGATATTCGTCGTATTCGATACTCGATTATGAAATCGATATCGAATAGTCGGAATGACTTTAGAAAAAGTTTGTTTTGAACGAAAAGTGAAAAAAAGAATTTTGAACGAAAAAAATGTTAATTCTCTCCGCGTTTAAAATCATCGAATTTTGTAAAAAAAAAGGTAATGATTTTATTAGCATCAACGAGAATTAATCTAATTTAGTTCTTGTGGATACGATATTCGATTAGAGAATCGGTATCGTATTTTAAGAATGTTATATAAAAAATAGTTTTTTTTTAGTATCGATTATTAGAAATAAAAATATGCAACGAACGACCCATATTAATAATATGATACGACCGACGACCCGTAAAAATAAAGTGACGGACGAAAAAAAAATGAAAAAGACGTGAGAGAGGGAGAGAGGAAGGAAAAGAGCGGGGTTTGATTTACACCCTCAACCTACATGCTTTGTTTTCTCGGTATAAGGCTCGTCGGACGGTGGCTTAGGCACGGGAGCGTCGAGATGATGCGGGTGAGTTAAGGTGGTGCGGATTTTATGTATATGAAGCGTCGGGTTCGGCCGGCTGGATGGGTCGGTTTCGCCGGTATTTCGGGATGGTATTTGGGTATTCCTTCGGATGTATGTCGAGACTATATTTTTGCTAGATATCGAGTATGTGTGTGACTAATAATTATTGTGTATTGATCGATGATTTTTTTCTGTGTGTGTGTCTTTGTCGTTTGTGTTGAATATGAGGTCCTATTTATAGGAGTCGAGGTAGTCTTGCTTGTGTGACAAGAAATACCGGTTTGGATAGGAAACACGAGAGTTCAAAAGGGAACGAAAGTCTCGTTTCTTGGTGGAGAAGCCAAGTATTTTGGCTGAAAAGGGGATATCTCGGCTGTCTTAGCCGAGTATCTGAGCTCGGGTTGTAAACTGTTTCGGTTTCCGGATAGAATTCCTACTTGAGATCGAATTCTATCCTTAAACGGATTTGTTTAATATTTTTTGAAGATGATTTTTGTAGTATTTGGGACCGGATCAGCCGTGTGAAGTGTCACGGCTGACTCGTGTGTCTCGAGGATATTTTTCGACCGGGTTTTGACTCGGTCGTAAAAAGACGGTTTTACCCCTGGTGTCGGAATCGACCCAAATTAGTCTCATTTGACTCGAAACGACCCACTGAGCCTGGATTTGAGGTTGGTTTTGTAAGATTTGTATTTCGTAATAAGCCTAAACCAAATGTCCATGATTTGTACGTTTGCGTCCGATCATCATCGGGTGTTTGGCGGGACCTACTATAGACACCTGGCGGTCAAAATGTGGGTGTCTACAGAGCCCCCACTCTGACTGAGGCTTGGACAAGGCGAAAGTCAGAGTAGCTACCAGGCCAATCAAGGATTAAGACCTGGCAGACTTCCGATCGGGTCGTTTAGAGTCCATTAGACTTGCGTCGGTGGGGCTCGCCAGCCATAAGATAGAAATCATACCTGGGTAGATGTCAATAATGGCGCGGGGACTTCTACTAAAAAGTCTTGGGTGTGTCTGTTTACAGACACATCCATCTTGGAATGGTGCGGGAGCTTCATTGGAAGCTGTGGGTATACCGCTTACTGATAACCCTACTCGGAATAGCGCGGGAGCTTCCATTAGAAGCTGGGGATGTACCGCTTACTGATACATCCGATTCTGCAGTAAAAATGTTGCTTGAATTTTCACTGGGAATTTTCTTTTGAGAATTCTCCGGGAGTCTTAGGATACCTGTCTGTTTTGCATGCAACATTCAGATAAAACATCGACTCATGCTGGGGAAGAAAATGATTTTTGATTGATTTTTGGAAGAAGAGATTTTTCCGAAAATTTCGGAATTTTTTTTTTTTAAAATGGCGGAAATTTTGGAAAATTTAGGAAGAAAAAGGAATGCTTGGGATGACTTGATTCCTGATCAGATTCTGACATGGATTCCTAAAATCTCCTGGTTAGGCCTGTATGCCTAGGTGAAGTAGGGAATATCGCAAAAATCCCTATTCCAGGGGTGACTAGGAGAGGGGATTTATCTATTATAAATAGAGAGTTCTTGTCCTTAATCTTCTCATATTCCAACCCAAAATATTTCCTTCTTATCTTAAAATCCCTTTAGGCTTCTTAAGATAAAACAAAACTTTCTGCTATGGGTATCGAACATCTGACCGCGATGCTTCACGCGTGGGCCCAGGATTTCCGAGATGGAGATAAGGTTCAACTTACTCAGATGGGAATTGTGGCTTTGTTCCCGCTCCAGCGACTTAAGGTGGATGCACATTTCTTGGATGCTTGCTTAACCTTCTGGCATACTACCCACCATGTTTTCGCTTTTCCCCGGGGAGAAATATGTCCCCTTCCTGAAGAAATTGCTGCTGTAGGGGATTGGTGTCCCAATGCTCACCTTGCTATTCCTCCTTTTTATCCCGATCCAAGGAGGAGATTGAGGGATTTTCTTGGGTTGTCTCATGCTGAGACTTCCCGTATGATAAAGGGAAATTCTGTTTCCTTGTTTGACTTAGCTGATAAATCCATGGACCCAAATGGTCCCAGAATTTCTTCTATCCATAGGCGTAGGGCCTTCGCCTTCTGTATGCTGCACCGATATGCCTTCGAAGGTCGGATGGATGCTGACTCATGTTTAGGGGAAATCAGGCTAATCAGCATAGTGGATCAAATGGAGGCAGGTTACAGCCCAGCCTGGCTGATAACTGGGGAGTTTATCATGGGCCTTGATGCGAGGAGACTTGATCCAGATCGGCAATTAACGGGCAGCATTCGCCTTCTACAGGTATTTGACCCCCTTTTTTTCGAAAAATTAATTTTTTAATTCCCGAATTTTTTTGATTTTTCCAAATTTTTGAATTTTCGATTTTTTCGAAATTTTTATTTTTTGAATTTTCCGAAAATTTTGATTTTTTTTTTAATTTTTTGATTTTCCGGAATTTTTGATTTTTTTTTTTGATTTTTCGAAAGTTTTTGACTTTTCGAAATTTTTTACAGATTTTGTTATCCGAACGCCTGTCGATTATAGAGCCCCCGGTGAGCATACCCGGATATCGAAGCTGTCAGATAGGCTCACGGTCTCGACGAATAAGCTCCAGTCATCACATAAATCGGAAATATTGGGATGAAGAGCTAAAATTCCATGGCGGGCCCTTGATTAGGTGGAACGTGATCTGGTGGTTCCTCTCGAAGATGACGGGCCTAGCTAAAAGAGATAAAGCCCGTTACCTGGTGATCTTGTCCTTGGACTGGACCGTCCATATTTACCCAGATCGTCTTCTAAGGCAGTTTGGTTCGTTCCAACAGATCCCCGAAAATGAAGCAATTATTAGCATTTCGCTCCAATTGACGGACGCTATGTGTGACACGTGGTTACAACGCTGGTTTACCCGTGTCATGTTGACTATACCTCGCCCTTGTCAGACCGCCTGGGTTTCCGAATCATATCTCAAGTGGGCTTCTGAAGAATCTAAAGAGGCCCGTGAAGCTTTAAAGACCGATGAGGCTTTTGACTTAGCCCGTAGAGAATCGGTGAAGGACAATAGATGGTTTTTTGATGAGGAAACTCCAACTACCTTTGTCGGGCCGGAGTCAGGTTCTAAGTCAAAGACTAAGACTCGAGCTAAAGAGACCGGTGCTAGTGACTTAGAGAGAAGACTCGGACCAAAGCTAGCGGTCCGAGACAGACTTGGGCCGCGGGAATGGTTACCCGAGAGGGCAAGGGCCCGGCTAGGACCGACTGAGGTGACCGGGGAATCAAGTTCGAAGAAACGAGGCCGGGTTAAGGAGATTCCCTTGGTGATTCGGGAACGTTCACCTCCGTGTCGACGCCGGTGGACCGAGAAAAAGACCAAGGACAAGGGAAAGGGAAAAATGCCTTAGATTTTTTTATTATTTAGATATTAGTACTATTTGCGTGTTTTTTTTTATAACTGGATTTTTTTTGAAATAAATAAAGGAAGTTTATAAAAACCGTTCCTGTTTTTTTCGATTGCAGTGGTTGTGCCCTTTTTGAGGAGCTGCCTACGTATCCACAAATAGTGGAATCAAACCAAACGTAGTTCAGATTTTAAATTGCAATTTCGAAATACATCAAGACTATTGGTTCAAGATGTTTATAACAGTAGAATAAGTAATTCTAACTTTTGACTTGTCTTTAAAAGTTTATTTTTGAAAAGATATTTTTAATAAACTTTTGCAAATGACATTAAGAGAAACGAGTTCAAGGGTAATAACGTTTCAGCTGGTCCAGGTTAGTTGGGTTAACAAACTCGTTCCCGTCCAGATCTGTTAGCATTACTGCTCCGCCCGATAAAATCTTCTTTACCAGATATGGTCCGGCCCAGTTAGGTTTGAATTTTCCCCTTGGGTCTACTAGTAATAAAGCCCGTACAGACTTGAGAACTAAGTCTCCTTCTTTGATGTTTCTGGGCCTTACCCTTTCGTTGAAAGCCCGTTGGATTCTTTTCTGATAAATCTGTATGTTATTGAGGGCACGAGATCTTCGTTCGTCTAAAAGGACTAACGAGTCATATCGTGCTCGAACCCAATCGGCTTCGGGTACTTGACTTTCGAGCAGGATTCTGAGTGACGGTACCTCTAACTCGACAGGTTGGACTGCTTCCATCCCATATGTAAGGTAATACGGTGTTGCCCCGGTCGCAGTACGAATCGAGGTTCGATATCCCCAAAGGGCAAACGGTATCTTATCGGGCCAGTCACGATAATTGTCAGCCATCTTTTTGAGTATGGTGACAATGGTTTTGTTAGCTGCTTCCACCGCTTCATTGGTTTGGGGTCGGTAGGGTGAAGACGTATGTCTTTGGATCTTATACTTGGCTAACAGGGCCGCCGTTTCGGCTTGAAAGTGGGTCCCGTGGTCACTGATGAATTCATGAGGGATCCCATACCGGCATATTATCTTATTTTGGATAAATTTGGCAACATGGCTGGCGTTGAGAATACGGTAGGATTCTGCTTCGACCCATTTGGTGAAATAGTCGATTGCTACCAAAATGAAGCAGTGTCCTCCGGTTCCCGAGGGGTTTATCTTTCCAATTATATCGATTCCCCACGTTGAAAACGGCCAGGGTGACGTCATGGTATACAGCAGGGATGGTGGTATATGCTGTACATTAGCGAAAATCTGGCAATTATGGCAATGTCTGACGTAAAGATGACAATCGGTTTCCATGCTGTTCCAGTAATATCCGAGTCTCATGATCTTTCGGACTAGCATCTGGGCGTTCATGTGAGGACCACATTCGCCGTCATGTACTTCGGTCATGACCTTCTCGGCATTACCCTTATCGACACATAAAAGGAGAGCCCCCTGTGGTGTCTTTTTGTAAAGTTGTCCGTCATTTGTTCGGACGAACTGGGTCGCTAGCCTACGCAAGGCCTTTTTGGCTCGATTGTCGGACCCGGGTGGATATTCCCTGGTTTTTAAGTATGTCTGGATTGCTTTATACCACGGCTCGAGATCAGGTATCTCGATATCCTCGATGTCATGGTCAGCTGTGTTATCCACCAGTATATCGGCATGCTGGTCATGTGATCGGGAATATTTAGTAAAGATGCCAGTTTTGAAAGTGCATCTGCGAACTGATTTTCTTCCCGAGGTAGGTATACATACTCTACCTTTTGAAACTGTTTCTCGAGATCCATCTCGATATCCTGCCGTTGAGAATGGGCTTTTCGAAAAGGTACTTGATCGGATCCATTCTTGACAGTACCTGTACCTCGTAGCTGAGCATGTAATGTCGGAGCTTCTTAGTGGCCCAGACTAAAGCTAAACATGTCTTTTCGAGCATGGTGTATTTACACTCGTACTCTAGAAACTTCTTGCTGATGTAGTATATGGCTCGTTCTTCGGAGTTGACCGTTTGAGCTAGCATAGCCCCCATGGCTGTCTCTGTCGTGGTTAGGTACAGCGACAAAGGCAAACCGGGTTGAGGTGGCATCAGGACCGGCGGTGAAGACAAGATTTCTTTGATTCTGTCAAAGGCTGCTTGACACTTGTCGTCCCATAGTAACCGTTCCCCTATTTTCAGCTTCTTGAAGATCGGTTCACACACCATGGTTAGCTTTGAAATGAACCTGCTGATGTATTGGACTTTTCCGAGAAACCCTCTTATTTCCTTTTCGGTCTTAGGAGGTTGCATCTCGGTGATGGCTTTAATCTTGGCTGGGTCGACTTCGATACCACGTTGGCTGACGATGTGACCCAGTAATTTGCCAGAGGTTACCCCGAAACTGCATTTCTGAGGGTTTAATCTCATGTTGTATTTGTGTAATCGGGTGAAAAATCTTCTCAGGGCGGTGATGTGACCGTCCCTGTCCTTGGATTTGACGATCATATCGTCTACGTAAACTTCCACTTCTTTATGCATCATGTCATGTAATAAAGTTGTGGCGGTTCGTTGATAGGTGGCCCCGGCATTGATGAGACCAAATGGCATAACCGTATAGCAATAAGTACCCCAAGGTGTAATGAAGGTGGTCTTATCCATATCTTCCTCTGCCATTTTTATTTGATTGTACCCGGCATACCCGTCCATGAATGATAGAAGGGCATGGTCAGCTGTGTTATCCACCAGTATATCGATGTGTGGTAACGGGAAATCGTCTTTCGGGCTTGCCTTGTTAAGATCCCGAAAGTCCACGCAGACCCGTACTTTACCGTCTTTTTTAGGGACCGGTACGATGTTCGCAACCCAATCTGGATACTCGGAGACTCGTATGAACCCAGCCTTGAATTGTTTGTCGACTTCCTCCTTGACCTTTAGGGACTATTCGGGCCTCATGCGTCGGAGTTTCTGCTTAACCGGTTTGAACCCTTCCTTGATCGGTATATGGTGCTCGGCTATTTCGCGGTCTATCCCCAGCATGTCCTTGTAGGACCATGCGAAGACGTCTTTGAATTCTTGAAGGAGATCGATGAATTGTTGTTTCTCCTCGGGATCTAGAGATAACCCTATCTTAAGCATCTGAGGTTCTAAGGTTGTTCCCACGTTGATGGATTCGGTTTCTTCGATTACCGGATTGCGGGATTCCCTTTGCTCTAGCTGCTCGATCAGATGTGGAGGTAAGGATACCTGTTCGTCGGGTTTCTCAATGTCATTGCACAGAATATTTTGAAAATTTTGAAAATGAGACAAGTCGTAAGCAGAACGGTTGTTATTATTCATAAATTAAGAGAAAAGCTCAAAAAGAGCTGCCATCTGATCACTAGTCAGTGGCGGGATAGGTAGGGTGCCGGGGACAGACCCCGAAGCACCAGGAAAAGCTAAAGGGAGAGGGGGAGCTACAGGACTGACCCTAGCACCAGACTCACTAGACTCGATCTCAGACTCTGACTCGGACTCAGACTCAGATTCTGGCATTTCTCCTTCCCCTGTGATCAGCTTGAAAGTCCTTCCTTGACTGTCAGTCCATTTGACAGTCTTCCTCCAGGCTCTCTTACCTGTCCCGGATCCGACATCCGAGATCAGCTTGGATGGATCAAAAGTGCGGCTGCGGAGAATGAGGCTAACCAGCTCCTCCTTCGGTGTCGGGGTCGCGAGATCCTCCACAAAAAGTAGCCCCAGTGCGGGCTTAGCATTCTTAGCATCTTCGGACTGGACAAGGGCGAAGATGTCATCGGGTATGTAGTTGCAGACCTGGGCCAAGTGGGTCCCAGGGCGTGTGGTTGGAGGGCGGTATAGGCCCGTTTGGACGGACTCGAACACTGGCGTGACGAAGATGACTTTACCGGTTCCGGTTTGGCCCATGTTTTCCGGGGTCAGGGTGTAGCCTAGACCGGTTTGAATCCTCCCGTTTTCGAGGACTTCGAGGATTTTTCCTGCGGGAAGATCGGGCCTTGATGTGACCCCTGGTAGGAAGCCCAAATTTTGTAACATCCGGTCCATGCTAACCGTAAAGTAGGGTCAGAAAAGGTATTCTTCTTCGATGGCCCCTATGAAGTCGAACCCCCAAAGATCTGTGCGGCCTGAGGTGTTGCAGTTAGCCACAGTCATAGGTGTGGCTTCTAGAGTGATGACGGTATCGTGCAAAGGTAGCTTGATCTTCCGATGCAGAGTGGAGGACACAGCCCTGGTCGAGTGGATCCAGGGTCTTCCTAGAAGAAGGTTAAAGGAAGAAGTCACGTCGATCACTTGAAATTCCAGCTCCTTCTCTATTGGGCCCGTTATGATAGTGAGTTTCGCGGCCCCGGCTACGGACTTTGGACTTCCGTCGAAAGCCTGAATGGTTTGAGTTGTAGGAATGTAGTCGGCCTCGGTGATACCGAGGACTTTGGCGGTCCTCAAGGGGAGGACGTTGACTGAGGACCCGTCGTCAATAAGGGTCATGGGCAGATATTTTCCACGGCAGATTACCGTGATGTAGAGAGCCATGTTGTGGGCTGGCCCAAATGATGGCAGATCAGCATTGGAGAAGGTCATGAGTGGGCCTTCTTCTTTAGCTTTCCCCTTTAGGTGGGGCAGAACCGTGGCCACCATTTCAGCTGGAGTAGCCATAGAGTTGATCTTGACTTGATCGAGGGCCTTAGTGAGTGCCTCTCGATGTTCCTGAGAGCTAACTAGGAGTTGCCATATAGAGAGGTCAACTCGAGTCTTGCTCAGCTGCTTCACCAGAGCCTTTTCAGTAGTTGGCGGCTCTTCCGGGGCGACCTTCGCTTTAGGCGGTGGTTCGGTGACGATGAGGGCGTGACTGCTGGTTAAGGCCTTGGACTTAACCTTCTGGATCTCCTCGGGCGTGATAGGGACGGCTTCTCCCTTAGTAAGATAGATGTCGTCTTCATCGTCGCACCAGATCCCGTTAATTTGTGGGATAAATGGGGAAATGAGATGTGAACAGTCTATGACTTCCCCGGAGAAGATGGCGTGGGTGGCCAACGGGTTGTCCTTGTTGTTGGGCTTGCCTCCAGGTAAGGGGATTTTCCCGCTTTCGATGAGATCCTGGATAAGATGCTTCAGTTTCCAGCATATCTCGGTGTCTGATGGTAAGGGATTCGTCACGTCCCAACCGTCAATAATATAACCGGCTAACCTAACTAGGGTAGATAGGGTAAGTCGGGTCGAATCCACGGGGACGGTAAGAGGCGTCTAGACTAGGTCGGCCTAAATACTAGACTAAGTCAACGGACTAAACTAAACTAGAGAAAGAGAAGAGGGGAGAAAACTAGACTATCACTATGGCTAAGGAGAAAGCAAACAAAGGACAACGGGCTAGGATTAGGTCGGGGTCAAAGGGGTAACGGAATGGTCAAGGGAGGACTAGAGCGAAGGAGGTAGTAGGGTAATCTAGGTCGGTCCGGGCTCTCGCAACTTAGACCCACCTAGAGGTTCATCCTATAACCCATCTCGGTGACACACATGACAAACGGGGTTCTAACATGCTATCGTGGCCTAGGTCGAATCCGGGCTCTCGCTACTTAGACCGGCCTAGGGATCGTCCTCACCGAGCTCTCGCAACTTTGTGAGGGGACCGAACCCACAACAAACTAACACCCACAAAAGAAAGGCAAGAAAAACAAGCATTCGTACATACTTAGTCATTCAAGCAATTCCACAAACATGTGATGTGCATCAAACAAGAGGAAGCCCAAATCTTCCACCAACAACTCCAACAAAACCCTTAATCACCCAATCAACACCCTAATCACCTTACTAACCCTAGCAAGAACACTACTCTAACATATCTAAAGGAAATACTAACAAAAACAAGGTAAACAAACTCAAACAACCAAACATACACAAACAAACTAGTGAAAACAATAAACAAGAACTAAAGATGTAAACTTGATGAATAATAAAGGATTAGGAGTAAAAGGAGAAGAGGATTGTACCATACTACAAAGGAAATGGAAAAGGAGAACACTTGTATATAAGAAAACCCAAATAATTCCACCAAGGTTGTCAAGCTTGATTGGATTCTTCAAGAAATCCAATAATACAAGATTAAACTAAGATTGGCTACTAATTACCGACTAATCTATACTATTCTAATCTAATCTAACCTAAAGTAGTCTAGGGTTTAGTCTCTAATCAAGTGCATCCATAAGATTACAAGAGGAAGGGTATATATAGGGTTACAAGTGGAAAGGAGAAGAAAGGAGCATTCACGGGCCTGAACTGGGCTCATCCCGGTCGGGATGAGTTGGTCCCGATCGGGATGAGATGGTCCCGAACGGGATGAGCTCATCCCGGTCGGGATGGTCCCAAGTCAGCAGCAGTTCCTTTTGTGCACCCCATCCCGGACGGGATGAGGCCTTCCCGACCGGGATGGGTCTTGTAGGCCTCCAATAAGAACTTTTTGGTCCCTCCTTGATTCTCATGGGCTTCCCATCGATTCTCGGGACTCGGGATCGGGTCTCGGAGGCTCAGGATTGGGTCCCAAGGTCTCGGGGTCGACTCCAAGGCATCGAGTCATCGTTCCTTTATCTCGTTGGCTCCAAAATGTGTATGTATAGAGTCGGAATCGCTCCAACTCTTCCAATTCGGTCTCGGGAACCTGAAACGAACTAAAGGAAGCATAAGAAGCCCCTAAACCGCTCCCAAGGAGCGATTCTACAAGGAAAATGGGACCAAAACACTACGAAATAGGCACTACAAATGACACTTATCAGTGTCGTGTCCCTTACCCTGATGGTATTTGCAGTAGGCTTGGGCGTCGTAAAATTTGGAGCGACGCTCAACTGGAGGATCAGGTGTTGGGCCTATCGGGGCGATGAGGCCTTTTGATGAGAGCCTTTGTAAGGCATTCGCATAGGTAGTACCTATGTCGGTGAATACTCGGGGCGTGGCATTCTTCTTGGATGGGTTATCAAGTAGATTTACCTCGTCAAAAATACTACGAGTAGCAGCGGCGGATGTGGGCTTGCTTGTTGATGAGCTGGCCCCTTGGTATCCCTTGGTGGAGGCCTTAGTGAGGCTTTCCATCCTTAGATCATCCTCGATTCTTGTTCCCATTTCGGTTAGGATCGCGAAACTAGGTATGATGGCGTACCGGAGATGGATCCGGTAGGCGGGCAGGAGATTCTTGACAAAGGCTTCAACTAGGACTTTTTCACTGGGCTTATCGACCAGTTTGACGCTCTCAGCCCTCCAGCGTTGAAGGTACTTTGTAAACCCCTCCTTTGGTTCCTGGGCCATTACTTCCAGGGTGCGCATCGTGGTTTGGATCTCCGCATTGTCGGCGTAGTTCCGAGCGAATTCCGTTGCTACGTCGTCCCAAGACTTGTATTTCTTGGCGTCGAGCTTATAGAACCAGGCTTTCGAGTGCTTCTCTAACGAGGAGGCAAACAGATGCTTGAACATGTCTGACTTGACTCCTTTTAGGGCCATAAACTCTTTGAAGGCCCGGATATGTAATACCGGGTCTTCGGTTCCGTCGAACATCGGAAGGCCTGTCAAGTTGAGATTGGCAGGCAGTTGGTCGGTCAGGGGAGAATAGGTTCGGGCATTCTCCGTATGGATCGAGTTGTGGGTCGACAAATGGACCTGCTCTTGCAGTTTGAGGACTACGCTAGTCAATTCGGCTAAAGGCCCATGAGCTTCATCTTCACCCTTCGGCTTGTCCTGTTTTATGGCGCTAACCCGGGTAACAATGACGATCTGGTCGCCCCTGATTTGGTCGAGTTGTTCTTGGATCTTGGCCAGAGAGGTGTTCAGTTGATCGATAGCGTCCTTAGTCATTGTTCGGGTGTGAGGTGGCCTGTCTGTAAGAACACCGTGTAATCAGAATCGAACCCAGATCGAAAGGTGCATCCCGAGCAAGAAGAAGAGACGACTAGACTCGGAAATAGACTATAAACCGACTCCTAGACGGGTGACTCATGGACGGTGGGCTTTCTTTAGGATTTCGGCAGAATGGGCCTAGTCCCGTGTGAAGAAAGACCTACGTGTGAGCTATTCCCCAGACATTGGACTCGATTGTGTAAGTGGGCTTCCCTTTGTAGCAGTTCGTCCTACGTAGGTGGGCCGTGCCTTGACTAATAGGCGGACTTGGGATGGGGTGGAAACCCGTGATGTAAGATCGACGGAGTTTCGACGCTATAGACTCTAACTACTTATGACAAGACCCAACACTGCTAAATACGGGAAGTCCTAAGAAGAAGAAGGTCTGAAAAGAGGATTTGAATTTGAAAAGCCCGAGCAAAGTCGGATTGGAAGGCCTGATTTTTTTTTTAAAATCGAAAAAAAAATGGTTTATCGGGCCGAGTTTTGAATTTTTTTTGAAAATTTTGGACAGCATACCGGCTAGAAAATAGGCTATTTTGAGTCAAAATCATAAGTCCTAAATTCGGTAGCTTTCCGGGTTTGAAAAATGGATAGTTTTCGGAAAAAAATGCAAGTTTTTGAAAACGATGGTTTTTTTAAAAGATGAGACACGGACCTTTCTTTTCGAGTCTCACCCTAGGGATGCCGATGGTAAGTGACTCATCAGTTGATCCCCAGCGGAGTCGCCAAATTGTGGACATGACATAGGTCCACCCCGACGCGGCCACGCGCGGGTTTGCGGAGGCGAATGAATCTCCATATGAGATGGTCAAATTGAAATTTAAATCGAAGTAGGAGTCGCCACCGAATTTTGTGGTTATTCAGAACCGTTCGAGCCCACTCTATGTCATAGTGGGCCATATACAAAATACGGCCCATTTTCGATGTCAGAGTTTATTGGGCTCGTCCCTTTGCATTACGATACCGATACCGACATTATCGGATACCGTGTATTGAATGACTCTCGTTGCCAATGGATTTGGACATCCGGAAACCATGGTTCTGAGTAAGGGGTGAGGGTACGTGTTGGGAAGTTCACTAAGAACACCCAACCCCGCCCGCACTTAGCGGCCTTTACTAAGATATCGTTCGTTTTTGGTGTACACGCGTTAGTTCGACGGTTGAATGATATGCAAACATTATTTTCCTAAGCATGTGAGAAAAATAAAATGGGTTGCTAAGTCGTTTAATACATATTAAACTAATAACGTCAAAGTTATTTTAGCATGTAAAGTTCGTTTTAGTCTAATAAAACGATAAAAACAAATAAAAATAAAATTGCTTCAAACACGAGAAAACGAGTTAGTAACGATGAATAAATCGAATAAAGATGTAAATAAATAATATGCATGATTTTGGAAAAGGTTTATGACACGTGATGGATTAACCCGTGTTGACCGAGGTCGAAAAAAGTATTTATCGAAATATGTCGCGAAAGTCGCATTTTAATATAAGGTTCGAAAGGAATAAAAAAAATAGAAAAGCGAAGAAACGAAAAAAAATAGGCTCGGCGAACCAGGCTGCTGCGCGAGTCGCCTGACAGGCGCGCGACTCGCGTGGCAGCCTGTTCGGGTTTTTTTTGTTTGTTCGAAAATCGTTAATTTTTATAAATCGCGTACAAATACGGATTAATTTATACTCGATTTATATTTTCGATATTCGTCGTATTCGATACTCGATTATGAAATCGATATCGAATAGTCGGAATGACTTTAGAAAAAGTTTTGAAAAAGTTTGTTTTGAACGAAAAGTGAAAAAAAGAATTTTGAACGAAAAAAATGCTAATTCTCTCTACGTGTAAAATCATCGAATTTTGTAAAAAAAAGGTAATAATTTTATTAGCATCAACGAGAATTAATTTAATTTAGTTCTTGTGGATACGATATTCGATTAGAGAATCGGTATCGTATTTTAAGAACGTTACATAAAAAAAAGTTTTTTTTTAGTATCGATTATTAGAAATAAAAATATGCAACGAACGACCCATATTAATAATATGATACGACTGACGACCCGTAAAAATAAAGTGACGGACGAAAAAAAATGAAAAAGACGTGAGAGAGGGAGAGAGGAAGGAAAAGAGCGGGGTTTGATTTACACCCTCAACCTACATGCTTTGTTTTCTCGGTATAAGGCTCGTCGGACGGTGGCTTAGGCACGGGAGCGTCGAGATGATGCGGGTGAGTTAAGGTGGTACGGATTTTATGTATATGAAGCGTCGGGTTCGGCCGGCTGGATGGGTCGGTTTCGTCGGTATTTCGGGACGGTATTTCGGTATTCCTTCGGATGTATGTCGAGACTATATTTTTGCTAGATATCGAGTATGTGTGTGACTAATAATTATTGTGTATTGATCGATGATTTTTTTCTGTGTGTGTGTCTCTGTCGTTTGTGTTGAATATGAGGTCCTATTTATAGGAGTCGAGGTAGTCTTGCTTGTGTGACAAGAAATACCGGTTTGGATAGGAAACACGAGAGTTCGAAAGGGAACGAAAGTCTCGTTTCTTGGTGGAGAAGCCAAGTATTTTGGCTGAAAAGGGGATATCTCTGCTGTCTTAGCCGAGTATCTGAGCTCGGGTTGTAAACTGTTTCGGTTTCCGGATAGAATTCCTACTTGAGATCGAATTCTATCCTTAAACGGATTTGTTTAATATTTTTTGAAGACGATTTTTGTAGTATTTGGGACCGGATCAGCCGTGTGAAGTGTCACGGCTGACTCGTGTGTCTCGAGGATATTTTTCGACCGGGTTTTGACTCGGTCGTAAAAAGACGGTTTTACCCCTGGTGTCGGAATCGACCCAAATTAGTCTCATTTGACTCGAAACGACCCACTGGACCTGGATTTGAGGTTGGTTTTGTAAGATTTGTACTCCGTAATAAGCCTAAACCAAATGTCCATGATTTCGAGCCCATATCCGAGTCGTTAAAGCACGTTTGCGTCCGATCATCATCGGGTGTTTGGCGGGACCTACTATAGACACCTGGCGGTCAAAATGTGGGTGTCTACACATGCGAATCAATTTAAATATATAAGACATGTAGTTTATATAGAATAAAGTAATACATAAATCATATGAGTACATGTGAATAGAATACAGTAAAGCATGGATCATGGATTCATAGAAGTGTCATATTGTAGACACCCGCATTTTGACTGCCACGTGTCTATGGTAGTCTCCGAAAAACACCCGATGATGATCGAACGTCAACGTGACTTAGTATACTCGGATTTGGGCTCGGAATCGATAATATCCGACATGGACTTTTAGTGGAGTAAAACTCTCACAAAACAGACCTCAAATCCAGGCCCAGTGGGTCGTTCCGAGTCAAATAAGACTAATTTGGGCCAAAACCGACACCAAAAATAATTCCCGTCTTTTTGGCGACCGGGTCAAAACCCGGTCAAAGACGAAACCGTCTCATAAATCAGCCAAGTTCAGTTGGCGCAAAGAATAAATTCAAAAAATAACAAAAAAATCAACCAAGTCAAACTTCCCTATTTTATCTCGATTTGTTTATCCACTCGATCGAGTGGAGCCTTTTTACCCGGGTTTGGCCCATTTGCGAAGGCACTCGATCGAGTGCACTAGGGCCACTCGATCGAGTGCCCCTAGGTCGAGGGGTGAAGTCTATAAATACCGCTTCACCCCCCCCATGCATTTCAGAACTTTTGAGCATTTTTAACCCTACATTTTTCAGCCATATTTACCCTACTTCAACCCTACATTCTACACAACAAACCTAAGCCAAAAACACACCATTTCCGAGCCTCTTTGACCCTCGGAAACCGACACACACACACATACATCCATACACACCATAACTCTCATACATCCTCGATACTCCCAAGCCGTGCCGCTATTTACGAGTCCATTTCCGAGGTCCTTACTAAGCATGTATGTTGAGGGTGTCCTAAACCCCGTTCTAATCTCTTTTGTCTTGCTTTATTTCCGTTTAATTCATCATATTTTTGTATTGCAATCATAATCGTCACAACACTAACACTAACATTTCTATATTTTTATATTTTCGTTTTATATCGTTTTATCGTCATTAACGTTAATAATACCGTGTATACGTAAACTAATATCAAAAATCGGTTTTAAAACGTTGGACTACGATGATCACTTTTGGTCCGTCTAATCCCTTTACGAGCAACGACGGAGATGGAGCCCTTTCGAGGAGCCCCGCCCCAATGTACTCAAGGGCGTGATTCGACCGTGATCGGTAGTAGTTGAACGGATTAAATTCCTTTTCCATAATTGGTACGAAACCCGTTGATACGAAAACCGACATCATGTAACCCGAGAAGGTTAGTTCCGATGTCGTGACGTAGAGGGATACATTTCGTCATCAATTCAAAATTTCCTAATCTAACGTAACGTTTTCCTAAAACCCCGGTAACGGTATCATAGTCGTTCGTACACGATTATAGTACCGGAGGCCGAGTTAAATACAAATCGTGCGATATTTGTATTTGACTCGGCCGATTATCGATTTCAAGTCATAAAACTGAGCGAGATACCACTCGTACAGGGGGCACTCGACCGAGTGCCATGGGCCACTCGATCGAGTAGCACCCCAAAAAGTGGGCAGTAGCCACGCTAATAACACACTCGACCGAGTCAGTCAATGACTCGATCGAGTGGGTCTCATAACCCACAATGCCGAGGGCTTGGACACATATTTCGAGCCCCTTTCTTTATCGACTTTAGACCATCATCCGACCCTCCTATTTTTCAAAACTCACACACATCACGACACGTAGAACGACTTTGACCACTTTGACGTGATAAGTCGGGACAAGACTACGGGACGTGAGATTAGGCTAGCAATATGCCGCAGTCTCATGTTCCCGTCCTTCGTTTAATATGCGACATAATGCGTATTTAATCGAGGTTAGTCCGCCTACATATTTTCGCGGTCTAGTTAATATACGGGTCCGTCCCTTTAATTATATCGCATTATTTTTATTTCATTTCTTTACATATTGTTGTATTGTGAACTCCGGGTTGTATTTCCGCCCGTGTAATTTGTACGTTATTTTTATTTACTTTCGAGCTTTGTTTATTTAATTGCTTTTACGCTTTATAAATGCACCTCGCATGCTAAATCATTTCGACCAATAATAAGATGCATTAAATGACGTAGTTAACGCAAAATTCACATGCTTAGACAAAACGTTGTTTGCATATCATTTAATTATTTTACTAGCGCGCGTACACGAACACGAACGGTGTCTTAGTAGAGGCCGCCTTGTGCGGGCGGGGTTGGGTGTCCTTAGTGGGCTTCCCAACACGTACCCTCACCCCTTACTCAGAACCTTTGGTTTCCGGATGTCCGAAACCCTTGGCGCACGAGAGTCATTCTTTACACGATTACCGGTATAGATGGTATCGGTATTGCAATGCAAAGGGACGAGCCCCATAAACTCTGAAATCGGAGTGGGCTTACTTTGTGTAAAGCCCATGACGACATAGAGTGGGCTCGTATGGTTCCGAATAATCACAAAATTCGGTGGCGACTCCATTTTGACTTAAATTTCGAACCCGAGAACAATCTTACCACGAGATTCATTCGCCTACCCAAACCCGCGCTTCGCCGCGTCGGGGTGGACCTACGTCATGTCCACAATTTGGCGACTCCGCTGGGGATACCTGATGTACCACATGTCATCGGGGTTCCCAGGGTGAGACTCGAAGAGAAATCGTTCGTAGAATAGTGTGCGCGCATTAGTTTAATGATTCATGCATAACCCATTTTTGCCCGGGCCGGTTACTTGTGACCGACGTCCCACTATACCACGGTGCATTCCTACATGGGTGCGCTAAAGACATCGATGGTGGAACTCGTCTCGGTTTTGCGGCATGTCCTAAGACCAACTCGGCTTAGGGAGTCCGTCCATCACACGAGAAAGCCATCATTGTTGGTATAGACCCTATTTTGACCGACCGAGACTTAGCGTAATGCATACATAAGCGTCGTTATAATGCTTGTTTGACTACGTGCTACTTGGTTTCCGTGTCATTTTTCAAAAACCGTCATTTCAAAATTGCATCTTTCCAAAAATACCCACCTTTTCGAAAAACCCGAAATACTGTCCATTTCGGGATCCATCATTCTAAAACGCCCAATTTTGAAAAACCCGAAATGCTGCCCATTTCGGGACTCACCTTTTCAAAAATATCCCATTTTCAAAACTCGGAATGCCGCCGAAATTTAGGATCAACGATTTGACTCAAAATATCCTTTTCTGTAGTCGGCATGCTGTCCGTTTTAATTCTCGAATTTCCACCCCCACCACCTTGATTTTCGGAATTTTCCTTTTCAAAATTCTAATCTCGGTTTTCAAAATTCCGTTTTCAGTTTTCAAAACTCTCGGAAGTTCGTTCATTTTGCATTCAAACCTCAACCTTTCCAAAACTTTCAACTGATTCCTAAAATAAACCTTCCTTATTATAGGACCTACCGTCTATCTGTGTGTCGGGTCTTTGCATAGTATGTAGAGGGTTTATAGCGTCGAAACTCCGTCGATCTCATATCACGAGTTTCCCCCTTTCCCGAGTCCGCCTTATCTGTCAAGGCACGACCAACCCGCGTAGGGCATACCCCTACAAAGGAAAGTCCGTCCATACACTCGAGTCAAAAGTCTGGGGAGTAATCTCACGTGGACCTTCCTTCGAACGGGACCAGGCCCACGAAGCCGAAATCCTAAGGAAGTCATACCACCCACGAGTCATCCGTTTAGATGTCTTTCTCGAGTCTTTTCCACTCAGTCCTTTCTTTTTGGGTCGCTCGGGATGTACCGTTTCCTTTGATTCCAAGACTGGGTTCGGTTTCTGATTACGTGGTGTTCTTACAGACAGGCCACCATCAACCAGACACACTCGCAGGATTGAAACTGCCTTAGCTGAACTGAAAACCTCCGTTGATGCCATGATCGAGAAGCAGGCCGACATCGATGCCCAACTGAATGAAATGAGAGCTGGGCAAGTTGCTATCGTCACTCGATTGGCTTCGGTGGAGCACAGGACTCCTACTACCGGAACTACCGGACCTTTAGCTGAACTGGTTAGCTCGGTCCGCCGACTGGAAGAACAAGTTCATTTAACTGGGAGTAACAACATTCACCGGGAAAACAGTCGGGAGTATAACCCGCTAAGTGACAAGCTGCCTGCAAACCTGAACCTCACCGGTTTGCCTATGTTCGAAGGAACTGAAGACCCGTTACTACATGTACGGGCCTTCAAGGAGTTCATGGCCATCAAAGGGGTGGACTCTACCATGTTCAAGAACCTCTTTGCTGCATCTCTTGAAAAGCACCCTCGAGCCTGGTACTACAGGCTAGACCCGAAGAAATACCCTACATGAGATGATGTGGCCACCGAGTTCGCTCGGAACTATGCTGACAACACCGAGATCCAAACCACAATGAGATCTCTGGAGGTTATGGCCCAAGAGCCGAAGGAAGGTTTTACCAAATACCTTCAACGCTGGAGGGCCGAGAGCGTGAAACTGGTCGATAAGCCCAGTGAGAAGACTTTGGTGGAGGCCTTTGTCAAGAACCTCCTCCCATCTTACCGGGTTCACCTCCGATATGCTGTCATACCCAATTTCACCACCCTTACTGAAATGGGTATGAGGATCGAAGATGATTTGAGACTGGAAGGCCTCACCAAGGCCGCTGCTAAGGGTTACCAAGGGGCTTCTTCCTCCACAACCAAGCCCCAAGCTGCAACTCGCAGCATTTTCGACGCGGTTAATCTACTAGATGCCCCGTCCAAGAGGAACACCCCACCTCGGGTTTTCACCGATATAGGTACGACCTATACTTATGCCTTACAAAGGCTGTCCTCAAAAGGCCTAATCCAACCGATAGGCCCAACTCCTGAAGTTCCGGTCGAGCGACGCTTCAAGAACTACAATGCCCAAGCCTATTGCCAGTACCACCGAGGCAATGGGCATGATACCGAGAAGTGCTGGAAGCTGAAGCACTTGATTCAAGACCTGATCGAAAGCGGTAAAATCCCGCTACCCGGAGATAAGCCCAGTAACAAGGAGAACCCTTTCAGCTCCCACGCCATCTTTACCGGGGAGGTGATTGATTGTTCTCACCTTATCTCTCCACCTATCCCGCAAGTGAACGGGATCTGGTTCGATGACGAAGATGATGTCTATATCGCAAAAGGGGAAGCTGTCCCCATCACCGCTGAGGAGATTCGAAAGACTAAATCTCGAGTCTTAACCAGTAACCACCTTGGTCGTCCCTATCAAGCCACTAGCTCTAGGGACACCCCTATCCCGACAACCGTCATTACGGAAGTCGCCTCTGAAGAGCCAACTGCTGAAACGGCTCTTGTGAAACAATTGAAGAAGACCCGAGTTGACCTCACTATATGGCAACTCCTGGTTAGTTCTCAAGAGCATCGAGAAGCACTTACAAAGGCTCTCGATCAAATTAAGGTCGACTCTTTGGTTACCCCTGCTGAGATGGTAGCCACGGTCCTGCCCCACCTAAAGGGCAAGGCTAAGGAAGAAGGACCGGTAATCACTTTCTCCGAAGCCGACCTACCACCATTTGGGGCCACCCATAATCTGGCCCTCTACATTACGGTGGTCTGCCGAGGAAAATACCCTCCCATGACCCTAGTTGATGACGGGTCTGCTGTGAACGTCCTTCCCTTGAGGACCGCAAAAGCCCTCGGCATTACCGAGGCTGACTATGTCCCGACTGCTCAGACCATCCAAGCCTTTGACGAGAGCCCAAAGTCGGTAGCTGGAGCCATGAAACTGACCATCATAACCGGCCCAATAGAAAAGGAGCTCGAGTTTCAGGTGATCGATGTCACCTCATCGTTCAACTTGCTCCTGGGTAGGCCTTGGATCCACGCGGTCAAGGCGGTGTCCTCCACCCTCCACCGAAAGATCAAGATGCCTCTGCTTAACGATGTCATCACTTTAGAGGCAACACCAATGACTGTGGCTAGCTGTAACGCCACGGGACGCACGGACCTCTGGGGGTTCGATTTTGTGGGGATGATCGAGGAAGAGTACCTTTTTAGGCCTTACTTCACTACGAGTATCGACATGATGCTCCAAAACCTAGGATAATTTCCGGGGGCTACTTCTCGACCCGATCTTCCAGCTGGGAAGATCATCGAGGTTCTCAAAGACGAAGAATCTCACTTTGGTCTCGGTTATGCCATCACCCCTGACAATGTTGTCCGAGCAGGGATCGAAAAGGCCTGCAACATCCTTAAGGGTATCTACTTGAGCCCTTATAGCCCACGGTTGGCTGACTACTTTGTCACACCGGTGTTTGGGGCTATCCAGGTTGGTCTATACCAACCCAATGCTATGCAGCTCGGGACCCACTTGGCCCGGGACTGCAACTACATCCCGGATGACGTGTTCGCCCTCATCCAATCCAACGGAGCTGAAGATGCTGAGCCTGCTCTAGGGCTACTATTTGGGGAAGACACCGTAGCCCCAACTCCAAAGGAAGACCTGGTCAACCTGATCCTCCGCAGCAACAGGTTTGACCCGACCAAGCTGATCTCGGATGTTGGTTCCGAGACGGAAAACAGGGCCTGGAAGAAGACTGTCAAGTGGACTGACAGTTAGGGAAGAATTTACAAGCTGGTCACCGGAGAGGGAGACATGACTGAGTCTGAGTCCGAGTCTGAGTCGGATTCTGAGTCAGAGTCTGAGGTCGAGTCTAGGGAAGTCGGTGCTAGAGTCACTCCTGTAACCCCTCTCCCTTTTATTATTCCTGCTGCTGGCACTTCGGGGTCTGTCCCGAGTGCCCTACCTATCCCGCCACTGACCAATGATCAGATGGCTGCTCTCTTTGAGCTGTTCTCCAAGTTTTCAATCAATAATAACAACCGTTCTGCTTACGACTTGTCTCTTTCAAATTCTGCTTTTAAAAATGTTTTATGCTATGACATTGAGAAACCAGACGAACAGGTACCCTTACCTCCGCATCTGATCGAGCAACTAGAGCAAAGGGAGTCCCGAAACCCGGTGATCGAAGAAACCGAGTCCATAAATGTGGGAACAACCTTAGAGCTTCAAACACTTAAGATAGGGTTATCCTTAGATCCCGAGGAGAAACAACAGTTCATAAGCCTCCTCCAAGAGTTCAAGGATGTCTTCGCATGGTCCTACAAGGACATGCCGGGGATAGACCGGGAAATAGCCGAGCACCACATACCAATCAAAGATGGGTGCAAACCGGTCAAGCAGAAGCTCCGCCGAATGAGGCCCGAGTGGTCTCTCAAGGTAAAAGAAGAAGTAGACAAACAGTTCAAAGCCGGCTTCATACAAGTGTCCGAGTATCCGGACTGGGTGGCAAACATCGTGCCGATTCCTAAAAAGGACGGTAAGGTGCGGGTATGTGTAGATTTTCGGGATCTTAACAAGGCGAGCCCGAAAGATGATTTTCCGTTACCACACATCGACATACTGGTGGATAACACGGCCGATCATGCCCTTCTATCATTCATGGACGGGTATGCCGGGTATAATCAAATCAAGATGGCGGAAGAAGACATGAGTAAGACTACCTTCACCACACCTTGGGGTACTTACTGCTATACCGTCATGCCTTTCGGTCTTATTAATACCGGGGCCACATACCAAAGGACTGCTACCACTTTATTACACGACATGATGCATAAAGAGGTAGAAGTTTACGTAGGCGACATGATCGTCAAATCCAAAGAACGGGACGGTCACATCACCGCCCAAAGGAAATTTTTCATCCGATTGCGCAAATACAACATGAGGTTAAACCCTCAAAAGTGCAGTTTCGGGGTAACATCAGGCAAATTACTGGGTCATATCGTTAGCCAACGAGGTATCGAAGTCGACCCAGCTAAACTCAAAGCCATTACCGAGATGCAACCTCCCAAAACCGAAAAAGAAATAAGGGGATTCCTCGGGAAAGTCCAGTACATCAGTCGGTTCATTTCCAAACTAACCATGGTGTGTGAACCAATTTTCAAGAAGCTGAAAGTAGGAGAACGGGTACTATGGGATGACAAGTGCCAAACCGCTTTCGACAAGATCAAGGAAATTCTGTCTCCTCCGCCGGTCTTAATGCCACCTCAACCCGGTTTGCCTCTGTCGTTATACCTAACGACGACCGAGACAGCCATGGGGGCTATGCTGGCTCAGACAGTTGACTCCGAAGAAAGAGCCATTTACTACATCAGTAAAAAGTTTTTAGAGTATGAGTGCAAATATACCATGCTCGAAAAGACGTGTCTGGCTCTAGTCTGGGCCACTAAGAAACTCCGACATTATATGCTCAGTTACGAGGTCCAGGTGCTATCCAAGATGGACCCCATCAAATACATCTTCGAAAAGCCCGTTCTCAACGGTCGAATCTCTAGATGGACTCTAATGCTGGCAGAGTTCGACTTAAAGTTTGTACCGTTAAAAGCTATTAAAGGTCGAATAGTAGCTGAATTTCTCGCCGATAGCCCGATAACCGAGGAAGGACACACCGATACTTGGTCCTTCCCAGACGAAGATATTTTCCATACTGATACTGAAACTTGGGATTTATACTTCGATGGTGCATCTAATTTTCGAGGGTTCGGAGTCGGGATCCGCCTAATTTCACCAAAAGGGGAACATACTCCCGTCTCCATCAAACTGGACTTTGATGTTACCAATAATGCAGCAGAGTACGAAGCATGCATTTACGGGCTACAAGCCGCCGCCAATCTGGGGATTACAAATCTCCGGGTACATGGTGACTCATCCTTGGTCATTAACCAAGCACTTCAAAAATGGAAGACTCGAAATGCTAATCTCGTGGCCTACCAGGCACGAGTAAGGGATCTCGAGAAACAATTCCAAAAGGTAGAGTATATATATCTGCCCCGGGAAGAAAATCAGTTCGCAGATGCACTCTCAAAATTGGCATCTTTACTGAATATTCCCGACCACGTGACTAGTATGCCGATTTGCGTCGAAAAACGGTCCGAGCCAGCATACATTTGTGACATCGAAGACATTGAGATAACTGATCCCGAACCATGGTATCAAGCTGTGTTAAAATACCTGACAAACGGAGAATATCCTCCGGGGACGGAAGGTCGAGCCAAGAAAGCCTTACGAAGGCTAGCCACCCAATTTATCCGTACCGACGACGGGCAACTGTACAAAAAGACAGCACAGGGGGCTCTCCTCCTTTGTGTTGACAGGTATAAGGCTGAAAAGGTTATGGCCGAAGTACATGATGGCGAAAACGGCCCACACATGAATGCCCACATGCTGGTCCGGAAAATCATGAGGCTCGGTTATTATTGGAATACCATGGAAGCCGATTGCCGGTCGTATGTCAAACATTGTCATAACTGTCAAATCTTTGGCAATGTGCAACATATGCCGTCATCGCTACTCTATACCATGACGTCACCCTGGCCATTCTCAACGTGGGGTATCGACATAATCGGGAAAATAAATCCCTCGGGTACCGGTGGGCTTTGCTTTATTTTGGTAGCTATCGACTATTTCACTAAATGGGTCGAAGCTGAATCATATCGCATCCTCAATGCTAAGCATGTCGCCAAGTTCATCCAAAACAAGATAATATGTCGATATGGGATTCCCTCTGAATTTATCAGTGATCACGGGACTCATTTTCAAGCCGAGACTGCGGCCCTACTGACGAAATATAAAATTCAAAGGCATACTTCCTCGCCTTACCGTCCCCAAACAAATGGAGCAGTAGAGGCGGCTAATAAAACAATTGTCACCATACTCAAAAAGATGGCTGATAATTACCGGGACTGGCCCGACAAAATACCTTTTGCCCTATGGGGATATCGAACGTCAATTCGCACCGCAACCGGAGCGACGCCGTATTACCTAACCTACGGGACGGAGGCAGTCCAACCAGTCGAGCTAGAGGTACCGTCCCTCAGAATTCTGCTAGAAAGTCAAGTACCCGAAGCTGACTGGGTTCGAGCACGATATGACTCACTGGTTCTACTAGACGAGCGACGGTCTCGTGCCCTCAATAATATCCAAATCTACCAGAAGAGGATCCAACGGGCCTTCAACAAAAGGATAAGGCCCAGACACATTAAGGAGGGCGATCTGGTCCTTAAGTCTATCCGAGCTCTACTACCAGTTGACCCGAGGGGAAAATTCAAACCCAATTGGGCTGGGCCATATCTGGTAAAGAAGATCCTATCAGGGAGAGCAGTAATGATGACGGACCTGGACAGGAATGAATTTGTCAACCCAACCAACCTGGACCAGCTGAAGCGTTACTACCCTTAGCCATTTCTCAATGTCATTAGCAAATTTTATCAAATCATTTTTTTACAAAAAGCAAGTCAATTAGCTAGAATTACTTATTCTACTGTCATAAACATCTTGAACCAATAGTCTTGGTGTAATTCGAGATTGCAAATTTCCTACGCCTGAACTACGTTTGGTTTGATTCTGCTAATCGCAGATACGTAGCCAACCCCTCAAAAGGGTACAACCAATGCAATCAAGAAAAGACAGGAGCGGTTTTAATAATAAACTTCTTTTATTAATTCAAAAATCCCGATAAACTCGGAAAATTACAAAAATGCAGGAATTCAAAAAAATATATACAAAAAAAGGGCACACAATAAAAATAATAATAATACTTAAATAATAATAAAGCTAGAAGACTCGGCACTTAGGGCATCTTGCCCTTCCCCTTGTCCTTAGCATCCTTAGTCGTCCACTGACGACGACGCGGAGGGGAGCGTTCCCGAATCATCACGGGAACTTCTCTAGCTCGGGCTCGAGTGTTTGAGCCCGACTCCCCTGTCATATCAATGGGCCCAAGTCGAGCCCTGACGGGCTCAGGGAGCCGGTCACGCGGACCAAGTCGGTCCCGGACCGCCAACCTCGGCCCAAGTCGTCGTTCCAAGTCAGTCTGCCCTCGAGTGCTGCTAGAACCGGCTTCCTTAGATCGAGTCTTAGTTTGTGACTTAAGACCCGATTCTCCCCGGACTGTAGTCTCAGGAATGTGTTCCCCGGTGAAGAAGTCCCTGTTGTCCTTCGCCGACTCACGCTGAACCAATTCGATGGCCTCATCAACCTTTAAGGCCTTTCGAGCTTCCTCGGACTCTTCAGAAGTCCACTTCTGATAAGCCCGTGACACCCAAGCGGATTGGCAAGGGCTAGGTACCGTCCATGTGGGACGAGTGAACCATCGTTGCAATCAGGTATCACACATAGCGTCCGTCAATTGGAGCAGGAAACGGGTTGACAGGTCCACTCGATCGAGTGATTTACGAGAATCAGGAAATTCGCGTGAAACGCGAACAAGAAAAAAAAAATCGAGAGGTATACCTGCAGGAAACGGGTACTCCCCATCAACCGTCGGGTCGGATCGAGCCGTCTAGCATCCAGACCCGTAATAATCTCCCCAGTGGCTAGCCAAGCAGGGCTATGACCAGTCTCCATCTGGTCAACCACTCCGATTAGCCTGATTTGACCCCTGCATGAGTCAAGCTCCATCAGCCCCTCGAAAACATAGCAGTGCAGCATGCAAAAAGCGAATGCCCTACGCCTATGAGCAGGGGTGGCCCTCACGTCCCGTGGGTTCATGAACTTGTCGGCCAGATCAAATAGGGAAACGGTATCTCCCTGCACCATCCGATTTGCCTCAGCATGAGACAAACCCAAGAAATCCCTTAATCTCCTCCTCGGATCCGGGTAGAACGGGGGAATGGCGGGCTGAATAGCAAGGCCCCAACCGCCTATGGCCGCAATCTCCTCGGGCAAAGGACACATCTCGCCCCTCGGGAATGCAAACACGTGATGGGTGGTGTCCCAAAACGACAGACAGGCATCCAGAAAATGCGAGTCAACTATCAGACGTTGAAAAGGGAATAAATTGACTATCCCCATCTGAGTCAGCCTGACCTTCTCCTCGTCCCGAAAATATTGGGACCAGGCGAGAAGCATAGCCGTCAAATGATCTATACCCATAGCAGAGACTTCTAACTTTCTTGAAAGTCTAAAAGATTTTGAGAAGGAAAAGAAGAATTTGAGTTGAGATGCAGAAAACTGAAGCAGGGATTCTCATATTTATAATGAGGAAACCTAACAGAAAACCTAACTACCCTGCCTCCTTAGCAAGTTGGGCCCTATGCGCGCGCAGGCCTGATTTCAAACTAGAACCCAGAATAGGAGTCAAGCTGTCCCGAGCTTTCCTAAGAGTTTCTAAAAGAAAAATTTTGATAAAGTTTCTTCGCGTTAAAAAAAAATTTTGTCCTTTCAAATTTTTTTTTTTTTTTTTTTTTCCTTTTTCTCCCCAGCAAGAGTCAGCACTTTACCTACGTGTCACATACAAGTTGTTATGTGTCAGCATACAGGTACACCCCAGACTTCAGAAGCAAGTCCCCGCGAAACTATTTAACTTCCCCAACGGAGTCAGTTTTTCCCCGGTATGCTACATCCAAGGTGCGATGCGTCGGCATACGGGTACACCTGCTCCCCAAGAAAGGCAAATTTCACTCCCCACGGAGCATCATCACCAGCTCAAGTATGACTCAAGGCTTCGAAGGCAAGCTCGTACAGCTCACATACTTCCCCAGCGGAACGCCCGAGGCGGCGTTTTTCCTGAAGTGTTACGGGATGGGCCCACATGTAGGCGCGCCCAGGACTTATGCTACAACTCTGACTCCCCGCGAAGCTATCATCATCAGGATAGGTATGACCCTCTGCTTATGGCTGGCGATCCCTTCACGCAAGTCCACTGGACTAAAAACGACCCGACCGGAAGTCTACCAGGTCTTAACGGGCTTGGTAGCTACTCTGACTTTCGCCTTGTCCAAGCCTCAGTCAGAGTGGGGCTCTGTAGACACCCGCATTTTGACTGCCACGTGTCTATGGTAGTCTCCGAAAAACACCCGATGATGATCGGACGTCAACGTGACTTAGTATACTCAGATTTGGGCTCGGAATCGATAATATCCGACATGGACTTTTAGTGGAGTAAAAATCTCACAAAACAGACCTCAAATCCAGGCCCAGTGGGTCGTTCCGAGTCAAATAAGACTAATTTGGGCCAAAACCGACACCAAAAATAATTCCCGTCTTTTTGGCGACCGGGTCAAAACCCGGTCAAAGACGAAACCGTCTCATAAATCAGCCAAGTTCAGTTGGCGCAAAGAATAAATTCAAAAAATAACAAACAAATCAACCAAGTCAAACTTCCCTATTTTATCTCGATTTGTTGATCCACTCGATCGAGTGGATTGACCCCACTCGATCGAGTGGAGCCTTTTTACCCGGGTTTGGCCCATTTGCGAAGGCACTCGATCGAGTGCCCCTAGGTCGAGGGGTGAAGTCTATAAATACCGCTTCACCCCCCATGCATTTCAGAACTTTTGAGCATTTTTAACCCTACATTTTTCAGCCATATTTACCCTACTTCAACCCTACATTCTACACTACAAACCTAAGCCAAAAACACACCATTTCCGAGCCTCTTCGACCCTCGGAAACCGACACACACACACACACATACATCCATACACACCATAACTCTCATACATCCTCGATACTCCCAAGCCGTGCCGCTATTTACGAGTCCATTTCCGAGGTCCTTACTAAGCATGTATGTTGAGGGTGTCCTAAACCCCGTTCTAATCTCTTTTGTCTCGCTTTATTTCCGTTTAATTCATCATATTTTTGTATTGCAATCATAATCGTCACAACACTAACACTAACATTTCTATATTTTTATATTTTCGTTTTATATCGTTTTATCGTCATTAACGTTAATAATACCGTGTATACGTAAATTAATATCAAAAATCGGTTTTAAAACGTTGGACTACGATGATCACTTTTGGTCCGTCTAATCCCTTTACGAGCAACAACGGAGGTGGAGCCCTTTCGAGGAGCCCCGCCCCAATGTACTCAAGGGCGTGATGCGACCGTGATCGGTCGTAGTTGAACGGATTAAATTCATTTTCCATAATTGGTACGAAACCCGTTGATACGAAAACCGACATCACGTAACCCGAGAGGGTTAGTTCCGATGTCGTGACGTAGAGGGATACATTTCGTCATCAATTCAAAATTTCCTAATCTAACGTAACGTTTTCCTAAAACCCCGGTAACGGTATCATAGTCGTTCGTACACGATTATAGTACCGGAGGCCGAGTTAAATACAAATCGTGCGATATTTGTATTTGACTCGGCCGATTATCGATTTCAAGTCATAAAACCGAGCGAGATACCACTCGTACAGGGGGCACTCGACCGAGTGCCATGGGCCACTCGATCGAGTAGCACCCCAAAAAGTGGGCAGTAGCCACGCTAATAACACACTCGACCGAGTCAGTCAATGACTCGATCGAGTGGGTCTCATAACCCACAATGCCGAGGGCTTGGACACATATTTCGAGCCCCTTTCTTTATCGACTTTAGACCATCATCCGACCCTCCTATTTTTCAAAACTCACACACATCACGACACGTAGAACGACTTTGACCACTTTGACGTGATAAGTCGGGACAAGACTACGGGACGTGAGATTAGGCTAGCAATATGCCGCAGTCTCATGTTCCCGTCCTTCGTTTAATATGCGACATAATGCGTATTTAATCGAGGTTAGTCCGCCTACATATTTTCGCGGTCTAGTTCATATACGGGTCCGTCCCTTTAATTATATCGCATTATTTTTATTTCATTTCTTTACATATTGTTGTATTGTGAACTCCGGGTTGTATTTCCGCCCGTGTAATTTGTACGTTATTTTTATTTACTTTCGAGCTTTGTTTATTTAATTGCTTTTACGCTTTATAAATGAACCTCGCATGCTAAATCATTTCGACCAATAATAAGATGCATTAGATGACGTAGTTAACGCAAAATTCACATGCTTAGACAAAACGCTGTTTGCATATCATTTAATTATTTTACTAGCGCGCGTACACGAACACGAACGGTGTCTTAGTAGAGGCCGCCATGTGCGGGCTGGGTTGGGTGTCCTTAGTGGGCTTCCCAACACGTACCCTCACCCCTTACTCAGAACCTTTGGTTTCCGGATGTCCGAAACCCTTGGCGCACGAGAGTCATTCTTTACACGATTACCGGTATAGATGGTATCGGTATTGCAATGCAAAGGGACGAGCCCCATAAACTCTGAAATCGGAGTGGGCTTACTTTGTGTAAAGCCCATGACGACATAGAGTGGGCTCGTATGGTTACGAATAACCACAAAATTCTGTGGCGACTCCATTTTGACTTAAATTTCGAACCCGAGAACAATCTTACCACGAGATTCATTCGCCTACCCAAACCCGCGCTTCGCCGCGTCGGTGTGGACCTACGTCATGTCCACACATATGAAAATAGAATAAGACATACATAATACAAATCATATGAAACACAATCAAAATCAATATTCAGGCAAGAGATATAACAAAACATCACTTCCCATTATCAAGCATTCCAATCACATCATTAGTCATAAGAGTATAGAACAGTAACGAAGCATACTAACACATGTGATTTAGAAACCTGTAGTCATTTACTTTTAAAAATAATGGTTTCCTTTCACATAATGCACGGGACGTGACTACTAATATCTCATGCACAGTTAAGGCTTGCATCTCACCATAAGTGCAGATGGGAACATGAATCCCGCCAATCATATCTATACTAGGACGTTTACATCTCACCCCTAGTATTCAATAGGATCGAACAACAGCTATGATTTGATTTAGAACTTTAATCGCGGGGAAGAACAGACTGCTGATGATGTAGACGACAACTCGCAGAAGCCTACCCACACCACCTCGAGGCCCACTGACAACACGCAGAAGCAGGGAAAAGAATCACGTACACAACCATGAATAAAAGTGCCAAGATATCAGAAAGAGAGTAGAGAGCTGATCAGGTGATGGGCCGTATTTAGTCGTATTTATTACGACGGTTTTGGGGTATTTTGTGAGCTAAATCGGTTGTCTTGTATTGCATTTGTGTCAGTTTGGTATGAATGTAATACAGGCTAATTTGAAGATGTTAACCACTGGACCGTTGATTTGGGCTAAGAACGAAGGAAAAGGAAGCCCGCTTGAAGACCCGGGACGATAAGAATCGAAGAATGGCACGAGACCATTCCAGCTCGCCACGCGAGTCGCCCAGAGCTCAGGCGAGTCGCGCGACTGTGCGAGTCGCGCGGACCTTATGCGACTCGCACGGTGGCCTGTAACGTACGACGCATTCCGGCTTATTTTGTTTTAATTATTATGTTTTAAGACTTGGATTTTAATTAGGAAACTTTATTATTACCTTAGGATATTTTTATTATTATTTTATTATTAGTAAACTTTTATTAGGTTAAGTTTAGCTTTAGTTTTAGATTGAGAATCATTCACATCTAGTTTTTACAATCCATCAAGGAAGAAAAGGGAGAACTTTGAAGAACCCTAATTTTCCATCGCAAGTATGTGTAACTAATTTCTCTACTTAGATTCAAGCCTTTGAAATACTCGATAATCGTTTGTGAGTTTGAATGTTTTGATTATTAACCTTGATTATTATGAATTGCTTTGTTATTAATTTTATGAATGTTGTTGTTGATTGCTAGGTGTACAACTAGTATTTAATTGCATCGTTCTATCGTTAGTATCGTTAATTGAGTAGGATTTACTGATTAACTTTACATTAGTAACAACTAGGAATTAATATTGAACGGGATACGTTGATATTAGTACTTAGAAGCGGTTCATATAAATATCTAAGGCACGACTGGATTGTACGTGCTATTTATTCTCTATCGAATTCTCAGATCTATATTGCTTCCGTCTAATTGAACCTAGAACTGGATTGTTTAGGTTGTTTTACGGTTAGGGTTAATTAAGAACGGGATTCCTTTTAGTTAACTATTCTTAAGAGAATTGGAATTTCATGTTCACGATAGAGTAGTCAAGGTTATTAATTGAAACCGTCTTACGATGATCAATCGCTATTGAGTGTGGATTCGTGCTTGTGTCTAAGTTCTTTCTCATCATTCGATTTACTTAAAGTTTTAATCTTTATCAATTTTAGTTGTTAGAAAATCATCCAAAACCCCCCCTTTGGTTACTACGCTCTTTAGTTACGTTAGAGATCGATTTCATCTACACTTTAGTTAGCATAATTAGATTAATATGATTCCCTTGGGTTCGACCCTTATTTCTACTTTACTACGTTTTAGTATTTAGATTTAAGTGACTATAAATTGTAATTTGAGGCATACGACTTTAGCCCGTCAAATTTTGGCGCCGTTGCCGGGGAGTCGGTGTTAATTATTTTTGTGTTTTCTAGTGTAGTTTTTATTTTTATTTTATTTATTATAGCTAATTTTATTTTATTTTATTTTATTTTGTGTAGTTTATGTATAATACTCGTTCTTCTAACCTGAACCTCGAGGCATTCGACTCAGAGATTGAACGCACCTTTCACAGGTCACGGAGAATCGGAGAGGGAGCAATAGTGATCGGAACACAGGAATTCGAAGATCTAGAGTTTTTCGACGATATTCCCATTAATCCCGTGAATATTGAAGTTTCTTCCGAATCCGAAGACGAGTCGTATACCATGGCCAACACGATTAAGCAGCTGACGGCACCCGATCTCGCACAACAACCTTTGTGCATTACGTACCCACCATTGGGTGCGAATGCCACTTTCGAATTGAAGTCGGGTTTGATCCATCAATTACCCACGTTTCACGGCTTAAGCGATGAGGACCCTAACAAGCACTTGTCGAATTTTCACATTGTATGCTTAAGTATGAAACCGGCGTCTGTCACTGATGAGCAGCTGAAGCTAAGGGCCTTTCCCTTTTCGTTGAAGGATTCTGCGAGAGATTGGCTATATTACTTGCCACCGGCAAGTATTGATACATGGGTGAAGATGAAGAAGGTGTTCCTTGAGAAGTACTTTCCGGCGTCTCGAGCCTCCCAATTGAAGAAGCAGATTAGTAATGCGGAGCAACGAGATGGTGAGACTATGTACGAATATTGGGAACGCTTTAAGAAGCTGTGTGCTACATGCCCATATCATGGCTACAATCCTCAAGACCTTGTGATGTATTTTTGTGGAGGTCTTTGTGTGGAGGATGCTCGCACTGTGAATGCGGCATGTGGGGGATCGATCGTGAACAAGAGTCCAGATGCCGCTATAGAGGTGATTCAGGAGCTAGCTGAAAGCTCTCGAGATTTTTCCCGAAAATACAAACGGGGAGTGCATGCCTTAGGTAATTCATCATCCTCAAGCCTTGAACATAAAGTCGATAGCTTAACGGCTCTTGTACAAAATATGATGTCGGGAAAAACAAATCAAGTTATGATGTGCGGTATTTGTTCTACCGAAGGACATCCGAGTGAGCATTGTCCTCACATGTATGAAGAGAATCAAGAGGAGGTGAATGGAGTATGGGAAACCGGAGAGAAGAAGAAATGGGACCCCTTTTCCAATACCTTTAATCCCGGATGGAGAGATCATCCCAACATGAGGTGGAGAACTCGTCAAGGGGACCAACAATTTAATCAAGGAAATCAAGTCGGTCAAGCGAAGCAACAATTCTTTGCTAAACAACAAGTTCCTAACACGGTTCCTACTCCACCCCCACCTAGTGGACAAATGTCCACCGAGGACATGATCCGCGCTTTGGTTGCTAGTCAAGCTACGGTAACCACCCAAATGTCCAATCTTCAAGCTACGGTTCTTCAACATCAAACGGAGAACAAAGCTAGTATCCAAAACATGGAAACTCAATTGGGACAAATGGCGACCTCTATTAGTCGTTTGGAAGCTCGAGATTCTACGGGACTCCCGTCTCAAACGGTGGTGCCTTCTAAGAATGTGAGTGCCGTTTCATTGAGGAACGGAAGGCAATTAGAGGAGGTCGAGAAGGTGAAAAAGGTAGCAAAGCAACTGGTCATAAGAAAGGAAGAAGAAGAGATAGTGATCGAGAAGGAGGAGCAAACCCCTATTATCAAAGCAAAGGAGCTCATTACTACTACACCGGTTTTGGAACCGGAGGTACCCTTCCCCGATGCACTAAAGAGAACTCGTCACTTTGAGCACGATAAAGACATTTATGAGGTATTTGAAAAGTGCGAGGTAAATATTCCCCTTCTTAATCTTTTGAAAAGTATTCCTAAATATGCAAAATTTTTAAAAGAATTGTGCACTATTAAAAGGAATAACAAGCTTAAAGGGGTGAAGAAAGTTAAGGTAAGTGAACATGTATCCGCCGTTTTTCAACGAAAACTACCACCTAAATGTAGTGATCCGGGTATGTTCACAATTCCTTGCACCATTGGTAACACTAGATTTGATAAGGCCATGCTAGATTTAGGAGCTTCTATAAATGTGATGCCTTATTCTGTTTATAAATCTATACAACTTGGTCCTTTAAGTAATACTAGTGTTGTGATTCAGTTGGCGGATAGATCGAATGTCTACCCGAAATGTATTATCGAGGATGTGCTTGTTTTAGTTGACAATCTAATCTTTCCTGCTGATTTTTATGTGCTAGACATGGAACATGATCACCATGTGGCTCCGATTTTGCTAGGAAGGCCGTTCTTGAAAACGGCAAGCACGAAGATTGATGTCTCTAATGGATCTATGACTATGGAGTCCAATGGCCAATTAGTAACTTTCAATATCTATGATGCCATGAAATACCCCGTAGATCATCATTCTGTCAATTTTATTGATATAGTTGATCCATTAGCACAGGAATTCTTTGACCTGAATCGTTCTGATGAGTTGCAGGTTGCTTTGGAGAACAGTTTGAGTAATGAGGAGGTAGAATATGCTTTTTCTGCTAATTTGCAAGAAGTTGTGGCGGAATTGCATGATTCGAGGAGACCAATATCTAATTTTCAGAACCCATTACCACTAATTGTTCCTAGGGAGAAATTGTTGCCTTCTATTGTGCAGGCACCTGTGGTGGAGCTCAAAGCTCTACCGGAGCACTTGAAGTATGTGTTCCTTGGTGAGGGAGAAACACTACTAGTTATCATCTCTAGTAAGCTCACCACCGAACAAGAGAGGAAGTTGAAGGACGTTCTTGTGGAGAACAAGCAAGCTATTGGATGGACAATTGCCGACATCAAAGGTATTAGTCCAAGTACTTGTATGCACCGGATTTTACTCGAAGATGATGCTAAACCGGTAAGGCAACCACAACGTCGATTAAATCCTCCTATGATGGAGGTAGTGAAGAAAGAGGTTCTCAAGCTACTACAAGTCGGTATGATTTTTCCTATTTCTGATAGTAAATGGGTGAGTCCTACTCAAGTAGTCCCTAAAAAGTCGGGGGTGACCGTAGTGGAGAACAAAGATGGTGAGCTTGTCCCCACTAGGATTCAAAACGGGTGGAGGGTATGTATCGATTACCGTAGATTGAATGCGGTAACTAGGAAAGACCACTTCCCCCTCCCCTTCATTGACCAAATGCTAGAAAGACTAGCGGGGAAAGCCTACTATTGCTTTTTAGATGGGTATTCGGGCTATTTCCAAATAGCCATTGCCCCCGAGGATCAAGAGAAAACCACATTCACTTGTCCTTTTGGCACGTTTGCATATAGACGCATGCCTTTTGGTCTTTGTAATGCACCCGCGACATTTCAACGATGTATGATAAGTATATTCTCGGAGTATGTTGAACGTTTCATTGAAGTGTTCATGGATGACTTTACGGTGCATGGTGACTCTTTTGATTCTTGTTTACATCATCTATCTCTTGTGCTTAAGCGTTGCATTGAAACTAACCTTGTCTTGAATTAAGAAAAGTGTCACTTTATGGTGGAGCAAGGTATAGTTCTTGGACATGTGGTCTCATCAAAGGGTATAGAGGTAGACAAAGCAAAAATTGATACCATTTCTTCTCTACCTTACCCTACTAATGTTCGGGAAGTGCGGTCTTTTCTTGGTCATGCAGGTTTTTATAGAAGATTTATTAAAGATTTTTCCAAGATAGCCACACCGTTGTGCAAATTGCTCCAAAAGGAGATAGATTTTGTATTTGATAAAGCTTGCAAGGAGGCTTTTGATGAGTTGAAATGTAGGCTTACGTCGGCTCCAATTATTCAAGCTCCGGATTGGTCTCTCCCCTTCGAGATCATGTGCGATGCGAGTGATTATGCATTAGGAGCGGTGTTGGGTCAAAGAGTTGGAAAGATAGCTCATGTCATTCATTATGCCTCCATGACCCTTAATGAAGCCCAAAAGAACTACACCACCACCGAAAAGGAGCTCCTAGCGGTCGTGTATGCGTTGGAGAAATTTCGATCCTACTTATTAGGAATGAAGGTGATTGTGTTTTCTGACCATGCGGCATTGCGCTATTTGATGTCTAAGAAAGAAGCTAAGCCAAGATTGATCCGATGGATCCTTTACTTAGCGAGTTCGATCTTGAGGTGAAAGACAAAAAGGGAGCCGAGAATGTGGTTGCCAATCATTTGAGTCGGTTGATTGATGTTGATTCTAGGACACATGAGAGAGAGTCGGTCAAGGGTGTGTTTCCCGATGAAAGTTTATTTGCGCTTAACTCGGTTCAACCTTGGTATGCGAATTTGGTAAACTTTCTTTGCTCATCTAAATTTCCTTCGGTTTTCTCAAAATCTCAAAAAGACAAGCTTCGTAGTGATGCGAAGTACTATGTGTGGGATGAGCCGTATCTATGGAAACATTGCTCCGATGGTGTTATTAGAAGATGTGTTCCGGAGAATGAGATGACTTCAATTCTCACGTTTTGTCACTCTCAAGCGTGTGGAGGTCACTTTGGTGGACGGAGGACGGCAAGGAAGGTGTTAGATTGCGGTTTCTATTGGACCACATTGTTTCGAGATGCCCAAGTCTTTTGTCAAGCTTGCGACAATTGTCAAAGAGTGGGGAATATTTCCCGGAAAAATGAGATGCCTCAAAGTTATATGCTTAATTGTGAAATATTTGATGTATGGGGGATCGATTTCATGGGACCGTTCCCAAAATCGAATGGTAATCTCTACATTTTACTTGCGGTTGATTATGTGTCCAAGTGGGTGGAAGCGATCCCCACTAAGACCGATGATTCGAAGGTCGTGGCGGATTTTATCAAGGCTAACATATTTGTTCGATTTGGAATTCCCAAGGCCTTGATTAGTGATCGTGGTACTCATTTCGTGAATAAAACGATAATTGCTTTGCTCAAAAAGTATTTTGTCACTCATAAAGTATCCACGGCCTACCATCCGCAGACGAACGGACAAGCTGAAGTGTCCAATCGAGAAGTTAAATCCATCTTAGAAAAGACGGTCAATCCAAATCGGAAGGATTGGAGTGGACGGTTAGACGATGCATTATGGGCATATCGAACGGCCTACAAAACCCCGATCGGCATGTCTCCATATCGATTGGTGTTTGGGAAGGCTTGTCATCTTCCCGTGGAGCTAGAGCATAAGGCATATTGGGCGATTAAAAGCTTCAATATGAATTTAGATGAATCGGGAATGCATCGAAAGCTACAATTACAAGAGTTGGAGGAGCTACGTCTCGAGTCATATGAGAACGCGGCGACTTATAAGGAGAAAACGAAGGCTTGGCATGATAAGATGGTCTTGAGGCGAGACTTTCAAGTTGGGCAAAAAGTCCTTTTATTTCAATCCCGTCTTCGCCTTTTTCCCGGTAAGTTAAAATCCCGTTGGCTTGGTCCATTCATTATAACTCATGTTTACCCTCATGGTGCAGTTGAAGTACGAAATCCCGAGACAAACAAGTATTTGAAGGTCAACGGACAACGTCTTAAGCCGTATTATGAAGGATTTGAAGCTAACGTAGTGGAGTCGATGGCCCTCTACGACCCTATCCACGAAAATTGACATCCGTCTAAGTCGAGCGAACGACTTTAAACAAAAGCGCTTCCGGGAGGCAACCCGTTTTGTAGACTTTTATTGTAAAATTTTATTTTACGGGTCATAGGTCATATTATTAATTTCGTTGTTTTTCTTAATCGTTGTTTTTCTCTAACTTAGTTTTTATTACTAACTTTTGATGTTTTATTAGGAGAAAAGCGTCGATTTTCCAGGAGGTTGGGCGACTAGCATGGGTCCTGGGCGACTAGCATGGAGATCCCTCGAAATCTGAGCGAAGATTGAAGAAAAAAAAAGGACGGATTTCCAGGCAGCCGCGCGAGTCGCGCGGACCCTATGCGACTCGCGTGGCTCTCCTCTCACAGGTATTATTTTATGATTAAAAAAAAAAAAAATCGAAAAATCAAAAATTTGAAACAACGAAACCGACTCCCTCTCTTCACCTCATCTATTCCTATTCCTATTCTAATCTTACCCCAAATTCAAAACCCTAACTTCCTTTCCCCCAAATCAATTTCAAACTCCTTTTTCCCCAAATCAAATTCAAAACCCTAAATTCCTAACCCTCCACCACCCAATTTCTCAAATTAATTCTTCCCGCCAAATCAATTTCATAACCCATCACTATCACCATTATTCCGTCCCCAAATCCCTCTCCTCCTTACTTCACAATCACCGTGTTCACACGCGTCACTGGTCGTCATCGTCGCCGGTCATTGGTCGCCGGTGCTTGTGCGTCGTCGTTGTGTCGTGTTCAGGCGAGTCGCGTAGGGTTCAGGCGACTCGCGGGTGGATCTGTCGCGTAGGGTTCAGGCGGGGCGCGCGAGTCGGGTTTCGTCGGCGTCGTCGGGTCTGCGTCTGTGTCTTCCGTCCCAAGTCTTGTAAGTTTCTAACCCTCGTCCAACTCTCTTCTGCTGTTTGTGTGTGTTTACGTTGGTGAGTCGTTTTGTGTAAGTATCAAGTTGTGTGCTGTGAGTTGTTGGTTGTTGATTCAAGTCTTAGTCAATCTCCATATCTTGGTCTAGTTGGTCAGTTTCAGTAGTGGTTCTGTCTAGGGTTAGATTTGGTTGTCTAAATCTGTGTAGTCATGGCCCCAAAAAAGCAAAAGATGACCCCGATTGACTATATGGGGTGTAAGAATTTGAGTACGAAACAGAAAGCGGTATGGCGCCAACTATTTGATCGAGTTGTTATGTCGACTAAGTTTGTCGATAATTTGGCATTGAGGTTGCTTGGGATAATTGATGAGGTGTATACGTTATTGACTCGTATTGGGCTAGCGAACTTTTATGATAAGCACGCGGACACGTATAAGCGCTACACACTTGAATTCTTGTCCACCTTAGAAGTCCATCGTGATGACGACCCCCCTCACATTACTTTTCATCTCGGAGATGCGGAACGAAATGTAGATTTCACGGAATTGAGGGAGGCGTTGGGTATAGCACCGAGAGGGGGAGCGGAGTTTTTGACCCCTACTTCTCGAATGATGGATGCGTTTTGGTTGAAAATTGCCGGCCATGCATATGGTAACGTAGGAGCTAAGAATGCTGATATTCGTCACCCCGCCCTTCGTTATGTTCACCGACTTTTGAACTCCACATTTCTTTGTAAAGGTGAACCGACACATCTACCTAGGGCGGATTTGATGTATTTGTGGGCCATGATGCCCGAATGTTTGGGAACGCCGGATTGGGTCGATATATTCTTGACTCGTTGTGAGAAGAACCAGAAGGCGGTCTCGGGGAACATTCCGATGGGAGGTATGATTACTCTGTTAGCTCGATATCTTGGACTACCCCAGATGACGGATTCTCCTGTCGTAGGTGATACTACTCAGCATTAAGTTTATGGAAAGTTGTTCTATGATTTCGCGACCGATTGCTAAACACCACCTAATCTGGACGCTCGGCACGTCCCACCAGCATTTCTTGATTTTGCCTCGTCCGGATGGGAAACCGTTACCATTGAGGCCTACTGCGGCTGATTTTTACATTGAACATGATGAGCAATTTCCTAAGCCGACTACCGAGTCTAGTGCCCCGGTTGTGGAGGAGCCCGAGGGTACGTCTGATTTCGATCGTTGGAGAGATTGGCGCGAATCAATAGAAGATCGAGTCGAAGAATCGGTTGATAACAGTAGGTTGGCCGCTGAGTTCGGTCGGTGTATGAATCGGTTGCAGTTGAAGTTGCACCCTAATGACTACTCGGAACCATCTCCCGAGTTTTATGAAGAACTTGCAGCCCGTGAGCAAGCAAGATCATCTAGGAGGGCGGCACGTGAGGCTAAGTCACGTGACGTCGGCTCCTCTTCTCACTCTTGAGCCCGAGGTATTTCTCTCCCCGTTTCTTTTATTTGTCCTTAGTTCACACATTCGAGGACGATGTGTTATTCAAGCGTGGGGAGGGGAATTATCTCGTTGTATATAGTAGTTAGCTTGTTTTACGTCTTTTAATTTCAAAAAAAAAATAAAAACAAAAAAAACAAAAAACAAAAAAACAAAAAAAAAAGAGAAAAAAATGAAAAAAAAAACAAAAAAAAGAAATAAATAAACCCGGCTAGGTGAAAACCCGGAAAGGGCGCCTAGGCAAGAATGGGGAATGTGGCCGAGGATGGAGTGAAAACCCGAAAGGGTGCTCCGGGTAAAAAGAAAAATCGAGTTGCGTGCCACGAGAGTAGTGTGTGGAAAAAATGGAAGCTAGAGTGAAAATCCGCAAGGGCGGACGCTCTAGGCAAAATGAGGGAATTAGGAAAAAAATCACTACTACTTTCTCCGTTTTTGGTGTTGGCGTCATAAGAAGGATGACATAGAAGGTCGGAAGGGTAGGATTAGTTGGCTAAGGTGAGAAGAATCGCGGTGCGGTGTAGTCGTAGCACTAAATTCCATGCGATTGGTGATGTTTTGTTTGGTATATTGAACTATTAGAGGCGTTTAGGATTGATTGCATGTGTGGGTTGTGGAATATTGTGGTATATGTTTTGTACCACCGGTGACATTTGTAGCACATGCGATCCTTTCTAGGATTGGAGAAATAAGGGGCGTTAGATATCGACATTAGCTTATCCTTATTTGCTAATGTCCCTTGTTTTGATAATTTGAGTCGATGATAGTAGTTTGGTATTAGGTGTGTTGATTCACTTGAACATTGGAGTTGAGTTTCATTCAAATGGTGGATTAACTTGTGCATAGTCTCAAAATGAGGGAGTTTGGTGGAAGACGAGTGAGGGACGGTGTGTAATGTTATTCTCACGCATTTTGGACCGGTGACGGTTGTGTTTATTGTGTTCCTTGAGTTTTACTCGAGGACGAGTAAAGGTTCAAGTGTGGGGATATTTGATGGGCCGTATTTAGTCGTATTTATTACGACGGTTTTGGGGTATTTTGTGAGCTAAATCGGTTGTCTTGTATTGCATTTGTGTCAGTTTGGTATGAATGTAATACAGGCTAATTTGAAGATGTTAACCACTGGACCGTTGATTTGGGCTAAGAACGAAGGAAAAGGAAGCCCGCTTGAAGACCCGGGACGATAAGAATCGAAGAATGGCACGAGACCATTCCAGCTCGCCACGCGAGTCGCCCAGAGCTCAGGCGAGTCGCGCGACTGTGCGAGTCGCGCGAACCTTATGCGACTCGCACGGTGGCCTGTAACGTACGACGCATTCCGGCTTATTTTGTTTTAATTATTACGTTTTAAGACTTGGATTTTAATTAGGAAACTTTATTATTACCTTAGGATATTTTTATTATTATTTTATTATTAGTAAACTTTTATTAGGTTAAGTTTAGCTTTAGTTTTAGATTGAGAATCATTCACATCTAGTTTTTACAATCCATCAAGGAAGAAAAGGGAGAACTTTGAAGAACCCTAATTTTCCATCGCAAGTATGTGTAACTAATTTCTCTACTTAGATTCAAGCCTTTGAAATACTCGATAATCGTTTGTGAGTTTGAATGTTTTGATTATTAACCTTGATTATTATGAATTGCTTTGTTATTAATTTTATGAATGTTGTTGTTGATTGCTAGGTGTACAACTAGTATTTAATTGCATCGTTCTATCGTTAGTATCGTTAATTGAGTAGGATTTACTGATTAACTTTACATTAGTAACAACTAGGAATTAATATTGAACGGGATACGTTGATATTAGTACTTAGAAGCGGTTCATATAAATATCTAAGGCACGACTGGATTGTACGTGCTATTTATTCTCTATCGAATTCTCAGATCTATATTGCTTCCGTCTAATTGAACCTAGAACTGGATTGTTTAGGTTGTTTTACGGTTAGGGTTAATTAAGAACGGGATTCGTTTTAGTTAACTATTCTTAAGAGAATTGGAATTTCATGTTCACGATAGAGTAGTCAAGGTTATTAATTGAAACCGTCTTACGATGATCAATCGCTATTGAGTGTGGATTCGTGCTTGTGTCTAAGTTCTTTCTCATCATTCGATTTACTTAAAGTTTTAATCTTTATCAATTTTAGTTGTTAGAAAATCATCCAAAACCCCCCCTTTGGTTACTACGCTCTTTAATTACGTTAGAGATCGATTTCATCTACACTTTAGTTAGCATAATTAGATTAATCTGATTCCCTTGGGTTCGACCCTTATTTCTACTTTACTACGTTTTAGTATTTAGATTTAAGTGATTATAAATTGTAATTTGAGGCATACGACTTTAGCCCGTCATCAGGCCCTTGTCAAATACATGCGCACGTACCCCTAACACAACTCTCGGACTCCCGCAGGTCCTCAGTGATAGTCGGTGACTACTACTCTAACGACAAATCGACAATCCATCCACACGCAGCTTCAGGATGTACTGTCCGTACTCTCCTAGCGAAAGCTCTCTAAGCAATCTCCCATCACGTCGATCTCTAAACCTCGTCATAATATTGCCCAACACGTAACGATACTACGATAGATTGTCTATAGGATCATTGGTTCAGACAACCAGAATGATCGCATACCGTCCCGAAGGTACAGTTGCTACATATGGGTCACTTGGTATCGAACGGTCAGACTCCCGTAGGACCTTAGTTCAGATAACCGGAAGGATGCATACTGTCCCGTAGGTACAGAAGTCCCAAGAAATGGAACACTGGGAATGTCCACTACTGATTCATGTAGGACACGGACTGACCCGAAGGTACAACAGTTCCTTAAGCTAATTTAGGAACTGACGGGGGTCGGCACCACAGCTATGGTCGGCAGCCGGCGAGGTTATGACCGAGTCGTCACCCCTCCAATCAGGGCCCACCGGCTCTCTCCAGCCGGAGGGGGGCCATAGGTCTAGCTTGGGGTCCGGCAGCCGACCTCCATACCTCGAGTCCTATAAATACCCCCAAGACACCCATATGGAAAGGGGGGAGAAGAGTGACCCACATGTCATCCACACAAAATATCTCTCTAGAAAGTTAAGTAATATCCTTCATAACCTTACCTCTATCCTCCAATCCAGATCACTGACTTGAGCGTCGGAGAGGCAACCTCGGAACCCTTCCGAGGCCCTTGTTTGCTCCCTGTGCAGGTCCGGCACTCTGAGCTTCATATATCGGGAGAGGAGGATCGCCGGCCATACCCGGCGGGAGGTATATAATTGTTTGATACCCAAACAATTTGGCGCCGTCTGTGGGGACCTCGAACAAAAAAGGTCCTCGCTCTAAGAAAACAAAATCGTCAAAACATTACGATGACGACTCGCGACACCGTAGACACACCTGTTGAGGCGGAAGCCGAGCTCGAAACTACGAGAACATTCCCACCGGAGGACCAAGCCCGGGACAAGGACAAAGGTAAAGGCCACTTGGCCTCAACGTCCGCGCCAGCAGAGGCGCCCCCAGCAGTCATTCCGTTGAACACTTTCACCCCCGAGCAGCTGTCAGCCACTCAGCTCTTCCTCGCTGCCCTTCTAGGGGCGACGACTCCATCAACACCCGCCTTGCAGCGCGCGAAGGAAACCCCTCAGCCTACCACCAGGATCTTCCAGAGGGCCGACGTTTCGCCAAGAGAGCTCTTCCCCGAACTGCCAAGGGCGACGGCACTGGAAGAAAGGAAACGGCGATACCTGGAAAAAAGCAGACACTTTGATGATGAGCGTATCAGGCTACGTCATCGCCGGCCAAAACACCGATCCAAGGATCCTTCGCCGGCCTGCCCAAGGGCGGACTCGGGCACCCCGACACCGTCCAATATCGGGAGTGAGAGCAGCGAGTCCCCCACGAGTAGCAGGCGCCGCGAAAGGAGACGAAGTCATAACCCGACCATACATCACCGGCTGGGTCCCGGGGCCCAAAGGGCCAAGAAGGGCCACAGCCCCCTAAGGACGGTTCATCACCGACTGGGCCAGAGAGAGAGAGATAGAAGGCCTACAAAAACCGTCCAGGACCGGCTAGGCCCTAGGGAACGTGAAAGAAGGAACGCCAGCCCCGAGGAACGAGGTTCGGTATTCACCCGGCTAACGAACAGCGCAGCCCGAGAAAACAGGTCCGTACCTCAGGAGAGGTCCGATCAAGAGACATTCGTGACATGCCGATCCGGCAGAAACACGTCCGCCTCCCACGAAGAGGAGGAGGGCGAATCGAAACTGGCAACGCCCGGCGTAAAAGCACAAAAGAAAGGACGGCCGACGGTATCGCCGTTTCACCCAGACATTACGGAGCACCCCATGCCCAGGGTTAAGGTACCCAATATCCAATTCGACGGAACCGCCGACCCGGAAGACCACTTGGGGACATACGAAAGTTACATGGCCATGTACGAGCTCGATGACGCGGTATGGTGCCGGGTGTTCCCCACCACTCTCACAGGATACGCCCAATCGTGGTTCCGGGGATTACCCCGGGAGTCCATTCGGAGTTTCAGAGACCTCAGCACGGCCTTCATAGACCAATATGCCGTAAGCCGGCGCAGGCAGATCGTGACGGTAGATCTAATGACCATGAAACAAGGGCCAAAAGAGACCATCAGGGAGTATGTTAGAAGATTCGACTTAGAGTGCCAACAAATACGGACAATCGATGCGTCGACAGCCGCCTGCGCCCTGACCCATACGATGACAGAAGGACCTCTCAAGAGCCATTTACTCAGAGAGAGACCTACCTCACTGGTCGAGGCTCGGCGAATCGCGGAAGGGTACATGAACGAAGAGGATTACAAAGCACGGCGTGAGGACCCGTCACCCCCAAGGGTCCGACGTCCGCCTTTAGAAAGAGCCCGGAGCCCGGTAGGCCAAAAGGAGCCCCAAATAACACCGAATAGGAGCCGCGGGGAGAGAAGGTTGGAGGGAATCCGCAGAGAAAGGTTTGACCGCTACACCGCGCTGACCCGGCCCCGGGCGGAAATTTACGAGATAGAGAAGAACAACAAAAAATGGGGAGTCCCGCGCCCCTTCAGACCAGGAGTACGTGCTGATCCGAAGAAATACTGCGCTTTTCACAGCCAGGCGGGGCACACAACAGAAGAATGTCAGAACCTGAAGGACGAGATTGAAGACCTCATACGCCGCGGCTCTTTGGCGGCATATGAAGCCAGAGGCCAGCGTATCACCACCAATACCAACACCGGCAACAGTTACGGCCAAGGTGCGGTTACCGGAAATACCAGGGGGGCAGCCGAGAAAGAAAAGGAACGCAATGTCATCAATACGATCGATAAAAGGGAGGAGGAAGCCGGGATCAGCAGGAGGCAGATCAAGAACCACTTGAGACAGCTAACCCGACATATATGCTACGCCGGTGAGTCCAAGGAGACGACTATCCCAACTCTCAGTATCACGGCAGATGACTACAAGCGAGTGACCTACCCCCACAGTGACCCCCTGGTATTGGCCGTCAAAATAGGAGACCACACGGTCAAAAGGTGCATGATAGACACAGGCGCCTACACCAACTTACTATACAAGGAGGCGTTCGAACAAATGGGCTTCGAGAAACGCCATCTCAACCCAACGGCCGGCGCCTTGTACGGGTTTTCGGGGACCGGAGTCGTCCCCATGGGAACTATCGACCTACCGGTCACGTTCGGGGAAGACACTGACGCCAAGACAACCACAGCCCAGTTCGTAGTAGTCAACGCCAAATCCGCCTACAACGCGTTAATAGGCCGGATAACCCTGGATGGGATACATGCCCTGGTATCCATACGTGCCCTGACACTGGCGTACGTCACTGACAGGAACACCCAGGGAAAATTACACGGAGACCAGGACTCCGCCAGGAGCTGTAACTCAGTAGCCCTCAAGCGATCACAAGAAGAAGTGAGAGGGAAGAGAAAAGCCACCCACGAGGCCGAGCATAGACAACCGGCCTCCAAAACTCTTAAGATAAAAGGAACGAACGATCCCGACTCCGAGCGCATAGAGCCAGGCGGAGGGAGCATGGCGATAAGCCTAGACCCGGGCCGGTCCGTCCTCATAGGAACCGACCTAGATCCCGATTACCAAGAGCGCCTCGTCAGCCTCCTAAAGGCTAACGCCGACGTCTTCGCATACTCAGCCGATGAAATCCACCCCTTTCTTCGGAGTCCTCAAAGGCAACAAGCACTTCAAGTGGGGGGAAGAGCAAAGGACGGCGTTCGCTAACTTAAAAGAACACTTAAAGACCCTGCAGACGCTGGCACGGCCAACCGAGGGTGAGAAGTTATATGTCTACATAGCTGTCACCAATGTCACAATAAGCGCCGTCATCCTCAGAGAAGAGGAGAAAGCCCAGCAACCGATATATTTCATCAGTCACGCGTTGGGCCCAGCAGAAAAAAACTACCCCATGGTAGAGAAGGCAGCCTACGCCGTAGTCGTGGCCGCCAGAAAGTTGCGCCCCTACTTCGATGCACACCCGGTAACCGTCCTCACAAACATGCCCCTCGAGAAGGCACTGGAAAAGTTCGAGAAGTCCGGGCGAATGTTGAAATGGGCCGTGGAGCTGAGCGGTCTAGGGATCACCTACCAGTCGAGGACGGCGATAAAAGCCCAGGCGCTAGCGGACTTCATAGCCGAATGTTCCCACTCGGAGGACGACGACCCCCCATCGGAGGCATGGGAGGTCTTCACCGATGGCTCGTCCACCAGCAACGGTTCCGGAGCCGGTGTCGTCTTAACAAGTCCCGACGGCGAAGAGTTCGAGCACGCGCTAAGATTCATTTTTCAGGCATCCAACAATGAAGCCGAATACGAAGCTGTGTTAGCCGGTATCCACCTAGCCCGGGCGGCCGGAGCCAAACGAATTATACTATCAACTGACTCGCAACTGGTGGTGAACCAAATTAACGGGGAGTACGAAGCCAGGGAGCCCTCGATGACACTCTACCTAAAGAAAGTAAAAGAGGAGTTATCACAACTCCAATCATACGAGATCGAGCAGGTGCCTAGGTCCCAGAATAACCGGGCAGACGCATTGTCAAAACTCGCAAGTTCGAGCTTACAAGACATCAGACGCTCGGTCTGGGTAGACGTCCGGCAGGAAAAAAGCATCGCAATGTCCGAAGACGGCCATGACGACGTCCTCAACATAGAACTCAAAAGCGATAACGATTGGCGGACACCCATCGTCGAGTACATCCTGAACAAACAACTGCCAGAAGACCCCGCCACAACTAAACGAATGCCCACGACAGCCGCAAGATACATGATATTGAACGAGCAGCTATACAAGAAAGGAACAGCTGCTCCAATACTAAGATGCTTGAAACCAGAGGAGGCGGCAATAGTACTGGACGACATCCACTCGGGGATGTGCGGACACCACATAGGAGGCAGAAACCTAGCGCATAAAGCGGTCAGAGCAGGCTACTACTGGCCTACCGCCATACACGACGCTCGAGAACTAACCAGAAAGTGCAGAAATTGCCAAATCCATTCACCAGTAATCCACGCGCCGGTAAGGGACCTGCAGCCCATCCTGAGCCCTATCCCCTTCGCCCAATGGGGTATAGATATACTAGGACCCTTCCCTACAGCAACCGGGAACAGGAAGTTCGTAATTGTGGCGGTGGATTACTTCTCAAAATGGATAGAAGCGGAAGCCGTCCCTAATATCACGGAACCGGCCGTGCGCAGAATGATATGGCGAAACGTCATAACACGGTTCGGCGTACCTAAGGTACTGGTCTTCGATCATGGCCGGCAATTCGACAACCCTCCATTAAGAGAATGGCTAGGAGGATTTGGGACTGCGGTGGCATATTCAGCCGTCTGCCACCCGCAAACCAACGGCCAGGCCGAGGCGGCCAACAAACAAATCCTCAACGGACTGAGAAAGATGCTGGAGGACCTAAAAGGGAGGTGGGCGGATGAGTTACCAAGTGTCCTGTGGTCCCTAAGAACGACACAGAAGGCGGCAACAGGACACTCGCCGTTCGGCCTAGTATATGGGGCAGAGGCCCTCCTCCCCATAGAAACGCGCCTTCCCTCCGCCCGTAGCAAATACTATGAGGGCGGCAGGAATGAGACGGCCATGGAAGAAGCCTTGGACCTGGTGGAGGAAACCAGGGAGGAGGCACGCGTAAACTTAGTAGCGTATCAACAACGCATGAGAAAGGCCTACAACCAGAGGGTAAACCACCGAAGGTTCCAAATGGGTGACTTAGTCCTGAGGAAATCCGCGGCGGTCGGCAAGGCGAACGAACACGGAAAGCTCAGCGCCAACTGGGAGGGGCCATACGAGATCACCAAGGTCCTAGGACCAAGTACTTACAAGCTAAAAGACAGAGAAGGGCGGGACTTACCGTCACACTGGAACGACGACACCGTTAGGAGGTACTACGTATGAGTGAGCGGACGAAATGTTGTACTGAACTCGGCAGGGTACCATCGGGCCTGTCGACGACCCTGCCACCAGAAACTTGTAAAAATTTTTAATAAGGAAGGCTCTGTTTACTATCTACTTGCTCCCCGTTCACTACGTTCTCGACCAGCAAGCAGGGGGCAATAAGGGGGGGAGCCCCTATTCGCCCATCGCCAAGAATGGACACCCCACCAAAAGTCGGGAACCGACTGTGGCCTGACCACAGCCGGCCTACCGGCCAAATCTCCCCCACCCAGAGAGTGGGGGCATATGTTGGGAACCGACTGTGGCCTGACCACAGCCGGCCTACCGGCCAAATCTCCCCCACCCAGAGAGTGGGGGCATAAGTCGGGAACCGACTGTGGCCTGACCACAGCCGGCCTACCGGCCAAATCTCCCCCACCCAGAGTGTGGGGGCATAAGTCGAGAACCGACTGTGGCCTGACCACAGCCGGCCTACCGGCCAAATCTCCCCCACCCAGAGTGTGGGGGCATAAGTCGAGAACCGACTGTGGCCTGACCACAGCCGGCCTACCGGCCAAATCTCCCCCACCCAGAGTATGGGGGCATAAGTCGAGAACCGACTGTGGCCTGACCACAGCCGGCCTATCGGCCAAATCTCCCCCACCCAGAGAGTGGGGGCATAAGTCGGGAACCGACTGTGGCCTGACCACAGCCGGCCTACCGGCCAAATCTCCCCCACCCAGAGTGTGGGGGCATAAGTCGAGAACCGACTGTGGCCTGACCACAGCCGGCCTATCGGCCAAATCTCCCCCACCCAGAGAGTGGGGGCATAAGTCGGGAACCGACTGTGGCCTGACCACAGCCGGCCTACCGGCCAAATCTCCCCCACCCAGAGTGTGGGGGCATAAGTCGAGAACCGACTGTGGCCTGACCACAGCCGGCCTATCGGCCAAATCCCCCCCACCCAGAGTGTGGGGGCATAAGTCGAGAACCGACTGTGGCCTGACCACAGCCGGCCTACCGGCCAAATCTCCCCCACCCAGAGTGTGGGGGCATAAGTCGGGAACCGACTGTGGCCTGACCACAGCCGGCCTACCGGCCAAATCTCCCCCACCCAGAGTGTGGGGGCATAAGTCGGGAACCGACTGTGGCCTGACCACAGCCGGCCTACCGGCCAAGTCTCCCCCACCCAGAGTGTGGGGGCATAAGTCGGGAACCGGCTGTGGCCTGACCACTGCCGGCCTACCGGCCAAGTCTCCCCCACCCAGTGTGGGGGCATAAGTCGGGAACCGGCTGTGGCCTGACCACTGCCGGCCTACCGGCCAAGTCTCCCCCACCCAGAGTGTGGGGGCATAAGTCGAGAACCGACTGTGGCCTGACCACAGCCGGCCTACCGGCCAAGTCTCCCCCACCCAGTGTGGGGGCATAAGTCGGGAACCGGCTGTGGCCTGACCACAGCCGGCCTACCGGCCAAGTCTCCCCCACCCAGAGTGTGGGGGCATAAGTCGAGAACCGGCTGTGGCCTGACCACTGCCGGCCTACCGGCCAAATCTCCCCCACCCAGAGTGTGGGGGCATAAGTCGGGAACCGACTGTGGCCTGACCACAGCCGGCCTACCGGCCAAGTTTCCCCCACCCAGTGTGGGGGCATAAGTCGGGAACCGGCTGTGGCCTGACCACTGCCGGCCTACCGGCCAAGTCTCCCCCACCCAGAGTGTGGGGGCATAAGTCGAGAACCGACTGTTGCCTGACCACAGCCGGCCTATCGGCCAAATCTCCCCCACCCAGAGAGTGGGGGCATAAGTCGGGAACCGACTGTGGCCTGACCACAGCCGGCCTACCGGCCAAATCTCCCCCACCCAGAGTGTGGGGGCATAAGTCGAGAACCGACTGTGGCCTGACCACAGCCGGCCTATCGGCCAAATCCCCCCCACCCAGAGTGTGGGGGCATAAGTCGAGAACCGACTGTGGCCTGACCACAGCCGGCCTACCGGCCAAATCTCCCCCACCCAGAGTGTGGGGGCATAAGTCGGGAACCGACTGTGGCCTGACCACAGCCGGCCTACCGGCCAAATCTCCCCCACCCAGAGTGTGGGGGCATAAGTCGAGAACCGGCTGTGGCCTGACCACTGCCGGCCTACCGGCCAAATCTCCCCCACCCAGAGTGTGGGGGCATAAGTCGGGAACCGACTGTGGCCTGACCACTGCCGGCCTACCGGCCAAATCTCCCCCACCCAGAGTGTGGGGGCATAAGTCGAGAACCGACTGTGGCCTGACCACAGCCGGCCTATCGGCCAAATCTCCCCCACCCAGAGAGTGGGGGCATAAGTCGGGAACCGACTGTGGCCTGACCACAGCCGGCCTACCGGCCAAATCTCCCCCACCCAGAGTGTGGGGGCATAAGTCGAGAACCGACTGTGGCCTGACCACAGCCGGCCTATCGGCCAAATCCCCCCCACCCAGAGTGTGGGGGCATAAGTCGAGAACCGACTGTGGCCTGACCACAGCCGGCCTACCGGCCAAATCTCCCCCACCCAGAGTGTGGGGGCATAAGTCGGGAACCGACTGTGGCCTGACCACAGCCGGCCTACCGGCCAAATCTCCCCCACCCAGAGTGTGGGGGCATAAGTCGGGAACCGACTGTGGCCTGACCACAGCCGGCCTACCGGCCAAGTCTCCCCCACCCAGAGTGTGGGGGCATAAGTCGGGAACCGGCTGTGGCCTGACCACTGCCGGCCTACCGGCCAAGTCTCCCCCACCCAGTGTGGGGGCATAAGTCGGGAACCGGCTGTGGCCTGACCACTGCCGGCCTACCGGCCAAGTCTCCCCCACCCAGAGTGTGGGGGCATAAGTCGAGAACCGACTGTGGCCTGACCACAGCCGGCCTACCGGCCAAGTCTCCCCCACCCAGTGTGGGGGCATAAGTCGGGAACCGGCTGTGGCCTGACCACAGCCGGCCTACCGGCCAAGTCTCCCCCACCCAGAGTGTGGGGGCATAAGTCGAGAACCGGCTGTGGCCTGACCACTGTCGGCCTACCGGCCAAATCTCCCCCACCCAGAGTGTGGGGGCATAAGTCGGGAACCGACTGTGGCCTGACCACAGCCGGCCTACCGGCCAAGTTTCCCCCACCCAGTGTGGGGGCATAAGTCGGGAACCGGCTGTGGCCTGACCACTGCCGGCCTACCGGCCAAGTCTCCCCCACCCAGAGTGTGGGGGCATAAGTCGAGAACCGACTGTGGCCTGACCACAGCCGGCCTATCGGCCAAATCTCCCCCACCCAGAGAGTGGGGGCATAAGTCGGGAACCGACTGTGGCCTGACCACAGCCGGCCTACCGGCCAAATCTCCCCCACCCAGAGTGTGGGGGCATAAGTCGAGAACCGACTGTGGCCTGACCACAGCCGGCCTATCGGCCAAATCCCCCCCACCCAGAGTGTGGGGGCATAAGTCGAGAACCGACTGTGGCCTGACCACAGCCGGCCTACCGGCCAAATCTCCCCCACCCAGAGTGTGGGGGCATAAGTCGGGAACCGACTGTGGCCTGACCACAGCCGGCCTACCGGCCAAATCTCCCCCACCCAAAGTGTGGGGGCATAAGTCGGGAACCGACTGTGGCCTGACCACAGCCGGCCTACCGGCCAAGTCTCCCCCACCCAGAGTGTGGGGGCATAAGTCGGGAACCGGCTGTGGCCTGACCACTGCCGGCCTACCGGCCAAGTCTCCCCCACCCAGTGTGGGGGCATAAGTCGGGAACCGGCTGTGGCCTGACCACTGCCGGCCTACCGGCCAAGTCTCCCCCACCCAGAGTGTGGGGGCATAAGTCGAGAACCGACTGTGGCCTGACCACAGCCGGCCTACCGGCCAAGTCTCCCCCACCCAGTGTGGGGGCATAAGTCGGGAACCGGCTGTGGCCTGACCACAGCCGGCCTACCGGCCAAGTCTCCCCCACCCAGAGTGTGGGGGCATAAGTCGAGAACCGGCTATGGCCTGACCACTGCCGGCCTACCGGCCAAATCTCCCCCACCCAGAGTGTGGGGGCATAAGTCGGGAACCGACTGTGGCCTGACCACAGCCGGCCTACCGGCCAAGTCTCCCCCACCCAGTGTGGGGGCATAAGTCGGGAACCGGCTGTGGCCTGACCACTGCCGGCCTACCGGCCAAGTCTCCCCCACCCAGAGTGGGATAAGGAGTTTGTTACAATAAAGCATGGAATAAACAAGATAACATAGCAAGACAGAATGATAAAAAGCAGAAAGTTAAAAGCGTCAGAAGCGCCAGGCGTTTGTTACAACAATGAGTCAAAATAAGGCTACGACAATTCAAAGATCGGCAGCCGTCCCCAAAGGATCAAGCGCCACCTACAAACAAAGCAAAAAGGAATACAAAGGATAAAGCATGGAGGGTAAGCCTATGCCTAAACCTCAAAAGGGTAGGTGCGAGGAGATCCACAAAAGCCTCAAGAGGGGGCAGAGGAGTTAGCAGTATCTGCCCGCTCATCTGCCGCCCCCTCCTCTCCCTCCCTGAGGGTACATGAGGCACAGGAGGACGACGGCCCGAGTTCCTATTTTGGAAGGGAAGGAGGCTCGGCCACCGGCGACCCACCCTCACGTTCATCCTCCTCCGCTTGAATTCACTGATATATCGGATTATACCGACCAAAGTCGAAACTCGGGTCATACTCAAGAAGGGCTTTTGACGTCAAGTCAACAACGGCATTCATTCCCTCTAGAAAAGCTGCGTCACCTTCCTTCGACAAGTCGGCAATCTCACCAGACTTCTTCTCCAATTCCTGCTCAGCAGCCGCCAACTTCGACTGAAGGGACCCCATATCAGCACGAACCGACTGCAATTGCCCCTCCAGATCCCTCTTGAGCGACTCACAGGAGGAATGGACCCCCCGAAGAGTCTCCAGCTCCTTGAGACCGGTCACCTCCTTCTCCTCAGCCTCCAACCTTAATTGCTTCTCCAACTCCAGCTTCAACTCTGCCTCCTGCAAGCGAGACATCAGCCTCGCGCCCTCCTCCGCCGCCTTCTTGATCTTAATACTGGCTTGGACAACCTTAGACAAATCCTCCCCCAGGCCACGATAGACGGTATCCAGTTGGGCAAGAGTTTGAATCCGGTCAACAGGCGAAACGTCTCCCTCCAACATCCTGTAAAAAGAAAGGTCAGACAAGGTGGGGAGAGGCGCATCCACGGCGGCGGCAACATCGCGCATAGTTTCCCGGTCCTGTGAGGCCTCCAGGCAGGCAGCCGCCTCCCGGAATCCGGAAGACGGTTCGGCAACTCCTCCCTGTTCGGGAAGAGCCGCAATAGTGACAACCGGCGAGCTAGTAGTCCTTGGGGAGGTGACGACCTCGGAATCCCCGAAATCAACCTGCGCGCCGCCCACACTCGTGGCCCCCTCCGGGTCAACAGAGGGACCCACGGCCTGCCTCTTCGGAGGAGGAGCCCCGCCGAACGACGACGCCGCCCTCCTCATCCTGGAAAGCCTAGACTTCTGGTGGGTCATGATGGTTAAGCGGTCCGACGGGGGAGCCGGCGGCGTGGTAATGAGAGGACGGAGGGAAGGATCCAACCCTAACAAATCAATCTCCTCAGGCGTCCAAGTAGCCGACCTGTCGCCTGCAAAGTTAGGCAGGAAAATGGGCAGAGGTTTAAGGGTCTGAGAACTGTCAAGGAAGGTAGACAACACAAGTGAATAAGTAGGTCGCCAGATACCTGAGCCGGCGACAGGGACGCACATGCCCACCCGTTCCAGAAAATCATTCCTCGTGATCAGATCATAGTGAGGAAGCCATATTGAAGGAGCGGCCACCCTCTCCTTGCCCGACCACTTCATAACGGCAGGACAGGCGGCCACAACTTCCCTATCCGACTGCCCCAAGCCGGACTCCCTCAAATCCAAACAACTCCCCATCTCCTTATCACTCTCCAGATTGACGCGCACATCCGACTGGAAAAACCGGGGGACGGCCCAGGGCCTAGCCGAACGAACATACAAGAAAGCACCTTTCCACTTATGACAGTTCGATAGGATAGGATAAGAAGTGACATACTTGCCTCGCCGGCCAAGGGCCCAATAAGAAGACGACGACGCCTTAAGACGCACCATGAACCTAAACGCCTCCACCAAAGGCCTCCACCTCCTAAACCGGCACACCCAACAAAAGGAGATGATGGCACGAAAAGATTGAGGAGTCAGCTGACCCAGCGCCAACCTCATACGACAGAACACCGCCTCCACGAAAGGGTCGAGGGGAAAACGGAGGCCGAACTTCAGGGATTCCACGGATACTCCGACACATCCCTCCGGAGGAGAGCAAATGGACTGCCCCGGGTCCGGCAGCAAGTATTCATAACCCTCCCCGAGAGGGTAGAGTTCTGTAGCGGCATCAAGACCCTCGACATCAAGGACTTTCTGACGCCAACCCTCATCGACCAAGGTACTGGCGTGAAGGAGAGGACGACGGTCGCTCTCAACACCCTCATTCTCCGGCTCCACCGGCCCGGAAACAGAGGCCGAGGGACGGGGAGAAGACGCCCCCACCCTAGAGGAGTCCCCCAAACAAGAATCCCCTTTCTGAAGACGACGGCGCAGAACCATGGAACTACCGGCAATAACATTCCCCCCAGAAACGCCGGATGGCGGCAGCCCTCCGCCACCTCTCGCAAAAGTGGAAGACTCCCCGGCAGAAATGCGCAAAGCCCGGATGGGCTCCGCATAAACAGGCTCCACCTCCTCCACAGACTCCCCCGACAAGGAATCGTCGGCCCCTCTGACATACCCACTACCCTGGGTCCCGCCACGCTCCGACATCCCCGACTCATCCTCCTCCCCGAAACGAACGCGCTGGGAACGGGTGGACATGACGCGAGAGCAAAGGAATAAACGAAAGATGAGAGAAAGAAAACTAACCTAGAAAAGCCGGCGAAAAAACTAGGACTCCCGAGGCAGGAGACGGCGACTAAATCAGAGAGGAAAGGAAAGAAGGAAGTTTTGCTCTAACACTTGGTGAGAGAGTGAAATGGCAAATAAGGGGCAAATGAGGGGGGAGCCCCTATTTATATAAAGAACACCTCCTAGGGCCACCCACCAGATTAACTGACAAGGGGCAGTTGGCATTCAATGCAACAACAAAAATACAGAATGCGAAAAGACAACACAAAAAAGAGACAGATAAGTGGGAAGGCGTGACTTGGGGCGCAAAGTACTATATTTCACATTCAATAAACAAAGTCAAACATACACAGGATAAGAGAGCCGACAACCGAGTAATACAAACATCAATAGAGGAAAGGGTCGGTAACCCCCAAAATTACACAAAAAACTACCTAGTACAAAATAAGAGCCGAATACACCGCCTTTCCACCTACTAGCCCCAACCGACAAAACAAGGCGCCCTCCGAACCTATGACACCAAGAAAACCTCACTCCATATCCTCCCCCTCGGTGTCCTCATCAGGAAGAGAGGAGTCCGAGGTAGCAGGGGAAGAGGAGGAGGCAGGAGAGGGAGGGGGGGCACGAATCCCACGAAGGGTGTCGAAACCCTCCGCCATCTCGCCCGATGAGTCACTAGGGCAAAGAGGACCGCCCATCCAGGATGGCCCGGACGAATGGCTGCTCGAAAAAGAGGAGCCGGAGGGATCGCCCGATGACGGACAATCCGGATCGACGTCCGGCTCAGAAACGCCGAAGTGCACCCTGGCACGCCGGCGAGGGCGATCATGATCATCAGTGGGAGAACGCCCTACAACCTCCGTAGCAGGAGGAGGGGCAGGAGGAGCAGCCTCCACAGGCGCCGGTGGGCGGTAAGGTGGCCCCCGGGAAATCCAGCGTCCATACTTAGGTTTCGAACCCTCCGGAGAAGGGGAACGTTTCCTGCGCCGAACAGGAGGGCTTGGATGAACCACGGCGGAAGGTGGAGAGTTGCTCCCAGAAGAGGACGACATAAGTAAGTTAAAGCTCTGGAAAAATGGGAATGGGAAAATGATGCCAAAAATGGCAAAAAATGAAGACCTTATATAGGGGAGCTAGAATCATGCATATACACCATTAAATGCATGCAACCACCAAAGGAATCTAGGGAAATCAAAAGCCATCATTACCTCTACACACAACCTAGGCTAGTAGGGAAGACGAACGGATTGCACGCAAACCCACACCGGCCCTGCGGCACCTCACCCAGGAACTCTTCACTGAAAGCGGCCCACGATAACCCTGGGCGGACATCCAGTGAGGGGCAATTGACGGGGGTCGGCACCACAGCTATGGTCGGCAGCCGGCGAGGTTATGACCGAGTCGTCACCCCTCCAATCAGGGCCCACCGGCTCTCTCCAGCCAGAGGGGGGCCATCGGTCTAGCTTGGGGTCCGGCAGCCGACCTCCATACCTCGAGTCCTATAAATACCCCCAAGACACCCATATGGAAAGGGGGGAGAAGAGTGACCCACATGTCATCCACACAAAATATCTCTCTAGAAAGTTAAGTAATATCCTTCATAACCTTACCTCTATCCTCCAATCCAGATCACTGACTTGAGCGTCGGAGAGGCAACCTCGGAACCCTTCCGAGGCCCTTGTTTGCTCCCTGTGCAGGTCCGGCACTCTGAGCTTCATATATCGGGAGAGGAGGATCGCCGGCCATACCCGGCGGGAGGTATATAATTGTTTGATACCCAAACAGGAACGATTTACTAAACGATCATCATAATTATGTTAAGTGTATCTTACTTGACTGATCATCTTAAGTATATTTGATGTTAGAGATTTGGAACGTTTTATTTGATACATATTATTTGAACGTTCATTATTTGAGGTTTGATTAAAATTCAATTATTTCTACGTACATTATTTAAGATGGGTTTTTTTATCTTGACTTGGGCTATGTTGACTTAAAAAGCCAAAGTTTGACCAAGATGGACTAGTCAACCCTTAGTTTTGACTTAGTCACTAATTAGTCCTTAAGTGCGTATTATAAAATTTAAGTGTTGTTTTGCACATTTAATCATTGTTTAACTTAGTACTTTTGGGTTATTCGTCTTTTAGTACTTTATACTTTTTGGGCACAAGTATTTAGTACATTTATTGTTCAAGTGTACGTATTTAGTATTTTTATACGGTTTCGTACGTATTTGTACAAGTATATTTATCTCTTAAACCCTATTTATACTTAGTAAAATATTTCAAACATCAAATAAGTCTATAATAATTATAAAAATCATTTTTAACCTCATTATATATCATATTTCTCAAAACTTAGAGTTTTACAAAAATAACTTTTAAGTAATAACGAAATCGATAATATATATTATTAAGGATACTACATGAGTCATTTTTCAAATGTTATTTTTAAAATTCGATTTTCATACTCAACATACTTTTATGAGTTAGGTTTCCAGATATAAAGTCATTTTTCAAAAATAATAAGGTTTTATATTTTTAACAAATTAAAAACGAAAACAGTACGGTTTTCAATACTTTCTTTTAAATCGTTTAAAATACTTAAACATCATAAAAGTGAACCAAAATTTTATTTTGGATACCTATACTTGTACATAACCTATCCACAGAAATTTAGATTAAAATACTTTATAAATGTTATTAAATAAAATCTTATTTCTATATCTGACCCATTTTAGTACAAATTTTATAAATGAAAATATATATGATGGATTTATATGAAATTTAAAGTACACATAATAGACATCATCAGGAATATAATACAAGTTTTCCAAGTCTAAACAAAACGTTTAACATCAGGAAACATATTATTTTCTTAGACAGTACATAAAATCATACAGTACCAGTTTAAGAAATAAATCATTATTAAATATAGAATTTCATAAAAACTTACGTTTCATATTTTTATCATATTCTAGATATTCAGATATACAACTTTCATGAAGGAATCTAAAGTTAAGTCAAAACATACTTTACACAGAAAAATCGTGAACATACATCGTACATCACAGAATCTATTTTACAGCATGTATTGTTAAGTGATAAATCAACAAATAGTTAACTTTAAACTTGGTGATATAATGATTTAGTCCTAAACATGATGTTATATGTTAGTTAGAGTGTAAACACTATACTACGAGATTTGAGGGCGAAGAAAAGTAAGGTTATCTTAAGCATAAATAATCTATTCTACAACATATATGAAAACGAAGATCGATGCTCCCTTTTCACTTTCTCCTCTTCATAAATTAGTTAGAAGGACACAAAAACAATCTAAGTTAGTAATTATAAGACTAAATAACTTTGACAAGAGAGAGTAGAATATAAGAGAAATAAAGGATGATAGCTCTTGAAAAATGGTGGTTGAAACACCTTAAGAACTTATGAAAACTTGTGTTGTTTTATTTGGTTTTTAGAAGGGAGTTGAAGGAGGGTAATAGATGGATAAATAAGTAAGCTAAATGGAGTCCTAAGGCTGTTTATATGGAGTCATAGTTGTCCATTTGATGAAGGGAACAAAGCATAGACAAACAATTGACAATTGCTCAAAATGGCTAATCATGCTTTTGGAAGGTACATTACTAGAAATGGTGTTTTTGATTAGTTAGACATATTTTGAGGCTTGGACTTCAAAGTGACGGTATGGCATGAATTAGGGTGATATTTTTGAGGTTATTTGGTTACACAATGGTTAGGAAAGAAGTACGAAAATCGAATGTCGAGAAACGATTCGTCGGGTGACGATTTTCGTAGTAAAGGAGCTGTCCAGTACAATAATTTTACGATGCACTTATAAATTGTAATTTTGAATATCACCATTGTGTAGATCTTGGAAAATTAATAAAGTTAGGCTTTTGAAACGCCTCAATCGGAGTCCGTATGAGAAAATAGGAATCGTTTTACGAAATCGCGCAGAATTGCGATAACGATAGAAATTTCAGTTTTGCAAACAATTAAGTGAAATAGAATGGTTTCAAAGGCACAAGAATTGAATATACTATATAAAATAGTTTGTCGAGACTCGAATTATTAATATTAATCGTTATTATAAATAACTAAAATGGTCAAAAGCACTGGGTGTTACAATGAGCCCATGCCCCCTTGAGCTTGTTCTGCTTTTAGAAAGTGCAACGTTACTTAGCATCTCAACCAGATGACGAACAGTAAGTTGACCCGGTTCTTGGAACCGAGGCGCAAGTTGTAAGAGGATCTCATTAGCTGCGTACAGTATATTATTATGTATATGACCATGAATTGTATAAGTAGTGATACTATGGTTGTAATGGTAGTAAGCTAGAAATGAATGCATCTTTTGATCTGAGGATAGGGGTTCGAATCCTCACACAATTAATAATTTTTTAATCCTGGTTACTTCACTTAGTTTCTTTTTATATAAGAATGAGATTTACGACCAATAAAAACTATTTTATAAAAATAGAATAAAAAATTAATATTTGAAAATTTGAAAGCTAATTTCAAATTGGGGATCTATTATAGTATGGAGTTGGAGTATTATTTTTCAAAATAACCTTAAAAATGTGGAAGACGGTGTCTGATAAGGCCATAAAGGGACGTCCAAAAAAAATGGCACACGCCGTCAAACGATGATGGCCCTGGATGAGATGTTCAATGTGAAATCGATCCAATTAGCTATATAATTAAATGAGGACTGAGGAATACATGAGTTGGTTTTGTATGTCACATTAAACGGTCTCATACAATATTTACTCGAACCCAATATCAAATACGGAAAACGCAAACAAAAAAAAATAAAAAAAAAATAAAAAAAAAATCACTAGGTAATTAAGGCAGTATAATATGTGTAGTATCTAAAAACAAGCCATCCAGGGAAACATCTATACTCATCAAGGCAGTCCTGAATTCCACTTGTTTGAAGGTTGGCTGTTCTTTGACAAAAAGGAACTACCTGTATTTTTTTAATACACGAAACAAGAATTATAAAATCAGTAAAACAGTGTAATAAACTGCACAACTGGTTTCAAATCAAGTTAGGTATCACCAGACACTCTTAATTGTCTACACAAGCTATAGAGTTGAATGTTGTAGCATAATACCCCGTACATAGTATCATTTTTGGGACAAGGATTGAACTACCTAGTACTCCCTCCGTTTCATAATTACTTTCCAAAATACCAAAAATGTACACACCTTAAGAAGTATAAATACAAGGAATGAGGACCAAATATAATGATGTAAGTGAGTCCTAAGGGGTAATTGTGAATGCAAGTGGGGGAATTGAAAGGTAGTAGTTCTGAAACAACCAACTGGTGAAAAGAGAGGTAATTGTGAGACGGAGGGAGTACTTTTTTAGTAAAAAACTTGAGTTTATCAATAAGCAGCATTAGATCAGAAACTTCTTCAAGAAAGGGGTACTATCACAAGAAAACAGTATGTATAGATGCAACCAACTTTAAACACATCACAAAAGTGAAACCACGTAGTGCAAATGGTTACCGGATTCCCTCGGGTACCTGGTGAATCATGACTCATTAAAAATGAACTCTATCATGCCGCTTACCAAAAATACACGCGAGTACATAACACATACTCTAAAGGAGCAAATTGGTAAAAGTGTTTTTCACAACCATGCTACAAAAGTGACGCACAAAATCCCAAACTAGTTACATTTGAATAAGCATCAAACGAAAAAAGACGGTATTTTTTTTATTTCATGCAATGTTACTCCAAATGTCTGTATTATGTTAATGTCTGCGTCCGTGACGGACTTCACACTTCAACAGAGTAGGACACTTGGATGCTTCTATCATAAAATAGAAGTGTCTGACACATGAATGCACTTTGCCTAACATAGGCTTCGTATGATAATTGCTCAATTACTGCTAAAGTAAGGAAGAAAAAAACAACTCGCAGAAACGTGGGTAACAAGGCTATGAAATATTCTGTTTTATTTATGATAAGTAGCAGAATACTTTCGGCTTAATTGCAGTCAGGAGTCATCAACTTTGAAAGACTCGCCAAGAGGAGTAAGGACACGCAAATGCTTCAAACAAAAAGTATTAAGTCATCATAACACTAGGTGAATCCATAAAAAAAAATAAAAAAAAAAAAAAAAAAAAAAAAAAAAATAAACTCTTTTATCAAGATAAGAATTGAGCTTCAGTTTGGATTTTCATGTTTCGATTAAATCCGTAATTCAATAATTATGATGGGAGGGAAGAGCTTGAATAAATTCAGGATTGGATATGGTAGCTTAGATAAAAACATATAGTTTCATACTATGACTGCAACAATCTTAAACCATCCTCCTGCCTACCAGCACAAATACAAAATAGTAGTGCCTTTAATACTTTATGCAATTACATAAACGACAGTGATCTTCTTCCTCAGAAACAAGAGGTGTATAATCTATTTGGAGACCGCAAAAACCCAAGAGATAAAGAGACATCTAGTAGAAACAAGGTTAACATCTTCCACCAAATCGAGGAATCAGCATCCCCACCATACTCTAAAAATGTAAGTTTGATCCAGAAAGCTGCTCTCGATATTTAGTACTCGCTATTTTTCATTTCTTTTGATGAGTGATCAAAGATTACGCATTCATTGATGGGGGGAAGTACACATACCATGAAAATAGCACTACTACATTTCGTCGTCGACATTTCAGCCACGTCGTCGACGCTTTATACGTTAATTTACTCTTTTACCCTTCCATTATTGTGATTAATTATATTAATTAAGTTTCTTAATTAACGTAATTAATATTTCCCGACAAAATTAAAATTACGGTTTTTGTACTTTTGAACGGTTTTTGAGGCACGTGTCTCAACGTAACTATTTTACCCTTCTGTAATTGTGATTAATGAATGTAATTAAGTTTCTTAATTAATGTAATTATCATTTTCCCGACTAATTTGAAATTACGGTTTTTTGAACTTTTGAACGGTTTTTGAGACACGTGTATCAATGTAACCCGGGAATAATCCTAATCATATAAACATTTCGTATAATTTCATAATAATAATTATAAATAACGACACCCGAGTCACGATATAAAAAAAAAAAGATACGATATCGTAACGTATAATGTCAAACAAAAACTAAAAAAAACCCGAAAGCAGGCCCAGAAGCCAAAAACTGGCGCCCAGGAACGGGCGCCCAAAAAATGGCGCCCGGGGGGTCTCCTGGGCGCCCAAATGCAAAATTACAGAAATTTGTAATTATCAAGGTTCGATCCCACAACATCTCGAACACAAATGAGCCTCTTTACCACTGAATCAATTGAACATTGTTGATAAACTTTACTAAAACATTATCTATATTTGATTCTAAAACCCCCTAAAATCGCCTATTAACACAATTTTAATATTATTAATAATATTAGTGTTGTTGTGGGTGGGGGAGTATATATAATATAACTTAATCCGTAACATAATAAAATGACGGTTTTCAAAAAAAAAAACCGTTTTATTATCGAGTTTCATTAACATGATTAAACTTTTTAATTTCATTAACAAAGTTAGTGAATGTAGTTAGGGAAGTACGTTATTGTCTTTTCACATTAAAAACCGCCGACAACCTAATTTCTAGAAAAGTCGGGTTTCTCTAAAGAAAAGACGCTTTTTTTTAAGTGAGAGAAAATAAAATTAAATATGGTGAGTGGAGTTTAAGTGGATATATAATAAGGACAAGATAATAACGGAACGGTTTGAAAAATAAAAAACCGCTTCATTAACGAGTTTCAATAACTAATCTAACTTCTAAAATTACAAAACATTAGTTAACTAATCTAATTAAGGCAAGGGCAAGATCGTCTTTTACATTAAAAAGCGCCGACGACGTGGCTGAAATGCCGACGACGAAAAACCGCACTCGAAAATAGGAGCAAGTTGAGTATGTAGTCAAGTGATATTAACGAAAAGGCGGCTACCAAAGAGATAAAAGCAGCATTATACCTGGCTTCGAAATGAGGTTGATCCTGGATCTAGGCCCTTCAAACATCCAGCTATCTTCATCTAATGACTTAACTTCTTTGTTAAGGTCGTCCAACAAATCCAATTTGAGCACTGAAAGTACCAAATTACATTCAACCATGACATCCAAATGTCTCATAAGAAGCATAGACATAGAACATGTTATCAAAGATTTAAAGGTAATCCATTAAAACTTGCAGTAACCAACAACCTATAATCAAATTGAGCATCAGCAACCCAAATTAAGAAACAAAACCCAGAATTTAATTCACCATTCGGTCACAAATGGACTGATTGATCACAAAATAATCACAATAATATAACTGTGAAAATAAAAGAGGGAGGGACCTTGCATAGCATCGTGTTTAGAATCGTGGAGGGCGAGGAGTTGGGAAGATGAGAAGTGAAAATCGTCGAGGGGAGCGGCGGCACTACTGCTGCTTCCGCCGCTTACGCTGCCAGTGCCTTGCAGCGCTGCCGTCGTCGATGTCGACATTTCTTTTTGTTTTCTGAGGGATGTCCCCTTTTTTCTTTAATCAGTTTTTTTTGGTTTCTACGTTGTAAGTTGCGGTTTTTTCGTTTTCTATAATGTCTCTACACCTAGCTAATGGATCAATCGGGTCGGGTTACAGAATTTGGGTCGACTTCGGGACGGGTCGGATCATTTCGGGTTTGGATTACTTTCGGGTTTGCTATTTTCAAAATTTTTAGGGATATCGACTCGTTTTCTATAATAAATAGTTGAACACCCGTGCAAATTGCACGGTGGCGTTAAATATATTGTATTTACACAAATATACAAATTTGCATAAAAGAATGACAAAGTAAGGAATTGAGAATGACATGAAAATTAAAATGTAAAATTATAGCAACCAATGTAAAAAAAATATTAACACACATATAAAAATATGATTACAAATATTGAAAAAACTTCTTGGTACACGACATTAGTTGAAGTGTCAGAAGTTCGTTGGTTACTATCAAAAATAAGAATAGCCCACTCTTGCTAGTGACCCTTGATAAAGCAACATATAATTGACCATGTGTAAAGACAGGCTTCGGAAGATAAAGACCAACGTGCGACAATGATTGACCTTGACTTTTGTTGATCGTCATGGCAAAGCATATAGAAACTGGGAATTTGTTTGAGTCAGATCGGGAAAGGGACAAACGTGGGATATAAACTATTCACCTTCATGGCTACCTGTTAGCACTTTACACCGAATGACTCGTTCCGCTTGATCAGTCACAATTAAGCGCGTACCATTACACAATCCACGAAATTGATCCATGTTCCGGATAAGCATGACCATGGCACCCACTTTCAAGCGTAACTCATGGTTAGGAACCCCGGAACACTTGATGCTATTCAAGAATTTAGTGGAGTGCATATTAGGTTGGCCCGGAACTATCTCGTCCATGCATACCTCATCGGAGCTTAGATATACCACTTCTTGACCACCAAGAAGAGATAATGCATAGTCACTTCTTGAAACAGCATTAATAATTTCATCATATATAGAGCGTTGTTCGGCAGTTAACATAGGAAGGGCCATTTCAAATTCACGTCGTAAAGCAACCCTATCATATGATAATTGATGAGGGTCGAGAGCCTGCGCCGGGTCGCCCGCCTAGCAGGCCCCATAACGACCCGACCCGAGGAATCAAAGAGCCTGCCCAGCAAGCTGCCAGGACAAGACAATAGGATTTCCCCAAGGGGATAGCTTCTGGTAGGCCGCCTGCCCAGCAAGGCGAGGCGACCAACCAGGGAGGGCCTTCAAAGGCCCCCTGCTCGCCTGTCCCCAGGTGACCTCCCCCCCAAGCAGGGCAGGGGTTACCAGGGGCCTCTCCGTCATTTCGCCTAAGGTAAAAGAGAATGGGTGGACAAAATGGGTCCACGTGTCACTTTGCCATCCACCCATTCTCCCGCTCTTTTCCCTCTCCTCCTCTCTCTCTTGTGGGAAGGTATAAATACCCATCCATTTCCCACTTGAAAGGGGTTGGATTTTCTCTCTCTAGACTCTCACTCCTAAAAACGCCACCTAGCTCCTCACGAACTAGGTTCATTAAGGCATTTCACAGACTGACTTAGGCATCAGAGAGGGTTCCCTCGGACAACCTCCGGGGCCCTGTGCGTTCATTGTGCAGGGAGCAGGCCCGCTTCGCCGGGAAGGTCTGATCATAGAGGTGGGAGAAAGGAGAGGCTAAAGGAAATCGGACAATCCGTAACTCATCGACATTCCAAATACACGACCCGAATCCGAAGTCGGGTTAATCGTTTCTATACCGGAACAATTTGGCGCCGTCTGTGGGGAAGAATACGGTTGTACCCACGAAATTACCCACAAAATCAACCATTCTCAAACACAAAATTAACTAATTACAATCAAACATGCCTGAAATTTTCGATGCCAGCTCTGCGGCAAATCCACCCAATGCTCCCCTATATGGCATGCCGCCAGAGGTAACACCCGCCGCCACGATTCCAGGCGTGGGGCGGGCCAGCCTCTAGGGAGCACCGGGTCAAGGGGTAGCTTTCATGGCAGGGCAGGGGGCAAACCCGAGGCAAACTCTAAATCTCACCCCCGCCCAGATGATGCAGACTGCGGCATTTTTCTCAGCAATGCTGAATCAGGAGTTCACTCTAGACGATCTGGTAGGCAGGGTCGCTACGACCCCCAGGTTGCTTCACTTCGAAAGTGGGGAGGGAACCGGGGGCTCAAAGCGGACCACCGCCAGAAACGTTCAGAGAAAGGCCAGGAAGACAGCTCAGGCGTATGCACAGGTGCAAAGGCGGGTCACAGGAGTTCGTCAGGAGCCGCCTGCGCAACAAGAGGCTGCTGGTCCTGAAGAGGCATTCTCCATTCATACCACAGAGTCTACGGCTGCTCGCGAAAGAAGGGGCTTATCCCAGGACCTGAAGAATCGCATGAGGTATAAGGAGCCCGTGTCCAAACGCCTGGGGGAGAAACAGGGAGATGTGTTCTCCAGGCTGACACCAGTTGAAGAATCTCAGCCTGCACCAGGACTGTCCCAGAGCCTGCAGTCCCGGCTTAACAATGGCCAGCCTCTAAAGTCAAGGCACCGTCAGGGTGATAACCTCGAGCCTGCACAAAAGAAGCGCTCGCGGTATCATTCTCCTCCCAGGGACGACGAAGCGATAAGCAGGCGCCCGCCTAGGTACCGCTCCCCTGAAAGTAGGAGACCGACCCCTAACAGAAGGGACGACCACGGTCACTACTCCAGCGTGAGCAGGTCGAGAATGGTGGGCAGGCCGACCAAAACCCCGCTTCACCCTGAGGTGCAGGCATATCCTATCCCAAAAATTAAGATGCCCTCTGTTAAGTTTGACGGCACGACTGACCCAGAGGATCACTTGGCGGTATATGAAAGCCATATGGGCATGTATGACGCCGACGACGCGATTTGGTGCAAAAAAATTTCAACCACCCTGGTAGGACTAGCCCAGGGTTGGTTCAGGGATTTGCCGCAAGAATCAATCTGTTTCTTCATCGAGTTGGCTGAGGCCTTCCTTGACCAGTATGCGGGAAACAAAAGGCGACGCCTTACTCGGTTTAACCTGATGACCCTCAGGCAGAAGAAGGGCGAGTCTGTCAGGGAGTACCTAAAGAGATTTGACTTGTCTTTCCAACAAGTCAAAGAAATTGACGATGCGACGGGGACGTACGCACTAACTAACTCCCTACTCCCCGGAGAAATGAAGAACCAGCTGATCAGGTCCCAGCCGGAAACTCTGGCCAAAGCCAGGTAAATCGCAGAGGGGTTTATGCTACAAGAGGAGTTCCACAGCCTGCCGGATACCCCCGCAGGCCCTACCAGGCAGCAGGGGGGACCGCAGGGTGGATGTGGCAGAAATGAATCCGGAAAATAGAGAGCCGAAGAAGGGGATACTCCCAAGAAAGAGCGCACAGTCTACCAGCCCAGGTTCGACAGCTACACGGCCCTCAACAAATCCAGGCAGAGATTTTCGAACTGGAAAAGGAGACTGCCAAGTGGAATCGCCCGAGCAAACCACGCAGCCCAAAGGGGGACCCCAAGAAGTTCTGTACCTTCCATGATTGCGTAGGCCATACCACCGAGGAGTGCCGCCACCTGAAGGATGAAATCGAGAAACTAATCAGGAATGGCTGGCTGGCCAACTACGCAGCAAGGAATAAAACATAGAAGGAGACGCCAGAGAAGCCTGAAGGTTCGGCGCAGAACCGCCTGATAATCCATGTGATATCAGGGGATGCAGAGGGCCAGACCAGCAGAAGAAGTCAGAAGAGACAGATAAGTGAAATGAGGAACCAAATCTGTTATGCTGAAAGGGCAGGAAGCCCGAAGGGAATAACCCTGAGCATCACCCCTGAGGACGCAGGGCGAGTGATGTATCCCCATAGCGATCCCTTGGTGCTATCCCTGGAAATCAGCACCCACATTGTACGGAGATGCATGGTGGATACCGACGCATACACGAACCTGCTATACAAGGATGCCTTCGATAAAATGGGCCTGGAGAAAAGGCACCTGCGACCCGCCCCTGGATCATTGTACGGGTTCAGCGTGGCAGGCATACTGCCCATGGGAATTATAGACCTGCCTGTAACATTCGGGGAGGGGGCCGCTGCCAGAAATATCAGGGCGTCGTTCGTTGTAGTAGATGCAAGGTCTGTTTACAACGCCCTGATTGGCAGGGCCACCCTGGACGAGATTGAAGCTGTTGTATCAATCAGGGCTCTCACCGTAGCCTATGTTACGGATTTCGGCCTTGAAGGTAAGGTGCACGGAGACCAGGAGTCAGCCAGGCAGTGCTACTCAGTGGCCCTGCAAACCCATGAGAGTGAAAGAAAAGGAAAGAGAAAAGCTGACAGTTCCCCAGCAGGGAATGCGAGATTCCAGCCGGTGATCAGGCACCCGACCACCTGGAACCTGGGCGGAGAACATGCTGGTGGACCTGGAACCAGGGAGACAGGTCCTTATAGGAGCTGACCTGGAAGAGTCCTACCAGGCTGAACTGATCAAGTTGCTAAAGGATAACAAGGATGTATTCGCCTACTCGGCGGACGAGATGCCAGGGGTTGATCCATCATGTATCGTTCACAGGCTGAACGTAAACACGGACGCCCACCCTGTAAAACAGAAAAAGCGAAATATGTCCGCAGAGAAGGACGTGGCGATTAAGGAAGAAATTGAAAAACTCCTGAAGGCAGATTTTATTGAGGTTTGCGACTACCCGGAATGGTTAGCGAATGTAGTCATGGTTAAGAAATCATCAGGCGCATGGAGAATGTGCGTGGACGTTACAAACCTTAACAAGGCCTGCCCGAAAGACTGCTACCCACTCCCCAGGATTGACCAACTGGTAGACGCTACCAGTGGATATTCTATGCTGAGCTTCCTTGACGCCTTCTTAGGATATCATCAAGTGTACTTATGGCAGCCGGACAAGGTGAAATGTGCCTTCATCACCAGTTCAGGCACCTACATGTACAAAATGATGCCGTTTGGGCTTAAAAATGCAGGGGCCACATACCAGCGCCTGGTCGACAAGGTGTTCGAAAGTAAAAAAGGCAGAAACATAGAAGCCTACGTCGATGACGCCATTGTAAAAAGCAAAGGAGACAATGAACACTTGACAGATCTGCAGGAGACCTTCTCCTCCCTGCGCGCCTACAAGATGAAACTCAATCCAAAGAAGTGTACGTTCGGGGTTCGCTCTGGCAAGTTCTTGGGTTTTCTGGTCAGCTCTCGAGGGATAGACGCTAACCCTGAGAAGGTTCAGGCTGTTCTGGACCTTCCTGAACCCAGAACCATAAGGGACATTCAACGTCTGACAGGCCGCATGGCCGCCCTGGCACGCTTCATTGCCAGGTCAGCAGACAAGTCGACACCATTCTTCAAAGTATTGAAGGGCAACAAACAGTTTAAGTGGGAGGATGAGCAAAGAGAAGCCTTTGAACAGTTGAAGGAACATTTAAAGAAGCTCCCCACCCTGGCAAGGCCAGTAGCAGGGGAAAAACTCTTCCTCTACATCGCTGTAACTAATGTAACAGTAAGCGTAGTCATCTTAAGAGAAGAAGCAGGCGCTCAGCAGCCTATATACTTTGTGAGCCATGCCCTAGGGGCAGCAGAAAAGAATTATCCTATGGTCGAAAAAGCAGCCTACGCAGTTGTCATAGCAGCCAGGAAGCTAAGGCCATACTTCGACGCACACCCTGTCGTGGTGCTGACAGACCAGCCCTTAGAAAAAGTACTGGAGAAATTCGAAAAGTCAGGCAGGCTGCTAAAATGGGCCATCGAGCTGAGCGGACTGGGGATAACATACCAATCCAGAACAGCCATCAAAGCCCAGGCCCTGGCCGACTTCTTAGCAGAATGCTCCCATTCCGAGGAAGATAGCCCGACTGCCGGCGAATGGTTGGTACACACCGACGGGTCCTTCACGGCTAATGGTGCAGGGCCGGAGTCGTGTTAACCAGCCCAGAAGGGACTGACTTTGAGCACGCACTTAGATTCGTCTTCCCCGCGTCAAACAACGAAGCTGAATACGAAGCAGTGCTCGCAGGCGTTAACCTAGCCAATGCCGCAGGCGCAGAGCGGATTGTCCTGGCGACAGATTCCCAACTCATCGCCAACCAAATCAATGGAGAATATGAGGCCAGGGATCAAACGATGGCCGCATACCTGGAAATGGTGAAGAGAGAGTTGTCAAGCCTGAAATCGTATGAAATCAGGCAGATCCCTCGGTCCCAGAACAACCGGGCAGATGCCCTATCAAAACTGGCTAGTTCCAGCCTGCAGGATATACGGAGGTCAGTTTGGGTAGACGTCATCCAAGAAAAATCCACCATCCCCTGCAAAATAGTCGGTGCTGTAGATGAGACAGGGTCTGAGGACTGGATGACCCCCATCATCCTGTTCAAGAAACACGGAATTTTACCGTCTGACCCTGTGCAAAAGAGAAAGATGCTGGCAAGAGCTGCATGGTTCATGTTAATCGGGGAAGATTTCTACAAAAAATCGTTCTCATCTCCCTTGCTCAAATGTCTGGGGGCAGAGTAGGCGGCGGAGGTCTTGGATGACATTCATTCAGGAATATGCGGTCATCACATAGGAGGAAAGTCGTTGGCGCACAAGGCCTTAAGGGCAGGTTACTATTGGCTAACCCTACTGGCCGACGCGAAAGACTTGACTCAAAAATGCCGAAAATGTCAACTTTTTTCCCCATCTATCCATGCCCCGGCCCAAGAGCTCAGGCCAATCCTATCCCCCATCCCCTTGGCTCATTGGGGGATGGATATACTAGGTCCTTTTGCTATAGCAACCGGGGGCAGGAAATTACTGATTGTGGCGATCGACTACTTCACCAAATGAGTAGAAGCTGAGGCAGTGCCTAACATCACTGAGCCCGCAGTCAGGAAGGTGATATCGAGGAATATCATCACCAGATTCGGCCTGCCGAAGATGTTAGTATTTGATCATGGAAGGCAATTTGATAACGACCCTCTAAGGATCTGGTTGGAAGGCCATGGCGTTGCAGTCGCCTACTCTCCCGTCTGCCACCCTCAAACCAACGGACAGGCAGAGGCAGCCAACAAACAGATCCTGAACGGTCTCAAGAAGATGGTAGATGACCAAAAAGGCAGATGGGCCGACGAGCTACCCAGTATACTCTGGTCAATCAGGACCACTCGAAAAGAGTCCCCAGGTCAGACTCCCTTTAGTCTGGTATACGGGGCAGAAAACCTGCTGCCCATCGAAGCCAGAATTCCCACTCTGCGATCCCTGCAATATGACCAGGCGGAAAACGAGGTGGCAATGACCGAGGCCCTAGACCTGGTCAGTGAAGTAAGGGAGGAGGCCAGTGCCAACATCGCCGCCTACCAGCAATGGATGAGGAAGGCATACAACAAGAGAGTACACGAGAGAAGTTTTCAGATAGGAGACCTGGTTCTCAGAAAAATGCAGGCTGTGGGAAAATCAAGAGAGCACGGCAAATTAAGTGCTAACTGGGAAGGTCCATACCAAGTAACTCGAATCTTAGGACCAGGCACATACAGAATCACCAATCTTGAAGGCCAAGAGTTGAATGTGCACTGGAATGCAGACACTCTAAAAAAGTACTATGTCTAGCAAAATCTTAAAATAGGTTTCGTTTCCTAAAAAATTGGCGGAGAACGGTCAAGAATGTCGACGGCTCCGACCACACTTGTGTTAAGTTTTTACAAAGAAATGAAATGAACTTCAAGTCTATACTCGTTGCCTGTTCAAACTTGCATTTTCACACACAAACGAGCAGGGGGCAATAGGGGGAGGCCCCCCTGTTGCCAGAACCAAGGAAAATGACGCCCCCAACAAAAATTCTAAAGTCCCCCTGGGCAGGCAGGGGGCAGGCCCCCTGGACTTTGATCAAAAGCCAGGGTCAGGCCAGGCCCCACACGCTGAACGAACAAGGATTGGGGGCAGGCTCCCCAGTCTTGTATAAAAAACGCAAAAAGCCTCCCTGCCTACCTCTGGGCAGGCAGGGGGCAGGCCCCCTGGACTTTGATCAAAAGCCGGGGTCAGGCCAGGCCCCACGCGCCAAACGAACAAGGACTGGGGGCAGGCTCCCCAGCCTTGTATAAAAAACGCAAAAAGCCTCCCTGCCTACCTCTGGGCAGGCAAGGGGCAGGCTCCCTGGACTTTGATCAAAAGCCAGGGTCAGGCCAGGCCCCACACGCCGAACGAACAAGGACTGGGGACAGGCTTCCCAGCCTTGTATAAAAAACGCAAAAAGCCTCCCTGCCTACCTCTGGGCAGGCAGGGGGCAGGCCCCCTGGATTTTGATCAAAAGCCAGGGTCAGGCCAGACCTCCCAAGCAGAAACAGATAAAAACAAACGAAAGAAGTGCCTTTATAAAAAAGGGAACGGTAGAGGTACACAGAATAAAAGTTTTTTTACAAATAAAAGGGCATTACATCAGGCAAGGCAGCCGGCCACGAAAGGGCCCGGCGCGCAAAAGAAAAAATAATAAGTTAACGCGTCAGCATAAGCGCGGCAGGGGAAAGACAAGAGCCCTCTGAGAATGACTGCCCTGCATATTAGGCAGGTGGAACTTCTAGGTCAGGGATAGCAGCATCTTCAGCCATTCTGCGTATCTGGGCATCATCCTTAGCAGCATAAAGAGCTCGAAAGGCCTCCTCATCAAAGCCAGGGAACATCTCCCTGACGACCTCCATAACCACCCCCAGACAAGAGTTGACACCGTTCTCAAAGCCTGTCGCCACCGCAGCTTCAACCACCTGGATTATTTCATCCTTTTCCCTCTGCCACTCCCCAGTTTTCACCGTCAAGTCACTAAGAGCCGTCTGAAGGTCCGAGTCCGCCTTAGAAAGGCGCTCCTCTAGGTCAGCAGCCTTTTTCTTGGCATGATCCAACTCAGCTAAAGCCTTTCTAGCCTGCTCCAGCTCCACAAAGACCTGCTTAGCTCTCTTCGACTCCTCTTCCAGGTGAGACACCTTCCTGACTGCCCTCTCACCTTGGGATTTCCAATGGGTCGCCTGGTTCCTGGCTTCCTCCAGTTCATTCTCTTTCTTCGACAGCTGATCCTTCAGACCAGCAATAAGAGTAACATCCCTTTCACCTATAGCCAGGCGGTCAGAATTGGCCAACTCCTCATCGCTCAAACGACTAAGGGCCGCTAACTCAGCAGAAGCCTGGATAACTCTGGCGGTACGCTGAATGTATTGAGTCACCTGATGGGTGGCAGAGTTGGCAGTCTTGATAAGGTGATCCGCTAGAACGGCCCCGGAATCAGAAAGTAAGGCAGAAACATCCTGGCTGTCACCGACAGTATAATGAAACTCAGTATTTTTCTCAGAGAAGAGGGTACCTGGGACCCCCCGAGCAAAACGTTTTGGGTCAGGCGTGTCAGCCTCCAGGTCTACCACGTGATCAACAGTTAAAGGTTCCCTGCTCCACTTCCCAACCAGCTCCCGAGGAATACTTTCCCCAGTCTCCTCAGAACCGACAGGGTGCGGTCCCAAAGAAGTCTGGACCCCTGCAGAGGAACCCCCCTGCCTACCGACAGGGGGAGGGGTGGCCTCAGAGGCAGCCACCTTTTCCACAATAGGAGGAGGGGTAGCCTCAGAGGCCGCCGGTTTCGCAGGCGTCGATTTTGGGGGAGCAGGAAGCCTAGGCCTGCTGAACGAGAGGCCTTTCAAGTGCTTCATCAGGTTCTTCTCACCTTTCTTAAAATCGGGAGGAAGGGAAGGGCGCTTCTGTACAACAACAAGTTCTTCAGTTAAACCCAAGCGCCTTTCCTCCCTTTTCGTCCAGGAGCAGGTAGCAAGGTCTGCAGGGAAAAGAAATGACCGGTTAGAAAACCATCGAGAAAGGGGGAAGGGGATAAAGAGAAACCAGTGACGCCCCTGAACTACTTTATTTAAGCCAGGATTCAAACCCACTCGGGTCAGATATTTATCAGTAGCAATAAGCTCCGCATGAGGAAGCCAAAAACTGGGACCATAAACCCCTGATTTATCAGTGTGAGCCGCGAATTTTTTGACCAAGTCATCATCTTTCTTGCTCAGCTTCACCTCCAAAGCCTTCCCCCCAACGCCAGGATGGTACTCCTGGCGGGTCTCTAGCCTGGTGTGGACGTGATTCCTGAAATGCCGAGGAATCTTCCACCCGTCGGCACTGTGCACGTAAAGAAAGTTGTTCTTCCAATCCCTCAGGCTGTCCATAGGTGGCCACACCAGGGTATGGCCTTTCTGTCTCAGGAGAGACCAGTACCCAGGAGAACCCCCGCTCCCAGAGAGAACCATGTGCAAACCGGCCATAAACCTCAGAGCATCAATAGAAGGCTTGGCATAGTGAAACAGGCAGGTCCAAACATACGATATCAGTGACCGAACGGCCATGGCAGTCAGTTGAGCTATGGCTACATTCATCCGCCTGAAGGCCTCTTCCAGGAAAGGATGAAGGGGGAAACGCAGGCCAAATTCAAAACACTTGTGGTAAACCGCTATGCAGCCATCAGGAGGGCAGCATACGGTGTCTCTTTCACCGGGGACGACAATTGTATACCCATCCCCAAAATTGTAAAACCGCTCAATCGCGCTGGCAGCATTTTTCGCAAGAATCAAATCCCGGTTTTTAGGTTCAGGGTAGGTCCCCAGGGGAACGTGGTATTTGGCTTTGTCTAGATAATAAGTTCTACCCTTTTCCCGGGGAATAAGGGGACCGGAAGTCCTGGAGGGATCAATCTCCAGCGCCTCGTCGTCCGAGTCAACGACGTCATAGGGGGCAAGTTCAGGAGAATTGCCACCTCCACTGTCCCCCGAATGTCCCTCCTCAACTATCCTAGGGCCAACTCCCCTAGACGAGGAGGCAAGATTTTCCCTACTGTCCTCCCCATCCTTCGTCTTCTCAACCAACGGATCGGTAAACGGCAGGATGCGAGCGCGGGTTCTAGACATAATAATCTAAGAAGAACAAAAAGCAAGAAATCGAAAGAAAGGGAGTAAGAACTTGAAATTAGAAGTCTAACCTAGAATTGATTACGGGTCGGACGGAAACTTGAGAAGAAGGCTCGAATTTTCTCTCGAGTATTCGCAAGGAAAGAGTTTGTAAAAAAGGAAGAAGTACAGATGCTAGTTTGCTTTTATAGGGGGAGGGGAAGATGAAGGGTCACTAAACCTGGGAAATCTGTCAAGAAAGCACCCCCACGTGTCGCATCCTCGAAAACTCACCCCTCACCACTTCCCGAGAAGAGTCTTGGGGAGGTAATAAGTCAGAGAAACTATCCCCCATGACGACATTAAAAAAAAGGTGCCAGAGGATTAATCATCCCGTGATGTCATTCTTCACCCAAAAAAAAAAAAAACGTAAACAAGCAACAAAAGATAAAAACCGCCTGATCTTTCATTTAAAAGCCCGAAAGGGACTAAGTTACAAGTCAAGGCCAAATTACAAAAGGAGCGAAGAAGTCTGGCTCAATCAACCTGCCTATCAGGGGCAGGCCTAGTCATCATTAAAACCCGGGGAATAATCCCCAGGGCTATTGTACCCCCCTACATCAGATCCCCAATCCCAGTCTTCGGAATCTTTGAAGGGGTCCGCAGAATCATCATCTTCATTGCGACCAGAGGAGTAACCCAGGCCGTCACTGTCTCCGGAGTCCCGACTACTAACATCCCAGTCCCTGCCATAAGGGCCTGTTTCAGCATTATCACAAGAGCCGCAGCCCACCTTCCTCCTCAAGGGAGAGGAAGGGCCCGACTCAGGGGATGAGGTCAACTCAGAGCACTCGGGGTCGAACTGCTCAGGGTGTAGCCAAGGGAAACATTCGTGGCACCCCCTGTCAAAACATCCCCCTACCTGGGGGCAGCGCTTATACCTAGGAGCAGCTGGGAAAGCCCTCTGGGGACGCTTGCCCTCCCTGATATGGGCCCTCCTCCCGAGCTTCTTGCGAAATCGAGTACGGAGTTGCCGGCTACGACGCAGGGCGAGGAAGGACGCCCTAGGGTACCTTAATCTCCAATGTCCCCTGAAACGACGGGTTACCACACGAACTCGGCGGCAGAGGAATATTTTCGTAATCCAGGACATTTTCTCTAAAGAAAAGTAGAAGAAGATTGGAAGTGGGTCATGAAAAATGGCGAGGGAAGCGAAATTTATACAATAAACCAAAGCAGCGCATTAAAGGACACCCCAACCACCTTAGCAGGGAGCACATCCAATCAGCAAACCAGCACGCTGCCCAAAAATCCACAGAGTGTAAAAAGCAATCATGACCAAAAGACAACTAAACTCTTGGCATGCCCAATACAGTAGAGTCTCCTCCCTCGGGAATACGCAAACGCATTAAATGCAGTGGTGAAGCCACAAGTCAACTCCCCACCATCAAGAGTTCACCTGCTAAGGAGAAGCCTTAATTCCCCCCAGCCGGTGAGGGCCAATTGATGAGGGTCGAGAGCCTGCGCCGGGTCGCCCGCCTAGCAGGCCCCATAACGACCCGACCCGAGGAATCAAAGAGCCTGCCCAGCAGGCTGCTAGGACAAGACAACAGGATTTCCCCAAGGGGATAACTTCTGGTAGGCCGCCTGCCCAGCAGGGCGAGGCGACCAACCAGGGAGGGCCTTTAAAGGCCCCCTGCTTGCCTGTCCCCAGGTGACCTCCCCCCCAAGCAGGGCAGGGGTTACCAGGGGCCCCTTCGTCATTTCGCCTAAGGTAAAAGAGAATGGGTGGACAAAATGGGTCCACGTGTCACTTTGCCATCCATCCATTCTCCCGCTCTTTTCCCTCTTCTCCTCTCTCTCTTGTGGGAAGGTATAAATACCCATCCATTTCCCACTTGAAAGGGGTTGGATTTTCTCTCTCTAGACTCTCACTCCTAAAAACGCCACCTAGCTCCTCACGAACTAGGTTCATTAAGGCATTTCACAGACTGACTTAGGCATCGGAGAGGGTTCCCTCGGACAACCTCCGGGGCCCTGTGCGTTCATTGTGCAGGGACGGAGCAGGCCCGCTTCGCCGGGAAGGTCTGATCATAGAGGTGGGAGAAAGGAGAGGCTAAAGGAAATCGGACGATCCGTAACTCATCGACATTCCAAATACACGACCCAAATCCGAAGTCGGGTTAATCGTTTCTATACCGGAACAATAATTCATCTCGGACTAACGTATTACCTAAGTAGGAAGCTAATGTTGCATCAGGAATGGGCATGCCATCAAATCTAGCCAAACTACTGCCATTGCTTTGTAGCGAAGCCTCAATCTCAAGTAGGGCTAAGTTATGGATCTCTTCATCAGTCAACTCCAAATCTACGACAAAACATAAATAACGTGAACATGCTTACGAAATAATGGTTATTGAGAAAATAAAGGGACTACAATTTGCAAACCTAGTACTAAAATTGTAAATTGCATTATACTCCCTTCATTACTAAATATAAATAGTTTTGGTTATAAAAGAATTTTATTTTATATAAGTGTTTTCATAATATGTATTTATTTTGCTAATACTACCTACATAAAGTAAATGAGGAAGTAAGAAGTCCAACAATTGAACTTACAGGGGTTCGATAGAAGCCTCTGTTGCTTAGAGAGGACGTCATCAGATAACAACTCCCACGTTTCCTCCCACACAGTATGAGGCATAGACATAGATTCAGATAACAACAATGATGTGAACATATGCCTAAGATACGTCCCTGATTCCCAAAAATGTGCTTCCTTAATAGCATTAACATACTCGGTGTCGTCACCAATCACCCCAAGAGCATAACACGCTTCTCGAAAAGTTTGATAACATATACCATTCACAGTTCGAATGTCCTCATAACACCTTGCTCCTCTAATATGGTTCAACATTGTTCTCATGTAGTAGAGTTCACCACATTTTATGGGGACATGATGCAGCCTTCCAATTGCAAAAAACTTTTGTCTACGCTTCCATTCCTTCTTAGTTCTATCCCATACGTACCTTTGAGAAATTTCAGATCGTAGTAGGTCACGTGGATCAGGGTCTCTAGCATTTAATGAAAACCAATCAACAAATTTAGACATTGCAACACTTGGGTTCTCAAGAACCTCATCAATGGGGTCATCATCCTCAAAGATGACAGACTGCTCCCCGGAAAATGATATTGAAGATTTTCAACTACAAGAGTCCTATAATGGATATCGAAAGCAAATATCCTCCAAGTAGTGATGGGAGGGATTTGTCGTGGAATCCCAACCGTCAATAATATAACCGGCTATTCCTACGGTAGATAGGGCAAGTCGGGTTGAATCCACGGGGACGGTAATGTAAAGTCTAGACCAAGGTCGCCTAAATACGAGACTAAGTCAACGAGCTAAACTAAAGAATGAAAGGAGGGAGAAGGCTAGACTAAGATTAAGGTGCCGGAGAAAACAACTAAGGAAACGGGCTAGGATTAGGTCGGGGTCAAAGGGGTAACGGAATGGTCAAGGGAGAACTAGAGTGAAGGAGGTAGTAGAGTAATCTAGGTATAGTCCGGGCTCTCGCAACTTAAACTCACCTAGAGGTTCCACCTAGAACCCAACTCGGCGACACACAACACAATCGGGGTTACTAGCACGCTATAGGCCTAGGTCGAATCCGGGCTCTTCGCTACTTAGACCGACCTAGGGGTCGTCCTCACCGGGCTCTCGCAACTTAGTGAGGGAACCGAACCCACAAACAAACTAACACCCACAAGAGAAAGGCAAGAAGAACAAGCATTCACAGCTACTTAGTAATTCAAGCATTTCAACAAACAAGTGATGTGCACCAAACCAAGAGGAAACCCAAATCTTCCACCAACATCTCCAACAAACCCTTAATCACCCAATTAACACCCTAATCAACTTACTAACCCTAGCAAGAACACTACTCTAACATAATCAAACTAATACTAACAAGAACAAGATGGATTAACACAAACATCAAAACAAACATAAACAAACTAGCAAGTATGAAGAACAAAACAATAATCTAGAACTAAAGATTGAAACTTGAATAACATAAACAAATATTAAGAGAAGAGAAAAGGATTATACCACACTAGAGGAGAAGAAAGAACAAAACTTGCATTAATGAAGAAAACCCAAAACAAACATCCAAGGTTGTCAAGCTTGGAGAAGATCTTGAAGAATTCCCTTAATACAAGTACTAATCTATGATTAATTACTAATTATCGACTAATCTACACTAATCTAATCTAATCTATCCTAAAGTAGTCTAGGGTTTAGTGTCTAATGAAGTGCATAAGCTTTACATAACAAGGGAAGGGTATATATAGGGTTACAAATGGAAGGGAGAAGAAAGAAAACAAAGCAGAGCTGCAGCACCCCCGTCCCAATCGAGACGGGGTCATCCCGACCGGGACGACATGGTCCCGAACGGGACGGGTTGGTTCCGACCGGGACGGGCCCAGGTCAGCAACCCACTCATTTGTGCACCCCATCCCGAACGGGATGAGGCCTTCCCGATCGGGATGGGTCTTGTAGGCCTCCCTTATGAACTTTTTGGTCCCTCCTTGCCTCTCATGGGCTTCCCATCGATTCTCGGGACTCGGGATCGGGTCTCGGAGGCTCGGGATTGGGTCCCAAGGTCTCGGGGTCGATTCCAAGGCATCGAGTCATCGTTCCTTTACTCCGTTGGCTCCAAAATGTGTATGTATAGAGTCGGAATCGCTCCAACTCTTCCAATTCGGTCTCGGGAACCTGAAACGAACTAAAGAAAGCATAAGAAGCCCCTAAACCGCTCCCAAGGAGCGATTCTACAAGGAAAATGGGACCAAAACACTACGAAATAGGCACTACAAATGACACTTATCAACTGCCCCACACTTAACCCTTACTCGCCCTCGAGTAAGCACATACTACTATTAAACTATCCGAGTGGGTATTAGCGCACCCTACGCCCCTTCAACTCACGCGAGTGCACTTAGAGGAAAAGTGTACTCCGCAAGCCAAGTTGGGTCTTGCGACAAAACCGCGGATGCAACCGGACACAAAACACACAAACAAACAAACACACAAACAAACACTTAGATGGTTGCACCCAAAACAAAAGAAATACCGCTTCCCTCTAAAAGCGGTGAAAGAAGCACCGGTTTAGGACTCGAGGTAAGCGACAACGTTCCAAAGCTAGCAATACAAACCAAGGTGAACTAAACCCTAATAGTATGACGATAAAGCAACAAAAACGTTGGTAACTTACCTAGGTCCTCCTAACTTTCTAAAAACGTACTACGGGACGATCGGCGGAGTGGAAAAGTGAAGAACCACGGTGTTAGTCGACACTGTAGGTAAGTGAGACCCCTCCCCCTTTAGCATGAGCCAAGAGGGTCGTCCCGCATCTAAAACCGCCTAACTAGTCCAAGTAAAAAGATGGAAAACATGCAACATGAGGGAAGACCGACTAATGCCGCTATCATCCTTCCTCGGGACTCGGTCCTTTGGTAGGCTCTTCACGGCAAAAGTCGGAAAAAGTCTTATTTTTGTGGGGATTTCTTTTTGTGAGATGGGTTTTCTTTTGGCATTTTCTTTCTTCTTTTGCATTTTCGCTTTGTTTTGCCATGCCAATCTTTTTCTTCTTTTCTATTTTCTTTTTGGCTTTTGTGCCTTTTCTTTTTCTTCATTTCTTATCTTTCTTTCATTTTTTTTTTCTTTCTTTTTTTTTCTTTGCCTTCTTGGCAAGATTTGGCTTTTTGGCGTTTCTTGACAGTTAAGAAAGAGAGAATCAACAAATTGCATGTTATTGTGTGGATATGTGTGAGATGTAGGTAAATGGGTAAGTCGGGGGTCGCGATCCCTCTTCAAACCCACAAAAAGTGGATAACTTGGACTAATCAAACAATCCTAAACACGGTCACCTAGGGGACGAGACTCGGTAACCAAGGCCTTTTCACACCGTGGGTGGTCATAATGGTCAAAAGTGCAAATCCCGTAGTAAATTCTTAGTAAGCTAGGTGGACTCAAGGTAAAGGACCAACGAATTCATTGATTTAAGGTCATTCTACTAGATTAAAGCCCAAGACTCGATTTATACTACTAGGAAGGGAAAGTAAGCACTCACACACTAGCCTCTAAACCGGGTTTTCGAAAATGGTTTACACACATGACACAAATACACACACAAAACAAAGACTCAACGAAAACGAACGAAAGGAAAAGAAACAAAAAGGCAACAAAATAAAACAAAACAAAACAAACAAATAACAAGCACCACCCCGATAATCTATACAAGTCACCAAATCCACCACAAGAATGTACAAGCTCCACCCGAGCACACCTCAACACAACCTTCACAAAACATCACAAGGAATAAAGAGGGAAAGAGGGTTAGAGGATGTTACCGGATGTCTTCAAAGCTTTCCAAACAACGGAGGTTAGGCAACCTATAAGGAAAAAGGGAGGCAAACACACACAATACAAAACAAATGCACGATACAACGACACAAAAGAAAAAGACACAAAAAGAAAATCTTTTTGATTTTTGTGAAAGTTTTTCAATTTTTTAGGGGTTTTAAAGGTTTTTTCGAAAAAAAGGGAAAATAAAACTAACTACGATAGAATATCGCTCCCCCACACTTAAATCGAGCAATGTCCTCATATGCTCAATCGTAGTGTGCGGAGAGACAAAAGAAAAAGAAAAGAAACTACGAAAATAAAGCTAAAAATTAAAAAGAAAAAGATGGAGAAAAGGGTAGAAAGCGTCCGGCCGGGGTGTAATCAAATCACCATGGGCCGAGATAAGAAAAGATATGGATGGGGGGGGGGGGGGGGGGGAAGAAAACAAAAAGAATGAAATAAAAGGAAATGGGAGGGGAGGGTTAGGTGTAATCAAGTCACCTAGCCCGGATTCCGCCTAAATCCGACTAAATCCTCAAAAAGAAAGTGAAAAACTTGTAAAAATTTGGATTTTGAAAATGACTCTCGATGTAATCACATCATCGAGAGTCGGGAGCAACATATACCAAGGCCTCGAAGGCCACCATGACATGAAGACACATAAGTGTAAAAGGGGAAGGGAATAAACAAAGGAAAACAAGCAATAAAAGACGGAAAAGTAAGGATAGTTACCCAAACCAATCGGCTAGTAACTCACTCGCTCCATCGTCTCATAGATCAATATAGGCGCTTGCTTGTTGTCTTCGTTGTCATCCTCCTTCAAGCTTGATAAAACCGCATGGTTGGGGTAGTAATGGTAGGGGGTGGGATTTGATGTGGATCTCGGTGTGTAAAGTGAGGTGTACGGGTCATATGATAGGAGTAAGGAGGAGTAGGGAGGTTGGGAGGGGGGTATAATGGATGGGTGGAGTCAAAGGGGACCATCCCGGTCGGGATGGATGGTCCCGATCGGGTTGATAAACCCTTCCCGATCGGGAAGCTCTCGTCCCGGTCGGGAACACACTCCAGTGAGTCCGAATTTTTGCACCTTCATCCCGATCGGGATGGCTCCTTTCCGGTCGGGATTCCTCATCCTTCCCGGTCGGGAAGCCCTCTTCCCGGTCGGGATGAGTCTTCTTTGCTTCCCCAAGCCCAAAAGCTTATCATAAGCTTCAAAAACCGACTTCTTCGCTCGCAAACCAAACTCCATCATCAACTACTCCTTTCTAGGAGTCACCTTCACTTCACCTATCATAATAAACTCAAAGTACACATCAAATTCACTCCCTCACATCGCTCATCAAAATACCAAAAACAATTACAAGAATCCCACAAAAACAAAAGAGTTCTAGAAACAAAAATCACAAATACAAGCACAAGTACTCTAAAGAAGAGGAGAGGAAGGGAATATACAACATGACGGTTCTTTTAGGAACTCCGTCAAACCTAGGATGGTGGACTCTTCTTCAACCGTAGCCCTCAAGGGCATGGAGTAGCAAGTCGAACGCGCTACCGACATCGTAGTGAAGGCCCAAGAAGCGCTCGAGCTTAACCGACCTCCACGGCCTCCAAGGAGGAGGCAAGAAGTAGGATTCCCAAGACCCAAAATCATCTTCAAAGTTGTCTCCGGGGTCTATCCATCCTACGAGCTTCACCAACCTCTTCCTCCCTAGGCATCGCCTCCAATCATTAGCAAGCTTCATTTCCAAGAAACAAGGCACAAAAAGCGGTTTTGGCCTCACTTCCTCGTTGCACACCCCCACACTTGCCTCAAGTTGTGGTTCCCCATCTTCATCACTCGGCCCCACATCATCTTGGAGAGGAGAATCGAAACTTCTACCGGCGGTTTCAATCTCTTCCAAGTCATCTCTCGGTGTACTAGCAAGGGGCTCTTGATGCTTGTCCAAATTATCGCACAAGGGCAACTCGAGGCTAACAATCTCACCGAACAACTCTACAAACTCCACCAAACCATCCCACTCACTATCCTCCACCAATTCCTCACCAACGATGCCTTCACCAAGAGTCATCTCCTCATTCGTCTCTTTTTGGGTAGACGATTAAGGTTCTTCAAAGTAAATCTCTCTTTCAAAGGGAACTACATCGGCGGCTTCGTGATTAGGTTGCTCCTCTCTCTCAAGTGGGCACCCTCCATCTAAATACGATGCTCGGGATAAAGACATTACGGTTTGAACCGCTAATGCATTTAAATGAGCATTCCTCGCCTCGTTTCCCCTTCGAATTTGGGCCATTAATTCCTCTTGTTGTTTTCGCAATTGAATGGCCGTTTCTTGAAGGCTCCTTTGCATTTGAAGCATCGATTGATGTAACTCTAAGTTTGACGATTGGTGGTCATTGGGGTCTTGTGAAGCTCCTTGATAATCTTGATGATGCCCAAAGGGTGGGGCATCATATTGTTGGTAGTGGGGTTGAGGTGATTGGTAGTATTGTGGGTCATAGGGTTCATATTGTGGTTGGGGTGGAGGGTAATATTGTGGGTCTTGGGGGTATTGGCTTCCACAAGGTGAATCTTGAGTGTACATGGTGGGGTCACAATCATAACTCGAGTAATAGTCACCATGATCGTAGGATTGGTAATCGTTCACTTGTTGGTAGCCGTTTTCATAATCTTGAAGATCATACCCGTCTTGATTACCCCAAGAAGCTTGATTATGGTAGGGGGACGTCATGTCATAGCTTTGGTTCAAAGAAGAAGAGTGGTAGCTCATATCGGCTTCAATGTGTGGGGAGTTTATATCAAACCCCATGCTTGCTCGAAAATCGTAGCTCATACCCGGTTGGAAACCACTCATTCTAGCAACCGTCCGTTTAAGCGGCTCTGAGTTGCAAGAAGAAGATAATCACCACCTCTAAGCACAAACTATAGACTAAGAACAAACGTGAGAAGTCTAGTGCTTTTTGGGCACTAGACAAGAAAGAAATAAACCACACACACACAAGAAGCAAGGAGGGAGAAGTCATTGTGCTCTCCCATCAAGGCAAATGAAGACTAAGGTGGACACTCACTACGACAAGTTCCTTAGTATTGTGAAGAAATTGGATGTTAGTGTCCCGTTCACCGAGTTACTTACCCAAATCCCGGCATATGGGAAATTCATGCGGGAAATCCTAGCTAGGAAGAGGTCCATCGACAAGGAAGAGACGGTAGCGTTCACGAGGGTGGTAGGCGAGCTTATTCAAGGTTCCACGCTTCCGAAGTTGAAGGACCCGGGTAGTTTCTCGATCCCTTGCACCATAGGCAATTTCTTGATCAAGAATACGTTATGCGACTTGGGCGCGAGTGTGAGCATCATCCCATATTCTATTTGTTGCCGACTCGGAATGAAGGAGTTGAAATGTACGTCCATTACACTCCAAATGGCCGATAAGTCTCTTAACCGACCACTGGGAATGTTAGAGGACGTACCGGTACGAGTAGGGAAGTACTTCATTCCGGTCGACTTCATTGTGCTTGACATGCCGGAGGATGCCAACACTCCCATTATTCTTGGGCGCCCATTTCTATACACCGTGGGTGCCATGATCGATGTGAAGAACGGTAGGATCACATTTGAGTTAGGCGAGGAAAAGATAGTGTTCGACCTCCAAGGCAACACTACGCCTACTACGGATGAATCATGTAATATGATCCAAGCCAAGAAAGACATCGATCTAGGGGGTGAACCGGAACAAAGCTTGAAGAAGTACTCTTATGTACTTGGGGATGACGACTCCGATATGGAAGAAGATGAGCCTCCCTTGGGGCCGCATGAGGACCGGTGGACGTTTGGGTATATCCCCAAAGACCAAAAGTACAAGTTCAAGCCGTTGAACTTGGAAGATCGGGATGCCTCGGGAACGTCAAGGCAAGGCCATGAAGAGTCTTGGGATGTGGTCGGTTATATGACATGCTTGATTGAAGACTTCTCTAGGGCCTTCGACTTGTTCTTACGTGCCCTTGATGGAGATGGAACTAGTTTTGGTTGTTGAAAAAGATTGAAGAAAGCGCCACCTTGGTTTGACGGAGTTCCACAAAGAACCGTCTCATTGTATATATCTCTTTCTTGTAGTTAGTTGGATTTTTGTGAATTCTTGTTATTTGGTTTGATTGATGAGCGTTGTGAGGGAGAGAGTTTGATGTATGTTTGAGTATTGCTTGATAGGTGAAGTGAGAATGCTCCTAGAGGAGAGTGGCTATGGTATACCTTGGGTTGTAAGCAAGAGGATTGGGTTTTTGAAGCTTGGAACAAGTTTTTGGGATCGTGGAGGTCGAAGAAGACCCATCCCGACCGGGATGAGGCGTCCCGACCGGGAAGGGTGCCATCCCGATCGGGATGGGTGCACCAGATTTCGAGCTTCCTGTGAGTCCGTCCCGACCGGGATGAGGGCGTCCCGACCGGGACGGGTGAGATAACCCGATCGGGATCAACCTTCCCGACCGGGATGGTCCTCTGCTCCCCCTTTGTGATTCTTCTTCGCAAATCGAGTCCACCCAACCGTTTTATGCCCCCTCCCAACCTCCCTAGATACCCTAGCTTTACCATTTGCCCCATGTACTTCATTGTCATACCTTCACCTCATTTCCTCTTCACTTTACACCGTAATTCGCATCAAATTTCACCCCCCACACCTTTACCACCTCTACCATGCGATGTTATCGAGAATGAAGCGGAAAAGCAATAATGAAGACAAGCAAGCGCCTTTATCGATCTATGAGACGATGGAGAGAGTTAGTTGCTAACCTATGGTATGGCAACTATCCTTTCTTTTCCGTTTTTGTTGTTGCTTGTTTTCCTTTGTTTATTTCCTTCCCCTCGTACACTTTCGTGTCTTGATTTCATGGTGGCCTTCGAGGCCTCGGTTGTGGTTGCTCTTGACTCCCGACGATGTGATCGCGTCGAGAGTCAATCGAAAAATCCAATTTTACAAGATTTTCACCCCTTTTTAGGAGCTAGTCGGATTTGGACGGAATCCGGGCTAGGTGACTTGATTACACCTAGCCCTCCCCTCCCATTTCCTTTTATTTCCTTCTTTTTATTTTCTTCCCCCCATCCATATCTTTTCTTGTCTCGGCCCATGGTGATTTGATTACACCCCGGCCGGACGCTTTCTACCCTTTTCTCCATCTTTTCTTTTTGATTTTTAGCTTTATTTTCGTAGTTTCTTTTCTTTTTCTTTTGTCTCTCCGCACACTACGATTGAGCATATGAGGACATTGCTCGATTTAAGTGTGGGGGAGCGATATTCTATCGTAGTTAGTTTTATTTTTCCCTTTTTTCTAAAAAAAAACCTTTAAAAAATCCTAAAAATTTGAAATTTTTTCACAAAAATCAAAAAGATTTTCTCTTTTGCGTTTTCATTTTGTGTCTATTGTGTCGTATATTTGTTTGTGTGCGTGTTTTGCCTCCCTTTTTCCTTATAGGTCGCTTACTCACCGCCAGCTTTGGAGAGCTTTCAAGACACCCGGTAACATCTTTTCAACCCTTTTTCCTCTTTGTTTCTTGTGGAGTTTGGAGGAGATATGTGTTGTGGTGTGCTCAGGTGGAGCTTTGTAAAGTTTGTGGATGATTGGTTGCTCATTTGAATGTTCGGGGTGGTGTTTGTTTTGTTTTGTTCTTGTTATGTTGCCTTTACCTCTTTTTCTTTCGTTCTCATTGAGTCTTTGTTTTATGTTGTGTTGTGTCTTGTGTAAATGGTTTTCGAAAACCCGGTTTAGGGGCTAGGGTCTACTTTCCCTTCCTAGTAGTATAAATCGAGTCTTGGACTTTAGTCTAGTAGAATGACCCTAAATCAATGAGTTCGTTGGTCCTTTACCTTGAGTCCACCTAGCTTACTAGGAATTTACTGTGGGATTTGCACCTTTGACCATTATGACCACCCACGGTGTGAAAAGGCCTTGGTTACCGAGTCTCGTCCCCTAGGTGACCGTGTTTAGGATTGTTTTGATTAGTCCAAGTTCTCCACTTTTTGTGGGTTTGAAGGGAAATCGCGACCCCCGACTCACCCATTACCCTACCTCCTACACATATCCACACAATACCTTGCAATTTGTTGACTCTCTTTTTCTTAATTTTCAAGAAATGCCAAAAAGCCAAATCTTGCCAAAAAAAGGGCAAAGAAAAGAAAAAGAAAGAAAAAAATGAAAGAAAGAAAAGAAATGAAGAAAAAGAAAAGGCACAAAAGCCAAAAAGAAAATAGAAAAGAAGAAAAAGAAACGGCATGGCAAAACAAAGCAAAAATGCAAGAGAAAAGAGAAAATGCCAAAAGAAAACCCGTCTCACAAAAAGAAATCCTCACAAAAATAAGCCTTTTTTTCCGACTTTTGCCGTGAAGAGCCTACCAAAGGACCGAGTCCCGAGGAAGGATGATAGCGGCATTTGTCGGTCTTCCCTCATTTTGCTTTATTTCCACCTTTTTACTTGGACTAGTTAGGCGGTCTTGGACACGGGACGACTCTCTTGGCTCACGCTAAAGGGGGCGGGTCTCACTTACCTACAGTGTCGACTAACACCGTGGTTCTTCACTTTTCCACTCCGCCGATCGTCCCGTAGTACGTTTTTAGAAAGTTAGGAGGACCTAGGTAAGTTACCAACGTTTTTGTTGCTTTATCGTCACATTATTAGGGTTTAGTCCACCTTGGTTTGTATTGCTAGCTTGGGAACGTTGTCACTTACCTCGAGTCCTAAACCGGTGCTTCTTTCACCGCTTTTAGAGGGAAGCGGTATTTCTTTTGTTTTGGGTGCAACCGTCTATGTATTTGTTTGTGTGTTTGTTTGTTTATGTGTTTTGTGTCCGGTTGCATCCACAGTTTTGTCGCAAGACCCAGCTTGCCTTGCGGAGTGCACTTTTCCTCTAAGTGCACTCGCGTGAGTTGAAGGGGCGTAGGGTGCGCTAATACCCATTCGGCTAGTGTAGTAGTTAGTATGTGCTTACTCGAGGGCGAGTAAGGGTTAAGTGTGGGGGAGTTGATAAGTGTAGTTTGTAGTGCCTAATTGTTGTGTTTTGGTCTCTTTTTCCTTGTGGAATCGCTCCTTTGGAGCGATTCATGGGCTTCTTATGCTTCCTTTAGTTCGTTTCAGGTTCCCGAGGCCGATTTGGAAGAGTTGGAGCGATTCCGACTCTATACATACACATTTTGGAGCCAACGGAGTAAAGGAACGATGACTCGATACCTTGGAATCGACCCCGAGACCTCGGAACCCAATCCCGAGCCTCCGAGACCCGATCCCGAGTCCCGAGAATCGACGAGAAGCCCATGAGAGGCAAGGAAGGGCCAAAGAGCTCTTAAGGGAGGCCTACAAGACCCATCCCGTTCGGGATGGCCTCATCCCGTTCGGGATGGCCTCATCCCGTTCGGGATGGCCTCATCCCGTTCGGGATGGCCTCATCCCGTTCGGGATGGGATGCACTTTGAAGGAGGCTGCTGTGAGCCCATCCCGGTCGGGACCATCCCGTCCCGGTCGGGATGACAGGGCCGTCCCGATCGGGATGATCCGTCCCGGTCGGGACCATGATGCTGCTGCACGACTCTTTTTCTTTCTTCTCCTTCACTCTTGTACCCATATATATACTCCCTTCTTGTAATTTTAAGACATCTTATCTTACCCTAGATTAGTTTAAGCCTCCATTATCATTCAAAACCCTAGATTATTGCTATTCTCATTAGTTTAATCCTTTCTTTAATCCTTAGTTAATTATTGTAATTAGTCTTGGATTAAGGGATTCTTGAAGATTGTTCCAAGATTGACAACCTTGGGATTGTATTTGGGTTTCTCATTAATGCAAGTTTTCATCTTTTCTTCATCTATTGTTGGTATAATCTTTTCATCCTTAGTCTTTGTTGTTTATTCAAGTTCTTTCTTATTGTTATTGTTATTGTTCTTGTTAATGATAATGGATGCTTGTTTTGTGACATTGATTTCTCTTACTATTGTTGGTTTTCTCTTAATGATGAGTGAGTAGTCTTCTTCTGGGGTTAGTAGGGGGATTAGGGGTAGATTATGGATGATTAGGGTTGTTTAAGGGAAAAAAGGTTTCATCCTTGTTGTTAGTCACATTGTAGGCACTCTATGTGTTTGTTGATATGCTTGTGTGAGTTGTAGTGGCCATGCTTCCCATACTTGTGTTCATCTTCTCATTGATTGTTTATTTTGTGGAATTGTCGAGAATAGTTTAGTCGCGAGAGCGCGGACTAGGGTCTAAGTTGCGAGAGCCCGGACCCACCTTGACGTCGGTCTAAGTTGCGAGAGCCCGGACTGACTCTAGCGATTAGGAGTCACCTATACCCTTGATCACCCCAATTACCCTTCTACTCCTATGAACCCGACCTACCCCACTTTCTTTCCACATTTGATCCATCGTCTTAGTTAGCCATCGCTCTTTTAGTTTATTCATTAGTTCGATCATTAGCTTAGTCATACTTCTCCTCCATCATAGTTTTCCACTTATTGTTCCTTTGTGTTTGTTTGGTAAACTAGTCTCGTTGTAGGCCGACCTAGTCTAAACCTTGATATACCGTCCTCGTGGATACGATCCCGACTTACCCTAGCTACCCACTAGGTTAGTCGGTGTTATATTGTTGGCTAGGGACGTGACAAATCCTTACCATCAATTTGTTAAGAAATAGCCGGTGTCTTGCCGGGGAAGGTGCATTGTTTAGACTTAGTTTGCTTACTTCTAGACTTAGTTACCCTTCTTTGTGCTCTCCCATCTTCTCTTGTGAATATTTTCTAGTTTCTCTTCTTTCCTTAGCTTTATTTTCTCTTTGTCTCTAGTTGTGTTTGTTATTGTCGTTGCCTAGTGCCCATAAAGCACTAGGTGTTCTTACGTTTGTTCTAGTGTGTAGTGTATGCCTAGGAGGGGAGGCGACTTCTATCTCTTTAATCCAGAGCCGGAGAGACTCTTTCGAGCCTTTCGCCAACGAACGATTAATCGGGTTAAGATCTCTCAACCGAGTGCAAGCAACACTCATCAAGGGCAAGCCCAAGGAGCCGACTTGAACATTTCACCTCGAGAAAATGCCGGAGGGACCTTCATCAATCCCTTCGGTGATTCTTCTCCTAGTTCCCCCTCTTCATCTACATCAACACTCTCTACACCACCATCTTCTCCCTTACATCCAAGAATCCCTAAGTTTTCCTCTCACTCCACTTTCACGGAAGATGTCTTGCCGGGACCGAGTGCATTACCGGACGCCTATACCGGAAATTTTGTGGCAAAGACTCAATTTATCCAACTTGTGGAGAGGAGCCCATTTAGTGGTTTGCCCACCGAAGACCCGCACCAACACATGGAGACCTTCTCCGATTATTGTGACGCTATATCTCAAACCGGGGTTACTCAAGACCAAATTCGTTGGGTACTCTTCCCGTTTTCTCTTATTGGAAAGGCGAAGCAATGGATCAAGAGTCTCGATAGGGCAACCATGGGTATCGACACTTGGAAAAAGCTTGCCTTGGCGTTCTACCAAAAGTTTTACCCTCCGGAAAAGACGAACTTGCTTAGGGCCTCCATCACCGGGTTCCAACAAAGGATGAAGAGAGCCTATATGAAGCTTGGGAGCGGTTTAAGTCTTTGGTAAGATCGTGCCCTCATCATGGACTCTCACAATGGTTCTTGGTGCAACAATTTTGGAATGGACTTTATGAGGACTCGAGAGCTATTCTTAACATGGGCTCCAACGCTAGGTTCACCGAGGTCGATGACGACCAAACATGGGCGAGAATCGAAGAGATGGCGGTGCATAATTCGCAATACTATAGACCTAGGAAGGCACACCGAGGAGGCATGCATGAGGTCGATGCTATCACTAAGTTACGCATTGACCTTGGAGCTCAACTTAAAACACACATGGAGACTATTGACAAGAATCTCCAAAGCCACCTCAACCAAGTCCAAGGCTCTAGCTCCTCCCACCATCAACCGATTCAAGAAGTGAATGCTTTGGGGTTCGCACCTCCTACACCTTACTTTGGGATGTGCGACACTTGTGGAATCGTTGGCCATGACCCTATGAACTGTAGAGGGAGTATTGAGCAAGTGAACGCCTTTCAAGCGTTCAAGCAAGGTGCCTCCTTCTCTAATCAATACCAAGCTTCCAATCAAGTCCCTCAACAACAAACACTTCAACATCAACAACAACATCGTCCCTATGTTCCACCTCCCTTACGGGACAACAATGAAATTTACCAAGGTTATGTGGGTAACCAAAGACCCTTCAACAATTTCAAGCAAAATAACCAAGGCAACTTCAACAACAAGCAAGGGTTCCAACAAGGGAACTTCAATCATGGTGGTTACCAAGGAAACCGAAACTTTCAAGGACAACAAAACCACAATCAAGGCTATCAACAAGGTAATTCTCATGGGTTCCAAGGGAACCGTCAACAAGCAACTCAAAATCAACAACAACAAAGCAAGCCTAGGAGCCGGTCTCCTACTCATGATTATGGCATTCCTCTCGCCATCACCGACACTCCACATAATCCATCTTCCCCACCTCGGGATTTTGACATTCAAAAGACTTTGATGGAAATACAAAGGAGTAATCAAGATTTGCAAAAAAGTCAAGTGGACATGTCAAGGAACCATCATGAGCTCTTCACTTATATTCAAGGGGAAAACGCAATGAGAGATACCCGTATGAAGATACTTGAGACTCAAATATCTCAACTCGCTTCGGGGAGCTCCTCAAGGCAAAAGGGGCAACTACCTTCTTAAGGTGAAACACCGACATTTGAGCATGTAAATGCCATCACCACAAGGAGAGGTACCTCTTATGACTCTCCTCCATATCCTAATGAGCAAGAGCCGATGCAAGAACCGACAATGGAAATGACATCTCCGAATCAAGAAGAGCCAAGCTTTGACATTCCAATTGAGGAGCAAGTCTTATGGGAGGTCGAGAAACCCCAAGACGACAACCCTCCCCCTCTTCAAGAGAAAGACAAGGGAAAAAGGAAAGTGTCCTTTGAAGAGTCCACCCTTAATGATCAAAACAAGTACCAAATCAAGTTGCCTTACCCATCGAGGCAAATGAAGACTAAGGTGGACACTCATTACGACAAGTTCCTTAGTATTGTGAAGAAATTGGATGTTAGTGTCCCGTTCACCGAATTACTTACCTAAATCCCGGCATATGGAAGATTTATGAGAGAAATCTTAGCTAGGAAGAGATCCGTCGACAAGGAAGAGACCGTAGCGTTCACGAGGGTGGTGAGCGAGCTTATCCAAGGTTCCACGCTTCCGAAGTTGAAGGATCCGTGTAGTTTTTCGATCCCTTGCACCATAGGCAACTTCTTGATCAAGAATGCGTTATGCGACTTGGGCGCGAGTGTGAGCATCATTCCCTATTCTATTTGTTGCCGACTCGGAATGAAGGAGTTGAAATGTACGTCCCTCACCCTCCAAATGGCCGATAAATCATTCAATCGACCATTAGGAATGTTAGAGGACGTACCGGTACGAGTGGGGAAATACTTCATTCCGGTCGACTTCATTGTGCTTGACATGCCGGAGGATGCCAATACTCCCATTATTCTTGGGCGCTCATTTCTACACACCGCGGGTGCCATGATCGATGTGAAGAACGGTAGGATCACATTCGAGTTAGGCGAGGAAAAGATAGTGTTCGACCTCCAAGGCAACACTACGCCTACTAAGGATGAATCATGCAATATGATCCAAGCCAAGAAAGACATCGATCTAGGGGGTGAACCGGAACAAAGCTTGAAGAAGTACTCTTATGTAATTGGGGATGACGACTCCGATATGGAAGAAGATGAGCCTCCCTTGGGGCCGCATGAGGACCGGTGGACGTTTGGGTATATCCCCAATGACCAAAAGTACAAGTTCAAGCCGTTGAACTTGGAAGATCGGGATGCCTCGGGAACGTCAAGGCAAGGCCATGAAGAGTCTTGGGATGTGGTCGGTTATATGACATGCTTGATTGAAGACTTCTCTAGGGCCTTCGACTTGTTCTTACGTGCCCTTGATGGAGATGGAACTAGTTTTGGTTGTTGAAAAAGATTGAAGAAAGCACCACCTTGGTTTGACGGAGTTCCACAAAGAACCGTCTCATTGTATATATCTCTTTCTTGTAGTTAGTTGGATTTTTGTGAATTCTTGTTATTTGGTTTGATTGATGAGCGTTGTGAGGGAGAGAGTTTGATGTATGTTTGAGTATTGCTTGATAGGTGAAGTGAGAATGCTCCTAGAGGAGAGTGGCTATGGTATACCTTGGGTTGTAAGCAAGAGGATTGGGTTTTTGAAGCTTGGAACAAGTTTTTGGGATCGTGGAGGTCGAAGAAGACCCATCCCGACCGGGATGAGGCGTCCCGACCGGGAAGGGTAAGGCGTCCCGACCGGGAAGGGTGCCATCCCGATCGGGATGGGTGCACCAGATTTCGAGCTTCCTGTGAGTCCGTCCCGACCGGGACGGGTGAGGTAACCCGATCGGGATCAACCTTCCCGACCGGGATGGTCCTCTGCTCCCCCTTTGTGATTCTTCTTCGCAAATCGAGTCCACCCAACCGTTTTATGCCCCCTCCCAACCTCCCTAGATGCCCTAGCTTTACCATTTGCCCCATGTACTTCATTGTCATACCTTCACCTCATTTCCTCTTCACTTTACACCGTAATTCGCATCAAATTTCACCCCCCCTCACACCTTTACCACCTCTACCATGCGATGTTATCGAGAATGAAGCGGAAAAGCAATAATGAAGACAAGCAAGCGCCTTTATCGATCTATGAGACGATGAAGAGAGTTAGTTGCTAACCTATGGTACGGCAACTATCCTTTCTTTTCCGTTTTTGTTGTTGCTTGTTTTCCTTTGTTTATTCCCTTCCCCTCGTACACTTTCGTGTCTTGATTTCATGGTGGCCTTCGAGGCCTCGGTTGTGGTTGCTCCTGACTCCCGACGATGTGATCGCGTGCAGAGTCAATCGAAAAATCCAATTTTACAAGATTTTCACCCCTTTTTAGGAGCTAGTCGGATTTGGACGGAATCCGGGCTAGGTGACTTGATTACACCTAGCCCTCCCCTCCCATTTCCTTTTATTTCCTTCTTTTTATTTTCTTCCCCCCATCCATATCTTTTCTTGTCTCGGCCCATGGTGATTTGATTACACCCCGGCCGGACGCTTTCTACTCTTTTCTCCATCTTTTCTTTTTGATTTTTAGCTTTATTTTCGTAGTTTCTTTTCTTTTTCTTTTGTCTCTCCGCACACTACGATTGAGCATATGAGGACATTGCTCGATTTAAGTGTGGGGGAGCGATATTCTATCGTAGTTAGTTTTATTTTTCCCTTTTTTCTAAAAAAAAACCTTTAAAAAATCCTAAAAATTTGAAATTTTTTCACAAAAATCAAAAATATTTTCTCTTTTGCGTTTTCATTTTGTGTCTATTGTGTCGTATATTTGTTTGTGTGCGTGTTTTGCCTCCCTTTTTCCTTATAGGTCGCTTACTCACCGCCAGCTTTGGAGAGCTTTCAAGACACCCGGTAACATCTTTTCAACCCTTTTTCGTCTTTGTTTCTTATGGAGTTTGGAGGAGATATGTGTTGTGGTGTGCTCAGGTGGAGCTTTGTAAAGTTTGTGGATGATTGGTTGCTCATTTGGAAGTTCGGGGTGGTGTTTTTTTTGTTTGTGTTCGTTTTGTTTTGTTCTTGTTTTGTTGCCTTTACCTCTTTTTCTTTCGTTCTCATTGAGTCTTTGTTTTATGTTTTGTTGTGTCTTGTGTAAATGGTTTTCGAAAACCCGGTTTAGGGGCTAGGGTCTACTTTCCCTTCCTAGTAGTATAAATCGAGTCTTGGACTTTAGTCTAGTAGAATGACCCTAAATCAATGAGTTCGTTGGTCCTTTACCTTGAGTCCACCTAGCTTACTAGGAATTTACTGTGGGATTTGCACCTTTGACCATTATGACCACCCACGGTGTGAAAAGGCCTTGGTTACCGAGTCTCGTCCCCTAGGTGACCGTGTTTAGGATTGTTTTGATTAGTCCAAGTTCTCCACTTTTTGTGGGTTTGAAGGGAAATCGCGACCCCTGACTCACCCATTACCCTACCTCCTACACATATCCACACAATAACTTGCAATTTGTTGACTCTCTCTTTCTTAATTTTCAAGAAATGTCAAAAAGCCAAATCTTGCCAAAAAAGGGCAAAGAAAAGAAAAAGAAAGAAAAAAATGAAAGAAAGAAAAGAAATGAAGAAAAAGAAAAGGCACAAAAGCCAAAAAGAAAATAGAAAAGAAGAAAAAGAAACAGCATGGCAAAACAAAGCAAAAATGCAAGAGAAAAGAGAAAATGCCAAAAGAAAACCCGTCTCACAAAAAGAAATCCTCACAAAAATAAGCCTTTTTTCCGACTTTTGCCGTGAAGAGCCTACCAAAGGACCGAGTCCCGAGGAAGGATGATAGCGGCATTTCTCGGACTTCCCTCATTTTGCTTTATTTCCACCTTTTTACTTGGACTAGTTAGGCGGTCTTGGACACGGGACGACTCTCTTGGCTCACGCTAAAGGGGGCGGGTCTCACTTACCTACAGTGTCGACTAACACCGTGGTTCTTCACTTTTCCATTCCGCCGATCGTCCCGTAGTACGTTTTTAGAAAGTTAGGAGGACCTAGGTAAGTTACCAACGTTTTTGTTGCTTTATCGTCACACTATTAGGGTTTAGTCCACCTTGGTTTGTATTGCTAGCTTGGGAACGTTGTCACTTACCTCGAGTCCTAAACCGGTGCTTCTTTCACCGCTTTTAGAGGGAAGCGGTATTTCTTTTGTTTTGGGTGCAACCGTCTATGTGTTTGTTTGTGTGTTTGTTTGTTTATGTGTTTTGTGTCCGGTTGCATCCACAGTTTGGTCGCAAGACCCAGCTTGCCTTGCGGAGTGCACTTTTCCTCTAAGTGCACTCGCGTGAGTTGAAGGGGCGTAGGGTGCGCTAATACCCATTCGGCTGGTGTAGTAGTTAGTATGTGCTTATTCGAGGGCGAGTAAGGGTTAAGTGTGGGGGAGTTGATAAGTGTAGTTTGTAGTGCCTAATTGTTGTGTTTTGGTCCCTTTTTCCTTGTGGAATCGCTCCTTTGGAGCGATTCATGGGCTTCTTATGCTTCCTTTAGTTCGTTTCAGGTTCCCGAGGCCGATTTGGAAGAGTTGGAGCGATTCCGACTCTATACATACACATTTTGGAGCCAACGGAGTAAAGGAACGATGACTCGATGCCTTGGAATCGACCCCGAGACCTCGGAACCCAATCCCTAGCCTCCGAGACCCGATCCCGAGTCCCGAGAATCGACGAGAAGCCCATGAGAGGCAAGGAAGGGCCAAAGAGCTCTTAAGGGAGGCCTACAAGACCCATCCCGTTCGGGATGGCCTCATCCCCTTCGGGATGGGATGCACTTTCAAGGAGGCTGCTGTGAGCCCATCCCGGTCGGGACCATCCCGTCCCGGTCGGGATGACAGGGCCGTCCCGATCGGGATGATCCGTCCCGGTCGGGACCATGATGCTGCTGCACGACTCTTTTTCTTTCTTCTCCTTCACTCTTGTACCCATATATATACTCCCTTCTTGTAATTTTAAGACATCTTATCTTACCCTAGATTAGTTTAAGCCTCCATTATCATTCAAAACCCTAGATTATTGCTACTCTCATTAGTTTAATCCTTTCTTTAATCCTTAGTTAATTATTGTAATTAGTCTTGGATTAAGGGATTCTTGAAGATTGTTCCAAGATTGACAACCTTGGGATTGTATTTGGGTTTCTCATTAATGCAAGTTTTCATCTTTTCTTCATCTATTGTTGGTATAATCTTTTCATCCTTAGTCTTTGTTGTTTATTCAAGTTTTTTCTTATTGTTATTGTTATTGTTCTTGTTAATGATAATGGATGCTTGTTTTGTGACATTGATTTCTCTTACTATTGTTGGTTTTCTCTTAATGATGAGTGAGTAGTCTTCTTCTGGGGTTAGTAGGGGGATTAGGGGTAGATTATGGATGATTAGGGTTGTTTAAGGGAAAAAAGGTTTCATCCTTGTTGTTAGTCACATTGTAGGCACTCTATGTGTTTGTTGATATGCTTGTGTGAGTTGTAGTGGCCATGCTTCCCATACTTGTGTTCATCTTCTCATTGATTGTTTATTTTGTGGAATTGTCGAGAATAGTTTTGTCGCGAGAGCGCGGACTAGGGTCTAAGTTGCGAGAGCCCGGACCCACCTTGACGTCAGTCTAAGTTGCGAGAGCCCGGACTGACTCTAGCGATTAGGAGTCACCTATACCCTTGATCACCCCAATTACCCTTCTACTCCTATGAACCCGACCTACCCCACTTTCTTTCCACATTTGATCCATCGTCTTAGTTAGCCATCGTTCTTTTAGTTTATTCATTAGTTCGATCATTAGCTTAGTCATACTTCTCCTCCATCATAGTTTTCCACTTATTGTTCCTTTGTGTTTGTTTGGTAAACTAGTCTCGTTGTAGGCCGACCTAGTCTAAACCTTGATATACCGTCCTCGTGGATACGATCCCGACTTACCCTAGCTACCCACTAGGTTAGTCGGTGTTATATTTTTGGCTAGGGACGTAACAAATCCTTACCATCAATTTGTTAAGAAATAGCCGGTGTCTTGCCGGGGAAGGTGCATTGTTTAGACTTAGTTTGCTTACTTCTAGACTTAGTTACCCTTCTTTGTGCTCTCCCATCTTCTCTTGTGAATATTTTCTAGTTTCTCTTCTTTCCTTAGCTTTATTTTCTCTTTGTCTCTAGTTGTGTTTGTTATTGTCGTTGCCTAGTGCCCATAAAGCACTAGGTGTTCTTACGTTTGTTCTAGTGTGTAGTGTATGCCTAGGAGGGGAGGCGACTTCTATCTCTTTAATCCAGAGCCGGAGAGACTCTTTCGAGCCTTTCGCAAACGAACGATTAATCGGGTTAAGATCTCTCAACCGAGTGCAAGCAATACTCATCAAGGGCAAGCCCAAGGAGCCGACTTGAACATTTCACCTCGAGAAACGGCCGGAGGGACCTTCAACAATCCCTTCGGTGATTCTTCTCCTAGTTCCCCCTCTTCATCTACATCAACACTCTCTACACCACCATCTTCTCCCTTACATCCAAGAATGCCTAAGTTTTCCTCTCACTCCACTTTCACGGAAGATGTCTTGCCGGGACCGAGTGCATTACCGGAAGCCTATACCGGAAATTTTGTGGCAAAGACTCAATTTATCCAACTTGTGGAGAGGAGCCCATTTAGTGGTTTGCCCACCGAAGACCCGCACCAACACATGGAGACCTTCTCCAATTATTGTGACGCTATATCTCAAACCGGGGTTACTCAAGACCAAATTCGTTGGGTACTCTTCCCGTTTTCTCTTATTGGAAAGGCGAAGCAATGGATCAAGAGTCTCGATAGGGCAACCATGGGTATCGACACTTGGAAAAAGCTTGCCTTGGCGTTCTACCAAAAGTTTTACCCTCCGGAAAAGACGAACTTGCTTAGGGCCTCCATCACCGGGTTCCAACAAAGGGATGAAGAGAGCCTATATGAAGCTTGGGAGCGGTTTAAGTCTTTGGTAAGATCGTGCCCTCATCATGGACTCTCACAATGGTTCTTGGTGCAACAATTTTGGAATGGACTTTATGAATGGCCGATAAATCATTCAATCGACCATAAGGAATGTTAGAGGACGTACCGGTACGAGTGGGGAAATACTTCATTCCGGTCGACTTCATTGTGCTTGACATGCCGGAGGATGCCAATACTCCCATTATTCTTGGGCGCCCATTTCTACACACCGCGGGTGCCATGATCGATGTGAAGAACGGTAGGATCACATTCGAGTTAGGTGAGGAAAAGATAGTGTTCAACCTCCAAGGCAACACTACGCCTACTAAGGATGAATCATGCAATATGATCCGAGCCAAGAAAGACATCGATCTAGGGGGTGAACCGGAACAAAGCTTGAAGAAGTACTCTTATGTACTTGATGATTATGACTCCGATATGGAGGAAGGTGAGTGCCCAATTCATGGGCTTGATGACAAGTTGAAGTGCAATGACAAGGAAGAAGATGAGCCGCCCTTGGGGCCGCATGAGGACCGGTGGACGTTTGGGTATATCCCCAAGGACCAAAAGTACAAGTTCAAGTCGTTGAACTTGGAAGAGCGGGATGCCCCGGGAACGTCAAGGCAAGGCCATGAGGAGCCTTGGGATGTGGTCGGTTACATTACGAGCTTGATTGAAGACTTCTCTAGGGCCTTCGACTTGTTCTTACGTGCCCTTGATGGAGATGGAACTAGTTTTGGTTGTTGAAAAAGAATGAAGAAGCACCATCTTGGATTGAACCGTCTCATTGTATATATCTCCTTCTTGTAGTTAGTTGGATTTTTGTGAATTCTTGTTATTTGGATTGATTGATGAGCGTTGTGAGGGAGAGAGTTTGATGTGTGTTTGAGTATTGTTTGATAGGTGGAGTGAGAACGCTCATAGAGAGGATTGGCTATGGTATACCTTGGGTTGTGAGCAAGAGGATTGGGTTTTTGAAACTTGGAACAAGTTTTTGGGATCGTGGAGGTCGAAGAAGACCCATCCCGACCGGGATGAGGCGTCCCGACCGGGAAGGGTAAGGCATCCCGACTGGGAAGGGTGCCATCCCGATCGGGATGGGTGCGCCGCATTTTGAGCTTACTGTGAGTCCGTCCCGACCGGGATGAGGACGTCCTGACCGGGTGATGGGTGGGATTCGTCACGTCCCAACCGTCAATAATAAACCGGTTAATCCTAACTGGGTAGATAGGGCAAGTCGGGTCGAATCCACGGGGACGGTAAGAGGCGTCTAGACTAGGTCGGCCCAAATACGAGACTAAGTCAACGAGCTAAACTAGAAAATGATAGAAGGGGAGAGGAAACTAGACTATGACTAAGGTAACAACTAAGGAGAACGGGCTAGGATTAGGTCGGGGTCAAAGGGGTAACGGAATGGTCAAGGAAGAACTAGAGTGAAGGAGGTAGTAGGGTGATCTAGGTTGGTCCGGGCTATCGCAACTTAGACCTGCCTAGAAGTTCCACCTAGAACCCATCTCGGCGACACACATGACAAACGGGGTTCTAGCGTGCTATGGTGGCCTAGGTCGCATCCGGGCTCTCGCTACTTAGTGAGGGAACCGAACCCACAACAAACTAACACCCACAAAAGAAAGGCAAGAAAAACAAGCATTCTCAACTACTTAGTCATTCAAGCAATTCAACATGTGCACCAAACCAAGAGGAAACTCAAATCTTCCACCAACATCTCCAACAAACCCTTAATCACCCAATCAACACCCTAATCACCTTACTAACCCTAGCAAGAACACTACTCTAACATATCTAAAGGAAGAACCAACATAAACAAGGTAAACAAACTAAACATCAAAACATATATAAACAATCTAGTGAAAACAATGAACTATGAACATAACAATCAACAAAGATTCAAACTTGGATGAATAAACAAGATAAAGAGTAAAAGGAGAAGAGGATTATACCATACTACAAAGGAAATGGAAAAGGAGAACACTTGCATATAAAGAAAACCCAAATTCATCCACCAATGTTGTCAAGATTGAATGGATTCTTCAAGAAATCTCTTAATACAAGATTAAACTAAGATTAAAGACTAATTACCGACTAATCTACACTAATCTAATCTAACCTAAAGTAGTCTAGGGTTTAGTGTCTAATGAAGTGCATAAGTTTTACATAACAAGGGAAGGGTATATATAGGGTTACAAGTGGAAGGGAGAAGAAAGAAAACAAAGCGGAGGTGCAGCAGGCCCGTCCCGGCCGAGACAGGGTGGTCCCGGTCGGGACGAGATGGTCCCGACCGAGACAAGGTTGGTCTCGGCCGAGATGGCTCTTCACAGCAACCTCCTTGTTTATGCACCTCATCCCGAACGGGATAAGGCCATCCCGAACGGGATGAGCCTTGTAGGCCTCCATTATGATCTTTTTGGTCCCTCCTTGGTTCTCATGGGCTTCTCACCGATTCTCGGGACTCGGGATCGGGTCTCGGAGGGTCGGGATTGGGTCCCAAGGTCTCGGGGTCGACTCCAAGGCATTGAGTTATCGTTCCTTTACTCCGTTGGCTCCAAAATGTGTATGTATCGAGTCGGAATCGCTCCAACTCTTCCAAATCGGTCTCGGGAACCTGAAACGAACTAAAGGAAGCATAAGAAGACCCTAAACCGCTCCCAAGGAGCGATTCTACAAGGAAAATGGGACCAAAACACTACGAAATAGGCACTACAAATGACACTTATCAACTCCCCCACACTTAACCCTTACTCGCCCTCGAGTAAGCACATACTACTACTAAACTATCCGAGTGGGTATTAGCGCACCCTACGCCCCTTCAACTCACGCGAGTGCGCTTAGAGGACAAGTGCACTCCACAAGGCAAGTTGGGTCTTGCGACAAAACTGTGGATGCAACCGGACACAAAACACACAAACAAACACATAATCGGTTGCACCCAAAAGAAAAACAAATACCGCTTCCCTCAAAAAGCGGTGAATAAAACACCGGTTTAGGACTCGAGGTAAGTGACAACGTTCCCAAGCTAGCAATACAAACCAAGGTGGACTAAACTCTAATAGTATGACGAAAAAGCAACAAAAACGTTGGTAACTTACCTAGGTCCTCCTAACTTTCTAAAAACGTACTACGGGACGATCGGCGGACTGGAAAGTGAAGAACCACGGTGTTAGTCGACACTGTAGGTAAGTGAGACCCCGCCCCCTTTAGCGTGAGCCAAGAGGGTCGTCCCATGTCCAAACCGCCTAACTAGTCCAAGTAAAAAGGTGGAAATATGCAAAATGAGGGAAGACCGACTAATGCCGCTATCATCCTTCCTCGGGACTCGGTCCTTTGGTAGGCTCTTCACGGCAAAAGTCGGAAAAAGGCTTATTTTTGCGGGGATTTCTTTTTGTGAGACGGGTTTTCTTTTGGCATTTTCTTTCTTTTTGACATATTTGCTTTGTTTTGCCATGTCATTTCTTTTTCTTCTTTTCTATTTTCTTTTTTTTGGCTTTTGTGCCTTTTCTTTTTCTTCATTCTTTTCTTTCTTTCATTTTTTTCTTTCTTTCCTTTTCTTTGCCCTTTTTTTGGCAAGATTTGGCTTTTTGGCATTTCTTGACAATTAAGAAAGAGAGAAATTCAACAATTTGCAATCTTATTGAGTGGATGTGTGTGGAAGGTAGTTGAATGGGAGAGTCGGGGGCGCGCTTTCCCTCTTCAATCCCACAAAAAAGGGAAACTTGGACTAATCAAACAATCCTAGACATGGTCATCTAAGGGACGAGACTCGGTAACCAAGGCCTTTTCACACCGTGGGTGGTCATAATGGTCAAAAGTGCAAATCCCGTAGTAAATCCCTAGTAAGCTAGGTGGACTCAAGGTAAAGGACCAACGAAATCATTGATTTAGGGTCATTCTACTAGAGTAAAGTCCAAGACTCGATTTATACTACAAGGAAGGGAAAGTAAGCACTCACACACTAGCTTCTAAACCGGGTTTTCGAAAACCATTTACACACAAGACACACATACACACACAAACAAAGACTCAACGAGAACGAAAGAAAAAGAAGTAAAAGCAACGAAACAAAAACAACACAAAATGAACACATACACAACACAAACACCACCCCGATCATCCAAACAAGCCACCAAATCAACCACACTTTACAAAGCTCCTCCCGAGCACACAACATCACAATCTCCTCCAAACTCCGCAAGAGGTAAAGAAGAAAAAGGGATAAGATGTTACCGGGAGTCTTGAAAGCCTTCCAAAGTTAACGGCGATTAAAGCAACCTATAAGGAAAAAAGGGAGGCAAAACACGCACACAAAACAAATATACGACACAATGACAAAAAAGGAAAACACACAAAAGAAAATCTTTTTGATTTTTGTGAACAATTTTCAAATTTTTATGGTTTTTTTTTTCAAAGATTTTTCGAAAAAACTACGAGAATAAACTAAGCTACACTAGAATATCGCTCCCCCACACTTAAACCGAGCAATGTCCTCATATGCTCAATCGTAGTGTGCGGAGAGACAAAAGAAAGAAAGAGAAACTACGAAAATAAAGCTAAAAATCAAAAATAAAGTGAAGAAAAAGGTAGAAGGTGTCCGGCCGGGGTGTAGTCAAGTCACCATGGGCCTAGACGAGAAAAAGATATGGATGGGGGAAGAAAAATAAAAAGAAGGAAATAAAAGGAAATGGGAGGGGAGGGCTAGGTGTAATCAAGTCACCTAGCCCGGATTCCGCCTAAATCCGACTAAATCCTCAAAAAAGAAAGTGAAAAACTTGTAAAATTTGGATTTTGAAAATGACTCTCGATGTAGTCACATCATCGAGAGTCGGGAGCAACATATACCAAGGCCCCGAGGGCCACCAAGATACCATGACTCAAGGCGAAAGGGGGCAAACAAGAGAAAACACGCGATAAAAGACGGAAAAGTAAGGATAGTTACCCAAACCAAACGGCTAGTAACTCACTCGCTCCATCGTCTCAATGATCATTATATATATGCTCGTAGCTTGTCTTCTTTATTGCCATCCCGCTTCAAACTTGATAAAACCGCATGGTAGAGGTAGTAATGGTGCGAGGGGGTGGGAATTGATGTGGATCTCGGTGTAAGGTGAGGTGTACGGGTCATATGATAGGAGTAAGGAGGAGTAGGGAGGTTGGGAGGGGTATAATGGATGGGTGGAGTCAAAGGGAGAAAGGGGACCATCCCGGTCGGGATGGATGGTCCCGATCGGGTTGATAAACCCTTCCCGATCGGGAAGCTCTCGTCCCGGACGGGAATGCACTCCAGTGAGTCCAAATTTCTGCACCTTCACCCCGATCGGGATGGCTCCTTCCCGGTCGGGATTCCTCATCCTTCCCGGTCGGGAAGCCCTCTTCCCGGTCGGGATGAGTCTTCTTTGCTTCCCCAAGCCCAAAAGCTTATCATAAGCTTCAAAAACCGACTTCCTCGCTCGCAAACCAAACTCCATCATCAACCACTCCTTTCTAGGAGTCACCTTCACTTCACCTATCACAATAAACTCAAAGTACACATCAAATTCACTCCCTCACATTGCCCATCAAAATACCAAATCAATTACAAGAATCCCACAAAAACAAAGGAGTCCAAGAAATAAAACACACAAATACAAGCACAAGTACTCTAAGGATGAGGAGAGGGGAATATACAACATGACGGTTCTTTTAGGAACTCCGTCAAACCTAGGATGGTGGACTCTTCTTCAATCGTAGCCCTCAAGGGCATGGAGGAGCAAGTCGAACGCGCTACCGACATCATAGTGAAGGCCCAAGAAGCGCTCGAGCTTAACCGACCTCCACGGCCTCCAAGGAGGAGGCAAGAAGTAGGAATCCCAAGACCCAAAATCATCTTCAAAGTTGTCTCCGGGGTCTATCCATCCTACGAGCTTCACCGACCTCTTCCTCCCTAAGCATCGCCTCCAATCACAAGCAAGCTTCATTTCCAAGAAACAAGGCACAAAAATTGGCTTTGGCCTCATCTCTTCAACGCACACCCCCACACTTTCCTCAAGTTGTGGTTCCCCATCTTCATCACTCGGCCCCACATCATCTTGGAGAGGAGAATCGAAACTTCTACCGGCGGTTTCAATCTCTTCCAAGTCATCTCTTGGTGTACTAGCAAGGGGCTCATGATGCCTATCCACGTTCTCGGACAAGGGCAACTCGAGGCTAACAATTTCACCCAACAACTCTACAAACTCCACCAAACCATCCCACTCACTATCCTCCTCCAATTCTTCACCAACGATGCCTTCACCAAGAGTCATCTCCTCATTCGTCTCTTTTTGGGTAGACGATTGAGGTTCTTCAAAGCAAATCTCTCTATCTGATGGGTAGGATTTGTCGTGAATCCCAACCGTCAAATAATAACCGGCTAATCCTAGTGGGTAGCTAGGGTAAGTCGGGTCGAATCCACATGGACGGGAGGATGGACTAAGGTATGCTCGGGTCTAGGACTAGGTTCGAGACGAGCTAATCTAACGAGGGGGAGACTAGGACTAAGCTAGGTCTAAAGCAAGAAAACAATCAAAGGAAAACGGGCTAGGATTAGGTCGGGGTCAAAGGGGTAACGGAATGGTCGAGGGAGAACTAGAGCGAAGGAGGTAGTAGGATGATCTAGGTTAGTCCGGGCTCTCGCAACTTAGACCCACCTAGAGGTTCCACCTAGAACCCATCTCGGCGACACACATGACAAACGAGGTTCTAGCGCGCTATGGTGGCCTAGGTCGAATCCGGGCTCTCGCTACTTAGACCGACCTAAGGGTCGTCCTCACCGGGCTCTCGCAACTTAGTGAGGGAACCGAACCCACAAACAAACTAATACCCACAAGAGCAAAGCAAGAAAAACAAGCATTCGTACATACTTAGTCATTCAAGCAATTCAACAAACAAGTGATGTGCACCAAACCAAGAGGAAACCCAAATCTTCCACCAACACCTCTAACAAACCCTTAATCACCCAATTAACACCCTAATCACCTTGCTAACCCTAGCAAGAGCACTACTCTAACATATCTAATCTAGAATTAACACTAACAAGAGGAATCATCAAAGGAATCAAAACAAACATACACAAAATAACAAGTATGAAGAACAAAACAATAATCTAGAACTAAAGATTGAAACTTGAATAACATAAACAAAGATTAAGAGAAGAGAAAAGGATTATACCATACTAGAGGAGAAGGAAGAATAAGAAACTTGCATAAATGGAAGAACCTAAAACAAACATCCAAGTTTGTCAAGCTCGGTGAAGATCTTGAAGAATTCCCAAATTACAAGCATTAATCTAAGATTAACGATAATCTAAGGACTAATCTACACTAATCTATGCTAAAATAATCTAGGGTTTAGTCTCTAATGAAAGGCATAAGCTTAACATAACAAGGGAAGAGTATATATAGGGTTACAAATGAAAGGGAGAAGAAAAGAAAACAAAGCGGAGTAGCAGTGGCCCGTCCCGGCCGCGACGAGGTGGTCCCGGTCGGGACGAGGTCGGTCCCGGTCGGGACGCCTCCATCCCGATCGGGATGGGCCCAGGTCAGCAGCATCTCTTTTTGCTCCTTCATCCCGAACGGGATGAGCCTTGTAGGCCTCCATTATGATCTTTTTGGTCCCTCCTTGCTTCTCATGGGCTTCCCATCGACTCTCGGAACTCGGGATCGGGTCTCGGAGGCTCGGGATTGGGTCCCAAGGTCTCGGGGTCGACTCCAAGGCATCGAGTCATCGTTCCTTAGTTTCGTTGGCTCTAAATTGTGTATGTATAGAGTCGGAATCGCTCCATCTCTTCCAAATCGGTCTCGGGAACCTGAAACGAACTAAAGGAAGCATAAGAAGCCCATAAACCGCTCCCAAGGAGCGATTCCACAAGGAAAATGGGACCAAAACACTACGAAATAGGCACTACAAACCACACTTATCAACTCCCCCACACTTAACCCTTACTCGCCCTCGAGTAAGCACATACTACTACTACACTAGCCTAATGGGTATTAGCGCACCCTACGCCCCTTCAACTCACGCGAGTGCACTTAGAGGAAAAGTGCACTCCGCAAGGCAAGTTGGGTCTTGCGACAAAACCGCGGATGCAACCGCGGATGCAACCGGACACAAAACACACAAACAAACAAACACACAAACAAACACTTAGACGGTTGCACCCAAAACAAAAGAAATACTGCTTCCCTCTAAAAGCGGTGAAAGAAGCACCGGTTTAGGACTCGAGGTAAGTGACAACGTTCCCAAGCTAGCAATACAAACCAAGGTGGACTAAACCCTAATAGTATGATGATAAAGCAACAAAAACGTTGGTAACTTACCTAGGTCCTCCTAACTTTCTAAAAACGTACTACGGGACGATCGGCGGAGTGGAGAAGTGAAGAACCACGATGTTAGTCGACACTGTAGGTAAGTGAGACCCCGCCCCCTTTAGCGTGAGCCAAGAGGGTCATCCCATGTCTAAAGCCGCCTAACTAGTCCAAGTAAAAAGGTGGAAATAGTGCAAAATGATGGAAGACCGACTAATGCCGCTATCATCCTTCCTAGGGACTCGGTCCTTTGGTAGGCTCTTCACGGAAAAAGTTGGAAAAAGGCTTATTTTGAGATGTTGGGATTTATTTTTGTGAAACGATTTTCTTTTGGCATTTTCTCTTTTCTTTTGCATTTTTGCTTTGTTTTGCCATGCCATTCTTTTTCTTCTTTTCTATTTTCTTTTTGGCTTTTGTTCCTTTTCTTTTTCTTCATTTCTTTTCTTTCTTTCATTTTTTTTCTTTCTTTTCTTTTCTTTGCCCTTTTGGCTTGATTTGACTTTTGGCACTCCTTTGTGTAACAAGAAAGAGAGAAATTCAACAAATTGCAATTTTATTGAGTGGATGTGTGTAGGAGGTAGGGGAATGGGTATGTCGGGACGACGTCTTCCCTTCATACTCACAAAAAGGGGAGAACTTGGACTAGTCTAACGATTCCGAACATGGTCACCTAAGGGACGGGACTCGGCAACCAAGGCCTTTTCACACCGTGGGTGGTCATAATGGTCAAAAGTGCAAATCCCGTAGTAAATCCCTAGTAAGCTAGGTGGACACAAGGTAAAAGACCAACGAACTCATTGATTTAGGGTCATTCTACTAGGCTAAGGTCCAAGACTCTATTTACACTACTAAAAAGGGAAAGTAAACACTCGCACACTAGCCTCTAAACCGGGTTTTCGCAAAATTTTTACACACAAGACACACAACACAACACAAAACAAAGACACAACGAAGAACGAGAGAAAAAGAAGTAAAAGCAACGAAACAAAAACAACACAAAATGAATACATACACAACATAAATACCACCCCGATCTTCCAAACAAGTCTCCAAATCAACCTCAAACTTTACAAAGCTCCACCCGAGCACACCACAACACACAAATCCTCAAAACTCCAAAAGGAACAAAGAGGAAAAAGGGGTGAAGAGATGTTACCGGAGGTCATGAAAGCTCTCCAAAATTAGCGGCAATTTTAGCAACCTATAAGGAAAAGAGGGCAAACACAACGAAACAAAACAAAAACACGACACAAAGACACAAAAGGAAAACGCACAAAAGGAAAATCTTTTTGATTTTTGTGAAAATTTTCAAATTTTTAGGGTTTTTAAGATTTTTTTCGGAAAAACTACGAAAATAAACTAAACTATGCTAGAATATCGCTCCCCCACACTTAAATCGAGCCACGTCCTCATGCTCGAGCGTAGGGTGCGGAGAGACAAAAGAAAGAAAAAGAAACTACGAAAATAAAGCTAAAAATCAAAAATAAAGATGAAGAAAAGGTAGAAGGTGTCCGGCCGGGGTGTAGTCAAGTCACCATGGGCCGAGACGAGAAAAAGATATGGATGGGGGAAGAAATAAAAAGAAGGAAATAAAAGGAAATGGGAGGGGAGGGCTAGGTGTAATCAAGTCACCTAGCCCGGATTCCGCCTAAATCCGACTAAATCCTCAAAAAAAAGAAAATGAAAAACTTGTAAAATTTGGATTTTTGAAATGACTCGATGTAGTCACATCATCGAGAGTCGGGAGCAAAATATACCAAGGCCCCGAGGGCCACCATGACACCATGACACAAAAGTGTACAAGGGGAAGGGGAGTAAACAAAGGAAAACAAGCAATAAAAGACGGAAAAGAAAGGATAGTTGCCGTACCATAGGTTAGCAACTCACTCTCACCATCGTCTCATAGATCAATATAGGTACTTGCTTGTCTTCATCATTGCTATTCCGCTTCAATCTCGATAAGCCCGGATGGTAGAGGTAATAATGGTGCGAGGGGAGCGGGATTCGATGTGAAACTCGGTGTAAAGGGAAGAGAAATGAGGTGAGGGTATGTAAATGAAGTGTAACGGTCATATGAAATGAGCAAGGATGGGTAGGGAGGTTGGGTGGGGGTATACAATGGTTGGGTGGGCTCAAATGTCAAAGAAGAGGCCAAAAGAGGAGAAAAGAGACCATCCCGGTCGGGATGGATGGTCCCGATCGGGAAGACACACTCGTCACGGTCGGGAAGCCACCTTCCCGGTCGGGACGGCACTCCAGCAAGCTCCAATTTTCGTACCTCCATCCCGATCGGGACGGTTCCTTCCCGGTCGGGATGGCATACCCTTCCCGGTCGGGAAACCTCCTTCCCGACCGGGAAGGGTCTTCATGACTCCCAAAACCTCAAAAGCTTCACCGAAACTTCAAAAACCGACTTCCAAACTCACGATCCATGCTCTATCATTATCTACTCTCCTCTAGGAATCACCTTTCCTTCACACCTATCACAATGAACTCAAATACAACATCAAATTCCCTCCCTCACATCGCTCATAAAAAAAAATCCAAATAAACAAGAATTTCACAAAAACTAACAACCCTAGAAACCAAACTATACAAACATAAACACAAATACAAGCACAAAAGAAAAGAAAAAGAGATATTTACACAAAATACTCTCACCAACAACGCCTCCATAGCCATCAAGAGCTCGGAGTAGTAAGTCAAATGCTCTAGCAACATCTTCGTTTAAGCTCACATGGCCGAGCCTAGCCACTCCCAAAATTTTCCAAGTCGGAGGGAAGAAGCGATCGTCTTCAATATGCTCGGGGTTCTCGCGATCCTCCGGGTCTTCCAAACCAACATAGCTACGACTCTTATGACCATCCGGTAGGTATAGTGGTCTAGAGTCGTGCTCGGCATTATGATGCGGGAGATCACACCCTAAGGGGGTCGCTTCTTCTACGGGGTCGAGAGTGGAACTCTTTTCCACCGCCCGACAAGGATCCTCTTCACCAACCGTCTCACAAGATAAAGGGCTAGACGTCGAGTGCGGTAGAGGAGGAGAAAGCATCAGGTTTTCTTCATTGGAGGCTTTACGATCCTCCAAATTCCCATACAAGGCAAGTTCCAAGGCATCTACTTCTTTCTCCCAAGTATTGCTCTCCTTTTCACTCACCTTGTCAATATGGCCTAGAGGAGGTATGTCTTCACTTGGCTTTGGATTGTCTAGTGGTTCATCACGAAGAAAATCGAACAAATCCAATTTGATCGCCAATACATCGGCTCCCCAAGAGTTATCTCGGGAATCATGTTCACTCCCCTCCTCATTGTTGGCCCTTGAAGCTTCAACTTCTTCTACTCTACCCCTATCTTCACCGCCCAAGCAACACTCAACAATGGTCTCTTCGACCCTCTCTTCTTCATTTGTAGCTTCAAGGTTGGGTTGACTTTCTTGTGGAGGCACCCAACCTTCTTGCCCAAATGAACCTTCCTCAACATGCTGTGGAGCTCGAGTGGCCGACATCGTGATATGAGCCATGAGTGCATTGATGCGAGCATCTTGCACCTCTATTTGGGCCTTGAACTCCTCCCTAACCCCTTGTATTTGAGTCAACAACAATTGTTGACCCTTTTGCAATAACATCATCATCTCATGTTGGCTCCCTTGTGTTTGGGCCAACATTTGACAAGTCTCAAGGATATTTGGTTGTGGGTTATGTGAGGGTGTTTGGTAGTTGTTAGGATGTTGGAACGATCCTTGACAACTTTCTTGATAACCATAAGAAGAGGGTTCGTAAGATTGTTGATGAGGTTGATATGGTTGGTAAAGTTGTGGGTTTTGGTAATTCTCCCCATAGTTGTCTCGTGACGATTGATGGTAGCTTGGACAAGCCACGTCCATAACGTCGTTTTAGTACCTAGGATGAGCTAGAAGCACTTGAGCAAACGTTAGTATCTTAGTGCTTTTGAGGCACTAGGAAGAGAGAGTAACACACAAGAAGAAGAACGAAGGCACACAAGGAGAAGAGAACACAAAAGTCAAGAACAAAGTCCACAACTAAGCAAACAAAAGCCTAAACTACGCCGTCCCCGGCAACGGCGCCAATTTGATGGGTAGGATTTGTCGTGAATCCCAACCGTCAAATAATAACCGGCTAATCCTAGTGGGTAGCTAGGGTAAGTCGGGTCGAATCCACATGGACGGGAGGATGGACTAAGGTATGCTCGGGTCTAGGACTAGGTTCGAGACGAGCTAATCTAAAGAGGGGGAGACTAGGACTAAGCTAGGTCTAAAGCAAGAAAACAATCAAAGGAAAACGAGCTAGGATTAGGTCGGGGTCAAAGGGGTAACGGAATGGTCGAGGGAGAACTAGAGCGAAGGAGGTATTAGGATGATCTAGGTTAGTCCGGGCTCTCGCAACTTAGACCCACCTAGAGGTTCCACCTAGAACCCATCTCGGCGACACACATGACAAACGGGGTTCTAGCGCGCTATGGTGGCCTAGGTCGAATCCGGGCTCTCGCTACTTAGACCGACCTAAGGGTCGTCCTCACCGGGCTCTCGCAACTTAGTGAGGGAACCGAACCCACAAACAAACTAATACCCACAAGAGAAAATCAAGAAAAACAAGCATTCGTACATACTTAGTCATTCAAGCAATTCAACAAACAAGTGATGTGCACCAAACCAAGAGGAAACCCAAATCTTCCACCAACACCTCTAACAAACCCTTAATCACCCACTTAACACCCTAATCACCTTGCTAACCCTAGCAAGAGCACTACTCTAACATATCTAATCTAGAATTAACACTAACAAGAGGAATCATCAAAGGAACCAAAACAAACATACACAAAATAACAAGTATGAAGAAAAAAACAATAATCTAGAACTAAAGATTGAAACTTGAATAACATAAACAAATATTAAGAGAAGAGAAAAGGATTATACCATACTAGAGGAGAAGGAAGAATAAGAAACTTGCATAAATGGAAGAACCCAAAACAAACATCCAAGTTTGTCAAGCTTGGTGAAGATCTTGAAGAATTCCCAAATTACAAGCATTAATCTAAGATTAACGATAATCTAAGGACTAATCTACACTAATCTATACTAAAATTATCTAGGGTTTAGTCTCTAATGAAAGGCATAAGCTTAACATAACAAGGGAAGAGTATATATATAGGGTTACAAATGAAAGGGAGAAGAAAAGAAAACAAAGCGGAGTAGCAGTGGCCCGTCCCGGCCGAGACGGGGTGGTCCCGGTCGGGACGAGGTCGGTCCCGGTCGGGACGCCTCCATCCCGATCGGGATGGGCCCAGGTCAGCAGCTTCTCTTTTTACTCCTTCATCCCGAACGGGATGAGCTTATTTCGAACGGGATGAGCCTTGTAGGCCTCCATTATGATCTTTTTGGTCCCTCCTTGCTTCTCATGGGCTTCCCATCGACTCTCGGGACTCGGGATCGGGTCTCGGAGGCTCGGGATTGGGTCCCAAGGTCTCGGGGTCGACTCCAAGGTATCGAGTCATCGTTCCTTAGTTTCGTTGGCTCCAAAATGTGTATGTATAGAGTCGGAATCGCTCCAACTCTTCCAAATCGGTCTCGGGAACCTGAAACGAACTAAAGGAAGCATAAGAAGCCCATAAACCGCTCCCAAGGAGCGATTCCACAAGGAAAATGGGACCAAAACACTACGAAATAGGCACTACAAACCACACTTATAACTATCAAAGGGAACTACATCGGCGGCTTCGTAATTAGGTTGCTCTTCTCTCTCAAGTGGGCACCCTCCATCTAAATGTGATGCTCGGGATAAAGACATTATGGTTTGAACCGCTAATGCATTTAAATGAGCATTCCTCGCCTCATTTCCCCTTCGAATTTGGGCCATTAATTCCTCTTGTTGTTTTCGCAATTGAATGGCCGTTTCTTGAAGGCTCCTTTGCATTTGAAGCATCGATTGATGTAACTCTAAGTTTGACGATTGGTGGTCATTGGGGTCTTGTATAGGTCCTTGATAATCTTGATGATGCCCAAGGGGTGGGGCATCATATTGTTGGTAGCAAGGTTGGGGTGGTTGGTAGTATTGTGGGTCATAGGTTTCATATTGTGGTTGGGGTGGAGGGTAATATGGTGGGTTTTGGGGGTATTGGCTTCCATACGGTGAATCTTGATTGAACATGGTGGGTTCACAATCATAGCTCGAGTAATAGCCACCATGGTCGTAGGATTGGTAATCGTTCACTTGTTGGTAGCCGTTTTCATATCCTTGAGGCTCATACCCACTAGAGTCACCCCAAGAAGCTTGATAGTGGTAGGGGGACGTCATGTCATACCCTTGGTTCATAGAAGAAGAGTGGTAGCTCATATCGGCTTCCATGTGTGTGGAGTTTATATCAAACCCCATGCTTGCCCGAAAATCGTAGTCCATACCCGGTTGGAAACCACTCATCCTAGCAACCGTCCGTTTAAGCGGCTCTGAGTTGCAAGAAGAAGATAATCACCACCTCTAAGCACAAACTGTAGACTAAGAACAAACGTGAGAGGCCTAGTGCTTTTTGGGCACTAGACAAGAGAGAAATAAACTTCACACACACAAGAAGCAAGGTAACCAAAAAGAAAAAAAGAAAAACACAAACACAAAGACAAAGTCAAGCAAATAGGAAAACAAAGTCCAAACTAGCACCGTCCCCGGCAACGGCGCCAAATTGATGGGAGGGATTCGTCACGTCCCAACCGTCAATAATAAACCGGCTAATCCTAACTGCGTAGATAGGGCAAGTCGAATCGAATCCACGGGGACGGTAAGAGGCGTCTAGACTAGGTCGGCCCAAATACAAGACTAAGTCAACGAGCTAAACTAGAAAATGATAGAAGGGGAGAGGAAACTAGACTATGACTAAGGTAACAACTAAGGAGAACGGGCTAGGATTAGGTCGGGGTCAAAGGGGTAACGGAATGGTCAAGGAAGAACTAGAGTGAAGGAGGTGGTAGGGTGATCTAGGTTGGTCCGGGCTATCGCAACTTAGACCTGCCTAGATGTTCCACCTAGAACCCATCTCGGCGACACACATGACAAACGGGGTTCTAGCGCGCTATGGTGGCCTAGGTCGCATCCGGGCTCTCGCTACTTAGACCGGCCTAGGGGTCGTCCTCACCGGGCTCTCGCAACTTAGTGAGGGAACCGAACCCACAACAAACTAACACCCACAAAAGAAAGGCAAGAAAAACAAGCATTCTCAACTATTAGTCATTCAAGCAATTCAACAAACAAGTGATGTGCACTAAACCAAGAGGAAACCCAAATCTTCCACCAACATCTTCAACAAACCCTTAATCACCCAATCAACACCCTAATCACCTTACTAACCCTAGCAAGAACACTACTCTAACATATCTAAAGGAAGAACCAACATAAACAAGGTAAACAAACTAAACATCAAAACATATATAAACAATCTAGTGAAAACAATGAACTATGAACATAACAATCAACAAAGATTCAAACTTGGATGAATAAACAAGATAAAGAGTAAAAGGAGAAGAGGATTATACCATACTACAAAGGAAATGGAAAAGGAGAACACTTGCATATAAAGAAAACCCAAATTCATCAACCAATGTTGTCAAGATTGAATGGATTCTTCAAGAAATCTCTTAATACAAGATTAAACTAAGATTAAAGACTAATTACCGACTAATCTACACTAATCTAATCTAATCTAACCTAAAGTAGTCTAGGGTTTAGTGTCTAATGAAGTGCATAAGCTTTACATAACAAGGGAAGGGTATATATAGGGTTACAAGTGGAAGGGAGAAGAAAGAAAACAAAGCGGAGCTGCAGCAGGCCCGTCCCGGCCGAGACGGGGTGGTACCGGTCGGGACAAAATGGTACGGACCGAGACAAGGTTGGTCTCGGCCGAGACGGCTCTTCACAGCAACCTCCTTGTTTATGCACCTCATCCCGAACGGGATGAGGCCATCCCTAACGGGATGAGCCTTGTAGGCCTTCATTATGATCTTTTTGGTCCCTCCTTAGTTCTCATGGGCTTCTCACCGATTCTCGGGACTCGGGATCGGGTCTCGGAGGCTCGGGATTGGGTCCCAAGGTCTCGGGGTCGACTCCAAGGCATCGAGTGATCGTTCCTTTACTCCGTTGGCTCCAAAATGTGTATGTATCGAGTCGGAATCGCTCCAACTCTTCCAAATCGGTCTCGGGAACCTGAAACGAACTAAAGGAAGCATAAGAAGCCCCTAAACCGCTCCCAAGGAGCGATTCTACAAGGAAAATGGGACCAAAACACTACTAAATAGGCACTACAAATGACACTTATCACCGGGACGGGTGAGGTAACCCGATCGGGATCAACCTTCCCGACCGGGATGGTCCTCTGCTCCACCTTTGTGCTTCTTCTTCACAAATCGAGTCCACCCAACCGTTTTATGCCCCCTCCCAACCTCCCTAGCTACCCTAGCCTTATCATATGCCTCATGTACTTCATTGTCGTGCCTCACTCCATTTCCTATCCACTTTACATCGACTCTCGCATCAAATCCCATCCCCTCACACCATTACTACTGATGGTAAGGGTTTGTCACGTCCCTAGCCGATCAATATAACACCGACTAACCTAGTGGGTAGCTAGGGTAAGTCGGGATCGATTCCACGAGGACGGTATATCAAAGTTTAGACTAGGTTAGCCTACAACGAGACTAGATTACCGAACAAACACAAAGAAGTATGACTATACTAACAATGCTAAACAATGCTAATGATCGATCTAACAAATAATCTAGAATAAACGATGTCTAACTAAGAAGGTGGATCAAATATGAAAGAGAAGTGGGGTAGGTCGGGTTCATAGGAGTAGAAGGATAATTGGGGTGATCAAGGGTATAGGTGTCTCCTAGTTGTTAGGGTCGGTCCGGGCTCTCGCAACTTAAATCGATGCCGAGGTGGGTCTGGGCTCTCGCAACTTAGTCCCTAGTCCGCGCTCTCGCGACTAAACTATTCTCGACATTTCCACATAATAGACAATCAATGAGAATATGAGCACAAGTATGGGAAGCATGGCCACTACTACTCATACAAGCATATCAACAAACACATGGAGTGCCCACAATGTGACTAACAACAAAGATTCAACCTTTTCCCCTTAATCAACCCTAATAATCCATAATCTACCCCTAATCCCCCTACTAATCCCACAAGAGGACTACTCACTCATTATCAAGTTACTCATAACATCAACAAGATAAAACAAACTAAACATCCAAGCATTCATTATGAACAACTAACAACAATAACAATATAGAAAGATGAAACAAGATTGAATAAACAAAGATTAAGAGTAGAGATGATTATACCAATACTAGATGAGGAAAAGATGAGAACTTGTATAAATAAGAAACCCAAATAGAACCCCAAGGTTGTTAATCTTGGAATAATCTTCAAGAATCTTCTTAATACAAGATTAATTACAATGATTAACTAATAATCAACTAAGATTAAGGAAAGATTAAAGCTAATGAGTGAGAGTAAATCTAGGGTTTTGGAGGCTTAAACTAATGTAGGGTAAGATAAGATGTCCTAAAATTACAAGATGGGAGTATATATATGGGTACAAGAGTGAAGGAGAAGAAAAGAAGAGGCCCGTGCTGCCTCTGTAGCTTCCCGACCGGGACGGATCATCCCGATCGGGACGGCTCTGTCATCCCGATCGGGACGAGTTGCTCCCGACCGGGATGGGCTCACAGCAGCCATCCTAATGTAGCACCCCATCCCGAACGGGATGAGGCCATCCCGAACGGGATGGGTCTTGTATGCCTTCCTTAAACATTCTTTGGTCCTTCCTTGCCTCTCATGGGCTTCCCACCGATTCTCGGGACTCGGGATCGGGTCACGGAGGCTCGGGATTGGGTCCCAAGGTCTCAGGGTCGATTCCAAGGCCTCGAGTCATCGTTCCTTTATCTCGTTGGCTCCGAAATGTACATGTATTGAGTCGGAATCGCTCCAACTCTTCCAATTCGGCCTCGGGAACCTGAAACGAACTAAAGGAAGCATAAGAAGCCCATGAATCGCTCCAAAGGAGCGATTCCACAGGGAAAAAGGGACCAAAACACAGCAAATAGGCACTACAAACTACACTTATCAACTCCCCCACACTTAACCCTTACTCGCCCTCGAGTAAGCACACACTAACTACTAAACTAGCCGAATGGGTATTAGCGCACCCTACGCCCCTTCAACTCACGCGAGTGCACTTAGAAAACAAGTGCACTCCGCAAGGCAAGTTGGGTCTTGCGACAAAACTGTGGATGCAACCGGACACAAAACACATAAACAAACAAACACACAAACAAACACCTAATCGGTTGCACCCAAAACAAAAGAAATACCGCTTCCCTCTAAAAGCGGTGAATGAAACACCGGTTTAGGACTCGAGGTAAGTGACAACGTTCCCAAGCTAGCAATACAAACCGAGGTGAACTAAACCCTAATAGTATGACGATAAAGCAATAAAAACGTTGGTAACTTACCTAGGTCCTCCTAACTCTCTAAAAACGTACTACGGGACGATCGGCGGAGTGGAAAAGTGAGGAACCACGGTGTTAGTCGACATTGTAGGTAAGTGAGACCCCGCCCCCTTTAGCGTGAGCCAAGAGGGTCGTCCCGTGTCCAAGACCGCCTAACTAGTCCAAGTAAAAAGGTGGAAGTATGCAAAATGAGGGAAGACCGACTAATGCCGCTATCATCCTTCCTCGGGACTCGGTTCTTTGGTAGGCTCTTCACGGAAAAAGTCGTAAAAAGACTTATTTTTGTGGGGATTTCTTTTTGTGAGACGGGTTTTCTTTTGGCATTTTCTTTCTTTTCGATATTTTGATTTGTTTGTTGCCATGCCATTCTTTTTCTTCTTTTCTATTTTCTTTTTGGCTTTTGTGCCTTTTCTTTTTCTTCATTCTTTTCTTTCTTTCATTTTTTTTCTTTCTTTTCTTTTCTTTGCCCTTTTTGGCAAGATTTGGCTTTTTTGGCATTTCTTTGACAATTGAGAAAGAGAGAAATCAACAAATTGCATTTCATTTGTGTGGAATGTGTAGGAGGTAGGTGAATGGGTGAGTCGGGATGGGCCAAGACCCTTCAAACCCACAAAAAGTGGAGAACTTGGACTATTCAAACAACCTTAGACACGGTCACCTAAGGGACGAGACTCGGTAACCAAGGCCTTTTCACACCGTGGGTGGTCATAATGGTCAAAAGTGCAAATCCCGTAGTAAATCCCTAGTAAGCTAGATGGACTCAAGGTAAAGGACCAACGAACTCATTGATTTAGGGTCATTCTACTAGATTAAAGTCCAAAACTCGATTTATACAACTAGGAAGGGAAAAACAGACACTCACACACTAGCCTCTAAACCGGGTTTTTGAAAACCATTTACACACAAGACACACAACAAAACACAAAACAAAGACTCAACGAAAACGAAAGAAAAAGAAGCAAAAGCAACAAAACAAGAGCAAAACAAAACGAACACATAAAAAACAAACACCACCCCGAACTTCCAAATGAGCAACCAATCATCCACAAACTTTACAAAGCTCCACCTGAGCACACCACAACACATATCTCCTCCAAACTCCACAAGAAACAAAGAGGAAAAAAGGGTTGAAAAGATGTTACCGGGTGCCTTGAAAGCTCTCCAAAGCTAGCGGTGAATAAGCGACCTATAAGGAAAAAGGGAGGTAAAACACGCACACAAACAAATATACGACACAATGACACAAAAGGAAAACACACAAAAGAAAAATCTTTTTGATTTTTGTGAAAAGTTTTCAAATTTTTAGGGATTTTTAAGATTTTTTTCGAAAAACTAAGAAGATAAAACTAACTATACTAGAATATCGCTCCCCCACACTTAAATCGAGCAATGTCCTCATATGCTCAATCGTAGAGTGCGGAGAGACATAAGAAAGAAAATGAAACTACGAAAAGAAAACTAAAAATTTAAAATGAAGCGAAGAAATGGTAGAAGGTGTCCGGCCAGGTGTAGTCATGTCACCATGGGCCGAGACAAGAAAAAGATATGGATGGGGGAAGAAAGAAAAAGAAGGAAATAAAAGGAAATGGGAGGGGAGGGCTAGGTGTAATCAAGTCACCTAGCCCGGATTCCGCCTGAATCCGACTAGATCCTCAAAAAAAAAGAAAATGAAAAAAAAACTTGCAAGTTGGACTAATCGATTGACTCTCGACGTAATCACGTCGTCGGGAGTCGGGAGCAGCCATACTACGGCCTCGAAGGCCACTAAGATACCATGACTCAAGGGAAGGGGGGCAAACAATGAAAAACAAGTGATAAAAAGACGGAAAAGTAAGGATAGTTACCAAACCGAGCGGTTAGTAACTCACTTGGTCCATCGTCTCGATGATCATTGAAGGCTCGTCGCTTGTCTTCTCGGGCGCCATCTCGCTTCACACTCAAGAAGGAGCCATGGTCGGGATAGTAATGGTGTGAGGGGATGGTATTTGATGTGAGAGTCGGTGTAAAGTGAATAGGAAATGGAGTGAGGGCATAAAAATGAAGTATATGGGGCATATGATAAGGTTGGGGTAGCTAGGGAGGTTGGGAGGGGGCATAAAACGGTTGGGTGGACTTGATTAGTGAAGAAGAATCACAAAGGGGGAGCAGAGGATCATCCCGGTCGGGAAGACTTATCCCGATCGGGTTACCTCACCCGTCCCGGTCGGGACGACCTCATCCCGGTCGGTACGGACACACAGTGGGCTCAAACTTGGTACGCCCATCCCGATCGGGACGGCTCCTTCCCGGTCGGGATGCCACACCCGTCCCGGTCGGGACGCCCCCATCCCGGTCGGGACGGACTCACAGGATGCTCCAAATATGGCGCACCCATCCCGATCGGGACGAGTCCTTCCCGGTCGGGTTGCCTTACCCTTCCCGGCCGGGATGGGTCTTCTTTACTTCCGCAATCCCCAAAAGCTTGCTCCAAGCTTCAAAAACTCGATCCTCGTGCCTACAACCCAAGGTATATCATCGCCAATCCTCTCTAGGAGCGTTCTCCCTTCACCTATAAAGCATTACTCAAACACACATCAAACTCTCTCCCTCGCAACGCTCATTAATCAATCCAAACAACAAGAATTCACAAAAATCTAACAAATTACAAGAATGAGATATATACAATGAGACGGTTCTTGTGGAACTCCGTCAAACCAAGGTGGTACAATCTTCATTCTTTTTCGACAACACTCTAACCGGTTCCATCTCCATCAAGAGCACGTAAGAACAAGTCGAAGGCCCTAGAGAAGTCTTCAATCAAGCATGTCATATAACCGACCACATCCCAAGGCTCCTCATGGCCTTGCCTTGACGTTCCCGGGGCATCCCGCTCATCCAAGTTCAACGACTTGAACTTGTACTTTTGGTCCTTGGGGATGCACCCAAACGTCCACCGGTCCTCATGCGGCCCCTTGGGAGACTCATCTTCTTTCTTGTCATTGCACTTCAACTTGTCACCAAGCCTATGACATGAGCACTCATCCTCCTCACTCTCGGAGTCATAATCATCAAGTACATAAGAGTACTTCTTCAAGCTTTGTCCCGATCCTTCCCCTAGATCGATGTCTTCCGTGGCATGGATAATCATATTACACGTCTCGGTCATAGGCGAAGTGTTGCCTTGGAGGTCAAACACTAACTCCTCGTCGCCTAGTTGAAAAGTGATCCTACCCTTCTTCACATCAATCACGGCACCGGCGGTGTGTAAAAATGGGCGTCCAAGGATGATGGGAGTGTTAGCATCCTCCGGCATGTCCACCACAATGAAGTCGACCGGAATGAAGAACTTCCCTATTCGCACCGGCACGTCTTCCAACATTCCCAATGGTCGGTTAAGAGACTTATCGGCCATTTGGAGTGTAATGGACGTACATTTCAACTCCGTCATCCCTAATCGCTCACAAATGGTGTAAGGAATAATGCTCACACTCGCACCCAAATCACACATAGCTCTCTCGATCTTGTAATTGCCGATGGTGCACGGGATAGAGAAACTACCCGGGTCCTTCAACTTCGGAAGCGTGGAACCTTGTATGAGCTCGCTCACCAACCTCGTGAACGCTATCGTCTCTTCCTTGTCGATGGACCTTTTCCTAGATAGGATATCCCGCATGAATTTCCCATATGCCGGGACTTGGGTAAGTAACTCGGTGAATGGGACATTAACATCCAATTTCTTCACAATGTTAAGGAACTTTTCAAATTGGACATCCACCTTAGTCTTCATTTGCCTTGTTGGGAAAGGCAACTTGATTTGAACCTTGTTTTGCTCAATATTAGTGGACTCCTCACTTGACGCTTTCCCTTTACCTTTTTCTTGTGCTTGAAGTGGAGGAGGGTTGTCTTCTTGGGGGTTTTCGACCTCCCAAAGGACTTGCTCCTCAATTGGATTATCATGGTTCAATTCTCCTAGAGTTGGAGACGCCATCTCCATTGTCGGTTCTTGCATTGGCTCTTGCTCAATAGGATACAGAGGGGGATTGTAGGATGTACCTCTCCTTGTGGTGATAGCCTTTACATGCTCAAATATCGGTGATTCACCTTGAGAAGGTAGTTGCCCCTTTTGCCTTGAGGAGCTCCCCGAAGCAAGTTGAGATACTTGGGTTTCAAGCATCTTCATACGGGCATCTCTTGACGCGTTTTCCCCTTGAACATAAGCAAAGAGCTCTTGTTGGGTTTTCGACATATCCATTTGACATTTTGAGTATTTTTTTGCATATCCATCAAAGTCTTTTGAATGTCAAAATCCCGAGGTAGGGATGATGGATTATGTGGAGTGTCGGTGATGGCTAGAGGAATGCCATAATCATGAGTAGGAGACCGGCTCCTAGGCTTGCTTTGTTGTTGTTGATTTTGAGTTGCTTGTTGACGGTTCCCTTGGAACCCATGAGAATTGCCTTGATTAAGGCCTTGATTGTGGTTTTGTTGTTGTTGGAAGCCTTGGTTTCCTTTGAAACCGCCTTGATTGAAGTTCCCTTGTTGGAACCCTTGATTGTTGTTGTGAAAGGTACCTTGGTTATTTTGCTTGTAGTTGTTGAAGGGTCTTGGATTACCCATGTAACCTTGGTAACCTTGGTTGTTGTCCCTTAAGGGAGGTGGAACATAGGGACGATGTTGTTGTTGATGTTGAAAGGCTTGTTGTTGGGGGACTTGTTGGGAAGCTTGGAATTGATTAGAGTAAGAGGTACCTTGCTTGAACGCTTGAAAGGCGTTCACTTGCTCGATACTTCCACGGCAATATATAGGATCATGTCCAACTATTCCACAAGTATCGCACATCCCATAGTAAGGTAAAGGAGGTGCGAACCCCAAAGCATTCACTTCTTGAATCGGTTGATGGTGTGAGGAACTAGTGCCTTGGACTTGGTCGAGGTGACTTTGGAGCTTCTTGTCAATAGTCAACATGTGTGTTTTAAGTTGAGCTCCAAGGCCAATGCTTAGCTTAGTGATAGCATCGACCTCATGCATGCCTCCTCGATGTGCCTTCCTAGGCCTAGAGTATTGCGAATTATACACCGCCATCTCTTCGATTCTCGCCCATGTTTGGTCGTCATCGACCTCGGTAAACCTACCGTTGGAGCCCATGTTGAGAATGGCTCTCGAGTCCTCATAAAGTCCATTCCAAAATTGTTGTACTAAGAACCATTGTGAGAGTCCATGATGAGGGCACGATCTTACCAAAGACTTAAACCGCTCCCAAGCTTCATAAAGGCTCTCTTCATCCCTTTGTTGAAACCCGGTGATGGAGGCCCTAAGCAAGTTCGTCTTTTCCGGAGGGTAAAACTTTTGGTAGAACGCCAAGGCAAGCTTTTTCCAAGTATCGATCCCCATGGTTTCCCTATCGAGACTCTTGATCCATTGCTTCGCTTTTCCAATAAGAGAAAACGGGAAGAGTACCCAACGAATTTGATCTTGAGTAACCCCGGTTTGAGATATAGTGTCACAATAATCGGAGAAAGTTTCCATATGTTGGTGCGGGTCTTCGGTGGGCAAACCACTAAATGGGCTCCTCTCCAAAAGTTGGATAAATTGAGTCTTTGCCACAAAATTCCCGGTATAGGCTTCCGGTAATGCACTCGGTCCCGGCAAGACATCCTCGGTGAATGTGGAGTGAGAGGAAAACTTAGGCATTCTTGGATGTAAGGGAGAAGATGGTGGTGTAGAGAGTGTTGATGTAGAAGAGGAGGGGGAACTAGGAGAAGAATCACCGAAGGGATTGATGAAGGTCCCTCCGGCCGTCTCTCGAAGTGAAATGCTCAAGTCGGCTCCTTGGGCTTGCCCTTGATGAGTGGTGCTTGCACTTGGTTGAGAGATCCTAACCCGATTAATCGTTCGTTGGCGAAAGGCTCGAAAGAGTCTCTCCGGCTCTGGATAAAGAGATAGAAGTCGCCTCCCCTCCTAGGCATACACTACACACTAGAACAAACGTAAGAACACCTAGTGCTTTATGGGCACTAGGCAACGACAATAACAAACACAACTAGAGACAAAGAGAAAAGAAAGCTAAGGAAAGAATAGAAACTAGAAAATATTCGCAAGAGAAGATGGGAGAGCACAAAGAAGGGTAACTAAGTCTAGAAATAAGCAAACTAAGTCTAAACAATGCACCGTCCCCGGCAACGGCGCCAAATTGATGGTAAGGGTTTTTCACGTCCCTAGCCGATCAATATAACACCGACTAACCTAGTGGGTAGCTAGGGTAAGTCGGGATCGATTCCACGAGGACGGTATATCAAAGTTTAGACTAGGTTAGCCTACAACGAGACTAGATTACCGAACAAACACAAAGAAGCGATAAAAGGAAAACTAATGATGGGGGGAGAAGTATGACTATACTAACAATGCTAAACAATGCTAATGATCGATCTAACAAATAATCTAGAATAAACGATGTCTAACTAAGAAGGTGGATCAAATATGAAAGAGAAGTGGGGTAGGTCGGGTTAATAGGAGTAGAAGGATAATTGGGGTGATCAAGGGTATAGGTGTCTCCTAGTTGTTAGGGTTGGTCCGGGCTCTCGCAACTTAAACCGATGCCGAGGTGGGTCTGGGCTCTCGCAACTTAGTTCCTAGTCCGCGCTCTTGCGACTAAACTATTCTCGACATTTCCGCATAATAGACAATCAATGAGAATATGAGCACAAGTATGGGAAGCATGGCCACTACTACTCATACAAGCATATCAACAAACACATGGAGTGCCCACAATGTGACTAACAACAAAGATTCAACCTTTTCCCCTTAATCAACCCTAATCATCCGTAATCTACCCCTAATCCCCCTACTAACCCCACAAGAGGACTACTCACTCATTATCAAGTTACTCATAACATCAACAAGAGAAAACAAACTAAACATCCAAGCATTCATTATGAACAACTAACAACAATAACAATATAGAAAGATGAAACAAGATTGAATAAACAAAGATTAAGAGTAGAGATGATTATACCAATACTAGATGAGGAAAAGATGAGAACTTGTATAAATAAGAAACCCAAATAGAACCCCAAGGTTGTCAATCTTGGAATAATCTTCAAGAATCTTCTTAATACAAGATTAATTACAATGATTAACTAATAATCAACTAAGATTAAGGGAAGATTAAAGCTAATGAGTGAGAGTAAATCTAGGGTTTTGGAGGCTTAAACTAATGTAGGGTAAGATAAGATCTCCTAAAATTACAAGATGGGAGTATGTATATGGGTACAAGAGTGAAGGAGAAGAAAAGAAGAGGCCCGTGCTGCCTCTGTAGCTTCCCGACCGGGACGGATCATCCCGATCGGGACGGCTCTGTCATCCCGATCGGGACGAGTTGGTCCCGACCGGGATGGGCTCACAACAGCCATCCTAATGTAGCACCCCATCCCGAACGGGATGAGGCCATCCCGAACGGGATGGGTCTTGTATGCCTTCCTTAAACATTCTTTGGTCCTTCCTTGCCTCTCATGGGCTTCCCACCGATTCTCGGGACTCGGGATCGGGTCTCGGAGGCTCGGGATTGGTTCCCAAGGTCTCGGGGTCGATTCCAAGGCCTCGAGTCATCGTTCCTTTATCTCGTTGGCTCCGAAATGTGCATGTATTGAGTCGGAATCGCTCCAACTCTTCCAATTCGGCCTCGGGAACCTGAAACGAACTAAAGGAAGCATAAGTAGCCCATGAATCGCTCCAAAGGAGCGATTCTACAAGGAAAAAGGGACCAAAACACAGCAAATAGGCACTACAAACTACACTTATCAACTACCCCGACCGTGAGTCCTTCTTGAGTGTGAAGCGAGATGACACCCGAGAAGACAAGCGACGAGCCTTCAATGATCATCGAGACGATGGAGCAAGTGAGTTACTAACCGCTCAGTTTGGTAACTATCCTTACTTTTCCGTCTTTTTATCGCTTGTTTTTCATTGTTTGCCCCCCTTCCCTTGAGTCATGGGATCTTAGTGGCCTTCGAGGCCGTAGTATGGTTGCTCCCGACTCTTGACGACGTGATTACGTCGAGCATATGAAGACATTGCTCGATTTAAGTGTGGGGGAGCGATTTTCTATCGTAGTTAGTTTTATTTTCCTTTTTTTTTCGAAAAAAACCTTTAAAAACCCTAAAAATTTGAATTTTTTTCACAAAAATCAAAAAGATTTTCTTTTGTGTGTTTTCCTTTTGTGTCTTTGTGTCGTATATATGTTTTGTGTGCGTGTTTTGCCTCCCTTTTTCCTATAGGTTGCTTTAATCGCCGATAACGTTGGAAAGCTTTAAAGACATCCGGTAACCTCTTCTATCCCTTCTTTCTCTCCTTTGTCTTTTGTGAGTTTGGAGGAGATTGTGATGTGGTGTGCTCGGGTGGAGCTTGTACATATTTGTGGTTGATTTGGTGGCTTGTTTGGAAATTTGGGGTGGTGTTTTTTTGTTCATGTGTTTGTTTCATCTTGTTTTTGTTTTGTTGCTTTTGCTTTCTTTTTCTTTCGTTCGTTTTCGTCGTGTCTTTGTTTTGTGTTGTGTTGTGTTGTGTGTCTTGTGCGTAAACCGTTTTCGAAAACCCGGTTTAGAGGCTAGAGTGTGAGTGTCTATTTTCCCTTCCTAGTTGTATAAATCGAGTTTTGGACTTTAGTCTAGTAGAATGACCCTAAATCAATGAGTTCGTTGGTCCTTTACCTTGAGCCCACCTAGCTTACTAGGGATTTACTGCGGGATTTGCACTTTTGACCATTATGACCATCCATGATGTGAAAAGGCCTTGGTTACCGAGTCTCGTCCCTTAGGTGACCGTGTCTAGGATTGTTTGATTAGTCCAAGTTCTCCACTTTTTGTGGGTTTGAAAGGGAATGCGCAACCCCGACTTACCCATTCACCTACCTCCTACGCATCTCCACACAATACAACGCAATTTGATGATTTCTACCTTTCTTGTCATACAAAGGAAATGCCAAAAATGCCAAATCTTGCCAAAAGGGCAAAGAAAAGAAAAGAAAGAAAAATGAAAGAAAGAAAAGAATGAAGAAAAAGAAAAGGCACAAAAGCCAAAAAGAAAATAGTAAAGAAGAAAAAGAAATGGCGTGGCAACAAACAAATCAAAATGTCGAAAAGAAAGAAAATGCCAAAAGAAAACCCGTCTCACAAAAAAAAGAAATCCCCACAAAAATAAGCCTTTTTCCGACTTTTGCCGTGAAGAGCCTACCAAAGGACCGAGTCCCGAGGAAGGATGATAGCGGCATTAGTCGGTCTTCCCTCATTTTGCATGTTTTCCACCTTTTTACTTGGACTAGTTAGGCGGTCTTGGACACGGGACGACCCTCTTGGCTCACGCTAAAGGGGGCGGGGTCTCACTTACCTACAGTGTCGACTAACACCATGGTTCTTCACTTTTCCACTCCGCCGATCGTCCCGTAGTACGTTTTTAGAAAGTTAGGAGGACCTAGGTAAGTTACCAACGTTTTTGTTGCTTTATCGTCATACTATTAGGGTTTAGTCCACCTTAGTTTGTATTGCAAGCTTGTGAACGTTGTCACTTACCTTGAGTCCTAAACCGGTGTTTCATTCACCGCTTTTAGAGGGAAGCGGTATTTCTTTTGTTTTGGGTGCAACCGATTATGTGTTTGTTCGTGTGTTTGTTTGTTTTTTGTGTCTTGTGTCCGGTTGCATCCACAGTTTTGTCGCAAGACCCCACTTGCCTTGCGAAGTGCACTTTTCCTCTAAGTGTACTCGCGTGAGTTGAAAGGGCGTAGGGTGCGCTAATACCCATTCGGCTAGTTTAGTACTTAGTGTGTGCTTACTCGAGGGCGAGTAAGGGTTAAGTGTGGGGGAGTCGATAAGTGTAGTTTGTAGTGCCTATTTTGCTATGTTTTGGTCCCATTTCCTTGTAGAATCGCTCCTTGGGGGCGATTCATGGGCTTCTTATGCTTCCTTTAGTCCGTTTCAGGTTTCCGAGACCGATTTGGAAGAGTTGGAGCGATTCCGACTCTATACATACACATTTTGGAGCCAACGAGATAAAGGAACGATGACTAGAGGCCTTGGAATCGACCCCGAGACCTTGGGACCCAATCCCGAGCCTCCGAGACCCGATCCCGAGTCCCGAGAATCGGTGGGAAGCCCATGAGAGGCATGGAAGGACCAAAGAGCGTTTAAGGAAGGCATACAAGACCCATCCCGTTCGGGATGGCCTCATCCCGTTCGGGATGGGGTGCTACATTAAGATGGCTGCTGTGAGCCCATCCCGGTCGGGACCAATCCGTCCCGATCGGGATGACAGAGCCGTCCCGGTCGGGATGACCCGTCCCGGTCGGGACGAAGAGCTGGCAGCGCGACTGTTTTTCTTTTCTTCTCCTTCATTCTTGTACCCATATTTATACTCCCTTCTTGTAATTTTAAGACATCTTATCTTACCCTAGACTAGTTTAAGCCTCCAAAAACCCTAGATTAGTTCTACACTCATTAATCTTAATCTCCCTTTAATCTTAGCTAATCTTTAGTTAATCCTTGTAATTAGTTCTTGTATTAAGAGGATACTTGAAGAATTCTCTAAGATTGACAACCTTGGGTTTTATTTGGGTTCTTATTTATACAAGTTTGCATCTTTTCATCTTCCTAGTGTTGGTATAACCTTTCTTACTCTTTTTTTTAGTTATTTAATCTTGTTTCCATCTTTTTATATTGTTATTGTTGTTAGTTGTTCATAATGAATGTTTTGATGTTTAGTTTGTTTTCTCTTGTTATTGTTATGGGTAATTTGATAATGAGTGAGTAGTAATCTTGTGGGGTTAGTAGGGGGATTAGGGGTAGATTATGGATGATTAGGGTTGATTAAGGGGAAAAGATTATATCTTTGTTGTTAGTCACATTGTAGGCACTCTATGTGTTTGTTGATATGCTTGTGTGAGTTGTAGTGACCATGCTTCCCATACTTGTGTTCATCTTCTCATTGATTGCTTATTTTGTGGAAATGTTGAGAATAGTTTAGTCGCGAGAGCGTGGACTAGGGTCTAAGTTGCGAGAGCCCGGACCCACCTTGACATCGGTCTAAGTTGCGAGAGCCCGGACCGACTCTAGTAACTAGGAGACACCTATACCCTTGATCACCCCAATTACCCTTCTACTTCTATGAACTCGACCTACCCCACTTCTTTCCATATTTGTGTTAATCCTCCTAGTTAGCCATCATTTACCCTAGTTTATTTGTTAGTTCATCATTAGCTTAGTCATAGCTCTTCTCCTCCATCATAGTTTTCCTTTTCATCTTCTTTGTGTTTGTTTGGTAATCTAGTCTCGTTGTAGGCCAACCTAGTGTAAGCTTTGATATACCGTCCTCGTGGATACGATCCCGACTTGCCCTAACTACCCACTAGGTAGGTCGGTGTTTTATTGATCGGCTAGGGACGTGATGAATCCCTACCATCAATTTGACTTAGTTTGCTTAACATGTGCTCCAATGGTAATCCAATGGCCGGTTACCCTTCTTAACACCGGCAACGACGCCAAATTGATGGGAGGGATTTGTCGTGGAATCCCAACCGTCAATAATATAACCGGCTATTCCTACGGTAGATAGGGCAAGTCGGGTCGAATCCACGGGGACGGTAATGTAAAGTCTAGACCAAGGTCGCCTAAATACGAGACTAAGTCAACGAGCTAAACTAAAGAATGGAAGGAGGGAGAAGGCTAGACTAAGACTAAGGTGCCGGAGAAAACAACTAAGGAAAAACGGGCTTGGATTAGGTCGGGGTCAAAGGGGTAACGGAATGGTTAAGGGAGAACTAGAGTGAAGGAGGTAGTAGAGTAATCTAGGTATAGTCCGGGCTCTCGCAACTTAAACTCACCTAGAGGTTCCACCTAGAACCCAACTCGGCGACACACAACACAATCGGGGTTACTAGCACGCTATAGGCCTAGGTCGAATCCGGGCTCTCGCTACTTAGACCGACCTAGGGGTCGTCCTCACCGGGCTCTCGCAACTTAGTGAGGGAACCGAACCCACAAACAAACTAACACCCACAAGAGAAAGGCAAGAAGAACAAGCATTCACAGCTACTTAGTCATTCAAGCATTTCAACAAACAAGTGATGTGCACCAAACCAAGAGGAAACCCAAATCTTCCACCAACATCTCCAACAAACCCTTAATCACCCAATTAACACCCTAATCACCTTACTAACCCTAGCAAGAACACTACTCTAACATAATCAAACTAATACTAACAAGAACAAGATGGATTAACACAAACATCAAAACAAACATAAACAAACTAGCAAGTATGAAGAACAAAAAAATAATCTAGAACTAAAGATTGAAACTTGAATAACATAAACAAAGATTAAGAGAAGAGAAAAGGATTATACCACACTAGAGGAGAAGAAAGAACAAAACTTGCATTAATGAAGAAAACCAAAACAAACATCCAAGGTTGTCAAGCTTGGAGAAGATCTTGAAGAATTCCCTTAATACAAGTACTAATCTATGATTAACTACTAATTATCGACTAATCTACACTAATCTAATCTAATCTATCCTAAAGTAGTCTAGGGTTTAGTGTCTAATGAAGTGCATAAGCTTTACATAACAAGGGAAGGTTATATATAGGGTTACAAGTGGAAGGGAGAAGAAAGAAAACAAAGCGGAGCTGCAGCACCCCCGTCCCGACCCAGACGGGGTCATCCCGACCGGGGCGACATGGTCCCGACCGGGACGGGCCCAGGTCAGCAACCCTCTCATTTGTGCACCCCATCCCGAACAGGATGAGGCCTTCCCGATCGGGATGGGTCTTGTAGGCCTCCCTTATGAACTTTTTGGTCCCTCCTTGCCTCTCATGGGCTTCCCATCGATTCTCGGGACTTTGGATTGGGTCTCGAAGGCTCGGGATTGGGTCCCAAGGTCTCGGGGTCGATTCCAAGGCATCGAGTCATCGTTCCTTTACTCCGTTGGCTCCAAAATGTGTATGTATAGAGTCGGAATCGCTCCAACTCTTCCAATTCGGTCTCGGGAACCTGAAACGAACTAAAGGAAGCATAAGAAGCCCCTAAACCGCTCCCAAGGAGCAATTCTACAAGGAAAATGGGACCAAAACACTACGAAATAGGCACTACAAATGACACTTATCAAGTAGCTTCACACGCAGATACATATCGACAATCATATAACTTCTGAGTCTGGTCAAGCTGATTTTGGTTATTGCGATGACTATAGGGCGATTCCATTGTAACACGATCATGACCGTCATTGATATACTGGAACAAATATTTGATTGATCTTGCTTGATTACACCACTCCACGTTTATGTGGGCACGATATTTATCAATAAGGTAAGGGTTGTAAGGCACAATATAACGATTATCAATTGGCACACCATTTTTCAATATTGTACGACCATTATCTCTTCTATGGTAAATAGGAAAGCCATTCTTGTCAACCGTGGTTTTAGGACTAAATGGCTTTGGAAATTTTCTAATGCATGCACCATCTAACATGCACGGTGATTGAGGATTTGATGCACCGCAAGGACCATGGATCATTAATTCGGATACAGCAGCATGCAATATTGGGGTTTTCCTCTCATCAGGAATCTCGGTAGAGATGATTCTATCTACGTCAGCCACCTCCGGAAACTTATCTTCTCGGTGGAGAAACAACAGGATGTGTGCATGGGGGAGTCCTCTCTTTTGAAATTCAAAAGTGTACAAAACTGAGAAGGATTTGAAAAAAATCATAAAATTTAGCAATAATGCACAAAGAGTCTAAAAATTGATTTTAACAAGATACCGCAAATACAAACCTGCTTTAGTCCTTCCAAAAATTTCACGGACTTTCAAGTCTTGGATTAACTCATATAATTTCACTTGAAAAATACGGGACAAAATATCTGGACGATCTTCAGAGCGAAGACCTCTTTTAGTTACGAATCGGACAACCTCTGGCCATTTTGGATTGCATGTAAATGTCAATTAAATAGGTCCGGGTAGCCACACCACCTACAAATAGCCATAGTGTCCAGATACTTTGATCTCATGAAAGCATCCCCGGATGTGAAAGATGACGGAACAATGTAACGATTACCAGTTGACGATGGCTCAACGTTTCCTCCTTCAACTGCATCAACAACATTCTTGTACTTGTCAACCCTTAGCAAAATTTGGTGGAACCGTAAGACGGATAATCTTTGAGACTCGACCATCATATATCCATTAACGCAGAACTGTTTATATAAATTGCAAGCTGATGTCCACGTAGGATATTCTATCTCTACTGGTCTGTCTTGAAATCGAAAGGCAAAGAATTCGCGTAAGGTAAGTTCATCACGACGTTTTAGGCTCGTGCTTGTACCAACTGACACTTCACTATGCCAAATATTTGGACGAAACCCATCCTCACCATAAGGAATCAAAATAGGGTATTGTAAGGCAATATATGAGGGGTGCAACTCGGATATTCGTTGCAATTGTCCACATGATTTTTGAACAATAATGTCACGGTGTTCCATGCCAGACCCTATGTCACCTTCAATTACAGCAGCTATCTCTGAAGTAGTGGGACGGTTATAGGTTCTACCGTTAGTGCATCTTCTTGCGATTAGTCTAATACTAACGTCATCTTCAGCAACTGACGATAATCTATCTCGTGCCATACGAAATACCTTGGCTAGAGGGTTATTTTCATCAATCATCTCCTTTAATAGTGACCTAAGTTCCTCGTTAAATCTACTATGGCCACCGCCTCTATTTTTACAGAAAAAGAGTTATATAAAAAAGATTAAATTGTTAATTAAAAAATACGTAAACTAAAAGTTAAGTAATGAACACGAATTAGGAAGTTACGTTTTAGCATTTATTCGATTGTTGACCTCTTCCTCAGTGTCATAAATATACAACTGGCACTACTACAACTAAGATTAAATAGGATGGTTCTTAACCATCCTATATTGAATAAAGAACCGTCCTTTAGGTCGACGTCCTATTAAATAAAATAGCGCGGTTCCAAGAAGGTCAATTCGTCCTATAAAACTGTTTACAAATAGGACGGTTGAAGGCGGAATCGTTCTATTTAACTCTTTACAAATAGCTATTTAATTGAATTACAACTAGAACGGTTATTGTACTGAACCGTCTTCTTTCATACAATTCATAAATAAAATAAATAATATATTATATATATATATATATATATATATATAGAGTAAAGATCAAGTGAGTCCCTTTTTTTTGAGTCCATGAGTCCTATTTTGAGCCATTGATCTAAAGAGGATGAATGGTTGTGATTGAGTGTAGTAATTAAGGAAGTAAGTGCCATATTTTGGAAAAAAATATAAGAAAATCATCTCTCTTCCCTACATTACCGCCAACTGCTACCACCTTCTCTCTTATCTCTTTCAATTCTTTTTTTCAAACACCCGCCTAACAAAAACCCTTCAACTTCATCATCTCTCATCTCATTCAATTTTTTCGCTCTACTCAAGCACACCGGACTCCTGACATCATTCCTCAACCCTGCACCCGATTTCATTCAAACTCAATCGCTCACCTTCAACTCGAGCAAGGTTACATTGAAGCAGCTTTCTAACTTCAGCAAACAAAATCATCAAGGTAACTCGCTAATACTCGATTGTTTTACTGAAGAACTAGGTTTAGTTTACATCTGTGTCTGATTTCATTAATTTTTTCGCTAATTATTGATTGATTAACTTTGCTGTGTTTGTGCCCTATAATTAATTGTTTTCACTAAAGACTATTGTGGTATCTGGGTTTTCATCTGTTTCGTCTAATTGAATTCAACTGCAGACGAACATATTTCGAATGTTACCTTAATGCTCATACGCTGTTACTGTAATCAACTTGATTTGTTACTGTAAGAGGTCGCTTAGTTATAGTGTTACATGTATGGTGTTATTTCAAAGACGACCATGTGTTACTGTAATGCAGAAGACGTGTTACTCTAACTCTCATCCTCGTGATACTTTGAATCCTTGTAAACTGGTACACTCAATTATGTACATTTGTTACTCTAATTCGTTTCTTATGTTACTCTAACACTTTCTTTGTGTTACTTTAATGCTTACCAGCTGTGCTTGCATTTTATGGTGTTAATGTAACACTTATGATGTTACTTTGAAGAATGAATTGTGTTAATGTAATCCAGAAGACGTGTTACTTTAATTTGTTACTCTCTATTCTATATTTATGTTACTTTAACGCGTATCAGCTGTACGTTTACTTTACATACAAGGTTATTGTGCATACTTGTTACATACAGCTACTTGTTATAATAGTTGTACATAATTACTGTACTTTTCAGATGGCAGAAGGAGGAGACAAATCCAGAAACACTCGTGCCACAGATGGCAAAAGGAGGAGACAAAGCAAGGGGCAGGTCAGTTGCAGGCCTGTGAGCCTTAGCATTGTTGATGTTTATCTCTTACCTGGTGCATACTTAGCTCTAATAACAGTTGAACATACTAATTATTCTCATACTTGTCCCTTTTCAGAAGGTATAAGAAGGGGAACAAGAAGCTGTTGATAAGAAGATCCAGTTCAGGTGTAGACCACAGAACCTCGTTGAGTTGATGTCCAAATTTAATGATAGGCAGTGGGAGGCTGTTATCAGCATCGGTTTTGGTGGCCTACTACAAATGCGACTCAAAAGTTTCCCCGGTAAGTATGAACCCGACTTCATGAAGCTTTTTGCGGATGACACTCTAATTTTCAGACTACCAAGGAAAAGCGATCAATTCTTGGTAACGAAGCATGATGTCCACGACTCCTTCCTCCTACCATACGGTCCGAACCCCGTTGACCTGCTCCCATTGGGTCGGTCGAAGGAAGCACTGGCGGAGGATGTCGTCAGTCTGAAACAAGCATGGAGGGACCGGTTCCAAGTTTCTACTGGAAGCGACACGATCTCTCTGACTCTGTTGTTGGAAGAACTACAGAAGAACGTTGACGGTGGGGACGACTTTTGCAGGCTGTTTGTTATGTACAACATGTCTATTTTTCTTAATCCAACGTCGAATTATGCTGTTGACCTGAGTCTGCTGAGGTGCTTGGAGAATGTAGAGCAGATCAGAAACTATGATTGGTGCATGCTTGTATTGGATGGGCTTGCTGCAGCCTGTCAAGACTCCGTTCTTCGGAAACCGACATACCTGCTCGGTTGTCTGCCGTTTTTGATGATCACATACTTTCAGAGTTTCCAATACCGTGATCATCGTTGTTCGCACGATTTGCCGCTGATTAAGCATTGAGATCTCGACCGGATGCTAGATAGGTTATTTGGTGAATTTCTTGGGGGTGGGCTTGGTCGTCTTACCAAGTCAAAGGTGAAATACCCCCGTTGTCTACTTAATGAGGCGGTGGACGAGGAGGTGGTGGATGACGTGGTGCCGCTGAGGATAACGAATGCCCCAACATCATCCGCGCACAAAGCTGCGAAGTCCATAAACATTGAGCTAGCAAATGGCGTCGAGGATGACGCGCGTTGATCTAAAAGCTAAGGCGGTTGACGTATGTAATAAAAATTTATTACTGTAACTATCATTCCCTATTACTCTAATGCGCATTATGTGTTACTTTAAGGTATTCTGTTACTTTTTAAGGGTGAAGATGTGTTAATCTAAGCATGAATATGTGTTACTTTAATGCTGATTACATGTTACTCCAATGACACAGATGTGTTACTTTGATACGAATCATAAGTTACAGCCTCCCCTCCAAATTAACACTTTCTGTTTACTCTTGATGCAGGAGGTACATGAATTGTACCTTATGATGGCAAGGAATGCAGTTGCATTCCATGATTAGTGGATCTCAGTCGCTTCCAAACTTAGACGAATAACATCCGGCAAACCACTGAACGATGACCCCATTCCGTCACAAGCCTCGCAAGACTTCTGGAGTGGAGAAGAGCTCCACAGGACGGTCGATGAAGTGTGCGAGGCGTACGCACGTGCGAAGAACGCAACGACCCAAGGCCCTGCATTGTTTGAGCGGATACTGACACGCTCAAACAATTTTAAGCCTAACGGGTCTTAGTTATCCTGAAGGTAATTTGAGTTTGAGCGGATGTAACACCCGCTATTTTTCCTATCACTTTTAATCTTTCCGTTAGGACTCCGTCTTAACTCTGTCACTTTTTGGCCTCATATTTCATCACTTTACTAAGCTCTATTTTATTTTTCGAGTTTAATAATTTGTATTTTTAATTTTAAAGATTTTAATTCTTTTAAATCCATTTACGTGATTTCTTCATAAACTAATTAATTTTTCCGCAAGGAATTCTTTTTCTATTCGAATTGACGTTTTTAAACTCGGATTTAAGTTATTCCTTTTCCTAAAAATGTTTGAATACGTTTATATAATATTTTCACTAGTAAATATTTTTATTTACAAGTAGTTAGTCGTTAATAATTTTATTACGAAGCTTCGCGAATAATTATTTTCCTACGCGAGGTTTACTCGAATTACCTTGAAATGCCTTTAACTATTTTACGATTATACTTTTTATCAACTTATAAATCATTTGAGAAATTTTCCTCATATTTTGGACCGACAAAGCTTCTTGTCGCAGTTTAACTACGGTTTACTAACACGTTTCATTTTATCACTTTAAACCGTAAACATAAGATTCTTTTCTTTCATTAAATTGAGGCTTTACTACTCAAGCTCTTCCTACTCCCTCTGTTTTACTCTTGGCCGGCCAACTTTGAGTCTAGATGCACTTTGGATTCCTCATTTTGGAGGCTTTAATTTCATTCTTACTCTTTAAAGTGTAGTAACCTCCATCTCCTCCTTTACTCTACATTCATTTTTGCATTAACAAAAAAATTACTACAACATCTTCCTCATCATCATTTGGCCGTGTTACTCCTCATCTTCTCTTGGCTGATTTTTGTTCAATTCGAGTCCTAATCGTCTCATTTTTAGCGTCGAATTAATCCACTACAAGAATGACAGCATTTAGCAACCGGAAACATCGGTCGGGAAGGTACAAAATCGGTCGGTAAATACATTTACCGACCGCATATTAAACGTTTCCGACCGATAGCCTATAGTCGAAAACTATGGTCGGAAACAATAAGTACCGACCAAAAGATCCAGTCGGTGAATCACCGACCGAATTACGGTCGGTAAAGATCAAAAACGGTCGGCAATAATACTTACCGACTGACTTTGTCGGTCGGTATATTAAGCATCACCGACCGACCAGTCGGTCGGAAATGGTATTATGCGGTCGGTAAATGGTATTTCCGACTGAAAATTGCGGTCGGTAAGTGTTGCCGACCAAGCCAAGGTCAGAACCTCCTGTGAAATGTTTGGTCGGGAAAAGGGGAACTCGGTCGGTAATGCGGTCGGTATTTACGGTTTTTACCGACCGCTCCTGTCGGTCGGTAACGCTTACCGACCGTAGATTGACAATATCTAAGTCGCTTATGGTGGCCGGTGAAGAAAGCCTGGCGGTCGGTAAGTACGTGTGGGCGGTCGGTAAAGATGTTTAGGTCGTGCTGGATCCAATTGTTTTGTTGTCCTCCAATTTGCAACATACAAACCTGCATTCAAACTACAACATACAAACTACAATTTGTTGTCATCGATATCGTATCATTCAAATCTTCCAACTCATTCAAACTACAATATCATTCACTTCAACCTTCATTCGTTAACTTCATCTAATTCATTCATAATCCAACATCTCCACAATTCATTCACATAAAATGTTTAACTACTTAATTAAGCGAATACTAATGAAAGTGTAATTAAAGAGTCTAAACAACTTGGAAGAATTCAAAGTTTACACAACTTAAAAGAGTAATCAATTAAAAGTTCAAGCTTCACTTGAAAACCGACCCCGGCTCCCCCAACTCCACCACCTCCCGAATTATCGTCATTCGGATTACGGAAGTTAGTGTTGTTGAACGGGTTACAGTTCTGAGTTTGTAATACCTTGTTAAGCGCTGACATGAGCTGCTGTTGCTGTTGCATGAGCTCCCGGGTCTCTTCTCTAAAGCGCCTGTTCTCTTCTTTCTCTTTCTCCAAGGCTTCCAAAATTTTGTTTTGAAATTCTTCTGCCCGTTTTTCTTGTTGTATAAGAAAACCGGGATGATAGGAGCTCGAAGCATTACCCTTGTTCTGTTGAGGGGGGGTGAAGTACAATGGGCCGGCGGATCCCACTCCGTATACGTGGCCCTTTTTGAAGCCCTGGGCCGCTTCGAACCACAGTTCGTCGTCCTCTTTTCCTTTCTCCTCCTCCTCGTTCTTTTTCTTGAGCTCTTCAAATCGTTCCTATTAGCAAACAGAGGAAGGTAATGTTTAGGAACAAGTTATAACTAATTTATTAAGGAATTTTAAGATAATCTCTATGATTAACTAAATTAACACTTACAAATGTCTCCTTCGCCTTTTGACTGGTAAAAACTCTTTTACCGTCGACAACCTTAGAGTGCATGGCTTCCGCGAGCTCCGCCGCACTGGGCCTCCTACCACCCAGTTCCTCCATCTAAGAAGACAAATTATTACTACCATCTTAAAAAAAAATATGAATATAAACATTATGGAATATTTTAATATATTTTATCATTACCAGCCTTGACGCATGTTTCGTTGCCTTGATCGACCCCCCGTGATGACTAGGGCCAGGCTGTGCACAAGCTTTATTTGCGGCAGCTGTCTTTGATCTCTTCTGGAAAGCCTTCGACTTCCGTCGCTCCAACAAGTCCTTGTAGACTTGTGGCACCATCCACCCTAGGCAGGCCTTGTTCTTGCCATTCCGCAGTTCACATATGTCGTTAACGGTGTCCTTCAACCGTTTACGACATTCGTCATCGTACCTCTCCCTAACTCGCTCTTCATGCTCGGGCTCCCATGAACAGTACCCCTGACATTGTGACCGATCATAAATTAATAATTACGTATTAAGAAAAAATCTAAATAACAATTAAAAGTGCATATAACTATATATCTTTGAATTTAAGGAAAATAAAGTGAATGTATACCCTAAAATTGTCGAACCATTTATCTTTCACCGTCGTCGGGGTCTCCCGGTAGTTCATATGCGGTTCATGGTAGAAACCCTTGAACGACTTCGTTACTCGTCTTACCACACCGGAGTCGTCAAACCTTAATCAACACAAATGCCACATATTAGATTTTTGTATAGAAAAAAATTATATACTACATCTACTTCGATAATGATAGAATAAGCAATACCATCTCCCACTGGGCTTAATCGCAATTATTTCCAGATCTTCCTGTTGTTGTTGCTGTTGTTGATGTTGTTGTTGTTGTTGTTGTTGCTGCTGCTCCTCCTCCTCGTGCTCGTCGACCTGAACCTGTGGTCCACGTCCACGTCCACGTCCGCCTCGTCCAACCATCTTTCAGATACGATCTGTTGAATGACAAAACAAACAAACATATGCAAATAATACTTCCCAAATGCAAATCCTTGAAAACATTTAACAAATAATATCATCTTGCCTAAAACCAAACAAACATATACAAATAATAACTGCATTTATCCATGAGTGTTGATCGACCACTAATTCAATGACTAAGCAAATACAAGTTACGTATCATCGTCCTCATCATCATCGTCTTCTTCTTCTTCTTCTTCTTCTTCTTCTTCTTCATCCTCCTCCTCCTCCTCCTCCTTCTCAAACTCATCTTCAAAATCCTCCTCCTCATCAATGTTATCATCTTCGACAATCACATCATCACCCATCTCGTTCATCTCTTCCATGTCCTCCCCTTCACCAAAACTTTCTAAGACGTCATCGGCAACAACACCAGATAATAATGAAGTACTACTCACATCTTCTTGAAATACAGTGACATCCACTGGTGCATTAAATTGTGACTTTGCCCGACCCTTAAAAACAGCCCACCAATGATCTCTATCCTTCTTTGGGTTTGGGTACGGAGCAAAATAAACTTGACTAGCTTGATGGGCAAGTATAAAAGGATCATAGTTGCCATACTTCCTCCTACTATTAACTTCTACTAGTTTATAAAAGCCATGAACACTTGTACCGTTTGTGGAATTATCCATCCAGGAACACTTGAACACGATTGCATTATAAATTCTCTTCTCCCCACAATACCTTAACTCAATAATTTCCTCTAAAGTGCCATGGTAATCGTTTCCTTCAACATTACTTACGCAAACCCTGTAATTCATGGTAGCTCTGTTTTTTCCATATTTCTGTGTGTGGAAATTAAACCCATTAATCATATATCTTTGCCAAGTGTTTACTTCTTTCGAAGGACCAAATGCTAAGGCTTGAATCACATCATCTTTGACATTCATCTCAGTTACCTAATTGCGTAGTAGAGTGTTAGTGCATATGCGACGTGGTCAAAGATTATTTCATTCTAATATGTCAACACTGAGACTTACATATCCTTTAAACCATTTTGGAAACAACTTCTCATATGTACTCCAAACTTCATCCATTTTAGCTCGTGGATGTTGCTCCATAATGAACTGTTCAAATAAGCTGTAATTATCCAATTTAGTCGTGACATTGACATCTTTTAATTTTAAAATAAATAAATAAGTTGTTACTATTTACGTACCGTTCATATTCTCCTAGTAGTTCACAATTTGATAATGCGTACAAATGTGCACGATCGAACTCTTGTTCGTCCAAGTACCTCTGTTTTGGTTTAGCAAGAGCTCTACCTTTGTGTTTTCGAAAGAGCTCGGGTAAAGATGAATCATTTTCGTCTCCCGTGCCCACATCCAAATCCTTAGCCTTTGTGTCTACGTGGTCTTCAAATATAGAGAACAGAAATTTGATATTTCTTCAGTTAAGAAAGCATTGCAAATTGAACCTTCCACACGTGCTTTATTACCCACTTTTTTTTCAAATGATTAAGAAACATACATTATGAAATAGTGTAGAGTATTTTCACAATTACGATGATATAATGATTAAGAAACAATAATAAGTTGAGTATTTTCACAATTATACCTCTCGAAAGGGTACATCCACCTATATTGTACTGGCCCACCAACCTTTGCTTCGTAAGGCAAATGTATTGGTAAGTGCTCCATTGAATTGAAGAACGATGGTGGAAACACTTTCTCAAGTTTGCAGAGGATCTCCGCAATATCGTTCTCCAGCCGCTGTACATTTTGGGTTGTGAGGCTTGAGACACACAAATCACGAAAAAATTGACTGATCTCGGTAATTGAATTCCACACATTAGTTGGCAGCAAGTGTTTCAAAGCAACGGGTAATAGCCGTTCCATGAACACATGGCAATCGTGGCTCTTCATACCATGGAGTGTGAGACTCTGTAGGTCGACGCAGCGACCTAAATCCGATGCGTATCCATCTGGAAACCTCAAGTTGCATATCCACTCACATAGTATCTTTTTTTGCAGTTTGTCAAGAGTGTAGGGAGCTTTTGGTTTGCGGCCGTCCTTGAGGTGTCGGTGACCTCTAGTACATAATTTGGGCAAGTCCTTCCTTGTGTTATGGGTGTCAGCTGTTTTATTTTTATTATCCAATACTGTATGAATTAATTGCTCAAAAAAGTTTTTTTCGATATGCATGACATCCAAATTGTGTCGAATCAACAAATGCTTCCAATAAGGTAGGTCCCAAAACAAGCTCTTCTTGAACCACCCTGCTTTCATGTTCTTAAGTTCTTTCAGTTCTTGATCAGTACCATCAATTATCGTCGGGTAGTCTGATATCGTCTCCCAGATTTCGCATCCTGATAATGTCGGAGGTGGTTCATCATTCTCGAACTTACCCTTCCTAAAGGCAGTTTTGTTGTAACGGAATGCATGATCTAGGGGTAAGAACCGCCTGTGACAATCGAACCAACACATTTTACCTCCATTTGGAAGCCAAAACGCCTTGGTGTCTTTCATACAATGTGGACATGCAAGTTTGCCAGCAGTAGCCCACCCAGAGAGCATCCCATAAGCCGGAAAATCGTTGATGGTCCATAGGATACATGCTTTCAGCCGAAAATTTTGTTTCCGGGACACATCATAGGTGAGCACTCCCGCGTCCCACAACTCTTTCAATTCATCAATAAGAGGTTGCATGTATATGTCCATGTTTTTCTTAGGATTTTTTGGCCCGGGAACGATCAAAGATAGAAACATAAATTGTTTTTTCATGCATAATGCAGGGGGTAGATTATAAGGAGTGAGAATCACCGGCCAACATGAGTACGACTTACCAAATTGACCGTATGGTGTAAAACCATCTGTGCAAAGTCCAAGTCTAACATTACGAGGCTCACTAGCAAACTCCGGAAACATATAATCTAGATGCTTCCAAGCCTCACTGTCACTTGGATGAGCCATGGTCCCTGGTGCACGTGGATTTTCTATATGCCATCTCATTTCTTTTGCGATGTTCTTGGTTGCATATAAACGTTGCAACCTTGGTGCTACAGGGAGATAGGTTAAGACTTTGAAAGGTATGTCTGCCCCACTAAAAGTTTTCTTCTTGTACCTATCTTTTCCACACTTCTTACATTTATCAAGCATGGAGTCTTCTTTCCAAAATAGCATGCATCCGTCCTGACATGAATGGATCCTATGATGGGGCATTTGAAGGCCCCTAAGCAACCTTTTAGTGTCATAAAATGTGCGAGTCATCAAATTATCTCGTGGAATGATATCCTCAATCAAAGCTGCTATCTTATCTAAACTTCTTTCCGGTAGGTTGTCCTCACATTTAATTTTAATCATCCTAGAAGCTACTTCTAGCAATGACGACTCACATCCACGATACAGAGGTGTCTCGGCGGCCTCTAACATTTCAAAAAATTCTTTCTGATCATGGTGGGGGCTTTCTTCTTCACCCAAAGGAGAATCCTCAACACGGCTGAACATTATGTCTCCAAATGCATCTACTACCATCTCCCGATAAGGTTGGTCGATGAAAGCATTAGTGTTTGTTGAAGTACTAGGATTACTAATAAAAGAAAAGGGTTCTCCATGGCACACCCAATTAGTATAACCAGGCGTAAACCCTTTGCTATAGAGATGCTCTTTCACCTGATACTCATTCAAGTACTTCAAATTTTCACACTTCGCACATGGACATCTAAGAATCTGATGTGTCTTGTATTCTTCTTGTTCCTTAGCATATAGAATAAAATCATCCACCCCAAGTATAAACTCGTACGTAACTTTGTTTCTATCGTCTACCCTTTTGTACATCCATTTTCTGTCGGTATTCGTCATTACTAGATTTTCTATAAGAGAAACGAAAACCTAATTAAATAACATTAAAAAATGGAGTAAGGGGTAGACATAAATAACTCCCTTGATCCCATCTCATTCTTAACCCCCCTCATTATTTAATTAAATTTTCACATCTACACTTAGTTTAATTTATAAACTCAAATTCGTAGTACTCTTTATTGAATTTGATTGAGTCATATTACACCATATTGTATCTAGTTGGCCTAAAAACATTTGAGAGTAACATGAATATGCATATTTTACTGTTATAACAAGGAATTGTCCCCAGGACTTTTAATTACGGAGCAACAACTAAACTATACTAAACTACGAAGATAAAAAAAGGGGAAGAATAATAAAGGCAGGCGAGATGAGAGGAGATCAAATAGAACGGAGGAAGTATATATTATAAAACCAATCAACCTTACGAATTTCAAGAGTTATTGGTGTATTAATTTAACCTTAACCTTACCAATCAACCTTACAAACCAAACAAGAATACTAATCAACATTAAATATATTCTTAAGACTAAATAAGGGTTAGTTTAAGTGGCAAGAATTTCTTTACTCTAATCATGAGGTTAGTTGAAGGTTCGATTCTAATATATAGCTAAGTGCACGCAACCATCATAATCGTCCCCGTGACTCTCCTAAGTCAGCAACAAAAAAAATTAGATTGCCCATAATATTGATTAGTGATTGATTACCCTAGCTAGCTAGTTTAATTTATGTGACATAATGAGTCCTTGGTTTAAACATTAAAATATTATCTATCTTTGCACCAACTATATAAATATGTCTGTATCATCTTCATTCAACCTAAGCACAACCTGAGTGAGCTTCTTCTAATCTAATCTAATCCCACCCCCCCAAAAAAAAACCAAAAAAACCAACAATTTACATTACTACTAACATTAATTAAAATCCAATCAAAAATTAAACATTCTTCTTTCTCCATTATAATTCAATTTAATTAAGAAAAAAAATGGAGGGAGGAGAATGGAACAATTTTAGTGCAGCAGTTTGTGTGAATGAAGAGGCTGATTTTATGGCCCAATTATTTCCTAATCCTAATAATAATATTGGTGTTCATTACAATTATCATAATCATAATAATAATGATAATAATAATAATAATGATAATGGTAATAATAATAATAATGGTAATTCAAGTTCATATTATTCTTCTGATTCAAGCAATAATTCTAATTATAACCCACAATCAAGTTACAAAAACCCACATGTTGTTGGATATTATCAGATGGATTACTTCAGTAGTGATCATAATAACACTACTAATCTTAATCACCAACAACAACATAATAATAATAATTACAATAATCATCATCATCATGTTAACTCCGGCGCCCCCATCGACTTCCTCCAGTGTCACATGGAAGACGATAATAATAATGAAGTCAAAGCTAATTACGGCAATATTATGGGCAATCTAATTTTTTTTGTTGCTGACTTAGGAGAGTCACGGGGACGATTATGATGCAATCATGAGGTTAGTTGAGTACGCAACCATCCAAGTTATGTGAAGTAAACTATACTAAACTATACTAAACCGTCCAACCATCCAAGATTATAGGGAGAGCTATACTAGTCTAACTAAACTATACTAAACAATTTTTCATCTAATTTAACCCTAAATTAAACTAAATTTCAATTTCAACCTAAATTTAATTTAACCCTAATCTAACAAACAACAATCATCTAAATTAGACTAACCTAAATACACTAGTCTAAAATACACTAACCTAATTACACTAACCTAATCTAACAAACAAGTTTTGCCCTAAATCTAATTCGACCCTAGTTTATAGGCTAACCTAAATTAAACAAGTTCTAATCTAAATTAACCTTAAATTCAGCAAATACTTTGATTAACAACAATTATAAACCAAATATAAACAAAATTAAACAAAAAAATTGAATTAAAATTCATACTTAGGTTGAAATTGGGGATTTTGGGGAGAATGGGTAAGATATTCCGGCAGCAGTGCAGCGGCGGTGCGGCGGCGGTGCGGCGGCAGTGCGGAGACGGTGGCACAGGCGAAGGGGAGGGCGGGGGTTGGGTCGGGTTTTGTCGCGAAGGGGAGGGTTAGGGTGTAGTCGTTTTTTTGGGTGGTTAGAAATCAGTATGTAATGAATGAAGGCAGCTGGGTTTTTAATTCGAAAAACTCACCGACCGAGTTAAATCGGTCGGTATTATCGCTACATCGGTCGGTAAATAACGTTAATGCCGACCGATACACATTATTACCGGCTGGATATAATCGGTCGGTAAATCACCGACCGAAGTTAGAAATACCGACCGATATCGGTCGGTATCATTTATTGCCGACTAATTCTTCGTCGGTCGGTAAATATCAGTTGCTAATCACCTATTCTCTTGTAGTGATCCTCTTTCCAATTCCTTCGTTAAGGTAATAATCGATGTCGTTTTCGATCATTATTTACCTTGATTTTTTAGCTTTTCTCATGGTATTGTTTTCTGCCATGATTTTCGTGTTTGGTAGGATTTGTGGACGATCCCGAGGCCAACGAGTATATAATCGATTCAGACTTGGAGTAGAGGTAACGTCGATGTTACTCGGTATCTCATGATTTTAATTGTGTATTTGTATGTATATATTTTTATGTTTTATTTTGACAATATATGTATGTCACCAAATCTGGAAAATTTTTAAAAGTTGAAAATTTGCATGTTTCGGTATTTTTATCGCTTTTACGAGATTAACGATTAAATTGTTATATTAATTTGTAAAATCATAATATTCGGCCTAAACATGTAATATATGTTTATATTCTGTAAAATTGATATTTTTGATGATTTATAATAATTTAGGATTTTTCGGATATATTAAATATCGATTATTGAATTATTACCGTTTACGGACAAAAACGATTAAAAGCGATTTTTAGTTCTAGTACCTAAATATTTTATATTAATCTGATTTTTGGCGTGGTGAAACTTTCTGGTGAAATAGAAGTTTTTGATTTTTTTCATAATTTTTCGGAATTGTTAAGTGGATGAATTAATTAATCACTTTAAATCATCGTTTATCGTTAAAACCGTGTTTATTGTTTAAATTCTCGAATTCTGGTCTTTGGTTTAAATCTGGAAAAAAATGTGTTTCTGATGATTTCATATTACAATGTATTTTTATGATTTTTAGTGCCTTAATAAAATGTTAGGAACGATAAGTTTATTAATGAAATCGTTAATTGTGAAAACGGGTTTAAATGACGGTTTTGTTGGAATTTGTTGAATCTAGAATTTTGGAAAAATCTGGAAAATTTATATTCTGGAAAATTTTTGTATATTAACACTTAAATCATTTTGTAATTACTATTTTTATTAATCGTTATTGTCGAGATTAGACGATTAACGGGAAAACGCTTTAAAAACCGAGTTTTGGGATTCTGGAAAATTTTCTTTTCTGGACAGAATGTCCGTAATTATGTTTTAACTATTTTACGTAATTTTTGTACTATTTATTAGGATATTTAATTAATAATTATTGATTTTCGGACAAATTGTGCTTTATCTTTAAAATTCTTCGTCTTACCTAAAAAAATTATTTTTTTCCAGCAATCTTGGAAATATTTAAATCTGAAACTTTAAGAGTTAAATCATCCCTTAACATATTCTAAATATATTCAATGGTTTAATTAAATAAAAGACGTTAAAAGATTTAATTGGACATTTGCCGTAAAATCCTATTTGTAATCGTATTGTCGTAACTAATAATAATTAGGGAATTTTAGCTTTGAAAATTTTGAAAACACCCTGATTAGTATTATTGAAATGTTTAAGACATTTTTAATCATTTTGTAAACACTTATAAGATATTTTAATAATTTCATAAACCTAAAAGATCTCACTTTGATAATTAATATCGTTAAGGCCGAAATTACTAGCTTTATAAACTAATATTTTGCTATTTTGATATGATGCTATTTTTAGTAAGTTCCTAAAAATAGGAGTTTCCTAAAATAGAAAGTTTCCTCTTTTGGAAAGTGATCCTTTTTCCTTTTGTTCTCTTATTGTTTATATTATTGAATACATCTTTTAAATATCGATAATGACTTGTTTTGGAGTTGTGGAATAAGGAAAAGTGTGGGTTTAGAGTAATATAGTCTGGGCTGTACGTTTTGCCATCAACTATAAAGCTGGTGTGTCTATGTTGAGACACATTGGTCGTTGAACTGAGCATGGTTTGTGTTCAGGAGGGTGTATGTTTACCTTAAACTTAGATATCGCATCGTGTAAGTCGCGTCGGGTTGAACTGGATATGGTTTGTATCCAGGAGGGGTATGCACTACTTAAGCCAGGACCTCGCTGCACGCAGTCCTGTTATAGTTGAGTTGCCTAGTTAGAGACCAAAGTCTGATTTGTTTTGACTAAGTTCTCGAAACTAGATTTTAGTACTGTCCTAGTGAAAGTTTAGATACTACATTAATCATATCCATAACGCCATTTTGATTATTTTATTTATTATCGATATAAACTGGTTTGCGGGTTGGCAAATATTTTTATGTTTCCTCGGTAACCCATTTTAATATCTTGGTTTTGTGCCGAAAACTTATTTTAATATGATGTTTTACTGTTTTCCATTTTTATTATTTTTCTATAGTAGTAAGTACAGTTTTAAAATCCTGTTTTACGGCTGGGAGAACGTTGACGTTGCTCCCCACTGATTGTGGCTGTTATGTTTTAACATGGCAGGTATACGTGTTTGTTTCCGGTGGGTGTGGGCTAACGAGCAGTCTTAGATCCTGCTTGATTTTTTTTTAATAATTATGTCTTACGGATTGTTTAACCTTTTTACGGATTGTTTTAAATTTTAGCCATTTTTATGTATGGCATACGTTTGACTTTACCAATTTAATTTACTAAGACATAGTTACAGTGTGTTTTAATCCCGACTCTACAGTGTTTCCGCCACTATATCGCGTTAGAATTTCTAGGGGATTACAGCGGATACTGACACGCTCAAAATTTTTTAAGCCTAACGGGTCTTAGTAATCCTGAAGGCAACAACAACAACAAATTCGAGCCTAACGGGTCTTAGTTATCCTGAAGGCAACAACAACAACATATTTGAGCCTAATGGGTCTTAGTTATCCCGAAGGCAATTTGAGTTTGAGCGGATACTGACACGCTCAAACATTTTCGAGCCTAACAGGTCTTATTTATCCTGAAGGCAATTTAAATTTGAGCGGATACTGACACGCTCAAATATTTTGGAGCCTAACAGGTCTTACTTATCCTGAAGGCAATTTGGGTTTGAGCGTATACTGACACGCCCAAACACTTTCGAGCCTAACGGGTCTTAGTTATACTATAGGCAACAAAAAACAACAATATTCTTTAAAGCCCGAGGGGTCATAGGCATCCCGAAGGCAAAGTTTCTTATCGAGCCCGAGGGGTCATAAGCATCCCGAAGGCAATTGTTCGAGTGGATACTTACGCACTCGAACATTTCATTCTCGCGCCCGACAGGTCATAGGCATCCAGAAGGCAAGCTTTTAATCCAAGTCTAACGAGTCATAAACATTCTAAAGACAAAGCAAACATTTTCACGCCCAACGAGTCAATAAGCATTCAAAGAGGCAGTCCAAAGTTGAAACAGATTCTTATACATCCGAAAAGGCAAAACACATGAACATGACAAACATGGAACGAGATAGCAAGCACATGCCCGAGCCCCGATGAGTAACCGCAGGAAAGGATGTCAGGTATAATTTCTAAGCCTTGGCTGGCGAGCCTCCAATACGTAGTCTAACGGACATAAAACGACCCGACCGGACAGCCACCAAGTCGTAATCCTCGATTGACCTGGGCGGCTATACTTTGACTTTTGCATTGTTCAAGCCTCAGTCAAAGTTGGGGGTTCTGTAGATACCCAGATTTGGACTTGGTGGCTGCAGGAGTGCCCAACAAACACCCGATGACTATCGGACTGCAACGCGACGCGAGTTGGCGATGTTTTAGATAGTTTTTCTATAGAACGGATCAAATGATTACTCGAAAAGATTAAATTAACATCAAGGCAGCCTTAGTCGTGTCATTACGGTCGCGTAGACACTAACTAGAGCAATTCCGACACCGGGACTTCGAATCGGTCCCGAAACACGAGAAATCAAACCCGAGTCAACACCGGGCCAAATGAACCTCGGGATGCACACCCGAGGCCCACTCGGCGCAATAGCGCGCTAGGTGAAGAAGAAAACTTAACCTTCAAGCTTACACATGATACGCACACTCTCGGTTTTGGAATGTATCAAAATCGTATCTTTAAATTGCCAAGCGCCTCGCCCAAAGCGTCTTAGTCTTCACACGCCTAAACCCAGGCGCCTGGGTTATGGTGCGTCTGGACTCAGGCGTCCATCCAAGCGACGTGAGCCGAAAACAACTATAAATACCCCCCTCCACCCCATTCATTCAACACACAACAACATCTTCTCTTCTCCCTTTACTCATTTCGAGTTTCTCACTTGGGCTCGCACTCGGACACCCAAAGCAAATGATCCACTCGATCGTAGTCTCGATAAGCGAAATCGACGCTACTCCTCACCTTCGAGCACCCCACTCTATCCCGAGGTGCCTGTGTTCGACTAGCTACCCCGAGTCTAGTAGCGGAAGCTCTGCCGGAATAGCCGCTGAACGAAGCCATGGTAACGGAACTCTGCCGAAATCACATGGCATGCTAGGAGGATCCGCCTTTTGAAGTCGAATCGTCACTAGGTTGTCATCTAAACAAAACTTTACATTTCTGTACTTTTAATTATGCACTACGATAATCAAACGTGGACACTAGGTCCATAGCACATACAAAAACAAGTAATGTCCCAACTTTAACCATGAATACCAAAACACTCTAAATAGACCCGAGTAGTTCCGAGATTTGTTCTCAACTATCTATGCATCGCGTCCCGTTTAGCGTATACTCCGAGGGTGCAACTCCTCACTACGTGATTTACTTACGTTTGCATTTTATAGCTTTCGTATGATTTATTGCTTTTATGACCTTATAATCGCATGCTAAATCACCTAACACGGAATTCAAAACGTAAACAAGCTAAAACTGAACAAAGTGATGGTCGGGCCCCGTATTAGTCCCGGTGCTCACCTTACATGGTTCGATGCATCCCTATTAATGCCGAGCCGACGCATCTAAGCAGAATACCAGGTAAGGTATATCACGAGAATGACTAATATCCGTATTATCACATTAAAACTGATTTGCTAATACGTATAACACTAGTATCCTCAACTCTCCTATGTGCATCTTTTCATGGCCTGCTTGTCACGTGAATCGCATGCAAAGAATGTAAACATACCTACTTCGATGACAAAGCTTACTTGTCCTTAAGCAACCGACATAGCAAAGACATAGTGCTAAAACAATGGATCTTATAGTACTTCCGCCACAACAAAGGAACAAAGTTATCAGCCCACCGATTAATTAGTAGAGGCCGCTATGTGCGGGCGGGATTAGGTGTCGATGTCTGGCAGACGTTGGCTTCCCAATACGTACCCTCACCCCTTACTCACAATCGACGATTTATGGATGTCCGAAGCCATTGGCAATGAGAGTCATTCCAGGCATGGAGTACTTAAGGGTACAAGTCTTTATCTTTAAGTCCCGTGCCACTCAACTTTGAGCCAGTTAGGGATCAAAGTTGACTTGAACGGTTTTCGAGTCCCCATAATCCGTGGCTACTCCACAAATCGGCAACAAATTCGGTTCACAAAAAAGGTCGCCTTACCAAACATATCGGCCTTTAAACATTTACAATCACGACTCGATCGATTCCAACGGAAACACGGGTTCACGCAACCGTCTAGTACAAGTCCGGATTGTCATCCGAATCGAGGTCCGAGACACCGTACCGAACGCGGGATCGGACCGGCCCCCGACCGGAAAAGGGCCGCGTGGTTGGCCGCCGCGATTGGAAACAAGGTCGGTCCCGGGCGGTGCGGACGGACGTCCACAGAAACATATCGCTACCCAAACCCGCGCGTGGCCGCGTCGGGGTGGACCTATGTCATGTCCACAATTTGGTGACTCCGCTGGGGATACCTGATGTACCACTTGTCATCGGGATCTTCAGGGTGAGACTCGAGGAGAAATCAGTCGGTTAGTACAATACGCGAATTAGTTTTACGATTCGTGCATAAACCCATTTTTACCCGGGTCGGTACTGGCGACCGACGTCCCACTATACCGCGATGTATTCCAAATTGGTTACGTCAAGGTGTTCATGGCTAATTCATATAGGTTTCACGGCATGTCCTTTTACAAATTGGTAAGGGAGTCTGTACCGATTATCTGAAAGGCCGTGCGCACTGGCATAGACCCTATTTCGACCGATCGAGACTTAGTATAAAAGCATACATGCTGTCGTTATAATGCTTGCGTGACTATGTGCTACTTGGTTTCCGTGTCTTTTTTAAAAACCATCATTTCAAAAATGCATCTTTTCAAAATATCCAATTTAAAAAAAACTCGGAATGATGCCAAAATTTAGACTTACGATTTGACTCAAAATAACCTATTTTTAGCCGGCATGCTGCCCATTTCAAAATTCAAAACCTTTCGACTTTTAAAAAAAAAACTCGGTCCCGACAGCATTTTTTCCCATTTCAAAAGTCGGAACCGTCCTCCGATTTTCTCGGAATTCAAACCTTTTTCGAAAAAAAAAACCTTATTATAGGACTTACCGTTATCCATGTGTCAGGTCTTTTCATAGTATGTCGAAGGTTCGTAGCGTCGAAACTCCGTCGATCTTATATCACGGGTTTCCTCCCAGTCCCAGTCTGCCTTATTTGTCAAAGGCAAGACCAACCTACGTAGGCCATACCCCTACAAAGGAAAGTCCATTTATACATTCGAGTAAAAAGTCTGGGGAAAATCTCACGTGGTCCTTCCTTCGAACGGGACTCGGCTCACATAGCCGAATCTTAAGAAAGTTACCCACCCATGAGTCACCCGTCTAAGTGTCTTTCTCGAGTTGTTTTCTCGTTCAGTCTTTTCCTTGCTCGGGTTGTACTATTTTTATTCCAAGGTCTGGGTTTAGTTTCTGATTATGCGGTGTTCTTACGGACAGGCCACCGTGAACCAGGCCCAGAATGGAGCAAGCTTTGAACAATATGAAAACTTTGATGGACAACATGGTCGCCAAGCAGACTGATATCGAGGATCAACTGGCTGAGATGAGGGCCGATCAAGCGGTCGTCAATGCCCGTCTGATTGTTGTGGAGCAAGGGACTCCCAACTCTGAGACTGGAAACACTGGGCCCATCGCCGAACTGGTTAGCGCGGTCCGCCAATAAGAAGAACGGGTCCACCTGTCCGGGAATAACACCATTCACTTGGGGAACTCCCGTGTTTATTCTCCTTTGCATGATGAGTTGCCCGCCAATCTGAACCTCACGAGCCTGCCAATGTTCGAAGGGACCGAGGACCCGTTTCTCCACATTCGGGCCTTTAAAGAGTTCATGGCCATCAAGGGAGTAAAATCGACCATGTTCAAAAACCTATTCGCTGCTTGGCTTGAGAAGCACTCACGGGCCTGGTACTACAGGCTAGACCCTAAAAAATACCCAACTTGGGATGATGTGGCTACAGAATTTGATCGGAACTATGCTGATAACACCGAGATCCAAACCACCATGCACTCCCTGGAGGTTATGGCCTAAGAGCCCAAAGAAGGTTTTACCAAATACCTTCAACTTTGGAGGGCCGAGAGCATGAATCTGGTCGATAAGCCCAGTGAGAAAACCTTAGTGGAGGCCTTTGTCAAGAACCTCCTCCCCTTCTACCGGGTCCATCTCCGGTATGCTGTCATACCTAATTTCACTACTCTTACTGAAAAGGGTATGAGAATCGAAGACGATCTGAGGCTTGAGGGCCTTACTAAGGCCTCTAGCAAGAGATACCAAGGGGCTTCCTCTTCCACTACTAAGGCTCCAGCTGCAACCCGCAACATTTTTGATAAGGTTAATCTACTAGATGCGTCGTCCAAGAAAAATACCCCACTGGTATTGGTACTACTTATACTTATGCCTTACAAAGGCTATCTTCGAAGGTTCTAATCCAGTCGATAGGCCCAACTCCTGAAGTTCCAGTCGAATGACACTCCAAAAGCTACAATGCCCAAGTCTATTGCCAATATCACCGAGGCAATGGGCACTATACCTGAAAATGCTAGAAGTTTAAACATCTGATTCAGGACTTGATCGAGAACAGTAAGATTCCTTTACCCGGGGACAAACCAAGCAATAAGGACAATCACTTCAGTTCCTATGCTATCTTTACCGGGGAGGTGAGCGACTGTTCTCACTTTATCTCTCCTTTCGTCCCACAAGTTAATGGGATCTGGTTTGATGATGAAGACGATGGGTATCTCGTCAAAGGGGAAGCTATCGCCATTACTAGTGAGAAAGTCCGAAGGGCTAAGTTCAAGGTCCTAGCCAGCAATCACCTCACCAAGACTGGTCGACCCTATCAAGCTACTGGCTCTAGGGACACCCCCATCCTGGGAACCGTCATTGAGCCTGTCATGACAGAATTCGCCTCTAAAGAGCCGACCACTGACACAGCTCTTGTAAAACAGCTGAAGAAGACCCAATTTGACCTCACTATATGGCAACTCCTGGTTAGATCGCAAGAACATCGAGAGGCACTTACTAAGAATCTCGATCAAATTAAGATCGACTCCCTGGTTACCCTTACTGAAATGGTAGCCACCATCATGCCTTATTTCAAGGGCAAGTTCAAGGAAGAAGTTCCGCTCATTACCTTCTCCGAGTCTGATCTACCACCGTTCGGGGTCTCCCATAACTTGGCCCTGTACATCACGGTGATATGCCGGGGGAAATATCTTCCGATGACCCTAATTGACGATGGGTCTGCTGTGAACGTCCTTCCTCTAAGGACCGCCAAAGCCCTCGGCAGTACCGAGGCTGACTACATCCCGACTGCTCAAACCATCCATGCTTTTTATTGGAGCCCAAAGTCGGTAGCTGGGGCCATTAAACTGACAATCATAACGGGCCCAGTTGAAAAGGAGCTGGAATTCCAGGTGATTGATGTCACCTCTTCCTTCAACCTACTCCTCGGGAGGCCATGGATCCACACTGTCAAGGCGGTATCTTCCACCCTCCATCAAAAAATGAAATTACCCCTGCAAGATAATGTTATTACTTTAGAGGCAACCCCCATGACCGTGGCCAGCTGCAACGCCACGATCCGCACGGACCTTCGAGGGTTCGATTTTGTGGGAATGATCGAGGAGGAATACCTCTTCAGGCCTTATTTCACCGCTAGCATAGATATGATGCTATAGAATTTGGGGTATTTTCGGGGAGCTACCTCAAGGCCATATCTTCAAGCTGGGAAGATTATTGAGGTCCTGAACAACGAAGACTCACACTTCGGCCTAGGGTACGCTCTGACCTCGGGCAACGTTGTCCGAGAAGGCATCAAAAAGGCATGTAATATCATTAAGGGTACCCACTTAAGCCCATATAGCCCACGGCTGACCGACTACTTCGTCGTGCCGGTATTCCGAGCTATTAAGTCGGTCGGTTCCGACTCACTATCACATACCCCGAGACCAAATTGGCTCGGGAATGCAACTATTTCAAGCGCAAGTTCAAGGAAGAAGGTCCGCTCATTACCTTCTCTGAGTCTGATCTACCACCGTTTGGGGTCCCCCACAACTTGGCCCTGTACATCACGGTGATATGCCGGGGGAAATATCTTCCGATGACCCTAATTGACGATGGGTCTGCTGTGGACGTCCTTCCTTTAAGGACCGCCAAAGCCCTCGGCATTACCGAGGCTGACTACATCCCGACTGCTCAAACCATCCATGCTTATGATTGGAGCCCAAAGTCGGTAGCTCGGGCCATTAAACTGACAATCATAACGGGCCGAGTTGAAAAGGAGCTGGAATTCCAGGTGATTGATGTCACCTCTTCCTTCAACCTACTCCTCGGGAGGCCATGGATCCACACTGTCAAGGCGGTATTTTCCACCTTCCATCAAAAAATCAAATTGCCCCTGCAAGATAATGTTATTACTTTAGAGGCAACCCGCATGACCGTGGCCAGCTGCAACGCCACGAGCCGCACGGACCTTCGAGGGTTCGATTTTGTGGGAATGATCGAGGAGGAATACCTCTTCAGGCCTTATTTCACCGCTAGCATTGATATAATGCTACAGAATTTGGGGTATTTTCCGGGAGCTACCTCAAGGCCATATCTTCCAGCTGGGAAGATTATTGAGGTCCTGAACAACGAAGACTCACACTTCGGCCTAGGGTACGCTCTGACCTCGGGCAACGTTGTCCGAGAAGGCATCAAAAAGGCATGTAATATCATTAAGGGTACCCACTTAAGCCCATATAGCCGACGGCTGACCGACTACTTCGTCATGCCGGTATTCCGAGCTATTAAGTCGGTCGGTTCCGACTCACTATCACATACCCCGAGACCAAATTGGCTCGGGAATGCAACTATTTCAAGCGCAAGTTCAAGGAAGAAGGTCCGCTCATTACCTTCTCCGAGTCTGATCTACCACCGTTTGGGGTCTCCCACAACTTGGCCCTGTACATCACGGTGATATGCCGGGGGAAATATCTTCCGATGACCCTAATTGACGATGGGTCTGCTGTGGACGTCCTTCCTTTAAGGACCGCGAAAGCCCTCGGCATTACCGAGGCTGACTACATCCCGACTGCTCAAACCATCCATGCTTATGATTGGAGCCCAAAGTCGGTAGCTCGGGCCATTAAACTGACAATCATAACGGGCCGAGTTGAAAAGGAGCTGGAATTCCAGGTGATTGATGTCACCTCTTCCTTCAACCTACTCCTCGGGAGGCCATGGATCCACACTGTCAAGGCGGTATTTTCCACCTTCCATCAAAAAATCAAATTGCCCCTGCAAGATAATGTTATTACTTTAGAGGCAACCCGCATGACCGTGGCCAGCTGCAACGCCACGAGCCGCACGGACCTTCGAGGGTTCGATTTTGTGGGAATGATCGAGGAGGAATACCTGTTCAGGCCTTATTTCACCGCTAGCATTGATATAATGCTACAAAATTTGGGGTATTTTCCGGGAGCTACCTCAAGGCCATATCTTCCAGCTGGGAAGATTATTGAGGTCCTGAACAACGAAGACTCACACTTGGGCCTAGGGTACGCTCTGACCTCGGGCAACGTTGTCCGAGAAGGCATCAAAAAGGCATGTAATATCATTAAGGGTACCCACTTAAGCCCATATAGCCGACGGCTGACCGACTACTTCGTCATGCCGGTATTCCGAGCTATTAAGTCGGTCGGTTCCGACTCACTATCACATACCCCGAGACCAAATTGGCTCGGGAATGCAACTATTTCAAGCGCAAATTCAAGGAAGAAGGTCCACTCATTACCTTCTCTGAGTCTGATCTACCACCGTTTGGGGTCTCCCACAACTTGGCCCTGTACATCACGGTGATATGCCGGGGGAAATATCTTCCGATGACTTTAATTGACGATGGGTCTGCTGTGGACGTCCTTCCTTTAAGGACCGCCAAAGCCCACGGCATTACCGAGGCTGACTACATCCCGACTGCTCAAACCATCCATGCTTATGATTGGAGCCCAAAGTCGGTAGCTGGGGCCATTAAACTGACAATCATAACGGGCCGAGTTGAAAAGGAGCTGGAATTCCAGGTGATTGATGTCACCTCTTCCTTCAACCTACTCCTCGGGAGGCCATGGATCCACACTGTCAAGGCGGTATCTTCCACCCTCCATCAAAAAATGAAATTACCCCTGCAAGATAATGTTATTACTTTAGAGGCAACCCCCATGACCGTGGCCAGCTGCAACGCCACGATCCGCACGGACCTTCGAGGGTTCGATTTTGTGGGAATGATCGAGGAGGAATACCTCTTCAGGCCTTATTTCACCGCTAGCATAGATATGATGCTATAGAATTTGGGGTATTTTCGGGGAGCTACCTCAAGGCCATATCTTCAAGCTGGGAAGATTATTGAGGTCCTGAACAACGAAGACTCACACTTCGGCCTAGGGTACGCTCTGACCTCGGGCAACGTTGTCCGAGAAGGCATCAAAAAGGCATGTAATATCATTAAGGGTACCCACTTAAGCCCATATAGCCCACGGCTGACCGACTACTTCGTCGTGCCGGTATTCCGAGCTATTAAGTCGGTCGGTTCCGACTCACTATCACATACCCCGAGACCAAATTGGCTCGGGAATGCAACTATTTCAAGCGCAAGTTCAAGGAAGAAGGTCCGCTCATTACCTTCTCTGAGTCTGATCTACCACCGTTTGGGGTCCCCCACAACTTGGCCCTGTACATCACGGTGATATGCCGGGGGAAATATCTTCCGATGACCCTAATTGACGATGGGTCTGCTGTGGACGTCCTTCCTTTAAGGACCGCCAAAGCCCTCGGCATTACCGAGGCTGACTACATCCCGACTGCTCAAACCATCCATGCTTATGATTGGAGCCCAAAGTCGGTAGCTCGGGCCATTAAACTGACAATCATAACGGGCCGAGTTGAAAAGGAGCTGGAATTCCAGGTGATTGATGTCACCTCTTCCTTCAACCTACTCCTCGGGAGGCCATGGATCCACACTGTCAAGGCGGTATTTTCCACCTTCCATCAAAAAATCAAATTGCCCCTGCAAGATAATGTTATTACTTTAGAGGCAACCCGCATGACCGTGGCCAGCTGCAACGCCACGAGCCGCACGGACCTTCGAGGGTTCGATTTTGTGGGAATGATCGAGGAGGAATACCTCTTCAGGCCTTATTTCACCGCTAGCATTGATATAATGCTACAGAATTTGGGGTATTTTCCGGGAGCTACCTCAAGGCCATATCTTCCAGCTGGGAAGATTATTGAGGTCCTGAACAACGAAGACTCACACTTCGGCCTAGGGTACGCTCTGACCTCGGGCAACGTTGTCCGAGAAGGCATCAAAAAGGCATGTAATATCATTAAGGGTACCCACTTAAGCCCATATAGCCGACGGCTGACCGACTACTTCGTCATGCCGGTATTCCGAGCTATTAAGTCGGTCGGTTCCGACTCACTATCACATACCCCGAGACCAAATTGGCTCGGGAATGCAACTATTTCAAGCGCAAGTTCAAGGAAGAAGGTCCGCTCATTACCTTCTCCGAGTCTGATCTACCACCGTTTGGGGTCTCCCACAACTTGGCCCTGTACATCACGGTGATATGCCGGGGGAAATATCTTCCGATGACCCTAATTGACGATGGGTCTGCTGTGGACGTCCTTCCTTTAAGGACCGCGAAAGCCCTCGGCATTACCGAGGCTGACTACATCCCGACTGCTCAAACCATCCATGCTTATGATTGGAGCCCAAAGTCGGTAGCTCGGGCCATTAAACTGACAATCATAACGGGCCGAGTTGAAAAGGAGCTGGAATTCCAGGTGATTGATGTCACCTCTTCCTTCAACCTACTCCTCGGGAGGCCATGGATCCACACTGTCAAGGCGGTATTTTCCACCTTCCATCAAAAAATCAAATTGCCCCTGCAAGATAATGTTATTACTTTAGAGGCAACCCGCATGACCGTGGCCAGCTGCAACGCCACGAGCCGCACGGACCTTCGAGGGTTCGATTTTGTGGGAATGATCGAGGAGGAATACCTGTTCAGGCCTTATTTCACCGCTAGCATTGATATAATGCTACAAAATTTGGGGTATTTTCCGGGAGCTACCTCAAGGCCATATCTTCCAGCTGGGAAGATTATTGAGGTCCTGAACAACGAAGACTCACACTTGGGCCTAGGGTACGCTCTGACCTCGGGCAACGTTGTCCGAGAAGGCATCAAAAAGGCATGTAATATCATTAAGGGTACCCACTTAAGCCCATATAGCCGACGGCTGACCGACTACTTCGTCATGCCGGTATTCCGAGCTATTAAGTCGGTCGGTTCCGACTCACTATCACATACCCCGAGACCAAATTGGCTCGGGAATGCAACTATTTCAAGCGCAAATTCAAGGAAGAAGGTCCACTCATTACCTTCTCTGAGTCTGATCTACCACCGTTTGGGGTCTCCCACAACTTGGCCCTGTACATCACGGTGATATGCCGGGGGAAATATCTTCCGATGACTTTAATTGACGATGGGTCTGCTGTGGACGTCCTTCCTTTAAGGACCGCCAAAGCCCACGGCATTACCGAGGCTGACTACATCCCGACTGCTCAAACCATCCATGCTTATGATTGGAGCCCAAAGTCGGTAGCTGGGGCCATTAAACTGACAATCATAACGGGCCGAGTTGAAAAGGAGCTGGAATTCCAGGTGATTGATGTCACCTCTTCCTTCAACCTACTCCTCGAGAGGCCATGGATCCACACTGTCAAGGCGGTATTTTCCACCTTCCATCAAAAAATCAAATTGCCCCTGCAAGATAATGTTATTACTTTAGAGGCAACCCGCATGACCGTGGCCAGCTGCAACGCCACGAGCCGCACGGATCTTCGAGGGTTCGATTTTGTGGGAATGATCGAGGAGGAATACCTCTTCAGGCCTTATTTCACCGCTAGCATTGATATAATGCTACAGAATTTGGGGTATTTTCCGGGAGCTACCTCAAGGCCATATCTTCCACCTGGGAAGATTATTGAGGTCCTGAACAACGAAGACTCACACTTCGGCCTAGGGTACGCTCTGACCTCGGGCAACGTTGTCCGAGAAGGCATCAAAAAGGCCTGCAATATCATTAAGGGCACCAAATTGGCTCGGTGTGGACATGACATAGGTCCACCCCGACGCGGCCACGCGCGGGTTTGGGTAGGCGAATGAATCTCCATATGAGAAGGATTGAATTGAAATTTAGGTCTATGTGGAGTCGCCACCGAATTTTATGGTTATTCGGAACCGTTCGAGCCCACTCTATGTCGTAGTGGGCCGTATACAAAATACGGCCCATTTCCGACGTCAGAGTTTATTGGGCTCATCCCTTTGCATTTGATACCAATACCGACGTTATCGGATATTGTGTATTGAATGACTCTCGTTCGCCAACGGTTTCGGGCATCCGGAAACCGAGGTTCTGAGTAAGGGGTGAGGGTACCTGTTGGGAAGCGCACAAAGGACACCCAACCCCGCCCGCACTTTAGCGGCCTCTACTAAGAATTCGAATGACTTACAATACGCGCGCTTAGTTGAACGGGAAAATGATATGCAAAGATTTATTTTCCCTAAACATGCGAATGAAATTGAAAGGGTTTCTAAGTCAATTTAATGCAACTAAAATTAACGTCAACGTTGTATTTTAGCATGCGGGTTCATTTAGTATAATAAACGAATAATAATTAAATTGACAAAAGAAACAAAAAACGCGTTAGTAACGATATAACGATATGACGAATAATAATGGTTTGCAAATATTGAATTGAATTGAAAAGATGCAAATATGAGGATGCATGATTTGAAAAGATAGTATACACGTGATTAATTATGCACATGTTGACCTAAGTCGTAAAATACTATCGAGTTTTGAAAAATAGAATAATGTACGACTCACATTTTAGTCGTCATGAGGCTACTCGATCGAGTGGTCGACGGACTCGATCAAGTAGGCCTGTAAAAAGCGATTATGTTTTGCGTTATGGACCATACTCGGCCGAGTTATTGACCAACTCGGTCGAGTACATGGCCACTCGACCGAGTCACTGTGAGACTCGATCGAGTGGTGATCGTAATTAGCATTCTGACTTGATTTTGAGGTGTCACTCGATCGAGTGACTAAGGCACTCGGTCGAGTGGCACCTGTACGAACTTGGTTCGTTTGCAATTTAATTATTGATTTTGAAATTGCTTTTGATTTTTTTGATAATTCGACGTTTTTACCGAATCGGACATAAGTATTGCATGACCTATGCTCGATTCGGGTTTTTTATAAATCATTGACTTTGCTAAACCGAACATAAATATTGTTGAATTTATACCCGATTCTAAAGTTGAATACTCATCATACCCCACATTCGATTATTGAATCGATATGAGATATTTAGAGTGAAAATAAAATAAAAAAAGATGGATTAATTTTAGTCGCTTTGAATTAATTATCGTGATATGAATAAATCACGTTAATTAATTCATATGACTTGATTGTTAGATTCGATATCCAATTATGGAATTGGTATCTAATCCAAAATCGACGCTTTACTTGAATAAATAAATAAAAAAACTTGATTCCCTCGACTTCTCCGACATCGATAAATCACCTAGAGATCGTGATATCGGATCCGTGTCAACGGGTTTCGACCCTTATTAAAATTGATTTTAGAAAATTGATGAATGCAAAATTGATGATGATGATGACGAGAAATAATAACGAATGGTTGTTTAAGTTGATTTATCTCAATAATCAAATAATCGGGGTACCGGGATAAGCGACCGACGACGCGTGTGCAGTACACTTGTATATGCGGTTTTCCTTATCCCGGTATCCTTCTTATTCGACACAAATCGATAAATATTTTAATGTTTTGATATTAGTAGTATTATCGATATTATGATGCAATGAATAAAATAATAAAAAAAACGAAAAAAAGATGGAGAAGAGGAGGACGGACGACGAGAAGAGAGGGAGAAGAAAAGAGGGTTTTGACACCCTCAACCTACATGTTCTTGTCTCGGTGCGGACTCGTAACCGTGGCTTCAACACAAGAGTCTTCGAGGTTTTATGTAGATTAAGTTATGGTGGCTCGGGATTGATTTCCTAAAACTAGGTTTAGGGTTTTTTGCTAGTGTAGGATTACTACGTTTTTTTGATTAGGGTTTGGAAGGATATGTGTATGATTGCTTTAGGGTTTGCTAGGGTTCTAAAAGGATGTGTGAAAAGTTGTGTAGAGATGTCTAGGGTTTGTAAAAAAAGTTGATTTGAGTGTTGCATGGGGTTGGTTATATAGGCAAGGCTAGGGCACCCAAGTTAGGGTTACTCGACCGAGTAAAGGGCTAACTCGGTCGAGTGGCTCGTGAAGCCTGCAGCCGGGCTCAAAACAAGCCCACTCGATCGAGTGGGTGGGTCACTCGATCGAGGGGCCCAATCGGGTTGCACGGGTCCATTGTTTTGGACCTTGACTTTGGGTGTTTGATGGGTTTTGTGTTTGACTTGGATTTTTGAGGATTGTATGGCTGTTTTGTGTGTCTCGGAAACGACTTTGACCGGGGTTGACCCAATCGTGAAAAGTTGGTTTTAATTCCGGTGTCGGTTTCGGCCCAAATTAGTCTTGTTTGACTCGGAATGATCCACTGGGCCTGGATTTGAGGTTGTTTTTGTGAGATTTGTACTCTGTAAGTGTGTTAGCCAGCGATTGATGGATTTGAGCCCGCATCCGAGCGCATAGAAACACGTTAGCGTCCAATCATCATCGGGTGTTTTTTGGAAACTGCCATAGACACCTGGCGGTCAAAATGCGGGTGTCTACAGAGCCCCTACTCTGACTGAGGCTTGGACAAGGCGAAATTCAGAGTAGCTACCAAGCCCGTTATGACCCGGTATACTTCCGGTCGGGTCGTTTATAGTCCGTTGGACTCGCGGGAAGGGCTCGCCAGCCGCAAGACAGAAATCATACCTGAGCTTGATGATCTTACTCCGTGGGGAATTTGGGCTTGTCGAATAAGCCCTGGGTGTGCGTGTGTGTTGGTCCATCCCGTGCTATCCCGGAAAGTGCTGCTGGGGAGATTTGATGACTTGCATGTCTTTGCTTGAGTCGTACCTGTATAAGTTACATAAAATGCATGCAACACGTAGGTAGTAAAATGACTCGTGCTGGGGAAGATGATTTTTGAAGTTTTTGAAATTTTGAGTTTGAAATCCTGAAAGCAATCACGAGCTAGGTTTTCAAAATGGAAAGGGGTAGAAAAGAAATTCGCAGTTTAAATAGACTGAAATCTGACCTTGTCGAAAAGGATCTTTTTTCAAATGGCTAAATTTTGCAAATTTCAAAGTGGAATTTGAAGAGAGAGGCCTACTGACAGACTCGACTCTGGACGTGACCGGACGAGTTGACAGACACGACTGGACTCTTGAAGGGTTGGACCGTGATTCGGTAGGGTACTGGGCCGCCTAACAAAACTCTTAAGTCGCGCTATCCTGTAGCCTAGGCGAGTGGCAACACGGTCGCACATCGAAATGGGATAGATATGCTATGGGGGGATTGCAGTAGCTTGTAATGAGTCTGTTTTAGTCTGGTGCCCTTTTCCTATTTTAGGATACTTTTCCAAAGTGGATGATGCCTCGAGTTCTGACAGATTCTTGTCTTTGACTGAGCCGAGTACTAGGACACACTACAGAAAGGAGGCTAGATTTTTTTCGATTTATCTTGATTTTGTGAGTGGATGGAGGTCTTCTGTCTAAGAAAAACCCTGGGACAACAAAGCTAGCTGTTGAGAACATGATGGTGTCGTGACCGGAATAATGGCGCTTTTTGAATGTGTGTCAATGTGGGTGGTTGTGCCTCTGTTGAAAGGCTGCCTACGTATTCACGTGTAGTGAAATGAAACCTTGCCGTAGTTCAGTGACGGAAGATGTATTATGGTGCCTATTCTAATAGGACTTCGTGTGTAACTAGCCATAATGACGGTGTAGGCTAGGTGCATTCCCAGTGATGTCTTGATCAAAGGGCTTGAATGGTTAGGATATTAAACCTGTGACTGTGAGCGTTCTCCAGGGTAGCCCCCAGAGGTGGTGTGAACTATTTGGGCCTGTTCTATGCCGACCGCAAGTTGAGTTCCCGTGTTCGGGGTTGGTAACTGGTTTGGATGGGATTTTAACGAGTTTTGTTCTCGGGATTTTTAACGAGTTCTGCTCTCGGGGAATTTTAACGAGTTTTGTTCTCGGGATTTTTAACGAGTTCTGCTCTCGGGGAATTTTAACGAGTTTTGTTCTCGGGATTTGATGTTTTTGGGAATGTGGTGCTAGGAAGTAAGTGGCTTTGATGACTCGAAATCTGGAGCTCGGTTCTGTGGAGCTAAGGCTTCGAGAGCCGGTTTGATAATGAAGTAAATGGCCTTGATAACTCGAAATCTGGAGCTCGGTTCTGTGGAGCTAAAGCTTCGAGAGCCAGTTTGATAATGAAGTAAATGGCCTTGATAACTCGAAATCTGGAGCTCGGTTCTGTGGAGCTAAGGCTTCGAGAGCCGGTTTGATAATGCGGGATCTGGTTTTGATGTCTGGCCCTAATTGTTAGGGGTATTCTATGGAGCTTGAATCCTCAAAATTCCGGGCTATCTCTGGCCAGGGTCTCGGGGAGGTCTTGAGGGTTGTAATGTGGGAAGGCTGAGTGTTGTGTTAACTGACCAGCTTGATTGTTACTCCACTATTGGATGACATGGATAATGTTGAATTTGACCGTACCACGGTCTTGACGGTCATTGGTATTCTGAATTTTTTTTATGATGGCCTGCTTTTTTGGCCTTTTGCTTTTTCTTTTCTTTTTTTTTCATGGACTTTCGATTTTTTTTTGTGTCCAGTTTTCTTTTTTTGATGGCCTTCTTTTTGCTTTGGCCCTTTCTTTTTTTTTTTTACTTTTGATTTTTTTTTGTCCAGTGTTTTTTCGCTTTTTTTTTTTGCCGGTCAGACTAACACCTAAGGTAGCGATTGGTTAGTCTTGTTGGAGGGGTGTTTTATTGTGGGAAATGGGCTTGCCTCCCGTCTTGAACCCAAACTAGGAGATTACCTAGATTTGTCATAGGATTCGATACCGCTCCTGCTAGGGGTAATTATGTGGCTTTTCTATACCAGACACGGAATAGGTAAAAAGAAAACACGGGCTCGGTTTCCTACAGTCATTATAGATGTGCCTATAATAGTCACGTGCGTGTGCTCACAGTGTATGATGGTGTTCATCATGTTCTCGGAAACACATAAGGAAAGTATATATGAGAAAGAATATTGAAAGCTGATTTTATTGAATTTGAAAAGAGGACAGAATACAGTTGACTCTGACTCTGACTTTGACTTTGACTTTGGAATAGAACATCCTAGACTCAGACTCAGACTCAGACTCGGACTTAAATCAAATCCGGACTCTTGGGTGCATGAAAGGTAGATTGGATGCTTCGGTCATCGGGCCCTGTGTAGTCCACGAGGGGCTTTGCAAGTGACAATGTTTCCAAAACGAGAGTCTTCCCGGCATCGGGGAAGTCTTGAATGAGGTGTTTCAGCTTCCAGCATTGTTCTGTATCGTGTCCCCTCCCTTTGTGGAATTTGCAGTAATGCTCGGCGTTCCATGCTTTGGAACGTTTCTCCACAGGTGGGTCGGCTGTTGGGCCTATAGGTAGCACTAGGCCCTTCGGAACCAACCTCTGGAAAGCGACGGTGTAGGACATATCCAAGTAGGTAAATGTCCTTTCCTTTGACTGGTTCTTGATTTTTGGAGAGGTGACTTGAGGGTTACCTCTCTCGGCCTTGCCATCTTGAGGGTATCGGCCAGTTTCGTAAGATTGTTCACCCTTCAAATGGCTCGGTTGGGTGATCGCCTGCCTTGCCCGCTCTAGCTGTGTTAGACGAGATCGGGTTCTTGCAAGGTATTCTTCAATGATGGTTACTCTGGAACTTAGGTTATCTAGGGCAGTATTGATTTTCGAGAACATGTTGTTAATGGAGCAAGATAGCATAAGCATACTCCCCTGGATATCCCCTTTCTTGACGACGTGGGATTTGTTGTGGTTTGGTAGTGTCTCGTTCATAGGGTCCATGATCGGAAGAAACGACGGGTGTTAGAACTCGCCTAAACTCGGCTTTGCGCAAGAGAGAGAGTCAAACTAGACACGGCCCGGGGTGACGAGTCGACAAAGACTCTCGGCTCGGGATACTTGAATGTTGACCTAGACGAGGTAACGACCGCAAATTAGACTCGAGCCGCAGAAGGGTGAGTCCGAAAATGGGGCGACCATGTTTGACTTGGGTTAGACTCCCCTAAGACAAATGTGTAGGGTACGATTCTCGGAGTGACTGTGATTAATCACTCCGTCGGAGAATAGCCCCCAATGTGAAACTAAGGACTTAGATGGTGTGGCATCTAAGTGACTCAAAGGTGGGTTATGTGTGACACGTGTAAGACGTGACCATTAGAGCAACCGTGATTGATCGCTCTGATAAGGGGTATCCCCCGAGTGGGATTGAAGATTTTGTTAATACTCGAGTGTGGGACGAGTGACCCTTAGACGTAAGGACCGTGAACCTTTTGTTATAGGGCTATGCCTTGTAAAAGGTTGACTCGGAAAAGACACCTAGACGGGTGACTTGTTCAAGGTGGGCCTTCCTTAGGATTCGGCGAATGGGCCTAGTCCTGTTCGAAGGAAGGTTCACGTGAGACATCCCCAGACTTTTGGACTCGATTGTGTTGACGGGCCCTCCTTTGTAGGGGTTTGTTCTACGTAGGTGGGCCTTGCCTTAGTCTAATAAGGCGGACTAGGAAAGGGAAGAAACTCGTGATGTAAGATCGACGGAGTTTGGACGCTAAATACCTTGACAACTTAAGACTCGACCCGACACTGCTAAATACGGGAAGTCCTAGAAGTGGAAGGTTTTGAAAATTGATGGTTTTTTGAAAAGGGACCGAGTGGACTCGGTGAATGGCCCAAATTTCCGAAGAAAGAACGAAAAGTCATTGGGCCACGGGTTTTGAAAGTTCGAAAGTATTTTCGAGTTTTGAATCGGGCAGCATACCGTCTAGAAAATAGGCTATTTTGAGTAAAATCATAAGTCCTAAATTCGGTATGTGTCCCGGGTTTTGAAATTGAATAGTTTGAAAAAGATGCAATTTTGAAAAATTGACGGTTTTTGAAAACGACTCGGAAACCAAGTAGCACGTAGTCACACAAGCATTATAACGACGCCATAGATGCTCTATACTAAGTCTCGGTCAGTCTATAGGGGGTCTATACCAGTGTACATAGTCTAGACGTTGATCGGGACGGACTTCCTAAGTCGAGTTGATCTTAGAACATGCCGCGAAACCCACTCGAATCGACTATGGACAGCTTTTGACATATCCATATTGGAGTACATCAACGGTATAGTGGGACGTCGGTCGCGAGTACCGGCCCGGGAAAATATGGGTTATGCATGAACCGTAGAACTAAAACGCGTATTGTACTAGTCAAACGATTTCTATTCGAGTCTCACCCTGAGGATGCAAATGGTAAGTCACGCATCAGTTAATCCCCAGCGGAGTCGCCAAATTGTGGACATGACATAGGTCCACCACGACGCGGCCACGCGCGGGTTTGGGTAGGCGAATGAATCTCCATATGAGAAGGATCGATTTGAAATTTAGGTCTATGTGGAGTCGCCACCGAATTTTATGGTTATTCGGAACCGTTCGAGCCCACTCTATGTCGTAGTGGGCCGTATACAAAATACGGCCCATTTCCGATGTCAGAGTTTATTGGGCTCGTCCCTTTGCATTTGATACCAATACCGACGTTATCGGATATTGTGTATTGAATGACTCTCGTTCGCCAACGGTTTCGGGCATCCGGAAACCGAGGTTCTGAGTAAGGGGTGAGGGTACGTGTTGGGAAGCCCACAAAGGACACCCAACCCCGCCCGCACTTTAGCGGCCTCTACTAAGAATTCGAATGACTTACAATACGCGCGCTTAGTAAAACGGGAAAATGATATGCAAAGGTTTATTTTCCCTAAACATGCGAATGGAATTGAAAGGGTTTCTAAGTCAATTTAATGCAACTAAAATTAACGTCAACGTTGTATTTTAGCATGCGGGTTCATTTAGTATAATAAACGAATAATAATTAAATTGACAAAAGAAACAAAAAACGCGTTAGTAACGATATAACGATATAACGAATTATAACGGTTTGCAAATATTGAATTGAATTGAAAAGATGCAAATATGAGGATGCATGATTTGAAAAGATAGTATACACGTGATTAATTATGCACATGTTGACCTAAGTCGTAAAATACTATCGAGTTTTTAAAAATAGAATAATGTACGACTCACGTTTTAGTCGTCATGAGGCTACTCGATCGAGTGGTCGATGGACTCGATCGAGTAGGCCTGTAAAAAGCGATTCTGTTTTGCGGTATGGACCATACTCGGCCGAGTTATTGACCAACTCGGTCGAGTACTTGGCCACTCGACCGATTCACTGTGAGACTCGATCGAGTGGTGATTGTAATTAGCATTCTGACTTGATTTTGAGGTGTCACTCGATCGAGTGACTAAGGCACTCGGTCGAGTGGCACCTGTACGAACTTGGTTCGTTTGCAATTTAATTATTGATTTTGAAATTGCTTTTGATTTTTTTGATAATTCGACGTGTTTACCGAATCGGACATAAGTATTGCATGACCTATGCTCGATTCGGGTTTTTTATAAATCATTGACTTTGCTAAACCGAACATAAATATTGTTGAATTTATACCCGATTCTAAAGTTGAATACTCATCATACCCCACATTCGATTATTGAATCGATATGGGATATTTAGAGTGAAAAAAAATAAAAAAAAGATGGATTAATTTTAGTCGCTTTGAATTAATTATCGTGATATGAATAAATCACGTTAATTAATTCATATGACTTGATTGTTAGATTCGATCTCCAATTTTGGAATTGGTATCGAATCCAAAATCGACGCTTTACTTGAATAAATAAATAAAAAAACTTGATTCCCTCGACTTCTTCGACATCGATAAATCCCCTAGAGATTGTGATATCGGATCCGTGTCAACGGGTTTCGACCCTTATTAAAATTGATTTTAGAAAATTGATGAATGCAAAATTGATGATGATGATGACGAGAAATAATAACGAATGGTTGTTTAAGTTGATTTATCTCAATAATCAAGTAATCGGGGTACCGGGATAAGCGACCGACGACGCGTGTGCAGTAGACTTGTATATGCGGTTTTCCTTATCCCGGTGTCCTTCTTATTCGACATAAATCGATAAATATTTTAATGTTTTGATATTGGTAGTATTATCGTATTATGATGCAATGAATAAAATAATAAAAAAAACGAAAAAAAGATGGAGAAGAGGAGGACGGACGATGAGAAGAGAGGGAGAAGAAAAGAGGGTTTTGACACCCTCAACCTACATGTTCTTGTCTCGGTGCGGACTCGTAACCGTGGCTTCAACACAAGAGTCTTCGAGGTTTTATGTAGATTAAGTTATGGTGGCTCGGGATTGATTTCCTAAAACTAGGTTTAGGGTTTTTTGCTAGTGTAGGATTACTAGGTTTTTTTGATTAGGGTTTGTAAGGATATGTGTATGATTTCTTTAGGGTTTTCTAGGGTTCTAAAAGGATGTGTGAAAAGTTGTGTTGAGATGTCTAGGGTTTGTAAAAAAAGTTGATTTGAGTGTTGCATGGGGTTGCTTATATAGGCAAGGCTAGGGCACCCGAATTAGGGTTACTCGACCGAGTAAAGGGCTAACTCGGTCGAGTGGCCCGTGAAGCCTGCAGTCGGGCTCAAAACAAGCCCCCTCGATCGAGTGGGTGGGTCACTCGATCGAGTGGCCCAATCGGGTTGCACGGTTCCATTGTTTTGGACCTTGACTTTGGGTGTTTGATGGGTTTTGTGTTTGACTTGGACTTTTGAGGATTGTATGGCTGTTTTGTGTGCCTCGGAAATGACTTTGACTGGGGTTGACCCAATCGTGAAAAGTCGGTTTCAATTCCGGTGTCGGTTTCGGCCCAAATTAGTCTTGTTTGACTCGGAATCATCCACTGGGCCTGGATTTGAGGTTGTTTTTGTGAGATTTGTACTCTGTAAGTGTGTTAGCTAGCGATTGATGGATTTGAGCCCGTATCCGAGCGCATAGAAACACGTTAGCGTCCAATCATCATCGGGTGTTTTTTGGAAACTGCCATAGACACCTGGCGGTCAAAATGCGGGTGTCTACACTCGGGAATGCAACTATTTCAATGGCAAGTTCAAGGAAGAAGGTCCGCTCATTACCTTCTCTAAGTCTGATCTACCACCGTTCGGGGTCTCCCACAACTTGGCCCTGTACATCACGGTGATATGCCGGGGGAAATATCTTTCGATGACCCTAATTGACGATGGGTCTGCTGTGAACGTCCTTCCTCTAAGGACCGCCAAAGCCCTCGACATTACCGAGGCTGACTAAATCCCGACTGCTCAAACCATCCATGCTTATGATTGGAGCCCAAAGTCGGTAGCTGGGGCCACTAAACTGACAATCATAACGGGCCCAGTTGAAAAGGAGTTGGAATTCCAGGTGATTGATCTCACCTCTTCTTTCAACCTACTCCTCAGGAGGCCATGGATCCACACTGTCAAGGCGGTATCTTCCACCTCCATCAAAAAATCAAGTTGCCCATGCAAGATAATGTTATTACTTTAGAGGCAACCCCCATGACCATGGCTAGCTGCAACGCCACAAGCCGCACGGACCTTCGAGGGTTCGATTTTGTGGGAATGATCGAGGAGGAATACCTCTTCAGGCCTTATTTCACCGTTAGCATGTAGGGTTCATAACCCACTAATTAGACTCCTCTAATTAGATACTAAATTACTTGTTAATTTAGTATATTTAGATCTAGTTACATGCATGACATCAAATGACAAAAACTAGATATAAGAAGAGATTTCCTTACATAAACAATGAGGAAATATTGGGCACAACAAGAAAACTCCTTTTCTTATTGTTCTTGAGCTAATAATAGTATGGATGATCCTCCAAAACCTTGAATCTTCAAAGTAGAAGATCTCCTTCAAGTTGCACCAAGAATCAACCCAAAAAATCACTAGTATTATTAACTAGATAATAGTAGTGATAAAACAATACTAATATTATTAATCTATTACTACTCTAGTAAAAGATGAATACTAGTATTTAGAGAGAGTTTTGGAGAGATGAGGTAAAAGCTCAAAAATGCACATGCATGAATGAATGGGATAGAGTAAATAAGTGAACAAATAGTCCCCTTTTTAGCTCCCCAAAACCGGCCACCCCACATGGGAAGACCAATTAGCTTTTAATTTTATTTGCATGCTTATGTCAAGTGTCTAGTGTCATTATTACTATTATTTATGTATGTAGTAAAATAAGAACAACCACATTTGTCATTATTTTTACTAGTGTACCATACACATGTACATAAAATGGGTCCATTTTATTTTGTCATTTGTCATACAAATGCAATGTGTGACATGATCAATTATCTCTATAATTGATCACATCAAATAATATACTCTTAACTCTTTAAGTAGTACATTACTATTATATCTATATATAATAGGTCCCATAATAATAATAATAATCAATTAGCTAAATTTACAACTCCTTGTAAATATATTAACGGCTAATTACCACAACCCATAAAAGCATACAAAACCTCCACTAATTTAGTAATTAACGTTTAAATACTAAATTAGGTCTTATTTAATCGTATTAAAATAAGACGTAAAATTTATTCAGTCAATTATCGTATAATAGACTAATAAACCTAATCGGACAGAGTTCCAAACTCTATCTCCAATTAATAACTCTCATTACCAAACATATATCAAATATATACGCAAGGTGCTAATTAACTGTATCAGATACAAATAATTAGTCTTCTATTTGGGTCTCATCCTATAGGTGTGACCGAAAGGGATCAGTTGATCACCGCCGTCATACGACAATAACGTCTAACTCTAGTCAGCTGAGCGTTACCGATTTACGTTAATCAACTGACGTGGAGTATCAATGTACTAATTATCCCAAGTATATTCCGCCCATGAGATTTAATATATCAATGCACTATTGTGGAGGACACTCGCTCCAACAATCTCCCACTTGTCCGATACAAGTTGTGCATGTAGCCACTATATTGCGGAGTACTCCTACTCCATCAATGTCTCCCACTTGTCTACACAAGTTGTGCGCTACCGATTCTCTTGTCTCTTTGATGTCACATCCTCCCACTCGTCACAAGGTGTCTTTCAGGTCGCACTTGTGATTTAAATATAATAAGAGTGGTTTTCTCGATCTGGAGAATAACTGTTTGACCGGAAAATCTACCATAGATCTATTTCCGAGCGTGGCCACGCATTTCCAGTTACTTCTCCTCGAGTGGCCCAAGGACGTATGTACCCGACGTGGGTGGACAATTCCTGTTGACCCAACTTATACTGTATAATGCAGATCACCATGACCCAGAAGATGCCCATCAGCCTCCTTTCACGGCACGACTTAGGACACCAACCTAAGCCAATCGGAAACTGCACCGACTCAGATAAATGGTCGCCAGTCTAAAGAATCGACTCATAGGAATAAAATAGAAATCCCCGCCACGACCAGACTTCAACTAATTTGATAAGGGACTCTATTGTGGTCACTGCCCGGCAGAGTGACAATCAGTCTGCCTATGTAAATGACCAGTCATCTCCATGACCCCATGGTCTTGAACTAACCATCGATCAACTTACAATCTTGTCACTCCGAGTCGTCACCTCATTAAGTGACAAGGGGCAAAAATACTATGTTCAAACGTTCACTTGAATAGGGTTCAAGATTGTCTCACAATCCATTCGAATGAACAAAGTATGGGTTTAGTCAAACTAAACAAAAAGTTCATATTGAAACTCGAACAATGAATGCTATTATCATAAATGTAAAAATTGCTACAATATCCAATTATTACATCTTAGATAACTTAAGGAAAATCCGGGACTTTTCTCAATCCCATTGCAACAACATGACCATCATGTTTAGCCTTTGAAAGAGGCTTGGTTAAAGGATCAGCGATATTCTCGTCTGTCCCAACCTTACATATATCGATTTCCTTCCTTTCCTCGAGATCTCTTATCACGTGGTATTTCCTAAGTACATGTCTAGACTTATTGCTAGACTTGGGCTCTTTTGCTTGAAAAATGGCCCCGCTGTTATCACAATATATGGTGATAGGATCTTCGACGGAGTGGACTACTCCTAGTCCTTCCAAAAACTGACGAATCCAAACAGCTTCCTTTGCAGCTTCCGAAGCAGCGACGTACTCAGCTTCTGTTGTAGAATCCGCGGTGACACTTTGCTTGGAGCTCTTCCAACTAATGGCTCCTCCATTCAACATATAAACATAGCCGGATTGGGATTTCAAATCATCCCGATCGGTTTGGAAACTGGCATCCGTGTAACCTCTTACACGTAATTCAGTATCCCCTCCAAACACTAAGAACGAATCCTTGGTCCTTCGCAAGTACTTAAGGATGTTCTTCACGGCTGTCCAGTGACTTTCACCTGGATTGGCTTGATAACGACTCGTCATGCTCAAAGCATACGAAACATCGGGACGAGTGCACGTCATGGCATACATGATTGATCCAACCGCGGAAGCATATGGGATCAACTTCATGCGTTCAATTTCTTCGGGTGTGGTAGGACACTGTGACTTGCACAAAATGGTACCTTGACTCATGGGAAGAAAGCCTCTCTTAGAGTCTTTCATTTTGAATCGATCAAGAATCTTATCTATATAAGCTTCTTGACTTAATACCAACGTCCTTTTGGATCTATCTCTATGGATCCGAATACCCAAAATACATTGTGCATTTCCCAAATCTTTGATTTGGAAGTGTTTTCCTAGCCACTCCTTTACGGAAGCAAGCATCAGAACGTCATTCCCGATAAGAAGTATGTCATCCACATACTAGACAAGAAAGGTTACCTTACTCCCACTAAACTTCATGTACAAACAAGGTTCCTCGACACTTCGAGCAAAATCATATTGTTTGATAACATGATCAAAGCGATGATTCCAACTTCTGGACGCTTGATTAAGACCATAAATGGATCTCTTAAGCTTGCATACCTTCCTAGGATTAGATGTATCTACAAAACCTTCTGGTTGTGTCATATACACTTCCTCTTCTAGAATCCCATTCAAGAAGGCGGTTTTGACATCCATTTGCCAAATCTCATAATCATGAAATGCGGCAATCGCTGGGATAATCCTTATGGAGCGAAGCATTGCGACTGGAGCAAAGGTTTCGTCATAGTGAAGACCATGAACTTGAGTAAAACCCTTTGCCACCAATCTAGCTTTGTAGACATCTCTATGTCCATCTATGCCATTCTTGATCTTAAAGATCCATTTACACTGAAGAGGTCTCACCTTTTCAGGTAAATCAACCAAATCCCACACTTGGTTTTCGTGCATAGAGTCCATTTCGGATCGCATGGCTTCAAGCCATTGCATGGAATCACGACTAGATATGGCCGCCTTGTAGGTGTTAGGCTCGTCACTTTCGCAAAGCAACATGTCTAACGCAGATTTCCTAGGTTCAAAGGGAACAACAACCGTGTCCGAGGAGGAGGGAACGCTTTCCTCCACTTCATTTTCGGTTTGTGGCTCTTGGACTTCATCAAGTTCAAATTTTCTCCCACTCTGTCTTCTAGAAATGAAGTCATTTTCTAGAAAGACAGCGTCACGTGCCACAAACACTTTGTTTTCGTGACGATTGTAGAAGTTATAGCCTTGTGTTTCCTTTGGATACCCTACAAACAGACATTTGTCGGATCTTGGTGCGAGTTTATTGTCAGACTTGTTCTGAACATATGCCTCACAACCCCAGATTCTCATGAACGACAAATAAGGAACCCTTCCCTTCCATATCTCATATGGTGTCTTATTGGCCGCTTTAGTCGGGCTTCGATTTAGTGAAAATATTGCGGACAAAATGGCAAAACCCCAAAATGAATCAGGAAGCTCAGTGAGACTCATCATGGACCGAACCATATCTAATAAAGTTCGGTTTCTCCTTTCGGCCACACCATTCAACTGTGGTGTGCCAGGAGGAGTCCATTGTGATACTATGCCACAATCTTTTAGGTGTGAATCAAATTCATTATTTAGGTATTCACCACCACGATCGGATCGTAGTACTTTAATCTTTTTATCCAATTGGTTCTCTACTTCACTTTGAAACTCTTTGAACTTTTCAAAAGCATCGCTCTTATGCCTCATTAAGTAGACATACCCATATCTACTTAAGTCATCGGTAAAAGTGATGAAGTAGTTGTAACCACCCCTAGCGGTGATAGTCATTGGGCCACACACATCGGTATGTATAAGGCCCAATACCTCACTTGCTCGTGTTCCTTTACTTGAGAAAGGAGCACGAGTCATCTTGCCTAATATGCAAGACTCGCATACACCATAAGATTCGTAATCAAATGGTTTGAGAAGTTTCGTTGAAACAAGTCTCTTTATGCGTCGTTCGTTTATGTGACCTAAACGACAATGCCAAAGGTAGGATTGATTAGGTTCACCCGTTTTGAGCTTCTTGTTCTCTACATGATATACATCATTAACATTATTTAGAACATAAATACCTCCGATAGACGTAGCTTTACCATAAACCATGTCATTAAATGAAAAAGTACAACAATTGTCCTTAATCATAAAGGAAAAACCTTCCATATCAAGTACGGAAATGGAGATAATGTTCTTAGTTAGAGTTGGTACGAAATAACAATTATTCAAATACAACTCAAAACCACTAGCTAGTGTGAGTACATAAGTGCCTACGGATATAGCGGCTACTCTAGCTCCATTTCCCATGCGTAGGTCTACATCACCCTTGGCTAGTGCTCGCACGTCCCTCATGCCCTGTAAATGATTACAAAGATGAGAACCACATCCGGTATCTAATACCCAAGTGGAAGTGCAAGTATAGTTAATGTCTATCATATAGAGGGAAGTGAGGACAATACCTGACGGAGTCTCACTCTCGTCTTTCTTGTTCTTCAATTCCTTCAAATATTTGGGACAATTGCGCTTCCAATGTCCCTTGCCATTACAATGATAGCAATCGGCGTCGGCATGTTTGTTAACCTTAGCCTTAGGTTTGCTATTCTCAATAGCTTTCCCTTTGTTCTTGTCTTTTCCATGTCTCTTGAATTTGGTCTTACCCTTGTTTTTACCCTTTTGAACCCCAAGGTTGAGATTCTTCATTTTCATTGAGAGCATGTCTCTCTTCTCACTCCCACTAGCCTCCATGTCCCTCTCCGCTTGGTTGAGGAGTGCATGAAGCTCTTGGAAACTCTTGTCCATGCCATGCATATTATAGTTCACCCTAATTTGGGAGAACTTGGAGGGGAGTGAGTGAAGAATGCGACCGATCGCAAGCTTCTTGGGAATGCTACACCCTAGACGCTCTAGTGTGTCAATATGCTCAATCATCTTGAGCACATGGGGACCAACTTTTTCGCCCTTTTCTAGCTTACCCTCGAAGAATTTCATCATAGCCTCATATTGACGGATATCGGGTGATTGGGAAAAAGCCGTCGTAACCCTTGAGAATATCTCATATGCATTAAGGGTAATGTATTGAAGCTTGAGTTTTGGAGACATTGACCATATCAAGACATTCTTGATATCGTTGGATATCTTCAAATACTCCTCATAAGCGGTCCTTTGTGCCGGGGCGGCTCGAGGACCGGGTTCGTTGGGTGGTGGTTCGTTCAAGTAACGAAGGACGTTGTCGGACAACGCCGCACCTTTAATGGTAGACTCCCACTCGATGAAATTACTTCCATCGTCTTTCAAGATACATTTGCCCATAACGGACCTAAGCCAAGAATCCTTTCCGAGTTGAATGGTTGCATTAGTAGCCATAGCGAATTATAAACACTACAACAAAGTTTAGGAAATATTAACATTCATTGTTATATAATTTACTTGTAAAACAATTTTAACAAGTCACTCATATAATGACCCCTCACGAAATTATATAAGCGATTCCAAGACCCGTATCTAGATAAGAACTAACATCGCATGCAATCCTTATGTAAAAACGGTAAGTCATTACTTGACTAATTCTACCCTAGAACTCTCGGTCGACGGATTTCAACCAAATCCATCTCCTAGCCCCGAAATAACTTTTATCTCGTTGAGTCCAACCCAATCTTGGCATGTGATCTTATCACCCTATTTACCCTAGGTAAAAAGGGTCCACGTTGTGGTTGCCCTAATGAACAAGGGGTTCATAGGTGCTTTAATTGGTAAGGCTAAATCTCAATTCTTACGATGCATGTGAGAGGTCTTGTCAATATTAGGTTACTAATCACTTATAAGTGAACTAAGTTGGTGATTACGTAAATTGGTGAATTGACAATCGACGAATAAAATGCATGATTGGCGATTTTGGCATGAGCGAAAATAAAGCAAGCATCAAACAAATAAATCCTAGTATGGCCATCTAGCTAATCTAATTAATTAGACTATTACAAAATCGGAAACAAACTCCTTGGTCCCTGGCCTCTTCAATGGAACACCACCAAAAGGCACCGTCTTTTGTCCACCGTCTTGTGTAATCTCCGTCTTCATAATAATTAATTACAAATGATACATAGCATTTCCTATTATACATTTGTATAAATAAAACTATTAATTATTACAAACGGGCGATACGAGATCGCAATTAATTACAACCAAATCGATATTCCCTTACATTACGGGTAATACCGATTACAAGACTAGGCCATACTAGGTACAATCTTGCAAAATATACAATAAATGACATTCATTCATTCAACAACATTAAAATAAATAAAATGCTGTAAAAATCATGCCAAAATCGCCCCATAATTTATCAAGTTCATCCTAGCTCGGTTTTATGGAATTTATCGATTTTTAACCATTAAAAATCATTAATCAATACTTAATTCTGAATTAAGCTCAAACTAATTTTTCCAAACCAATTTGGAATTTCAAGAATTAGTCTCCACTAATTTGAAAAATAAAAATTAGTTTGAATTGATTCAATTTGCTAATTTAATCGGTAATGGTCAATTTTATGAAATAATTCCAAATTAAATCATAAAACACCAAAAATAAAAATGGATAATTTTGTACATTCTGGAACATTTCCAGGAACTCCAAAATAAAAATTCGTCCACAAAAAAATTTCAAATAAATTAGGAACAAATAAATGCATGTTTATCGATTTTTATCTTATAAAAAACAATAAACATCTCAAAAGGACAAAATAAATTTCAAAAATTTATAGATATGTCCATCAACATATGAAGTTATGTACACCAAAAATCCATGCACAAAAACAACATGCAACTATTTTTAGTTAACTTTTAACATCAAATAGGCATAAAAACTCGGTTTTTAAGGCATAAATCATTATAAATTAGCAAATAAATTCCAAAAATTACCAAACTCGACCACAACCATTTTGAGGTCATTAGGTATGCATGTACCCAAAAATTTCGTGTGAAACACCTTTTACACAAAATTTTCGATTTTTTACAAAGTTATCATATAACCCGAAAAAATGTCAAAAATCGACATGCATGCAACAACAAAGCTCTGATACCACTTGTAGGGTTCATAACCCACTAATTAGACTCCTCTAATTAGTTACTAAATTACTTGTTAATTTATTATATTTAGATCTAGTTACATGCATGACATCAAATGACAAAAACTAGATATAAGAAGAGATTTCCTTACATAAACAATGAGGAAATATTGGGCACAACAAGAAAACTCATTTTCTTATTGTTCTTGAGCTAATAATAGTATGGATGATCCTCCAAAACCTTGAATCTTCAAAGTAGAAGATCTCCTTCAAGTTGCACCAAGAATCAACCCAAAAAATCACTAGTATTATTAACTAGATAATAGTAGTGATAAAACAATACTAATATTATTAATCTATTACTACTCTAGTAAAAGATGAATACTAGTATTTAGAGAGAGTTTTGGAGAGATGAGGTAAAAGCTCAAAAATGCACATGCATGAATGAATGGGATAGAGTAAATAAGTGAACAAATAGTCCCCTTTTTAGCTCCCCAAAACCGGCCACCCCACATGGGAAGACCAATTAGCTTTTAATCTTATTTGCATGCTTATGTCAAGTGTCTAGTGTCATTATTACTATTATTTATGTATGTAGTAAAATAAGAACAACCACATTTGTCATTATTTTTACTAGTGTACCATACACATGTACATAAAATGGGTCCATTTTATTTTGTCATTTGTCATACAAATGCAATGTGTGACATGATCAATTATGTCTATAATTGATCACATCAAATAATATACTCTTAACTCTTTAAGTAGTACATTACTATTATATCTATATATAATAGGTCCCATAATAATAATAATAATCAATTAGCTAAATTTACAACTCCTTGTAAATATATTAACGGCTAATTACCACAACCCATAAAAGCATACAAAACCTCCACTAATTTAGTAATTAACGTTTAAATACTAAATTAGGTCTTATTTAATCGTATTAAAATAAGACGTAAAATTTATTCAGTCAATTATCGTATAATAGGCTAATAAACTTAATCGGACAGAGTTCCAAACTCTATCTCCAATTAATAACTCTCATTACCAAACATATATCAAATATATACGCAAGGTGCTAATTAACTGTATCAGATACAAATAATTAGTCTTCTATATGGGTCTCATCCTATAGGTGTGACCGAAAGGGATCAGTTGATCACCGCCGTCATACGACAATAACGTCAAAATCTAGTCAGCTGAGCGTTACCGATTTACGTTAATCAACTGACGTGGAGTATCAATGTACTAATTATCCCAAGTATATTCCGCCCATGAGATTTAATATATCAATGCACTATTGTGGAGGACACTCGCTCCAACATAGCATCGATATGATGCTACAAAATTTGGGGTATTTTCCGGGAGCTACCTCAATGTCATATCTTCAAGTTGGGAAGATTATTGAGGTCCTGAAGAACGAAGACTCACACTTCGGCCTAGGGTACGCTCTGACCTCGGGCAACGTTGTCCGAGATGGCATCGAAAAGGCATGCAATATCATTAAGGGTACCTACTTCAGCCCTTATAGCCCACGGCTGACCGACTACTTCGTCATGCCGGTATTCCGAGCTATTAAGTCAGTCTGTTCCGACCCACTATCACATACCCCGCGACCAAATTGGCTCGGGAATGCAACTATTTCAAGGGCAAGTTCAAGGAAGAAGGTCCGCTCATTACCTTCTCTAAGTCTGATCTACCACCGTTCGGGGTCTCCCACAACTTGGCCCTGTACATCACGGTAATATGCCGGGGGAAATATCTTTCGATGACCCTAATTGACGATAGGTCTGCTGTGAACGTCCTTCCTCTAAGGACCGCCAAAGCCCTCGACATTACCGAGGCTGACTAAATCCCGACTGCTCAAACCATCCATGCTTATGATTGGAGCCCAAAGTCGGTAGCTGGGGCCATTAAACTGACAATCATAACGGGCCAAGTTGAAAAGGAGCTGGAATTCCAGGTGATTGATCTCACCTCTTCTTTCAACCTACTCCTCGGGAGGCCATGGATCCACACTGTCAAGGCGGTATCTTCCACCCGTAATCAAAAAATCAAGTTGCCCATGCAAGATAATGTTATTACTTTAGAGGCAACCCCCATGACCGTGGCTAGCTGCAACGCCACGAGCCGCATGGACCTTCGAGGGTTCGATTTGTGGGAATGATCAAGGAGGAATACCTCTTAAGGCCTTATTTCACCACTAGCATCGATATAATGCTACAGAATTTGGGGTATTTTCTGGGAGCTCCCTCAAGGCCATATCTTCTAGTTGGGAAGATTATTGAGGTCCTGAACAACGAAGACTCACACTTCGGCCTAGGGTACGCTCTGACCTCGGGAAACGTTGTCCGAGATGGCATCAAAAAGGCCTGCAATATCATTAAGGGTACCTACTTAAACCATTATAGCCCACGGCTGACCGACTACTTCGTCACGCCGGTGTTCGGAGCTATTAAGTCGGTTTGTTCCGACCCACTATCACATACCCCGAGACCAAATTGGCTCGGGAATGCAACTATTTCAAGGGCAAGTTCAAGGAAGAAGGTCCGCTCATTACCTTATCTTAGTCTGATCTACCACCGTTCGGGGACTCCCACAACTTGGCCCTGTACATCACGGTGATATACCGGGGGAAATATCTTCCGATGACCCTAATTGACGATGGGTCTGCTGTGAACGTTCTTCCTCTAAGGACCGCCAAAGTACTCGGTATTAACGAGGTTGACTACATCCCGACTGCTCAAACCATCCATGCTTATGATTGGAGCCCAAAGTCGGTAGCTGGGGCCATTAAACTGACAATCATAACGGGCCCAGTTGAAAAGGAGCTGGAATTCCAGGTGATTGATCTCACCTCTTCTTTCAACCTACTCCTCGGGAGGCCATGGATCCACACTGTCAAGGCGGTATCTTCCACCCTTAATCAAAAAATAAAGTTGCCCATGCAAGATAATGTTATTACTTTAGAGGCAACCCCCATGACCGTGGCTAGCTGCAACGCCACGAGCCGCACGGACCTTCGAGGGTTCGATTTTGTGGGAATGATCAAGGAGGAATACCTCTTAAGGCCTTATTTCACCACTAGCATCGATATGATGCTACAGAATTTGGGGTATTTTTTGGGAGCTCCCTCAAGGCCATATCTTCTAGTTGGGAAGATTATTGAGGTCCTGAACAACGAAGACTCACACTTCGGCGTAGGGTACGCTCTGACCTCGGGCAACGTTGTCCGAGATGGCATCGAAAAGGCCTGCAATATCATTAAGGGTACCTACTTAAACCATTATAGCCCACGGCTGACCGACTACTTCGTCACGCCGGTGTTCGGAGCTATTAAGTCGGTCTGTTCCGACCCACTATCACATACCCCGAGACCAAATTGGCTCGGGAATGCAACTATTTCAAGGGCAAGTTCAAGGAAGAAGGTCCGCTCATTACCTTATCTGAGTCTGATCTACCACCGTTTGGAGACTCCCACAACTTGGCCCTGTACATCACGGTGATATACCGGGGGAAATATCTTCCGATGACCCTAATTGACGATGGGTCTGCTGTGAACGTTCTTCCTCTAAGGACCGCCAAAGTACTCGGCATTAACGAGGTTGACTACATCCCGACTGCTCAAACCATCCATGCTTATGATTGGCGCCCAAAGTCGGTAGCTGGGGCCATTAAACAGACAATCACAATGGGCCCAGTTGAAAAGGAGTTGGAATTCCAGGTGATTGATGTCACCTCTTCTTTCAACCTACTCCTCTGGAGGCCATGGATCCACACTAACAAGGCGGTATCTTCCACCCTCCATCAAAAAATGAAATTGCCCCTGCAAGATAATGTTATTACTTTAGAGGCAACCTCCATGACCGTGGCCAGCTGCAACGCCACGAGCCGCACGGACCTTCGAGGGTTCGATTTTTTGGGAATGATCGAGGAGGAATACCTCTCCATGCCTTATTTCACCGCTAGCATCGATATGATGCTACATAATTTGGGGTATTTTCCGTGAGCTACCCCAAGGCCATATCTTCCAGCTGGGAAGACTATTGAGGTCCTAAACAATGAAGACTCACACTTCGGTCTAGGGTACGCTCTGACCTCGGGCAACGTTGTCCGAGAAGGCATCAAAAAGGCATGCAATATCATTAAAGGTACCTACTTAAGCCCTTATAGCCCACGGCTGCCGACTACTTCGTCATGCCGGTATTCCGAGTTATTAAGTCGGTCTGTGCCAACCCACTATCACATACCCCCAGACCAAATTGGCTCGGGAATGCAACTATTTCAAGGGCAAGTTCAAGGAAGAAGGTCCGCTCATTACCTTCTCTGAGTCTGATCTACCACCGTTCGGGGTCTCCCACAACTTGGCCCTTTACATCACGGTGATATGCCGGGGGAAATATCTTCCGATGACCCTAATTGACGATGGGTCTGCTGTGAACCTCCTTCCTCTAAGGACCGCCAAAGCCCTCGACATTACCGAGGCTGACTAAATCCCGACTGCTCAAACCATCCATGCTTATGATTGGAGCCCAAAGTCGGTAGCTGGGGCCATTAAACTGACAATCATAACGGGCCCAGTTGAAAAGGAGCTGGAATTCCAGGTGATTGATCTCACCTCTTCTTTCAACCTACTCCTCGGGAGGCCATGGATCCACACTGTCAAGGCGGTATCTTCCACCCTTAATCAAAAAATCAAGTTGCCCATGCAAGATAATGTTATTACTTTAGAGGCAACCCCCATGACCGTGGCTAGCTGCAACGCCACGAGCCGCACGGACCTTCGAGGGTTCGATTTTGTGGGAATGATCAAGGAGGAATACCTCTTAAGGCCTTATTTCACCACTAGCATCGATATAATGCTACAGAATTTGGGGTATTTTCTGGGAGCTCCCTCAAGGCCATATCTTCTAGTTGGGAAGATTATTGAGGTCCTGAACAACGAAGACTCACACTTCGGCCTAGGGTACGCTCTGACCTCGGGAAACGTTGTCCGAGATGGCATCAAAAAGGCCTGCAATATCATTAAGGGTACCTACTTAAACCATTATAGCCCACGGCTGACCGACTACTTCGTCACGCCGGTGTTCGGAGCTATTAAGTCGGTCTGTTCCGACCCACTATCACATACCCCGAGACCAAATTGGCTCGGGAATGCAACTATTTCAAGGGCAAGTTCAAGGAAGAAGGTCCGCTCATTACCTTATCTGAGTCTGATCTACCACCGTTCGGGGACTCCCACAACTTGGCCCTGTACATCACGGTGATATACCGGGGGAAATATCTTCCGATGACCCTAATTGACGATGGGTTTGCTGTGAACGTTCTTCCTCTAAGGACCGCCAAAGTACTCGGTATTAACGAGGTTGACTACATCCCGACTGCTCAAACCATCCACGCTTATGATTGGAGCCCAAAGTCGGTAGCTGGGGCCATTAAACTGACAATCATAACGGGCCCAGTTGAAAAGGAGCTGGAATTCCAGGTGATTGATCTCACCTCTTCTTTCAACCTACTCCTCGGGAGGCCATGGATCCACACTGTCAAGGCGGTATCTTCCACCCTTAATCAAAAAATAAAGTTGCCCATGCAAGATAATGTTATTACTTTAGAGGCAACCCCCATGACCGTGGCTAGCTGCAACGCCACGAGCCGCACGGACCTTCGAGGGTTCGATTTTGTGGGAATGATCAAGGAGGAATACCTCTTAAGGCCTTATTTCACCACTAGCATCGATATGATGCTACATAATTTGGGGTATTTTCCGTGAGCTACCCCAAGGCCATATCTTCCAGCTGAGAAGACTATTGAGGTCCTAAACAATGAAGACTCACACATCGGTCTAGGGTACGCTCTGACCTCGGGCAACGTTGTCCGAGAAGGCATAAAAAAGGCCTGCAATATCATTAAGGGTACCTACTTAAGCCCTTATAGCCCACGGCTGCCGACTACTTCGTCATGGCGGTATTCCGAGTTATTAAGTCGGTCTGTGCCAACCCACTATCACATACCCCCAGACCAAATTGGCTCGGGAATGCAACTATTTCAAGGGCAAGTTCAAGGAAGAAGGTCCGCTCATTACCTTCTCTGAGTCTGATCTACCACCGTTCGGGGTCTCCCACAACTTGGCCCTTTACATCACGGTGATATGCCGGGGGAAATATCTTCCGATGACCCTAATTGACGATGGGTCTGCTGTGGACGTCCTTCCTCAAAGGACCGCCAAAACCCTCGGAATTACCTAGGCTGACTACATCCCGACTGCTCAAACCATCCATGCTTTTGATTGGAGCCCAAAGTCGGTAGCTAGGGCCATTAAACTGACAATCATAACGGGCCCAGTTGAAAAGGAGCTGGAATTCCAGGTGATTGATGTCACCTCTTCTTTCAACCTACTCCTCGGGAGGCCATGGATCCACACTGTCAAGGCGGTATCTTCCACCCTTAATCAAAAAATCAAGTTGCCCCTGCAAGATAATGTTATTACTTTAGAGGCAACCCCCATGACCGTGGCTAGCTGCAATGCCACGAGCCCCACGGACATTCGAGGATTCGATTTTGTGGGAATGATCGAGGAGGAATACCTCTCCAGGCCTTATTTCACCGCTAGCATTGGTATGATGCTACAGAATTTGGGGTATTTTCCGGGAGCTACCCCATGGCCATATCTTCCAGCTGGGAAGACTATTGAGGTCCTAAACAATGAAGACTCACACTTCGGCCTAGGGTACGCTCTGACCTCGGGCAACGTTGTCCGAGAAGGCATCAAAAAGGCCTGCAATATCATTAAGGGTACCTACTTAAGCCCTTATAGCCCACGGCTGCCGACTACTTCGTCATGTCGGTATTCCGAGTTATTAAGTCGGTCTGTGCCAACCCACTATCACATACCCCGAGACCAAATTGGCTCGGGAATGCAACTATTTCAAGGGCAAGTTCAACGAAGAAGGTCCGCTCATTACCTTCTCTGAGTCTGATCTACCACCGTTCGGGGTCTCCCACAACTTGGCCCTTTACATCACGGTGATATGCCGGGGGAAATATCTTCCGATGACCCTAATTGACGATGGGTCTGCTGTGGACGTCCTTCCTCTAAGGACCGCCAAAACCCTCGGCATTACCGAGGCTGACTACATCCCGACTGCTTAAACCATCCATGCTTTTGATTGGAGCCCAAAGTCGGTAGCTAGGGCCATTAAACTGACAATCATAACGGGCCCAGTTGAAAAGGAGCTGGAATTCCAGGTGATTGATGTCACCTCTTCTTTCAACCTACTCCTCGGGCGGCCATGGATCCACACTGTCAAGGCGGTATCTTCCACCCTTAATCAAAAAATCAAGTTGCCCCTGCAAGATAATGTTATTACTTTAGAGGCAACCCCCATGACCGTGGCTAGCTGCAATGCCACGAGCCCCACGTACCTTCGAGGATTCGATTTTGTGGGAATGATCGAGGAGGAATACCTCTCCAGGCCTTATTTCACCGCTAGCATTGGTATGATGCTACAGAATTTGGGGTATTTTCCGGGAGCTACCCCATGGCCATATCTTCCAGCTGGGAAGACTATTGAGGTCCTAAACAATGAAAACTCACACTTCTGCCTAGGGTACGCTCTGACCTCGGGCAACGTTGTCCGAGAAGGCATCAAAAAGGCCTGCAATATCATTAAGGGTACCTACTTAAGCCCTTATAGCCCACGGCTGCCGACTACTTCGTCATGTTGGTATTCCGAGTTATTAAGTCGGTCTATGCCAACCCACTATCACATACCCCGAGACCAAATTGGCTCGGGAATGCAACTATTTCAAGGGCAAGTTCAAGGAAGAAGGTCCGCTCATTACCTTATCTGAGTCTGATCTACCACCGTTCGGGGTCTCCCACAACTTGGCCCTGTACATCACGGTGATATACCGGGGGAAATATCTTCCGATGACCCTAATTGACGATGGGTCTACTGTGAACATTCTTCCTCTAAGGACCGCCAAAGTACTCGGCATTAACGAGGTTGACTAGATCCCGACTGCTCAAACCATCCATGCTTATGATTGGCGCCCAAAGTCGGTAGCTGGGGCCATTAAACAGACAATCACAATGGCCCCAGTTGAAAAGGAGTTGGAATTCCAGGTGATTGATGTCACCTCTTCTTTCAACCTACTCCTCTGGAGGCCATGGATCCACACTGTTAAGGCGGTATCTTCCACCCTCCATCAAAAAATGAAATTGCCCCTGCAAGATAATGTTATTACTTTAGAGGCAACCTCCATGACCGTGGCCAGCTGCAACGCCACGAGCCGCACGGACCTTCGAGGGTTCGATTTTTTGGGAATGATCGAGGAGGAATACCTCTCCAGACCTTATTTCACCGCTAGCATCGATATGATGCTACAGAATTTGGGGTATTTTCCAGGAGCTACCCCAAGGCCATATCTTCCAGACTATTGAGGTCCTAAACAATGAAGACTCACACTTCGGCCTAGGGTACGCTCTGACCTCGGTCAACGTTGTCCGAGAAGGCATCAAAAAGGCCTGCAATATCATTAAGGCTACCTACTTAAGCCATTATAGCCCACGGTTGCCGACTACTTCGTCATGCCGGTATTCAGAGTTATTAAGTCGGTCTGTGCCAACCCACTATCACATACCCCCAGACCAAATTGGATCGGGAATGCAACTATTTCAAGGGAAAGTTCAAGGAAGAAGGTCCGCTCATTACCTTCTCTGAGTCTGATCTACCACCGTTCGGGGTCTCCCACAACTTGGCCCTTTACATCACGGTGATATGCCGGGGGAAATACCTTTCGATGACCCTAATTGACGATGGGTCTGCTGTGGACGTCCTTCCTCTAAGGACCGCCAAAACCCTCGGCATTACCGAGGCTGACTACATCCCGACTGCTCAAACCATCCATGCTTTTGATTGGAGCCCAAAGTCGGTAGCTAGGGCCATTAAACTGACAATCATAACGGGCCCAGTTGAAAAGGAGCTGGAATTCCAGGTGATTGATGTCACCTCTTCTTTCAACCTACTCCTCGGGAGGCCATGGATCCACACTGTCAAGGCGGTATCTTCCACCCTTAATCAAAAAATCAAGTTGCCCCTGCAAGATAATGTTATTACTTTAGAGGCAACTCCCATGACCGTGGCTAGCTGCAATGCCACGATCCCCACGGACCTTCGAGGATTCGATTTTGTGGGAATGATCGAGGAGGAATACCTCTCCAGGCCTTATTTCACCGCTAGCATCGGTATGATGCTACAGAATTTGGGGTGTTTTCCGGGAGCTACCCCAAGGCCATATCTTCCAGCTGGGAAGACTATTGAGGTCCTAAACAATGAAGACTCACACTTCGGCCTAGGGTACGCTCTGACCTCGGGCAACGTTGTCCGAGAAGGCATCAAAAAGGCCTGCAATATCATTAAGGGTACCTACTTAAGCCATTATAGCCCACGGCTGCCGACTACTTCGTCATACCGGTATTCAGAGTTATTAAGTCGGTCTGTGCCAACCCACTATCACATACCCCCAGACCAAATTGGCTCGGGAATGCAACTATTTCAAGGGAAAGTTCAAGGAAGAAGGTCCGCTCATTACCTTCTCTGAGTCTGATCTACCACCGTTCGGGGTCTCCCACAACTTGGCCCTTTACATCACGGTGATATGCCGGGGGAAATATCTTCCGATGACCCTAATTGACAATGGGTCTGCTGTGGACGTCCTTCCTCTAAGGACCGCCAAAACCCTCGGCATTACCGAGGCTGACTACATCCCGACTGCTCAAACCATCCATGCTTTTGATTGGAGCCCAAAGTCGGTAGCTAGGGCCATTAAACTGACAATCATAACGGGCCCAGTTGAAAAGGAGCTGGAATTCCAGGTGATTGATGTCACCTCTTCTTTCAACCTACTCCTCGGGAGGCCATGGATCCACACTGTCAAGGCGGTATCTTCCACCCTTAATCAAAAAATCAAGTTGCCCCTGCAAGATAATGTTATTACTTTAGAGGCAACCCCCATGACCGTGGCTAGCTGCAATGCCACGAGCCCCACGGACCTTCGAGGATTCGATTTTGTGGGAATGATCGAGGAGGAATACCTCTCCAGGCCTTATTTCACCGCTAGCATCGGTATGATGCTACAGAATTTGGGGTATTTTCCGGGAGCTACCCCAAGGCCATATCTTCCAGCTGGGAAGACTATTGAGGTCCTAAACAATGAAGACTCACACTTCGGCCTAGGGTACGCTCTGACCTCGGGCAACGTTGTCCGAGAAGGCATCAAAAAGGCCTGCAATATCATTAAGGGTACCTACTTAAGCCCTTATAGCCCACGGCTGCCGAGTACTTTGTCATGCCGGTATTCCGAGTTATTAAGTCGGTCTGTGCCAACCCACTATCACATACCCCGAGACCAAATTGGCTCGGGAATGCAACTATTTCAAGGGCAAGTTCAAGGAAGAAGGTTCCCTCATTACCTTCTCTGAGTCTGATCTACCACCGTTCGGGGTCTCCCACAACTTGGCCCTTTACATCACGGTGATATGCCGGGAGAAATTTCTTCCGATGACCCTAATTGACGATGGGTCTGCTGTGGATGTCCTTCCTCTAAGGACCGCCAAAACCCTCGGCATTACCGAGGCTGACTACATCCCGACTGCTCAAACCATCTATGCTTTTGATTGGAGCCCAAAGTCGGTAGCTAGGGCCATTAAACTGACAATCATAACGGGCCCAGTTGAAAAGGAGCTGGAATTCCATGTGATTGATGTCACCTCTTCTTTCAACCTACTCCTCGGGAGGCCATGGATCAACACTGTCAAGGCGGTATCTTCCACCCTTAATCAAAAAATCAAGTTGCCCCTACAAGATAATGTTATTACTTTAGAGGCAACCTCCATGACCGTGGCCAGCTGCAACGCCACGAGCCGCACGGACCTTCGAGGGTTCGATTTTTTAGGAATGATCGAGGAGGAATACCTCTCCAGGCCTTATTTCACCGCTAGCATCGATATGATGCTACAGAATTTGGGGTATTTTCCGGGAGCTACCCCAAGGCCATATCTTCCAGTTGGGAAGACTATTGAGGTCCTAAACAATGAAGACTCACACTTCGGCCTAGGGTACGCTCTGACCTCGGGCAACGTTGTCCGAGAAGGCATCAAAAAGGCCTGCAATATCATAAGGGTACCTACTTAAGCCCTTATAGCCCACGGCTGCCGACTACTTCGTCATGCCGGTATTCCGAGTTATTAAGTCTGTCTGTGCCAACCCACTATCACATACCCCGAGACCAAATTGGCTCGGGAATGCAACTATTTCAAGGGCAAGTTCAAGGAAGAAGGTCCGCTCATTACCTTCTCTTAGTCTGATCTACCACCGTTCGGGGTCTCCCACAACTTGGCCCTTTACATCACGGTGATATGCCGGGGGAAATATCTTCCGATGACCCTAATTGACGATGGGTCTGCTGTGGACGTCTTTCCTCTAAGGACCGCCAAAACCCTCGGTATTACCGAGGCTGACTACATCCCGACTGCTCAAACCATCCATGCTTTTGATTGGAGCCCAAAGTCGGTAGCTAGGGCCATTAAACTGACAATCATAACGGGCCCAGTTGAAAAGGAGCTGGAATTCCAGGTGATTGATGTCACCTCTTCTTTCAACCTACTCCTCGGGAGGCCATGGATCCACACTGTCAAGGCGGTATCTTCCACCCTTAATCAAAAAATCAAGTTGCCCCTGCAAGATAATGTTATTACTTTAGAGGCAACCCCCATGACCGTGGCTAGCTGCAATGCCACGAGCCCCACGGACCTTCGAGGATTCGATTTTGTGGGAATGATCGAGGAGGAATACCTCTCCAGGCCTTATTTCACCGCTAGCATCGGTATGATGCTACAGAATTTGGGGTATTTTCCGGGAGCTACCCCAAGGCCATATCTTCCAGCTGGGAAGACTATTGAGGTCCTAAACAATGAAGACTCACACTTCGGCCTAGGGTACGCTCTGACCTCGGGCAACGTTGTCCGAGAAGGCATCAAAAAGGCCTGCAATATCATAAGGGTACCTACTTAAGCCCTTATAGCCCACGGCTGCCGACTACTTCGTCATGCCGGTATTCCGAGTTATTAAGTCTGTCTGTGCCAACCCACTATCACATACCCCGAGACCAAATTGGCTCGGGAATGCAACTATTTCAAGGGCAAGTTCAAGGAAGAAGGTCCGCTCATTACCTTCTCTTAGTCTGATCTACCACCGTTCGGGGTCTCCCACAACTTGGCCCTTTACATCACGGTGATATGCCGGGGGAAATATCTTCCGATGACCCTAATTGACGATGGGTCTGCTGTGGACGTCTTTCCTCTAAGGACCGCCAAAACCCTCGGCATTACCGAGGCTGACTACATCCCGACTGCTCAAACCATCCATGCTTTTGATTGGAGCCCAAAGTCGGTAGCTAGGGCCATTAAACTGACAATCATAACGGGCCCAGTTGAAAAGGAGCTGGAATTCCAGGTGATTGATGTCACCTCTTCTTTCAACCTACTCCTCGGGAGGCCATGGATCCACACTGTCAAGGCGGTATCTTCCACCCTTAATCAAAAAATCAAGTTGCCCCTGCAAGATAATGTTATTACTTTAGAGGCAACCCCCATGACCGTGGCTAGCTGCAATGCCACGAGCCCCACGGACCTTCGAGGATTCGATTTTGTGGGAATGATCGAGGAGGAATACCTCTCCAGGCCTTATTTCACCGCTAGCATCGGTATGATGCTACAGAATTTGGGGTATTTTCCGGGAGCTACCCCAAGGCCATATCTTCCAGCTGGGAAGACTATTGAGGTCCTAAACAATGAAGACTCACACTTCGGCCTAGGGTACGCTCTGACCTCGGGCAACGTTGTCCGAGAAGGCATCAAAAAGGCCTGCAATATCATAAGGGTACCTACTTAAGCCCTTATAGCCCACGGCTGCCGACTACTTCGTCATGCCGGTATTCCGAGTTATTAAGTCTGTCTGTGCCAACCCACTATCACATACCCCGAGACCAAATTGGCTCGGGAATGCAACTATTTCAAGGGCAAGTTCAAGGAAGAAGGTCCGCTCATTACCTTCTCTTAGTCTGATCTACCACCGTTCGGGGTCTCCCACAACTTGGCCCTTTACATCACGGTGATATGCCGGGGGAAATATCTTCCGATGACCCTAATTGACGATGGGTCTGCTGTGGACGTCTTTCCTCTAAGGACCGCCAAAACCCTCGGCATTACCGAGGCTGACTACATCCCGACTGCTCAAACCATCCATGCTTTTGATTGGAGCCCAAAGTCGGTAGCTAGGGCCATTAAACTGACAATCATAACGGGCCCAGTTGAAAAGGAGCTGGAATTCCAGGTGATTGATGTCACCTCTTCTTTCAACCTACTCCTCGGGAGGCCATGGATCCACACTGTCAAGGCGGTATCTTCCACCCTTAATCAAAAAATCAAGTTGCCCCTGCAAGATAATGTTATTACTTTAGAGGCAACCCCCATGACCGTGGCTAGCTGCAATGCCACGAGCCCCACGGACCTTCGAGGATTCGATTTTGTGGGAATGATCGAGGAGGAATACCTCTCCAGGCCTTATTTCACCGCTAGCATCGGTATGATGCTACAGAATTTGGGGTATTTTCCGGGAGCTACCCCAAGGCCATATCTTCCAGCTGGGAAGACTATTGAGGTCCTAAACAATGAAGACTCACACTTCGGCCTAGGGTACGCTCTGACCTCGGGCAACGTTGTCCGAGAAGGCATCAAAAAGGCCTGCAATATCATAAGGGTACCTACTTAAGCCGTTATAGCCCACGGCTGCCGACTACTTCGTCATGCCGGTATTCCGAGTTATTAAGTCGGTCTGTGCCAACCCACTATCACATACCCCGAGACCAAATTGGCTCGGGAATGCAACTATTTCAAGGGCAAGTTCAAGGAAGAAGGTCCGCTCATTACCTTCTCTGAGTCTGATCTACCACCGTTTGGGGTCTCCCACAACTTGGCCCTTTACATCACGGTGATATGCCGGGGGAAATATCTTCCGATGACCCTAATTGACGATGGGTCTGCTGTGGACGTCCTTCCTCTAAGGACCGCCAAAACCCTCGGCATTACCGTGGCTGACTACATCCCGACTGCTCAAACCATCCATGCTTTTGATTGGAGCCCAAAGTCGGTAGCTAGGGCCATTAAACTGACAATCATAACGGGCCCAGTTGAAAAGGAGCTGGAATTCCAGGTGATTGATGTCACCTCTTCTTTCAACCTACTCCTCGGGAGGCCATGGATCCACACTGTCAAGGCGGTATCTTCCACCCTTAATCAAAAAATCAAGTTGCCCCTACAAGATAATGTTATTACTTTAGAGGCAACCTCCATGACCGTGGCCAGCTGCAACGCCACGAGCCGCACGGACCTTCGAGGGTTCGATTTTTTAGGAATGATCGAGGAGGAATACCTCTCCAGGCCTTATTTCACCACTAGCATCGATATGATGCTACAGAATTTGGGGTATTTTCCGGGAGCTACCCCAAGGCCATATCTTCCAGCTGGGAAGACTATTGAGGTCCTAAACAATGAAGACTCACACTTCGGCCTAGGGTACGCTCTGACCTCGGGCAACGTTGTCCGAGAAGGCATAAAAAAGGCCTGCAATATTATAAGGGTACCTACTTAAGCCCTTATAGCCCACGGCTGCCGACTACTTCGTCATGCCGGTATTCCGAGTTATTAAGTCTGTCTGTGCAAACCCACTATCACATACCCCGAGACCAAATTGGCTCGGGAATGCAACTATTTCAAGGGCAAGTTCAAGGAAGAAGGTCCGCTCATTACCTTCTCTGAGTCTGATCTACCACCGTTCGGGGTCTCCCACAACTTGGCCCTTTACATCACGGTGATATGCCGGGGGAAATATCTTCCGATGACCCTAATTGACGATGGGTCTGCTGTGGACGTCCTTCCTCTAAGGACCGCCAAAACCCTCGGCATTACCGAGGCTGACTACATCCCGACTGCTCAAACCATCCATGCTTTTGATTGGAGCCCAAAGTCGGTAGCTAGGGCCATTAAACTGACAATCATAACGGGCCCAGTTGAAAAGGAGCTGGAATTCCAGGTGATTGATGTCACCTCTTCTTTCAACCTACTCCTCGGGAGGCCATGGATCCACACTGTCAAGGCGTTATCTTCCACCCTTAATCAAAAAATCAAGTTGCCCCTACAAGATAATGTTATTACTTTAGAGGCAACCTCCATGACCGTGGCCAGCTGCAACGCCACGAGCCGCACGGACCTTCGAGGGTTCGATTTTTTAGGAATGATCGAGGAGGAATACCTCTCCAGGCCTTATTTCACCGCTAGCATCGATATGATGCTACAGAATTTGGGGTATTTTCCGGAAGCTACCCCAAGGCCATATCTTCCAGCTGGGAAGACTATTGAGGTCCTAAACAATGAAGACTCACACTTCGGCCTAGGGTACGTTCTGACCTCGGGCAACGTTGTCCGAGAAGGCATCAAAAAGGCCTGCAATATCATAAGGGTTCCTACTTAAGCCGTTATAGCCCACGGCTGCCGACTACTTCGTCATGCCGGTATTCCGAGTTATTAAGTCGGTCTGTGCCAACCCACTATCACATACCCCGAGACCAAATTGGCTCGGGAATGCAACTATTTCAAGGGCAAGTTCAAGGAAGAAGGTCCGCTCATTACCTTCTCTGAGTCTGATCTACCACCGTTCGGGGTCTCCCACAACTTGGCCCTTTACATCACGGTGATATGCCGGGGGAAATATCTTCCGATGACCCTAATTGAAGATGGGTCTGCTGTGGACGTCCTTCCTCTAAGGACCGCCAAAACCCTCGGCATTACCGAGGCTGACTACATCCCGACTGCTCAAACCATCCATGGTTTTGATTGGAGCCCAAAGTCGGTAGCTAGGGCCATTAAACTGACAATCATAACGGGCCCAGTTGAAAAGGAGCTGGAATTCCAGGTGATTGATGTCACCTCTTCTTTCAACCTACTCCTCGGGAGGCTATGGATCCACACTGTCAAGGCGGTATCTTCCACCCTTAATCAAAAAATCAAGTTGCCCTTGCAAGATAATGTTATTACATTAGAGGCAACCCCCATGACCGTGGCTAGCTGCAATGCCACGAGCCCCATGGACCTTCGAGGATTCGATTTTGTGGGAATGATCGAGGAGGAATACCTCTCCAGGCCTTATTTCACCGCTAGCATCGGTATGATGCTACAGAATTTGGGGTATTTTCCGGGAGCTACCCCAAGGCCATATCTTCCAGCTGGGAAGACTATTGAGGTCCTAAACAATGAAGACTCACACTTCGGCCTAGGGTACGCTCTGACCTCGGGCAACGTTGTCCGAGAAGGCATCAAAAAGGCCTGCAATATCATAAGGGTACCTACTTAAGCCGTTATAGCCCACGGCTGCCGACTACTTCGTCATGCCGGTATTCCGAGTTATTAAGTCGGTCTGTGCCAACCCACTATCACATACCCCGAGACCAAATTGGCTCGGGAATGCAACTATTTCAAGGGCAAGTTCAAGGAAGAAGGTCCGCTCATTACCTTCTCTGAGTCTGATCTACCACCGTTCGGGGTCTCCCACAACTTGGCCCTTTACATCACGGTGATATGCCGGGGGAAATATCTTCCGATGACCCTAATTGACGATGGGTCTGCTGTGGACGTCCTTCCTCTAAGGACCGCCAAAACTCTCGGCATTACCGAGGCTGACTACATCCCGACTGCTCAAACCATCTATGCTTTTGATTGGAGCCCAAAGTCGGTAGCTAGGGCCATTAAACTGACAATCATAACGGGCCCAGTTGAAAAGGAGCTGGAATTCCAGGTGATTGATGTCACCTCTTCTTTCAACCTACTCCTCGGGAGGCCATGGATCCACACTGTCAAGGCGGTATCTTCCACCCTTAATCAAAAAATCAAGTTGCCCTTGCAAGATAATGTTATTACATTAGAGGCAACCCCCATGACCGTGGCTAGCTGCAATGCCACGAGCCCCACGGACCTTCGAGGATTCGATTTTGTGGGAATGATCGAGGAGGAATACCTCTCCAGGCCTTATTTCACCGCTAGCATCGGTATGATGCTACATAATTTGGGGTATTTTCCGGGAGCTACCCCAAGGCCATATCTTCCAGCTGGGAAGACTATTGAGGTCCTAAACAATGAAGAATCACACTTCGGCCTAGGGTACGCTCTGACCTCGGGCAACGTTGTCCGAGAAGGCATAAAAAAGGCCTGCAATATCTTTAAGGTACCTACTTAAGCCCTTATAGCCCACGGCTGCCGACTACTTCGTCATGCCGGTATTCCGAGTTATTAAGTCGGTCTGTGCCAACCCACTATCACATACCCCGAGACCAAATTGGCTCGGGAATGCAACTATTTCAAGGGCATGTTCAAGGAAGAAGGTCCGCTCATTACCTTCTCTGAGTCTGATCTACCACCGTTCGGGGTCTCCCACAACTTGGCCCTTTACATCACGGTGATATGCCGGGGGAAATATCTTCCGATGACCCTAATTGACGATGGGTCTGTTGTGGACGTCCTTCCTCTAAGGACCGCCAAAACCCTCGGCATTACCGAGGCTGACTACATCCCGACTACTCAAACCATCCATGCTTTTGATTGGAGCCCAAAGTCGGTAGCTAGGGCCATTAAACTGACAATCATAACGGGCCCAGTTGAAAAGGAGCTGGAATTCCAGGTGATTGATGTCACCTCTTCTTTCAACCTACTCCTCGGGAGGACATGGATCCACACTGTCAAGGCGGTATCTTCCACCCTTAATCAAAAAATCAAGTTGCCCCTGCAAGATAATGTTATTACTTTAGAGGCAACACCCCATGACCGTGGCTTGCTGCAATGCCACGAGCCCCACGGACCTTCGAGGATTTTATTTTGTGGGAATGATCGAGGAGGAATACCTCTCCAGGCCTTATTTCACCGCTAGCATCGATATGATGCTACAGAATTTGGGGTATTTTCCGGGAGCTACCGCAATGCCATATCTTCTAGCTGGGAAGATTATTGAGGTCCTGAAAAACGAAGACTCACACTTCGGCCTAGGGTACGCTCTAACCTCGTGCAACGTTGTCCGAGAAGGCATCAAAAAGGCCTGCAATATCATTAAGGGTACCTACTTAAGCCCTTATAGCCCACGGCTGCCGACTACTTCGTCATGCCGCTATTCCGAGTTATTAAGTCGGTCTGTGCCAACACACTATCACATACCTCGAGTCCAAATTGGCTCGGGAATGCAACTATTTCAAGGGCAAGTTCAAGGAAGAAGGTCCGCTCATTACCTTCTCTAAGTCTGCTCTACCACCGTTCGGGGTCTCCCACAACTTGGCCCTTTAGATCACGGTGATATGCCGGGGGAAATATCTTCCGATGACCCTAATTAACGATGGGTCTGCTGTGGACGTCCTTCCTCTAAGGACCGCCAAAACCATCGGCATTACCGAGGCTGACTACATCCCGACTGCTCAAACCATCCATGCTTTTGATTGGAGTCCAAAGTCGGTAGCTAGGGCCATTAAACTGACAATCATAACGGGCCCAGTTGAAAAGGAGCTGGAATTCCAGGTGATTGATGTCACCTCTTCTTTCAACCTACTCCTCGGGAGGCCATGGATCCACACTGTCAAGGCGGTATCTTCCACCCTTAATCAAAAAATCAAGTTGCCCTTGCAAGATAATGTTATTACATTAGGGGCAACCCCCATGACCGTGGCTAGCTGCAATGCCACGAGCCCCACGGACCTTCGAGGGTTCGATTTTGTGGGAATGATCGAGGAGGAATACCTCTCCAGGCCTTATTTCACCGCTAGCATCGGTATGATGCTACATAATTTGGGGTATTTTCCGGGAGCTACCCCAAGGCCATATCTTCCAGCTGGGAAGACTATTGAGGTCCTAAACAATGAAGAATCACACTTCGGCCTAGGGTACGCTCTGACCTCGGGCAACGTTGTCCGAGAAGGCATCAAAAAGGCCTGCAATATCTTTAAGGTACCTACTTAAGCCCTTATAGCCCACGGCTGCCGACTACTTCGTCATGCCGGTATTCCGAGTTATTAAGTCGGTCTGTGCCAACCCACTATCACATACCCCGAGACCAAATTGGCTCGGGAATGCAACTATTTCAAGGGCATGTTCAAGGAAGAAGGTCCGCTCATTACCTTCTCTGAGTCTGATCTACCACCGTTCGGGGTCTCCCACAACTTGGCCCTTTACATCACGGTGATATGCCGGGGGAAATATCTTCCGATGACCCTAATTGACGATGGGTCTGTTGTGGACGTCCTTCCTCTAAGGACCGCCAAAACCCTCGGCATTACCGAGGCTGACTACATCCCGACTACTCAAACCATCCATGCTTTTGATTGGAGCCCAAAGTCGGTAGCTAGGGCCATTAAACTGACAATCATAACGGGCCCAGTTGAAAAGGAGCTGGAATTCCAGGTGATTGATGTCACCTCTTCTTTCAACCTACTCCTCGGGAGGACATGGATCCACACTGTCAAGGCGGTATCTTCCACCCTTAATCAAAAAATCAAGTTGCCCTTGCAAGATAATGTTATTACATTAGAGGCAACCCCCATGACCGTGGCTAGCTGCAATGCCACGAGCCCCATGGACCTTCGAGGATTCGATTTTGTGGGAATGATCGAGGAGGAATACCTCTCCAGGCCTTATTTCACCGCTAGCATCGGTATGATGCTACAGAATTTGGGGTATTTTCCGGGAGCTACCCCAAGGCCATATCTTCCAGCTGGGAAGACTATTGAGGTCCTAAACAATGAAGACTCACACTTCGGCCTAGGGTACGCTCTGACCTCGGGCAACGTTGTCCGAGAAGGCATCAAAAAGGCCTGCAATATCATAAGGGTACCTACTTAAGCCGTTATAGCCCACGGCTGCCGACTACTTCGTCATGCCGGTATTCCGAGTTATTAAGTCGGTCTGTGCCAACCCACTATCACATACCCCGAGACCAAATTGGCTCGGGAATGCAACTATTTCAAGGGCAAGTTCAAGGAAGAAGGTCCGCTCATTACCTTCTCTGAGTCTGATCTACCACCGTTCGGGGTCTCCCACAACTTGGCCCTTTACATCACGGTGATATGCCGGGGGAAATATCTTCCGATGACCCTAATTGACGATGGGTCTGCTGTGGACGTCCTTCCTCTAAGGACCGCCAAAACTCTCGGCATTACCGAGGCTGACTACATCCCGACTGCTCAAACCATCTATGCTTTTGATTGGAGCCCAAAGTCGGTAGCTAGGGCCATTAAACTGACAATCATAACGGGCCCAGTTGAAAAGGAGCTGGAATTCCAGGTGATTGATGTCACCTCTTCTTTCAACCTACTCCTCGGGAGGCCATGGATCCACACTGTCAAGGCGGTATCTTCCACCCTTAATCAAAAAATCAAGTTGCCCTTGCAAGATAATGTTATTACATTAGAGGCAACCCCCATGACCGTGGCTAGCTGCAATGCCACGAGCCCCACGGACCTTCGAGGATTCGATTTTGTGGGAATGATCGAGGAGGAATACCTCTCCAGGCCTTATTTCACCGCTAGCATCGGTATGATGCTACATAATTTGGGGTATTTTCCGGGAGCTACCCCAAGGCCATATCTTCCAGCTGGGAAGACTATTGAGGTCCTAAACAATGAAGAATCACACTTCGGCCTAGGGTACGCTCTGACCTCGGGCAACGTTGTCCGAGAAGGCATCAAAAAGGCCTGCAATATCTTTAAGGTACCTACTTAAGCCCTTATAGCCCACGGCTGCCGACTACTTCGTCATGCCGGTATTCCGAGTTATTAAGTCGGTCTGTGCCAACCCACTATCACATACCCCGAGACCAAATTGGCTCGGGAATGCAACTATTTCAAGGGCATGTTCAAGGAAGAAGGTCCGCTCATTACCTTCTCTGAGTCTGATCTACCACCGTTCGGGGTCTCCCACAACTTGGCCCTTTACATCACGGTGATATGCCGGGGGAAATATCTTCCGATGACCCTAATTGACGATGGGTCTGTTGTGGACGTCCTTCCTCTAAGGACCGCCAAAACCCTCGGCATTACCGAGGCTGACTACATCCCGACTACTCAAACCATCCATGCTTTTGATTGGAGCCCAAAGTCGGTAGCTAGGGCCATTAAACTGACAATCATAACGGGCCCAGTTGAAAAGGAGCTGGAATTCCAGGTGATTGATGTCACCTCTTCTTTCAACCTACTCCTCGGGAGGACATGGATCCACACTGTCAAGGCGGTATCTTCCACCCTTAATCAAAAAATCAAGTTGCCCTTGCAAGATAATGTTATTACATTAGAGGCAACCCCCATGACCGTGGCTAGCTGCAATGCCACGAGCCCCATGGACCTTCGAGGATTCGATTTTGTGGGAATGATCGAGGAGGAATACCTCTCCAGGCCTTATTTCACCGCTAGCATCGGTATGATCCTACAGAATTTGGGGTATTTTCCGGGAGCTACCCCAAGGCCATATCTTCCAGCTGGGAAGACTATTGAGGTCCTAAACAATGAAGACTCACACTTCGGCCTAGGGTACGCTCTGACCTCGGGCAACGTTGTCCGAGAAGGCATCAAAAAGGCCTGCAATATCATAAGGGTACCTACTTAAGCCGTTATAGCCCACGGCTGCCGACTACTTCGTCATGCCGGTATTCCGAGTTATTAAGTCGGTCTGTGCCAACCCACTATCACATACCCCGAGACCAAATTGGCTCGGGAATGCAACTATTTCAAGGGCAATTTCAAGGAAGAAGGTCCGCTCATTACCTTCTCTGAGTCTGATCTACCACCGTTCGGGGTCTCCCACAACTTGGCCCTTTACATCACGGTGATATGCCGGGGGAAATATCTTCCGATGACCCTAATTGACGATGGGTCTGCTGTGGACGTCCTTCCTCTAAGGACCGCCAAAACTCTCGGCATTACCGAGGCTGACTACATCCCGACTGCTCAAACCATCTATGCTTTTGATTGGAGCCCAAAGTCGGTAGCTAGGGCCATTAAACTGACAATCATAACGGGCCCAGTTGAAAAGGAGCTGGAATTCCAGGTGATTGATGTCACCTCTTCTTTCAACCTACTCCTCGGGAGGCCATGGATCCACACTGTCAAGGCGGTATCTTCCACCCTTAATCAAAAAATCAAGTTGCCCTTGCAAGATAATGTTATTACATTAGAGGCAACCCCCATGACCGTGGCTAGCTGCAATGCCACGAGCCCCACGGACCTTCGAGGATTCGATTTTGTGGGAATGATCGAGGAGGAATACCTCTCCAGGCCTTATTTCACCGCTAGCATCGGTATGATGCTACATAATTTGGGGTATTTTCCGGGAGCTACCCCAAGGCCATATCTTCCAGCTGGGAAGACTATTGAGGTCCTAAACAATGAAGAATCACACTTCGGCCTAGGGTACGCTCTGACCTCGGGCAACGTTGTCCGAGAAGGCATCAAAAAGGCCTGCAATATCTTTAAGGTACCTACTTAAGCCCTTATAGCCCACGGCTGCCGACTACTTCGTCATGCCGGTATTCCGAGTTATTAAGTCGGTCTGTGCCAACCCACTATCACATACCCCGAGACCAAATTGGCTCGGGAATGCAACTATTTCAAGGGCATGTTCAAGGAAGAAGGTCCGCTCATTACCTTCTCTGAGTCTGATCTACCACCGTTCGGGGTCTCCCACAACTTGGCCCTTTACATCACGGTGATATGCCGGGGGAAATATCTTCCGATGACCCTAATTGACGATGGGTCTGTTGTGGACGTCCTTCCTCTAAGGACCGCCAAAACCCTCGGCATTACCGAGGCTGACTACATCCCGACTACTCAAACCATCCATGCTTTTGATTGGAGCCCAAAGTCGGTAGCTAGGGCCATTAAACTGACAATCATAACGGGCCCAGTTGAAAAGGAGCTGGAATTCCAGGTGATTGATGTCACCTCTTCTTTCAACCTACTCCTCGGGAGGACATGGATCCACACTGTCAAGGCGGTATCTTCCACCCTTAATCAAAAAATCAAGTTGCCCCTGCAAGATAATGTTATTACTTTAGAGGCAACACCCCATGACCGTGGCTTGCTGCAATGCCACGAGCCCCACGGACCTTCGAGGATTTTATTTTGTGGGAATGATCGAGGAGGAATACCTCTCCAGGCCTTATTTCACCGCTAGCATCGATATGATGCTACAGAATTTGGGGTATTTTCCGGGAGCTACCGCAATGCCATATCTTCTAGCTGGGAAGATTATTGAGGTCCTGAACAACGAAGACTCACACTTCGGCCTAGGGTACGCTCTAACCTCGTGCAACGTTGTCCGAGAAGGCATCAAAAAGGCCTGCAATATCATTAAGGGTACCTACTTAAGCCCTTATAGCCCACGGCTGCCGACTACTTCGTCATGCCGCTATTCCGAGTTATTAAGTCGGTCTGTGCCAACACACTATCACATACCTCGAGTCCAAATTGGCTCGGGAATGCAACTATTTCAAGGGCAAGTTCAAGGAAGAAGGTCCGCTCATTACCTTCTCTAAGTCTGCTCTACCACCGTTCGGGGTCTCCCACAACTTGGCCCTTTAGATCACGGTGATATGCCGGGGGAAATATCTTCCGATGACCCTAATTAACGATGGGTCTGCTGTGGACGTCCTTCCTCTAAGGACCGCCAAAACCATCGGCATTACCGAGGCTGACTACATCCCGACTGCTCAAACCATCCATGCTTTTGATTGGAGTCCAAAGTCGGTAGCTAGGGCCATTAAACTGACAATCATAACGGGCCCAGTTGAAAAGGAGCTGGAATTCCAGGTGATTGATGTCACCTCTTCTTTCAACCTACTCCTCGGGAGGCCATGGATCCACACTGTCAAGGCGGTATCTTCCACCCTTAATCAAAAAATCAAGTTGCCCTTGCAAGATAATGTTATTACATTAGAGGCAACCCCCATGACCGTGGCTAGCTGCAATGCCACGAGCCCCACGGACCTTCGAGGGTTCGATTTTGTGGGAATGATCGAGGAGGAATACCTCTCCAGGCCTTATTTCACCGCTAGCATCGGTATGATGCTACATAATTTGGGGTATTTTCCGGGAGCTACCCCAAGGCCATATCTTCCAGCTGGGAAGACTATTGAGGTCCTAAACAATGAAGAATCACACTTCGGCCTAGGGTACGCTCTGACCTCGGGCAACGTTGTCCGAGAAGGCATCAAAAAGGCCTGCAATATCTTTAAGGTACCTACTTAAGCCCTTATAGCCCACGGCTGCCGACTACTTCGTCATGCCGGTATTCCGAGTTATTAAGTCGGTCTGTGCCAACCCACTATCACATACCCCGAGACCAAATTGGCTCGGGAATGCAACTATTTCAAGGGCATGTTCAAGGAAGAAGGTCCGCTCATTACCTTCTCTGAGTCTGATCTACCACCGTTCGGGGTCTCCCACAACTTGGCCCTTTACATCACGGTGATATGCCGGGGGAAATATCTTCCGATGACCCTAATTGACGATGGGTCTGTTGTGGACGTCCTTCCTCTAAGGACCGCCAAAACCCTCGGCATTACCGAGGCTGACTACATCCCGACTACTCAAACCATCCATGCTTTTGATTGGAGCCCAAAGTCGGTAGCTAGGGCCATTAAACTGACAATCATAACGGGCCCAGTTGAAAAGGAGCTGGAATTCCAGGTGATTGATGTCACCTCTTCTTTCAACCTACTCCTCGGGAGGACATGGATCCACACTGTCAAGGCGGTATCTTCCACCCTTAATCAAAAAATCAAGTTGCCCCTGCAAGATAATGTTATTACTTTAGAGGCAACACCCCATGACCGTGGCTTGCTGCAATGCCACGAGCCCCACGGACCTTCGAGGATTTTATTTTGTGGGAATGATCGAGGAGGAATACCTCTCCAGGCCTTATTTCACCGCTAGCATCGATATGATGCTACAGAATTTGGGGTATTTTCCGGGAGCTACCGCAATGCCATATCTTCTAGCTGGGAAGATTATTGAGGTCCTGAACAACGAAGACTCACACTTCGGCCTAGGGTACGCTCTAACCTCGTGCAACGTTGTCCGAGAAGGCATCAAAAAGGCCTGCAATATCATTAAGGGTACCTACTTAAGCCCTTATAGCCCACGGCTGCCGACTACTTCGTCATGCCGCTATTCCGAGTTATTAAGTCGGTCTGTGCCAACACACTATCACATACCTCGAGTCCAAATTGGCTCGGGAATGCAACTATTTCAAGGGCAAGTTCAAGGAAGAAGGTCCGCTCATTACCTTCTCTAAGTCTGCTCTACCACCGTTCGGGGTCTCCCACAACTTGGCCCTTTAGATCACGGTGATATGCCGGGGGAAATATCTTCCGATGACCCTAATTAACGATGGGTCTGCTGTGGACGTCCTTCCTCTAAGGACCGCCAAAACCATCGGCATTACCGAGGCTGACTACATCCCGACTGCTCAAACCATCCATGCTTTTGATTGGAGTCCAAAGTCGGTAGCTAGGGCCATTAAACTGACAATCATAACGGGCCCAGTTGAAAAGGAGCTGGAATTCCAGGTGATTGATGTCACCTCTTCTTTCAACCTACTCCTCGGGAGGCCATGGATCCACACTGTCAAGGCGGTATCTTCCACCCTTAATCAAAAAATCAAGTTGCCCTTGCAAGATAATGTTATTACATTAGAGGCAACCCCCATGACCGTGGCTAGCTGCAATGCCACGAGCCCCACGGACCTTCGAGGGTTCGATTTTGTGGGAATGATCGAGGAGGAATACCTCTCCAGGCCTTATTTCACCGCTAGCATCGGTATGATGCTACAGAATTTGGGGTATTTTCCGGGAGCTACCCCAAGGCCATATCTTCCAGCTGGGAAGACTATTGAGGTCCTAAACAATGAAGAATCACACTTCGGCCTAGGGTACGTTCTGACCTCGGGCAACGTTGTCCGAGAAGGCATCAAAAAGGCCTGCAATATCATAAGGGTACCTACTTAAGCCGTTATAGCCCACGGCTGCCGACTACTTCGTCATGCCGGTATTCCGAGTTATTAAGTCGGTCTGTGCCAACCCACTATCACATACCCCGAGACCAAATTGGCTCGGGAATGCAACTATTTCAAGGGCAAGTTCAAGGAAGAAGGCCTGCTCATTACCTTCTCTGAGTCTGATCTACCACCGTTCGGGCTCTCCCACAACTTGGCCCTTTACATCACGGTGATATGCCGGGGGAAATATCTTCCGATGACCCTAATTGAAGATGGGTCTGCTGTGGACGTCCTTCCTCTAAGGACCGCCAAAACCCTCGGCATTACCGAGGCTGACTACATCCCGACTGCTCAAACCATCCATGGTTTTGATTGGAGCCCAAAGTCGGTAGCTAGGGCCATTAAACTGACAATCATAACGGGCCCAGTTGAAAAGGAGCTGGAATTCCAGGTGATTGATGTCACCTCTTCTTTCAACCTACTCCTCGGGAGGCTATGGATCCACACTGTCAAGGCGGTATCTTCCACCCTTAATCAAAAAATCAAGTTGCCCTTGCAAGATAATGTTATTACATTAGAGGCAACCCCCATGACCGTGGCTAGCTGCAATGCCACGAGCCCCACGGACCTTCGAGGATTCGATTTTGTGGGAATGATCGAGGAGGAATACCTCTCCAGGCCTTATTTCACCGCTAGCATCGGTATGATGCTACAGAATTTGGGGTATTTTCCGGGAGCTACCCCAAGGCCATATCTTCCAGCTGGGAAGACTATTGAGGTCCTAAACAATGAAGACTCACACTTCGGCCTAGGGTACGCTCTGACCTCGGGCAACGTTGTCCGAGAAGGCATCAAAAAGGCCTGCAATATCATAAGGGTACCTACTTAAGCCGTTATAGCCCACGGCTGCCGACTACTTCGTCATGCCGGTATTCCGAGTTATTAAGTCGGTCTGTGCCAACCCACTATCACATACCCCGAGACCAAATTGGCTCGGGAATGCAACTATTTCAAGGGCAAGTTCAAGGAAGAAGGTCCGCTCATTACCTTCTCTGAGTCTGATCTACCACCGTTCGGGGTCTCCCACAACTTGGCCCTTTACATCACGGTGATATGCCGGGGGAAATATCTTCCGATGACCCTAATTGACGATGGGTCTGCTGTGGACGTCCTTCCTCTAAGGACCGCCAAAACTCTCGGCATTACCGAGGCTGACTACATCCCGACTGCTCAAACCATCTATGCTTTTGATTGGAGCCCAAAGTCGGTAGCTAGGGCCATTAAACTGACAATCATAACGGGCCCAGTTGAAAAGGAGCTGGAATTCCAGGTGATTGATGTCACCTCTTCTTTCAACCTACTCCTCGGGAGGCCATGGATCCACACTGTCAAGGCGGTATCTTCCACCCTTAATCAAAAAATCAAGTTGCCCTTGCAAGATAATGTTATTACATTAGAGGCAACCCCCATGACCGTGGCTAGCTGCAATGCCACGAGCCCCACGGACCTTCGAGGATTCGATTTTGTGGGAATGATCGAGGAGGAATACCTCTCCAGGCCTTATTTCACCGCTAGCATCGGTATGATGCTACAGAATTTGGGGTATTTTCCGGGAGCTACCCCAAGGCCATATCTTCCAGCTGGGAAGACTATTGAGGTCCTAAACAATGAAGAATCACACTTCGGCCTAGGGTACGCTCTGACCTCGGGCAACGTTGTCCGAGAAGGCATCAAAAAGGCCTGCAATATCATTAAGGTACCTACTTAAGCCCTTATAGCCCACGGCTGCCGACTACTTCGTCATGCCGGTATTCCGAGTTATTAAGTCGGTCTGTGCCAACCCACTATCACATACCCCGAGACCAAATTGGCTCGGGAATGCAACTATTTCAAGGGCATGTTCAAGGAAGAAGGTCCGCTCATTACCTTCTCTGAGTCTGATCTACCACCGTTCGGGGTCTCCCACAACTTGGCCCTTTACATCACGGTGATATGCCGGGGGAAATATCTTCCGATGACCCTAATTGACGATGGGTCTGTTGTGGACGTCCTTCCTCTAAGGACCGCCAAAACCCTCGGCATTACCGAGGCTGACTACATCCCGACTACTCAAACCATCCATGCTTTTGATTGGAGCCCAAAGTCGGTAGCTAGGGCCATTAAACTGACAATCATAACGGGCCCAGTTGAAAAGGAGCTGGAATTCCAGGTGATTGATGTCACCTCTTCTTTCAACCTACTCCTCGGGAGGACATGGATCCACACTGTCAAGGCGGTATCTTCCACCCTTAATCAAAAAATCAAGTTGCCCCTGCAAGATAATGTTATTACTTTAGAGGCAACACCCCATGACCGTGGCTTGCTGCAATGCCACGAGCCCCACGGACCTTCGAGGATTTTATTTTGTGGGAATGATCGAGGAGGAATACCTCTCCAGGCCTTATTTCACCGCTAGCATCGATATGATGCTACAGAATTTGGGGTATTTTCCGGGAGCTACCGCAATGCCATATCTTCTAGCTGGGAAGATTATTGAGGTCCTGAACAACGAAGACTCACACTTCGGCCTAGGGTACGCTCTAACCTCGTGCAACTTTGTCCGAGAAGGCATCAAAAAGGCCTGCAATATCATTAAGGGTACCTACTTAAGCCCTTATAGCCCACGGCTGCCGACTACTTCGTCATGCCGCTATTCCGAGTTATTAAGTCGGTCTGTGCCAACACACTATCACATACCCCGAGTCCAAATTGGCTCGGGAATGCAACTATTTCAAGGGCAAGTTCAAGGAAGAAGGTCCGCTCATTACCTTCTCTAAGTCTGCTCTACCACCGTTCGGGGTCTCCCACAACTTGGCCCTTTAGATCACGGTGATATGCCGGGGGAAATATCTTCCGATGACCCTCCCTAATTAACGATGGGTCTGCTGTGGACGTCCTTCCTCTAAGGACCGCCAAAACCATCGGCATTACCGAGGCTGACTACATCCCGACTGCTCAAACCATCCATGCTTTTGATTGGAGTCCAAAGTCGGTAGCTAGGGCCATTAAACTGACAATCAAAACGGGCCCAGTTGAAAAAGAGCTGGAATTCCAGGTGATTGATGTCACCTCTTCTTTCAACCTACTCCTCGGGAGGCCATGGATCCACACTGTCAAGGCGGTATCTTCCACCCTTAATCAAAAAATCAAGGTGCCCTTGCAAGATAATGTTATTACATTAGAGGCAACCCCCATGACCGTGGCTAGCTGCAATGCCACGAGCCCCACGGACCTTCGAGGATTCGATTTTGTGGGAATGATCGAGGAGGAATAACTCTCCAGGCCTTATTTCACCGCTAGCATCGGTATGATGCTACAGAATTTGGGGTATTTTCCGGGAGCTACCCCAAGGCCATATCTTCCAGCTGGGAAGACTATTGAGGTCCTAAACAACGAAGACTCACACTTCGGCCTAGGGTACGCTCTGACCTCGGGCAACGTTGTCCGAGAAGGCATCAAAAAGGCCTGCAATATCATAAGGGTACCTACTTAAGCCGTTATAGCCCACGACTGCCGACTACTTCGTCATGCCGCTATTCCGAGTTATTAAGTCGGTCTGTGCCAACACACTATCACATACCCCGAGACCAAATTGGCTCGGGAATGCAACTATTTCAAGGGCAAGTTCAAGGAAGAAGGTCCTCTCATTACCTTCTCTAAGTCTGCTCTACCACCGTTCGGGGTCTCCCACAACTTGGCCCTTTAGATCACGGTGATATGCCGGGGGAAATATCTTCCGATGACCCTAATTAACGATGGGTCTGCTGTGGACGTCCTTCCTCTAAGGACCGCCAAAACCATCGGCATTACCGAGGCTGACTACATCCCGACTGCTCAAACCATCCATGCTTTTGATTGGAGTCCAAAGTCGGTAGCTAGGGCCATTAAACTGACAATCATAACGGGCCCAGTTGAAAAGGAGCTGGAATTCCAGGTGATTGATGTCACCTCTTCTTTCAACCTACTCCTCGGGAGGCCATGGATCCACACTGTCAAGGCGGTATCTTCCACCCTTAATCAAAAAATCAAGTTGCCCTTGCAAGATAATGTTATTACATTAGAGGCAACCCCCATGACCGTGGCTAGCTGCAATGCCACGAGCCCCACGGACCTTCGAGGATTCGATTTTGTGGGAATGATCGAGGAGGAATACCTCTCCAGGCCTTATTTCACCGCTAGCATCGGTATGATGCTACAGAATTTGGGGTATTTTCCGGGAGCTACCCCAAGGCCATATCTTCCAGCTGGGAAGACTATTGAGGTCCTAAACAATGAAGAATCACACTTCGGCCTAGGGTACGCTCTGACCTCGGGCAACGTTGTCCGAGAAGGCATCAAAAAGGCCTGCAATATCATTAAGGTACCTACTTAAGCCCTTATAGCCCACGGCTGACGACTACTTCGTCATGCCGCTATTCCGAGTTATTAAGTCGGTCTGTGCCAACACACTATCACATACCCCGAGTCCAAATTGGCTCGGGAATGCAACTATTTCAAGGGCAAGTTCAAGGAAGAAGGTCCGCTCATTACCTTCTCTAAGTCTGCTCTACCACCGTTCGGGGTCTCCCACAACTTGGCCCTTTAGATCACGGTGATATGCCGGGGGAAATATCTTCCGATGACCCTAATTAACGATGGGTCTGCTGTGGACGTCCTTCCTCTAAGGACAGCCAAAACCCTCGGCATTACCGAGGCTGACTACATCCCGACTGCTCAAACCATCCATGCTTTTGATTGGAGCCCAAAGTCGGTAGCTGGGGCCATTAAACTGACAATCATAACGGGCCCAGTTGAAAAGGAGCTGGAATTCCAGGTGATTGATGTCACCTCTTCATTCAACCTACTCCTCGGGAGGCCTTGGATCCACACTGTCAAGGCGGTATCTTCCACTCTTAATCAAAAAATCAAGTTGCCCCTGCAAGATAATGTTATTACTTTAGAGGCAACCCCCATGACCGTGGCTAGCTGCAATGCCACGAGCCCCACGGACCTTCGAGGATTCGATTTTGTGGGAATGATCGAGGAGGAATAGCTCTCCAGGCCTTATTTCACCGCTAGCATCGATATGATGCTACAGAATTTAGGGTATTTTCCGGGAGCTACCTCAAGGCCATATCTTCCAGCTGGGAAGACTATTGAGGTCCTGAACAATGAAGACTCACACTTCGGCCTAGGGTACGCTCTGACCTCGGGCAACGTTGTCCGAGAAGGCATAAAAAAGGCCTGCAATATCATTAAGGGTACCTACTTAAGCCCTTATAGCCCACGGCTGCCGACTACTTCGTCATGCCGGTATTCCGAGCTATTAAGTCGGTCTGTGCCGACCCACTATCACATACCCCGAGACCAAATTGGCTCGGGAATGCAACTATTTCAAGGGCAAGTTCAAGGAAGAAGGTCCGCTCATTACCTTCTCTGAGTCTGATCTACCACCGTACAGGGACTCCCATAACTTGGCCCTGTACATCACGGTGATATGCCGGGGGAAATATCTTCTGATGACCCTAATTGACGATGGGTCTGCTGTGAAGGTCCTTCCTCTAAGGACCGCCAAAGCCCTCGGCATTACATAGGCTGACTAGATCCCGACTGCTCAAACCATCTATGCTTTTGATTGGAGCCCAAAGTCGGTAGCTGGGGCCATTAAACTGACAATCATAACGGGCCCAGTTGAAAAGGAGCTGGAATTCCAGGTGATTGATGTCACCTTTTCTTTCAACCTACTCCTCGGGAGGCCATGGATCCACACTGTCAAGGCGGTATCTTCCACCCTCCATCAAAAAATCAAGTTGCCCCTGCAAGATAATGTTATTACTTTAGAGGCAACCCCCATGACCGTGGCTAGCTGCAATGCCACGAGCCGCACGGACCTTCGAGGGTTCGATTTTGGGGGAATGATCGAGGAGGAATACCTCTTCAGGCCTTATTTCACGGCTAGCATCGATATGATACTACAGAATTTGGGGTATTTTCCGGGAGCTACCTCAATGCCATATCTTCTAGCTGGGAAGATGATTGAGGTCCTGAACAACGAAGACTCACACTTCGGCCTAGGGTACGCTCTAACCTCGTGCAACGTTGTCCGATAAGGCATCAAAAAGGCTGGCAATATCATTAAGGGTACCTACTTAAGCCTTTATAGCCCACGGCTAACCGGCTACTTCGTCATGCCGGTATTCCGAGCTATTAAGTCGGTCTGTTCCGACCCACTATCACATACCCCGAGACCAAATTGGCTCGGGAATGCAACTATTTCAAGGGTAAGTTCAAGGAAGAAGGTCCGCTCATTACCTTTTCTGAGTCTAATCTACCACCGTTCGGGGTCTTCCATAACTTGGCCCTGTACATCACGGTGATATGCCGGGGGAAATATCTTTCGATGACCCTAATTGACGATGGGTCTGCTGTGGACATCCTTCCTCTAAGGACCGCCAAAGTCCTCGGCATTACATAGGCTGACTAGATCCCGACTGCTCAAACCATCTATGCTTTTGATTGGAGCCCAAAGTCGGTAGCTGGGGCCATTAAACTGACAATCATAACGGGCCCAGTTGAAAAGGAGCTGGAATTCCAGGTGATTGATGTCACCTTTTCTTTCAACCTACTCCTCGGGAGGTCATGGATCCACACTGTCAAGGCGGTATCTTCCACCCTTAATCAAAAAATCAAGTTGCCCCTACAAGATAATGTTATTACTTTAGAGGCAACCTCCATGACCGTGGCCAGCTGCAACGCCACGAGCCGCACGAACCTTCGAGGGTTCGATTTTTTGGGAATGATCGAGGAGGAATACCTCTCCAGGCCTTATTTCACCGCTAGCATCGATATGATGCTACAGAATTTGGGGTATTTTCCGGGAGCTACCCCAAGGCCATATCTTCCAGCTGGGAAGACTATTGAGGTCCTAAACAATGAAGACTCACACTTCGGCCTAGGGTACGCTCTGACCTCGTGCAACGTTGTCCGAGAAGGCATCAAAAAGGCCTGCAATATCATTAAGGGTACCTACTTAAGCCCTTATAGCCCACGGCTGCCGACTACTTCGTCATGCCGGTATTCCGAGTTATTAAGTCGGTCTGTGCCAACCCACTATCACATACCCCGAGACCAAATTGGCTCGGGAATGCAACTATTTCAAGGGCAAGTTCAAGGAAGAAGGTCTGCTCATTACCTTCTCTGAGTCTGATCTACCACCGTTCGGGGTCTCCCACAACTTGGCCCTTTACATCACGGTGATATGCCGGGGGAAATATCTTCCGATGACCCTAATTGACGATGGGTCTGCTGTGGACGCCCTTCCTCTAAGGACCGCCAAAGCCCTCGGCATTACATAGGCTGACTAGATCCCGACTGCTCAAACCATCTATGCTTTTGATTGGAGCCCAAAGTCGGTAGCTGGGGCCATTAAACTGACAATCATAACGGGCCCAGTTGAAAAGGAGCTGGAATTCCAGGTGATTGATGTCACCTCTTCTTTCAACCTACTCCTCGGGAGGCCATGGATCCACACTGTCAAGGCGGTATCTTCCACTCTTAATCAAAAAAACAAGTTGCCCCTGCAAGATAATGTTATTACTTTAGAGGCAACCCCCATGACCGTGGCTAGCTGCAATGCCACGAGCCCCACGGACCTTCGAGGATTCGATTTTGTGGGAATGATCGAGGAGGAATACCTCTCCAGGCCTTATTTCACCGCTAGCATCGGTATGATGCTACAGAATTTGGGGTATTTTCCGGGAGCTACCCCAAGGCCATATCTTCCAGCTGGGAAGACTATTGAGGTCCTAAACAATGAAGAATCACACTTCGGCCTAGGGTACGCTCTGACCTCGGGCAACGTTGTCCGAGAAGGCATCAAAAAGGCCTGCAATATCATTAAGGTACCTACTTAAGCCCTTATAGCCCACGGCTGACGACTACTTCGTCATGCCGGTATTCTGAGTTATTAAGTCGGTCTGTGCCAACCCACTATCACATACCCCGAGACCAAATTGGCTCGGGAATGCAACTATTTTAAGGGCATGTTCAAGGAAGAAGGTCCGCTCATTACCTTCTCTGAGTCTGATCTACCACCGTTCGGGGTCTCCCACAACTTGGCCCTTTACATCACGGTGATATGCTGGGGGAAATATCTTCCGATGACCCTAATTGACGATGGGTCTGTTGTGGACGTCCTTCCTCTAAGGACCGCCAAAACCCTCGGCATTACCGAGGCTGACTACATCCCGACTACTCAAACCATCCATGCTTTTGATTGGAGCCCAAAGTCGGTAGCTAGGGCCATTAAACTGACAATCATAACGGGCCCAGTTGAAAAGGAGCTGGAATTACAGGTGATTGATGTCACCTCTTCTTTCAACCTACTCCTCGGGAGGACATGGATCCACACTGTCAAGGCGGTATCTTCCACCCTTAATCAAAAAATCAAGTTGCCCCTGCAAGATAATGTTATTACTTTAGAGGCAACACCCCATGACCGTGGCTTGCTGCAATGCCACGAGCCCCACGGACCTTCGAGGATTTTATTTTGTGGGAATGATCGAGGAGGAATACCTCTCCAGGCCTTATTTCACCGCTAGCATCGATATGATGCTACAGAATTTGGGGTATTTTCCGGGAGCTACCCCAAGGCCATATCTTCCAGCTGGGAAGACTATTGAGGTCCTAAACAATGAAGAATCACACTTCGGCCTAGGGTACGCTCTGACCTCGGGCAACGTTTTCCGAGAAGGCATCAAAAAGGCCTGTAATATCATTAAGGTACCTACTTAAGCCCTTATAGCCCACGGCTGCCGACTACTTCGTCATGCCGGTATTCCGAGTTATTAAGTCGGTCTGTGCCAACCCACTATCACATACCCCGAGACCAAATTGGCTCGGGAATGCAACTATTTCAAGGGCATGTTCAAGGAAGAAGGTCCGCTCATTACCTTCTCTGAGTCTGATCTACCACCGTTCGGGGTCTCCCACAACTTGGCCCTTTACATCACGGTGATATGCCGGGGGAAATATCTTCCGATGACCCTAATTGACGATGGGTCTGTTGTGGACGTCCTTCCTCTAAGGACCGCCAAAACCCTCGGCATTACCGAGGCTGACTACATCCCGACTACTCAAACCATCCATGCTTTTGATTGGAGCCCAAAGTCGGTAGCTAGGGCCATTAAACTGACAATCATAACGGGCCCAGTTGAAAAGGAGCTGGAATTCCAGGTGATTGATGTCACCTCTTCTTTCAACCTACTCCTCGGGAGGACATGGATCCACACTGTCAAGGCGGTATCTTCCACCCTTAATCAAAAAATCAAGTTGCCCCTGCAAGATAATGTTATTACTTTAGAGGCAACACCCCATGACCGTGGCTTGCTGCAATGCCACGAGCCCCACGGACCTTCGAGGATTTTATTTTGTGGGAATGATCGAGGAGGAATACCTCTCCAGGCCTTATTTCACCGCTAGCATCGATATGATGCTACAGAATTTGGGGTATTTTCCGGGAGCTACCCCAAGGCCATATCTTCCAGCTGGGAAGACTATTGAGGTCCTAAACAATGAAGAATCACACTTCGGCCTAGGGTACGCTCTGACCTCGGGCAACGTTGTCCGAGAAGGCATCAAAAAGGCCTGTAATATCATTAAGGTACCTACTTAAGCCCTTATAGCCCACGGCTGCCGACTACTTCGTCATGCCGGTATTCCGAGTTATTAAGTCGGTCTGTGCCAACCCACTATCACATACCCCGAGACCAAATTGGCTCGGGAATGCAACTATTTCAAGGGCATGTTCAAGGAAGAAGGTCCGCTCATTACCTTCTCTGAGTCTGATCTACCACCGTTCGGGGTCTCCCACAACTTGGCCCTTTACATCACGGTGATATGCCGGGGGAAATATCTTCCGATGACCCTAATTGACGATGGGTCTGTTGTGGACGTCCTTCCTCTAAGGACCGCCAAAACCCTCGGCATTACCGAGGCTGACTACATCCCGACTACTCAAACCATCCATGCTTTTGATTGGAGCCCAAAGTCGGTAGCTAGGGCCATTAAACTGACAATCATAACGGGCCCAGTTGAAAAGGAGCTGGAATTCCAGGTGATTGATGTCACCTCTTCTTTCAACCTACTCCTCGGGAGGACATGGATCCACACTGTCAAGGCGGTATCTTCCACCCTTAATCAAAAAATCAAGTTGCCCCTGCAAGATAATGTTATTACTTTAGAGGCAACACCCCATGACCGTGGCTTGCTGCAATGCCACGAGCCCCACGGACCTTCGAGGATTTTATTTTGTGGGAATGATCGAGGAGGAATACCTCTCCAGGCCTTATTTCACCGCTAGCATCGATATGATGCTACAGAATTTGGGGTATTTTCCGGGAGCTACCCCAAGGCCATATCTTCCAGCTGGGAAGACTATTGAGGTCCTAAACAATGAAGAATCACACTTCGGCCTAGGGTACGCTCTGACCTCGGGCAACGTTGTCCGAGAAGGCATCAAAAAGGCCTGTAATATCATTAAGGTACCTACTTAAGCCCTTATAGCCCACGGCTGCCGACTACTTCGTCATGCCGGTATTCCGAGTTATTAAGTCGGTCTGTGCCAACCCACTATCACATACCCCGAGACCAAATTGGCTCGGGAATGCAACTATTTCAAGGGCATGTTCAAGGAAGAAGGTCCGCTCATTACCTTCTCTGAGTCTGATCTACCACCGTTCGGGGTCTCCCACAACTTGGCCCTTTACATCACGGTGATATGCCGGGGGAAATATCTTCCGATGACCCTAATTGACGATGGGTCTGTTGTGGACGTCCTTCCTCTAAGGACCGCCAAAACCCTCGGCATTACCGAGGCTGACTACATCCCGACTACTCAAACCATCCATGCTTTTGATTGGAGCCCAAAGTCGGTAGCTAGGGCCATTAAACTGACAATCATAACGGGCCCAGTTGAAAAGGAGCTGGAATTCCAGGTGATTGATGTCACCTCTTCTTTCAACCTACTCCTCGGGAGGACATGGATCCACACTGTCAAGGCGGTATCTTCCACCCTTAATCAAAAAATCACGTTGCCCCTGCAAGATAATGTTATTACTTTAGAGGCAACACCCCATGACCGTGGCTTGCTGCAATGCCACGAGCCCCACGGACCTTCGAGGATTTTATTTTGTGGGAATGATCGAGGAGGAATACCTCTCCAGGCCTTATTTCACCGCTAGCATCGATATGATGCTACAGAATTTGGGGTATTTTCCGGGAGCAACCCCAAGGCCATATCTTCCAGCTGGGAAGACTATTGAGGTCCTAAACAATGAAGAATCACACTTCGGCCTAGGGTACGCTCTGACCTCGGGCAACGTTGTCCGAGAAGGCATCAAAAAGGCCTGTAATATCATTAAGGTACCTACTTAAGCCCTTATAGCCCACGGCTGCCGACTACTTCGTCATGCCGGTATTCCGAGTTATTAAGTCGGTCTGTGCCAACCCACTATCACATACCCCGAGACCAAATTGGCTCGGGAATGCAACTATTTCAAGGGCATGTTCAAGGAAGAAGGTCCGCTCATTACCTTCTCTGAGTCTGATCTACCACCGTTCGGGGTCTCCCACAACTTGGCCCTTTACATCACGGTGATATGCCGGGGGAAATATCTTCCGATGACCCTAATTGACGATGGGTCTGTTGTGGACGTCCTTCCTCTAAGGACCGCCAAAACCCTCGGCATTACCGAGGCTGACTACATCCCGACTACTCAAACCATCCATGCTTTTGATTGGAGTCCAAAGTCGGTAGCTAGGGCCATTAAACTGACAATCATAACGGGCCCAGTTGAAAAGGAGCTGGAATTCCAGGTGATTGATGTCACCTCTTCTTTCAACCTACTCCTCGGGAGGCCATGGATCCACACTGTCAAGGCGGTATCTTCCACCCTTAATCAAAAAATCAAGTTGCCCCTGTAAGATAATGTTATTACTTTAGAGGCAACCCCCATGACCGTGGCTAGCTGCAATGCCACGAGCCCCACGGACCTTCGAGGATTCGATTTTGTGGGAATGATCGAGGAGGAATACCTCTCCAGACCTTATTTCACCGCTAGCATCGATATGATGCTACAGAATTTGGGGTATTTTCCGGGAGCTACCTCAATGCCATATCTTCTAGCTGGGAAGATTATTGAGGTCCTGAACAACGATGACTCACACTTCGGCCTAGGGTACGCTCTAACCTCGTGCAACGTTGTCCAATAAGGCATCAAAAAGGCTTGCAATATCATTAAGGGTACCTACTTAAGCCTTCATAGCTCACGGCTAACCGGCTACTTCATCATGCCGGTATTCCGAGCTATTAAGTCGGTCTGTTCCCACCCACTATCACATACCCCGAGACCAAATTGGCTCGGGAATGCAACTATTTCAAGGGCAAGTTCAAGGAAGAAGGTCCGCTCATTACCTTCTCTGAGTCTAATCTACCACCGTTCGGGGTCTCCCACAACTTGGCCCTTTACATCACGGTGATATGCCGGGGGAAATATCTTCCGATGACCCTAATTGACGATGGGTCTGCTGTGGACGTCCTTCCTCTAAGGACAGCCAAAACCCTCGGCATTACCGAGGCTGACTACATCCCGACTGCTCAAACCATCCATGCTTTTGATTGGAGCCCAAAGTCGGTAGCTGGGGCCATTAAACTGACAATCATAACGGGCCCAGTTGAAAAGGAGCTGGAATTCCAGGTGATTGATGTCACCTCTTCATTCAACCTACTCCTCGGGAGGCCTTGGATCCACACTGTCAAGGCGGTATCTTCCACTCTTAATCAAAAAATCAAGTTGCCCCTGCAAGATAATGTTATTACTTTAGAGGCAACCCCCATGACCGTGGCTAGCTGCAATGCCACGAGCCCCACGGACCTTCGAGGATTCGATTTTGTGGGAATGATCGAGGAGGAATAGCTTTCCAGGCCTTATTTCACCGCTAGCATCGATATGATGCTACAGAATTTAGGGTATTTTCCGGGAGCTACCTCAAGGCCATATCTTCCAGCTGGGAAGACTATTGAGGTCCTGAACAATGAAGACTCACACTTCGGCCTAGGGTACGCTCTGACCTCGGGCAACGTTGTCCGAGAAGGCATCAAAAAGGCCTGCAATATCATTAAGGGTACCTACTTAAGCCCTTATAGCCCACGGCTGCCGACTACTTCGTCATGCCGGTATTCCGAGCTATTAAGTCGGTCTGTGCCGACCCACTATCACATACCCCGAGACCAAATTGGCTCGGGAATGCAACTATTTCAAGGGCAAGTTCAAGGAAGAAGGTCCGCTCATTACCTTCTCTGAGTCTAATCTACCACCGTTCGGGGTCTCCCATAACTTGGCCCTGTACATCACGGTGATATGCCGGGGGAAATATCTTCCGATGACCCTAATTGACGATGGGTCTGCTGTGGACGTCCTTCCTCTAAGGACCGCCAAAGCCCTCGGCATTACATAGGCTGACTAGATCCCGACTGCTCAAACCATCTATGCTTTTGATTGGAGCCCAAAGTCGGTAGCTGGGGCCATTAAACTGACAATCATAACGGGCCCAGTTGAAAAGGAGCTGGAATTCCAGGTGATTGATGTCACCTTTTCTTTCAACCTACTCCTCGGGAGGCCATGGATCCACACTGTCAAGGCGGTATCTTCCACCCTCCATCAAAAAATCAAGTTGCCCCTGCAAGATAATGTTATTACTTTAGAGGCAACCCCCATGACCGTGGCTAGCTGCAATGCCACGAGCCGCACGGACCTTCGAGGGTTCGATTTTGGGGGAATGATCGAGGAGGAATACCTCTTCAGGCCTTATTTCACCGCTAGCATCGATATGATACTACACAATTTGGGGTATTTTCCGGGAGCTACCTCAATGCCATATCTTCTAGCTGGGAAGATGATTGAGGTCCTGAACAACGAAGACTCACACTTCGGCCTAGGGTACGCTCTAACCTCGTGCAACGTTGTCCGATAAGGCATCAAAAAGGCTGGCAATATCATTAAGGGTACCTACTTAAGCCTTTATAGCCCACGGCTAACCGGCTACTTCGTCATGCCGGTATTCCGAGCTATTAAGTCGGTCTGTTCCGACCCACTATCACATACCCCGAGACCAAATTGGCTCGGGAATGCAACTATTTCAAGGGCAAGTTCAAGGAAGAAGGTCCGCTCATTACCTTTTCTGAGTCTAATCTACCACCGTTCGGGGTCTTCCATAACTTGGCCCTGTACATCACGGTGATATGCCGGGGGAAATATCTTTCGATGACCCTAATTGACGATGGGTCTGCTGTGGACATCCTTCCTCTAAGGACCGCCAAAGTCCTCGGCATTACATAGGCTGACTAGATCCCGACAGCTCAAACCATCTATGCTTTTGATTGGAGCCCAAAGTCGGTAGCTGGGGCCATTAAACTGACAATCATAACGGGCCCAGTTGAAAAGGAGCTGGAATTCCAGGTGATTGATGTCACCTCTTCTTTCAACCTACTCCTCGGGAGGCTATGGATCCACACTGTCAAGGCGGTATCTTCCACCCTTAATCAAAAAATCAAGTTGCCCCTGCAAGATAATGTTATTACATTAGAGGCAACCCCCATGACCGTGGCTAGCTGCAATGCCACGAGCCCCACGGACCTTCGAGGATTCGATTTTGTGGGAATGATCGAGGAGGAATAGCTCTCCAGGCCTTATTTCACCGCTAGCATCGATATGATGCTACAGAATTTAGGGTATTTTCCGGGAGCTACCTCAAGGCCATATCTTCCAGCTGGGAAGACTATTGAGGTCCTGAACAATGAAGACTCACACTTCGGCCTAGGGTACGCTCTGACCTCGGGCAACGTTGTCCGAGAAGGCATCAAAAAGGCCTGCAATATCATTAAGGGTACCTACTTAAGCCCTTATAGCCCACGGCTGCCGACTACTTCGTCATGCCGGTATTCCGAGCTATTAAGTCGGTCTGTGCCGACCCACTATCACATACCCCGAGACCAAATTGGCTCGGGAATGCAACTATTTCAAGGGCAAGTTCAAGGAAGAAGGTCCGCTCATTACCTTCTCTGAGTCTGATCTACCACCGTACAGGGACTCCCATAACTTGGCCCTGTACATCACGGTGATATGCCGGGGGAAATATCTTCTGATGACCCTAATTGACGATGGGTCTGCTGTGAAGGTCCTTCCTCTAAGGACCGCCAAAGCCCTCGGCATTACATAGGCTGACTAGATCCCGACTGCTCAAACCATCTATGCTTTTGATTGGAGCCCAAAGTCGGTAGCTGGGGCCATTAAACTGACAATCATAACGGGCCCAGTTGAAAAGGAGCTGGAATTCCAGGTGATTGATGTCACCTTTTCTTTCAACCTACTCCTCGGGAGGCCATGGATCCACACTGTCAAGGCGGTATCTTCCACCCTCCATCAAAAAATCAAGTTGCCCCTGCAAGATAATGTTATTACTTTAGAGGCAACCCCCATGACCGTGGCTAGCTGCAATGCCACGAGCCGCACGGACCTTCGAGGGTTCGATTTTGGGGGAATGATCGAGGAGGAATACCTCTTCAGGCCTTATTTCACCGCTAGCATCGATATGATACTACACAATTTGGGGTATTTTCCGGGAGCTACCTCAATGCCATATCTTCTAGCTGGGAAGATGATTGAGGTCCTGAACAACGAAGACTCACACTTCGGCCTAGGGTACGCTCTAACCTCGTGCAACGTTGTCCGATAAGGCATCAAAAAGGCTGGCAATATCATTAAGGGTACCTACTTAAGCCTTTATAGCCCACGGCTAACCGGCTACTTCGTCATGCCGGTATTCCGAGCTATTAAGTCGGTCTGTTCCGACCCACTATCACATACCCCGAGACCAAATTGGCTCGGGAATGCAACTATTTCAAGGGCAAGTTCAAGGAAGAAGGTCCGCTCATTACCTTTTCTGAGTCTAATCTACCACCGTTCGGGGTCTTCCATAACTTGGCCCTGTACATCACGGTGATATGCCGGGGGAAATATCTTTCGATGACCCTAATTGACGATGGGTCTGCTGTGGACATCCTTCCTCTAAGGACCGCCAAAGTCCTCGGCATTACATAGGCTGACTAGATCCCGACTGCTCAAACCATCTATGCTTTTGATTGGAGCCCAAAGTCGGTAGCTGGGGCCATTAAACTGACAATCATAACGGGCCCAGTTGAAAAGGAGCTGGAATTCCAGGTGATTGATGTCACCTTTTCTTTCAACCTACTCCTCGGGAGGTCATGGATCCACACTGTCTAGGCGGTATCTTCCACCCTTAATCAAAAAATCAAGTTGCCCCTACAAGATAATGTTATTACTTTAGAGGCAACCTCCATGACCGTGGCCAGCTGCAACGCCACGAGCCGCACGAACCTTCGAGGGTTCGATTTTTTGGGAATGATCGAGGAGGAATACCTCTCCAGGCCTTATTTCACCGCTAGCATCGATATGATGCTACAGAATTTGGGGTATTTTCCGGGAGCTACCCCAAGGCCATATCTTCCAGCTGGGAAGACTATTGAGGTCCTAAACAATGAAGACTCACACTTCGGCCTAGGGTACGCTCTGACCTCGGGCAACGTTGTCCGAGAAGGCATCAAAAAGTCCTGCAATATCATTAAGGGTACCTACTTAAGCCCTTATAGCCCACGGCTGCCGACTACTTCGTCATGCCGGTATTCCGAGTTATTAAGTCGGTCTGTGCCAACCCACTATCACATACCCCGAGACCAAATTGGCTCGGGAATGCAACTATTTCAAGGGCAAGTTCAAGGAAGAAGGTCCGCTCATTACCTTCTCTGAGTCTGATCTACCACCGTTCGGGGTCTCCCACAACTTGGCCCTTTACATCACGGTGATATGCCGGGGGAAATATCTTCCGATGACCCTAATTGACGATGGGTCTGCTGTGGACGTCCTTCCTCTAAGGACCGCCAAAGCCCTCGGCATTACATAGGCTGACTAGATCCCGACTGCTCAAACCATCTATGCTTTTGATTGGAGCCCAAAGTCGGTAGCTGGGGCCATTAAACTGACAATCATAACGGGCCCAGTTGAAAAGGAGCTGGAATTCCAGGTGATTGATGTCACCTCTTCTTTCAACCTACTCCTCGGGAGGCCATGGATCCACACTGTCAAGGCGGTATCTTCCACTCTTAATCAAAAAAACAAGTTGCCCCTGCAAGATAATGTTATTACTTTAGAGGCAACCCCCATGACCGTGGCTAGCTGCAATGCCACGAGCCCCACGGACCTTCGAGGATTCGATTTTGTGGGAATGATCGAGGAGGAATACCTCTCCAGGCCTTATTTCACCGCTAGCATCGATATGATGCTACAGAATTTGGGGTATTTTCGGGGAGCTACCTCAAGGCCATATCTTCCAGCTGGGAAGACTATTGAGGTCCTGAACAATGAAGACTCACACTTCGGCCTAGGGTACGCTCTGACCTCGGGCAACGTTGTCCGAGAAGGCATCAAAAAGGCCTGCAATATCATTAAGGGTACCTACTTAAGCCCTTATAGCCCACGGCTGCCGACTACTTCGTCATGCCGGTATTCCGAGCTATTAAGTCGGTCTGTGCCGACCCACTATCACATACCCCGAGACCAAATTGGCTCGGGAATGCAACTATTTCAAGGGCAAGTTCAAGGAAGAAGGTCCGCTCATTACCTTCTCTGAGTCTGATCTACCACCGTTCACGGACTCCCATAACTTGGCCCTGTACATCACGGTGATATGCCGTGGGAAATATCTTCTGATGACCCTAATTGAGGATGGGTCTGCTGTGAACGTCCTTCCTCTAAGGACCGCCAAAGCCCTCGGCATTACATAGGCTGACTAGATCCCGACTGCTCAAACCATCTATGCTTTTGATTGGAGCCCAAAGTCGGTAGCTGGGGCCATTAAACTCACAATCATAACGGGCCCAGTTGAAAAGGAGCTGGAATTCCAGGTGATTGATGTCACCTCTTCTTTCAACCTACTCCTCGGGAGGCCATGGATCCACACTGTCAAGGTGGTATCTTCCACTCTTAATCAAAAAATCAAGTTGCCCTTTCAAGATAATGTTATTACTTTAGAGGCAACCTCCATGACCGTGGCCAGCTGCAACGCCACGAGCCGCACGGACCTTCGAGGGTTCGATTTTTTGGGAATGATCGAGGAGGAATACCTCTCCAGGCCTTATTTCACCGCTAGCATCGATATACTGCTACAGAATTTGGGGTATTTTCCGGGAGCTACCCCAAGGCCATATCTTCCAGCTGGGAAGACTATTGAGGTCCTAAACAATGAAGACTCACACTTCGTCCTAGGGTACGCTCTAACCTCGGGCAACGTTGTCCGAGAAAGCATCAAAAAGGCCTGCAATATCAATAAGGGTACCTACTTAAGCCCTTATAGCCCACGGCTGCCGACTACTTCGTCATGCCGGTATTCCGAGTTATTAAGTCGGTCTGTGCCAACCCACTATCACATACTCCGAGACCAAATTGGCTCGGGAATGCAACTATTTCAAGGGCAAGTTCAAGGAAGAAGGTCCGCTCATTACCTTCTCTGAGTCTGATCTACAACCGTTCGGGGTCTCCCACAACTTGGCCCTTTACATCACGGTGATATGCCGGGGGAAATATCTTCCGATGACCCTAATTGACGATGGGTCTGCTGTGGACGTCCTTCCTCTAAGGACCGCCAAAGCCCTCGGCATTACATAGGCTGACTAGATCCCGACTGCTCAAACCATCTATGCTTTTGATTGGAGCCCAAAGTCGGTAGCTGGGGCCATTAAACTGACAATCATAACGGGCCCAGTTGAAAAGGAGCTGGAATTCCAGGTGATTGATGTCACCTCTTCTTTCAACCTACTCCTCGGGAGGCCATGGATCCACACTGTCAAGGCGGTATCTTCCACTCTTAATAAAAAAATCAAGTTGCCCCTGCAAGATAATGTTATTTCTTTAGAGGCAACCCCCATGACCGTGGCTAGCTGCAATGCCACGAGCCCCACGGACCTTCGAGGATTCGATTTTGGGGGAATGATCGAGGAGGAATACCTCTTCAGGCCTTATTTCACCGCTAGCATCGTTATGATACTACAGAATTTGGGGTATTTTCCGGGAGCTACCTCAATGCCATATCTTCTAGCTGGGAAGATTATTGAGGTCCTGAACAACGAAGACTCACACTTCGGCCTAGGGTACGCTCTAACCTCGTGCAACGTTGTCCGATAAGGCATCAAAAAGGCTTGCAATATCGAGAAGGGTACCTACTTAAGCCTTTATAGCCCACGGCTAACCGGCTACTTCGTCATGCTGGTATTCCGAGCTATTAAGTCGGTCTGTTCCGACCCACTATCACATACCCCAAGACCAAATTGGCTCGGGAATGCAACTATTTCAAGGGCAAGTTCAAGGAAGAAGGTCCGCTCATTACCTTCTCTGAGTCTAATCTACCACCGTTCGGGGTCTCCCATAACTTGGCCCTGTACATCACGGTGATATGCCGGGGGAAATATCTTCCGATGACCCTAATTGACGATGGGTCTGCTGTGGACGTCCTTCCTCTAAGGACCGCCAAAGCCCTCGGCATTACATAGGCTGACTAGATCCCGACTGCTCAAACCATCTATGCTTTTGATTGGAGCCCAAAGTCGGTAGCTGGGGCCATTAAACTGACAATCATAACGGGCCCAGTTGAAAAGGAGCTGGAATTCCAAGTGATTGATGTCACCTCTTCTTTCAACCTACTCCTCGGGAGGCCATGGATCCACACTTTCAAGGCGGTATCTTTCACTCTTAATCAAAAAATCAAGTTGCCCCTGCAAGATAATGTTATTACTTTAGAGGCAACCCCCATGACCGTGGCTAGCTGCAATGCCACGAGCCCCACGGACCTTCGAGGATTCAATTTTGTGGGAATGATCGAGGAGGAATACCTCTCCAAGCCTTATTTCACCGCTAGCATCGATATGATGCTACAGAATTTGGGGTATTTTCCGGGAGCTACCTCAAGGCCATATCTTCCAGCTAGGAAGACTATTGAGGTCCTGAACAATGAAGACTCACACTTCGGCCTAGGGTACGCTCTGACCTCGGGCAACGTTGTCCGAGAAGGCATCAAAAAGGCCTGCAATATCATTAAGGGTACCTACTTAAGCTCTTATAGCCCACGGCTGCCGACTACTTCGTCATGCCGGTATTCCGAGCTATTATGTCGGTCTGTGCCGACCCACTATCACATACCCCGAGACCAAATTGGCTCGGGAATGCAACTATTTCAAGGGCAAGTTCAAGGAAGAAGGTCCGCTCATTACCTTCTCTGAGTCTAATCTACCACCGTTCGGGGTCTCCCATAACTTGGCCCTGTACATCACGGTGATATGCCGGGGGAAATATCTTCCGATGACCCTAATTGACGATGGGTCTGCTGTGGACGTCCTTCCTCTAAGGACCGCCAAAGCCCTCGGCATTACATAGGCTGACTAGATCCCGACTGCTCAAACCATCTATGCTTTTGATTGGAGCCCAAAGTCGGTAGCTGGGGCCATTAAACTGACAATCATAACGGGCCCAGTTGAAAAGGAGCTGGAATTCCAGGTGATTGATGTCACCTCTTCTTTCAACCTACTCCTCGGGAGGCCATGGATCCACACTGTCAAGGCGGTATCTTCCACTCTTAATAAAAAAATCAAGTTGCCCCTGCAAGATAATGTTATTACTTTAGAGGCAACCCCCATGACCGTGGCTAGCTGCAATGCCACGAGCCCTACGGACCTTCGAGGATTCGATTTTGGGGGAATGATCGAGGAGGAATACCTCTTCAGGCCTTATTTCACCGCTAGCATCGTTATGATACTACAGAATTTGGGGTATTTTCCGGGAGCTACCTCAATGCCATATCTTCTAGCTGGGAAGATTATTGAGGTCCTGAACAACGAAGACTCACACTTCGGCCTAGGGTACGCTCTAACCTCGTGCAACGTTGTCCGATAAGGCATCAAAAAGGCTTGCAATATCGAGAAGGGTACCTACTTAAGCCTTTATAGCCCACGGCTAACCGGCTACTTCGTCATGCTGGTATTCCGAGCTATTAAGTCGGTCTGTTCCGACCCACTATCACATACCCCAAGACCAAATTGGCTCGGGAATGCAACTATTTCAAGGGCAAGTTCAAGGAAGAAGGTCCGCTCATTACCTTCTCTGAGTCTAATCTACCACCGTTCGGGGTCTCCCATAACTTGGCCCTGTACATCACGGTGATATGCCGGGGGAAATATCTTCCGATGACCCTAATTGACGATGGGTCTGCTGTGGACGTCCTTCCTCTAAGGACCGCCAAAGCCCTCGGCATTACATAGGCTGACTAGATCCCGACTGCTCAAACCATCTATGCTTTTGATTGGAGCCCAAAGTCGGTAGCTGGGGCCATTAAACTGACAATCATAACGGGCCCAGTTGAAAAGGAGCTGGAATTCCAAGTGATTGATGTCACCTCTTCTTTCAACCTACTCCTCGGGAGGCCATGGATCCACACTTTCAAGGCGGTATCTTTCACTCTTAATCAAAAAATCAAGTTGCCCCTGCAAGATAATGTTATTACTTTAGAGGCAACCCCCATGACCGTGGCTAGCTGCAATGCCACGAGCCCCACGGACCTTCGAGGATTCAATTTTGTGGAAATGATCGAGGAGGAATACCTCTCCAAGCCTTATTTCACCGCTAGCATCGATATGATGCTACAGAATTTGGGGTATTTTCCGGGAGCTACCTCAAGGCCATATCTTCCAGCTAGGAAGACTATTGAGGTCCTGAACAATGAAGACTCACACTTCGGCCTAGGGTACGCTCTGACCTCGGGCAACGTTGTCCGAGAAGGCATCAAAAAGGCCTGCAATATCATTAAGGGTACCTACTTAAGCTCTTATAGCCCACGGCTGCCGACTACTTCGTCATGCCGGTATTCCGAGCTATTAAGTCGGTCTGTGCCGACCCACTATCACATACCCCGAGACCAAATTGGCTCGGGAATGCAACTATTTCAAGGGCAAGTTCAAGGAAGAAGGTCCGCTCATTACCTTCTCTGAGTCTAATCTACCACCGTTCGGGGTCTCCCATAACTTGGCCCTGTACATCACGGTGATATGCCGGGGGAAATATCTTCCGATGACCCTAATTGACGATGGGTCTGCTGTGGACGTCCTTCCTCTAAGGACCGCCAAAGCCCTCGGCATTACATAGGCTGACTAGATCCCGACTGCTCAAACCATCTATGCTTTTGATTGGAGCCCAAAGTCGGTAGCTGGGGCCATTAAACTGACAATCATAACGGGCCCAGTTGAAAAGGAGCTGGAATTCCAGGTGATTGATGTCACCTCTTCTTTCAACCTACTCCTCGGGAGGCCATGGATCCACACTGTCAAGGCGGTATCTTCCACTCTTAATAAAAAAATCAAGTTGCCCCTGCAAGATAATGTTATTACTTTAGAGGCAACCCCCATGACCGTGGCTAGCTGCAATGCCACGAGCCCCACGGACCTTCGAGGATTCGATTTTGGGGGAATGATCGAGGAGGAATACCTCTTCAGGCCTTATTTCACCGCTAGCATCGTTATGATACTACAGAATTTGGGGTATTTTCCGGGAGCTACCTCAATGCCATATCTTCTAGCTGGGAAGATTATTGAGGTCCTGAACAACGAAGACTCACACTTCGGCCTAGGGTACGCTCTAACCTCGTGCAACGTTGTCCGATAAGGCATCAAAAAGGCTTGCAATATCGAGAAGGGTACCTACTTAAGCCTTTATAGCCCACGGCTAACCGGCTACTTCGTCATGCTGGTATTCCGAGCTATTAAGTCGGTCTGTTCCGACCCACTATCACATACCCCAAGACCAAATTGGCTCGGGAATGCAACTATTTCAAGGGCAAGTTCAAGGAAGAAGGTCCGCTCATTACCTTCTCTGAGTCTAATCTACCACCGTTCGGGGTCTCCCATAACTTGGCCCTGTACATCACGGTGATATGCCGGGGGAAATATCTTCCGATGACCCTAATTGACGATGGGTCTGCTGTGGACGTCCTTCCTCTAAGGACCGCCAAAGCCCTCGGCATTACATAGGCTGACTAGATCCCGACTGCTCAAACCATCTATGCTTTTGATTGGAGCCCAAAGTCGGTAGCTGGGGCCATTAAACTGACAATCATAACGGGCCCAGTTGAAAAGGAGCTGGAATTCCAAGTGATTGATGTCACCTCTTCTTTCAACCTACTCCTCGGGAGGCCATGGATCCACACTTTCAAGGCGGTATCTTTCACTCTTAATCAAAAAATCAAGTTGCCCCTGCAAGATAATGTTATTACTTTAGAGGCAACCCCCATGACCGTAGCTAGCTGCAATGCCACGAGCCCCACGGACCTTCGAGGATTCAATTTTGTGGGAATGATCGAGGAGGAATACCTCTCCAGGCCTTATTTCACCGCTAGCATCGATATGATGCTACAGAATTTGGGGTATTTTCCGGGAGCTACCTCAAGGCCATATCTTCCAGCTAGGAAGACTATTGAGGTCCTGAACAATGAAGACTCACACTTCGGCCTAGGGTACGCTCTGACCTCGGGCAACGTTGTCCGAGAAGGCATCAAAAAGGCCTGCAATATCATTAAGGGTACCTACTTAAGCTCTTATAGCCCACGGCTGCCGACTACTTCGTCATGCCGGTATTCCGAGCTATTAAGTCGGTCTGTGCCGACCCACTATCACATACCCCGAGACCAAATTGGCTCGGGAATGCAACTATTTCAAGGGCAAGTTCAAGGAAGAAGGTCCGCTCATTACCTTCTCTGAGTCTAATCTACCACCGTTCGGGGTCTCCCATAACTTGGCCCTGTACATCACGGTGATATGCCGGGGGAAATATCTTCCGATGACCCTAATTGACGATGGGTCTGCTGTGGACGTCCTTCCTCTAAGGACCGCCAAAGCCCTCGGCATTACATAGGCTGACTAGATCCCGACTGCTCAAACCATCTATGCTTTTGATTGGAGCCCAAAGTCGGTAGCTGGGGCCATTAAACTGACAATCATAACGGGCCCAGTTGAAAAGGAGCTGGAATTCCAGGTGATTGATGTCACCTCTTCTTTCAACCTACTCCTCGGGAGGCCATGGATCCACACTGTCAAGGCGGTATCTTCCACCCTTAATCAAAAAATCAAGTTGCCCATTCAAGATAATGTTATTACTTTAGAGGCAACCCCCATGACCGTGGCTAGCTGCAATGCCACGAGCCCCACGGACCTTCGAGGATTCGATTTTGGGGGAATGATCGAGGAGGAATACCTCTCCAGGCCTTATTTCACCGCTAGCATCGATATGATGCTACAGAATTTGGGGTATTTTCCGGGAGCTACCTCAAGGACATATCTTCCAGCTAGGAAGACTATTGAGGTCCTGAACAATGAAGACTCACACTTCGGCCTAGGGTACGCTCTGACCTCGGGCAACGTTGTCCGAGAAGGCATCAAAAAGGCCTGCAATATCATTAAGGGTACCTACTTAAGCCCTTATAGCCCACGGCTGCCGACTACTTCGTCATGCCGGTATTCCGAGCTATTAAGTCGGTCTGTGCCGACCCACTATCACATACCCCGAGACCAACTTGGCTCGGGAATACAACTATTTCAAGGGTAAGTTCAAGGAAGAAGGTCCGCTCATTACCTTCTCTGAGTCTGATCTACCACCGTTCAGGGACTCCCATAACTTGGCCCTGTACATCATGGTGATATGCCGTGGGAAATATCTTCTGATGACCCTAATTGAGGATGGGTCTGCTGTGAACGTCCTTCCTCTAAGGACCGCCAAAGCCCTCGGCATTACATAGGCTGACTAGATCCCGACTGCTGAAACCATCTATGCTTTTGATTGGAGCCCAAAGTCGGTAGCTGGGGCCATTAAACTGACAATCATAACGGGCCCAGTTGAAAAGGAGCTAGAATTCCAGGTGATTGATGTCACCTCTTCTTTCAACCTACTCCTCGGGAGGCCATGGATCCACACTGTCAAGGCGGTATCTTCCACTCTTAATCAAAAAATCAAGTTGCCCCTACAAGATAATGTTATTACTTTAGAGGCAACCTCCATGACCGTGGCCAGCTGCAACGCCACGAGCCGCACGGACCTTCGAGGATTCGATTTTGGGGGAATGATCGAGGAGGAATACCTCTCCAGGCCTTATTTCACCGCTAGCATCGATATGATGCTACAGAATTTGGGGTATTTTCCGGGAGCTACCTCAAGGCCATATCTTCCAGCTAGGAAGACTATTGAGGTCCTGAACAATGAAGACTCACACTTCGGCCTAGGGTACGCTCTAACCTCGGGCAACGTTGTCCGAGAAGGCATCAAAAAGGCCTGCAATATCATTAAGGGTACCTACTTAAGCTCTTATAGCCCACGGCTGCCGACTACTTCGTCATGCCGGTATTCCGAGCTATTAAGTCGGTCTGTGCCGACCCACTATCACATACCCCGAGACCAAATTGGCTCGGGAATGCAACTATTTCAAGGGCAAGTTCAAGGAAGAAGGTCCGCTAATTACCTTCTCTGAGTCTAATCTACCACCGTTCGGGGTCTCCCATAACTTGGCCCTGTACATCACGGTGATATGCCGGGGGAAATATCTTCCGATGACCCTAATTGACGATGGGTCTGCTGTGGACGTCCTTCCTCTAAGGACCGCCAAAGCCCTCGGCATTACATAGGCTGACTAGATCCCGACTGCTCAAACCATCTATGCTTTTGATTGGAGCCCAAAGTCGGTAGCTGGGGCCATTAAACTGACAATCATAACGGGCCCAGTTGAAAAGGAGCTGGAATTCCAGGTGATTGATGTCACCTCTTCTTTCAACCTACTCCTCGGGAGGCCATGGATCCACACTGTCAAGGCGGTATCTTCCACCCTTAATCAAAAAATCAAGTTGCCCATTCAAGATAATGTTATTACTTTAGAGGCAACCCCCATGACCGTGGCTAGCTGCAATGCCACGAGCCCCACGGACCTTCGAGGATTCGATTTTGGGGGAATGATCGAGGAGGAATACCTCTCCAGGCCTTATTTCACCGCTAGCATCGATATGATGCTACAGAATTTGGGGTATTTTCCGGGAGCTACCTCAAGGACATATCTTCCAGCTAGGAAGACTATTGAGGTCCTAAACAATGAAGACTCACACTTCGGCCTAGGGTACGCTCTGACCTCGGGCAACGTTGTCCGAGAAGGCATCAAAAAGGCCTGCAATATCATTGAGGGTACCTACTTAAGCCCTTATAGCCCACGGCTGCCGACTACTTCGTCATGCCGGTATTCCGAGCTATTAAGTCGGTCTGTGCCGACCCACTATCACATACCCCGAGACCAAATTGGCTCGGGAATGCAACTATTTCAAGGGCAAGTTCAAGGAAGAAGGTCCGCTCATTACCTTCTCTGAGTCTGATCTACCACCGTTCAGGGACTCCCATAACTTGGCCCTGTACATCACGGTGATATGCCGTGGGAAATATCTTCTGATGACCCTAATTGAGGATGGGTCTGCTGTGAACGTCCTTCCTCTAAGGACTGCCAAAGCCCTCGGCATTACATAGGCTGACTAGATCCCGACTGCTGAAACCATCTATGCTTTTGATTGGAGCCCAAAGTCGGTAGCTGGGGCCATTAAACTGACAATCATAACGGGCCCAGTTGAAAAGGAGCTAGAATTCCAGGTGATTGATGTCACCTCTTCTTTCAACCTACTCCTCGGGAGGCCATGGATCCACACTGTCAAGGCAGTATCTTCCACTCTTAATCAAAAAATCAAGTTGCCCCTACAAGATAATGTTATTACATTAGAGGCAACCTCCATGACCGTGGCCAGCTGCAATGCCACGAGCCGCACGGACCTTCGAGGGTTCGATTTTTTGGGAATGATCGAGGAGGAATACCTCTCCAGGCCTTATTTCACCGCTAGCATCGATATGCTGCTACAGAATTTGGGGTATTTTCCGGGAGCTACCCCAAGGCCATATCTTCCAGCTGGGAAGACTATTGAGGTCCTAAACAATGAAGACTCACACTTCGGCCTAGGGTACGCTCTGACCTCGGGCAACGTTGTCCGAGAAAGCATCAAAAAGGCGTGCAATATCAATAAGGGTACCTACTTAAGACCTTATAGCGCACGGCTGCCGACTACTTCGTCATGCCGGTATTCCGAGTTATTAAGTCGGTCTGTGCCAACCCACTATCACATACCCCGAGACCAAATTGGCTCGGGAATGCAACTATTTCAAGGGCAAGTTCAAGGAAGAAGGTCCGCTCATTACCTTCTCTGAGTCTGATCTACCACCGTTCGGGGTCTTCCACAACTTGGCCCTTTACATCACGGTGATATGCCGGGGGAAATATCTTCCGATGACCCTAATTGACGATGGGTCTGCTGTGGACGTCCTTCCTCTAAGGACCGCCAAAGCCCTCGGCATTACATAGGCTGACTAGATCCCGACTGCTCAAACCATCTATGCTTTTGATTGGAGCCCAAAGTCGGTAGCTGGGGCCATTAAACTGACAATCATAACGGGCCCAGTTTAAAAGGAGCTGGAATTCCAGGTGATTGATGTCACCTCTTCTTTCAACCTACTCCTCGGGAGGCCATGGATCCACACTGTCAAGGCGGTATCTTCCACTCTTAATAAAAAAATCAAGTTGTCCTTGCAAGATAATGTTATTACTTTAGAGGCAACCCCCATGACCGTGGCTAGCTGCAATGCCACGAGCCCCACGGACGTTCGAGGATTCGATTTTGGGGGAATGATCGAGGAGGAATACCTCTCCAGGCCTTATTTCACCGCTAGCATCGATATGATGCTACAGAATTTGGGGTATTTTCCGGGAGCTACCCCAAGGCCATATCTTCCAGCTGGGAAGACTATTGAGGTCCTAAACAATGAAGACTCACACTTCGGTCTAGGGTACGCTCTGACCTCGGGCAACGTTGTCCGAGAAGGCATCAAAAAGGCCTGCAATATCATTAAGGGTACCTACTTAACCCCTTATAGCCCACGGCTGCCGACTACTTCGTCATGCCGGTATTCCGAGCTATTAAGTCGGTCTGTGCCAACCCACTATCACATACCCCGAGACCAAATTGGCTCGGGAATGCAATTATTTCAAGGGCAAGTTCAAGGAAGAAGGTCCGCTCATTACCTTCTCTGAGTCTGATCTACCACCGTTCGGGGTCTCCCACAACTTGGCCCTTTACATCACGGTGATATGCCGGGGCAAATATCTTCCGATGACCCTAATTGACGGTGGGTCTGCTGTGGACGTCCTTCCTCTAAGGACCGCCAAAGCCCTCGGCATTACATAGGCTGACTAGATCCCGACTGCTCAAACCATCTATGCTTTTGATTGGAGCCCAAAGTCGGTAGCTGGGGCCATTAAACTGACAATCATAACGGGCCCAGTTGAAAAGGAGCTGGAATTCCAGGTGATTGATGTCACCTCTTCTTTCAACCTACTCCTCGGGAGGCCATGGATCCACACTGTCAAGGCGGTATCTTCCACCCTTAATAAAAAAATCAAGTTGCCCCTGCAAGATAATGTTATTACTTTAGAGGCAACACCCATGACCGTGGCTAGCTGCAATGCCACGAGCCCCACGGACATTCGAGGATTCGATTTTGTGGGAATGATCGAGGAGGAATACCTCTCTAGGCCTTATTTCACCGCTAGCATCGATATGATGCTACAGAATTTGGGGTATTTTCCGGGAGCTACCTCAAGGCCATATCTTCCAGCTGGGAAGACTATTGAGGTCCTGAACAATGAAGACTCACACTTCGGCCTAGGGTACGCTCTGACCTCGGGCAACGTTGTCCGAGAAGGCATCAAAAAGGCCTGCAATATCATTAAGGGTACCTACTTAAGCCCTTATAGCCCACGGCTGCCGACTACTTCGTCATGCCGGTATTCCGAGCTATTAAGTCGGTCTGTGCCGACCCACTATCACATACCCCGAGACCAAATTGGCTCGGGAATGCAACTATTTCAAGGGCAAGTTCAAGGAAGAAGGTCCGCTCATTACCTTCTCTGAGTCTGATCTACCACCGTTCAGGGACTCCTATAACTTGGCCCTGTACATCACGGTGATATGCCGGGGGAAATATCTTCTGATGACCCTAATTGACGATGGGTCTGCTGTGAACGTCCTTCCTCTAAGGACGGCCAAAGCCCTCGGCATTACATAGGGTGACTAGATCCCGACTGCTCAAACCATCTATGCTTTTGATTGGAGCCCAAAGTCGGTAGCTGGGGCCATTAAACTGACAATCATAACGGGCCCAGTTGAAAAGGAGCTGGAATTCCAGGTGATTGATGTCACCTCTTCCTTCAACATACTCCTCGGGAGGCCATGGATCCACACTGTCAAGGCGGTATCTTCCACCCTCCAACAAAAAATGAAATTGCCCCTGCAAGATAATGTTATTACTTTAGAGGCAACCTCCATGACCGTGGCCAGCTGCAATGCCACGAGCCGCACGGACCTTCGAGGGTTCGATTTTTTGGGAATGATCGAGGAGGAATACCTCTCCAGGCCTTATTTCACCGCTAGCATCGATATGATGCTACAGAATTTGGGGTATTTTCCGGGAGCTACCCCAAGGCCATATCTTCCAGCTGGGAAGACTATTGAGGTCCTAAACAATGAAGACTTACACTTCGGTCTAGGGTACGCTCTGACCTCGGGCAACGTTGTCCGAGAAGGTATCAAAAAGGCCTGCAATATCATTAAGGGTACCTACTTAAGCCTTTATAGCCCACGGCTAACCGGCTACTTCGTCATGCCGGTATTCCGAGCTATTATGTCGGTCTGTTCCGACCCACTATCACATACCCCGAGACCAAATTGGCTCGGGAATGCAACTATTTCAAGGGCAAGTTCAAGGAAGAAGGTCCGCTCATTACCTTCTCTGAGTCTAATTTACCACCATTCGGGGTCTCCCATAACTTGGCCCTGTACATCACGGTGATATGCCAGGAGAAATATCTTCCGATGACCCTAATTGACGATGGGTCTGCTGTGAACATCCTTTCTCTAAGGTCCGCCAAAGTCCTCGGCATTACCGAGGCTGACTACATCCTGACTGCTCAAACCATCCATGCTTATGATTGGAGCCCAAAGTCGGTAGCTGGGGCCATTAAACTGACAATCATAACGGACCCAGTTGAAAAGGAGCTGGAATTCCAGGTGATTGATGTCACCTCTTCCTTCAACATACTCCTCGGGAGGCCATGGATCCACACTGTCAAGGCGGTATCTTCCACCCTCCAACAAAAAATGAAATTGCCCCTGCAAGATAATGTTATTACTTTAGAGGCAACCTCCATGACCGTGGCCAGCTGCAACGCCACGAGCCGCACGGACCTTCGAGGGTTCGATTTTTTGGGAATGATCGAGGAGGAATACCTCTCCAGGCCTTATTTCACCGCTAGCATCGATATGATGCTACAGAATTTGGGGTATTTTCCGGGAGCTACCCCAAGGCCATATCTTCCAGCTGGGAAGACTATTGAGGTCCTAAACAATGAAGACTCACACTTCGGTCTAGGGTACGCTCTGACCTCGGGCAACGTTGTCCGAGAAGGCATCAAAAAGGCCTGCAATATCATTAAGGGTACCTACTTAAGCCTTTATAGCCAACGGCTAACCGGCTACTTCGTCATGCCGGTATTCCGAGCTATTAAGTCGGTCTGTTCCGACCCACTATCACATACCCCGAGACCAAATTGGCTCGGGAATGCAACTATTTCAAGGGCAAGTTCAAGGAAGAAGGTCAACTCATTACCTTCTCTGAGTCTGATCTACCACCGTTCAGGGACTCCTATAACTTGGCCCTGTACATCACGGTGATATGCCGGGGGAAATATCTTCTGATGACCCTAATTGACGATGGGTCTGCTGTGAACGTCCTTCCTCTAAGGACGGCCAAAGCCCTCGGCATTACATAGGGTGACTAGATCCCGACTGCTCAAACCATCTATGCTTTTGATTGGAGCCCAAAGTCGGTAGCTGGGGCCATTAAACTGACAATCATAACGGGCCCAGTTGAAAAGGAGCTGGAATTCCAGGTGATTGATGTCACCTCTTCCTTCAACATACTCCTCGGGAGGCCATGGATCCACACTGTCAAGGCGGTATCTTCCACCCTCCAACAAAAAATGAAATTGCCCCTGCAAGATAATGTTATTACTTTAGAGGCAACCTCCATGACCGTGGCCAGCTGCAACGCCACGAGCCGCACGGACCTTCGAGGGTTCGATTTTTTGGGAATGATCGAGGAGGAATACCTCTCAAAGCCTTATTTCACCGCTAGCATCGATATGATGCTACAGAATTTGGGGTATTTTCCGGGAGCTACCCCAAGGCCATATCTTCCAGCTGGGAAGACTATTGAGGTCCTAAACAATGAAGACTCACACTTCGGTCTAGGGTACGCTCTGACCTCGGGCAACGTTGTCCGAGAAGGCATCAAAAAGGCCTGCAATATCATTAAGGGTACCTACTTAAGCCTTTATAACCCACGGCTAACCGGCTACTTCGTCATGCCGGTATTCCGAGCTATTAAGTCGGTCTGTTCCGACCCACTATCACATACCCCGAGACCAAATTGGCTCGGGAATGCAACTATTTCAAGGGCAAGTTCAAGGAAGAAGGTCCGCTCATTACCTTCTCTGAGTCTAATTTACCACCGTTCGGGGTCTCCCATAACTTGGCCCTGTACATCACGGTGATATGCCAGGAGAAATATCTTCCGATGACCCTAATTGACGATGGGTCTGCTGTGAACATCCTTCCTCGAAGGTCCGCCAAAGTCCTCGGCATTACCGAGGCTGACTACATCCTGACTGCTCAAACCATCCATGCTTATGATTGGAGCCCAAAGTCGGTAGCTGGGGCCATTAAACTGACAATCATAACGGACCCAGTTGAAAAGGAGCAGGAATTCCAGGTGATTGATGTCACCTCTTCCTTCAACATACTCCTCGGGAGGCCATGGATCCACACTGTCAAGGCGGTATCTTCCACCCTCCAACAAAAAATGAAATTGCCCCTGCAAGATAATGTTATTACTTTAGAGGCAACCTCCATGATCGTGGCCAGCTGCAACGCCACGAGCCGCACGGACCTTCGAGGGTTCGATTTTTTGGGAATGATCGAGGAGGAATACCTCTCCAGGCCTTATTTCACCGCTAGCATCGATATGATGCTACAGAATTTGGGGTATTTTCCGGGAGCTACCCCAAGGCCATATCTTCCAGCTGGGAAGACTATTGAGGTCCTAAACAATGAAGACTCACACTTCGGACTAGGGTACGCTCTGACCTCGGGCAACGTTGTCCGAGAAGGCATCAAAAAGGCCTGCAATATCATTAAGGGTACCTACTTAAGCCCTTATAGCCCACGGTTGCCGACTACTTCATCATGCCGGTATTCCGAGCTATTAAGTCGGTCTGTGCCGACCCACTATCACATACCCCGAGACCAAATTGGCTCGGGAATGCAACTATTTCAAGGGCAAGTTCAAGGAAGAAGGTCCGCTCATTACCTTCTCTGAGTCTGATCTACCACCGTTCGGGGTCTCCCACAACTTGGCCCTTTACATCACGGTGATATGCCGGGGCAAATATCTTCCGATGACCCTTATTGACGATGGGTCTGCTGTGGACGTCCTTCCTCTAAGGTCCGCCAAAGCCCTCGGCATTACATAGGCTGACTATATCCCGACTGCTCAAACCATCTATGCTTTTAATTTGAGCACAAAGTCGGTAGCTGGGGCCATTAAACTGACAATCATAACAGGCCCAGTTGAAAAGGAGCTGGAATTCCAGGTGATTGATGTCACCTCTTCTTTCAACCTACTCCTCGGGAGGCCATGGATCCACACTGTCAAGGCGGTATCTTCCACCCTTAATAAAAAAATCAAGTTGCCCCTGCAAGATAATGTTATTACTTTAGAGGCAACCCCCATGACCGTGGCTAGCTGCAATGCCACGAGCCCCACGGACCTTCGAGGATTCGAGTTTGTGGGAATGATCGAGGAGGAATACCTCTCCAGGCCTTATTTCACCGCTAGCATCGATATGATGCTACAGAATTTGGGGTATTTTCCGGGAGCTACATCAAGGCCATATCTTCCAGCTGGGAAGACTATTGAGGTCCTGAACAATGAAGACTCACACTTTGGCCTAGGGTACGCTTTGACCTCAGGCAACGTTGTCCAAGAAGGCATCAAAAAGGCCTGCAATATCATTAAGGGTACCTACTTAAGCCCTTATAGCCCACGGTTGCCGACTACTTCATCATGCCGGTATTCCGAGCTATTAAGTCGGTCTGTGCCGACCCACTATCACATACCCCGAGACCAAATTGGCTCGGGAATGCCACTATTTCAAGGGCAAGTTCAAGGAAGAAGGTCCGCTCATTACCTTCTCTGAGTCTGATCTACCACCGTTCAGGGACTCCCATAACTTGGCCCTGTACATCACGGTGATATGCCGGGGGAAATATCTTCCGATGACTCTAATTGACGATGGGTCTGCTGTGAACGTCCTTCCTCTAAGGACCGCCAAAGCCTTCGGCATTACATAGGCTGACTAGATCCCGACTGCTCAAACCATCTATGCTTTTGATTGGAGCCCAAAGTCGGTAGCTGGGGCCATTAAACTGACAATCATAACGGGCCCAGTTGAAAAGGAGATGGAATTCCAGGTGATTGATGTCACCTTTTCTTTCAACCTACTCCTCGGGAGGCCGTGGATCCACACTGTCAAGGCGGTATCTTCCACCCTCCATCAAAAAATCAAGTTGCCCCTACAAGATAATGTTATTACTTTAGAGGCAACCCCCATGACCGTGGCTAGCTGCAATGCCACGAGCCGCACGGACCTTCAAGGGTTCGACTTTGTGGGAATGATCGAGGAGGAATACCTCTTCAGGCCTTATTTCACCGCTAGCATCGATATGATGCTACAGAATTTGGGGTATTTTCCGGGAGCTACCTCAATGCCATATCTTCCAGCTGCGAAGATTATTGAGGTCCTGAACAACGAAGACTCACACTTCGTAACGTTGTCCGATAAGGCATCAAAAAGGCTTGCAATATCATTAAGGGTACCTACTTAAGCCCTTATAGCCCACGGATAACCGGCTACTTCGTCATGCCGGTATTCCGAGCTATTAAGTCGGTCTGTTCCGACCCACTATCACATACCCCGAGACCAAATTGGCTCGGGAATGCAACTATTTCAAGGGCAAGTTCAAGGAAGAAGGTCCGCTCATTACCTTCTCTGAGTCTGATCTACAACCATTCGGGGTCTCCCATAACTTGGCCCTGTACATCACAGTGATATGCCGGGGAAAATATCTTCCGATGACCCTAATTGACGATGGGTCTGCTGTGGACATCCTTCCTCTAAGGACCGCCAAAGTCCTCGGCATTACCGAGGCTGACTACATCCTGACTGCTCAAACCATCCATGCTTATTATTGGAGCCCAAAGGCGGTAGCTGGGGCCATTAAACTGACAATCATAACGGGCCTAGTTGAAAAGGAGCTGGAATTCCAGGTGATTGATGTCACCTCTTCTTTCAACCTACTCCTCGGGAGGCCATGGATCCACACTGTCAAGGCGGTATCTTCCACCCTTAATCAGAAAATCAAGTTGCCCCTGCAAGATAATGTTATTACTTTAGAGGCAACCCCCATGACCGTGGCTAGCTGCAATGCCATTAGCCCCACGGACCTTCGAGGATTCGATTTTGTGGGAATGATCGAGGAGGAATACCTCTCCAGGCCTTATTTCACCGCTAGCATCGATATGATGCTACAGAATTTGGGGTATTTTCCGGGAGCTACCTCAAGGCCATATCTTCCAGCTGGGAAGACTATAGAGGTCCTGAACAATGAAGACTCACACTTTGGCCTAGGGTACGCTCTGACCTCAGGCAACGTTGTCCGAGAAGGCATCGAAAAGGCCTGCAATATCATTAAGGGTACCTACTTAAGCCCTTATAGCCCACGGTTGCCGACTACTTCATCATGCCGGTATTCCGAGCTATTAAGTCGGTCTGTGCCGACCCACTATCACATACCCCGAGACCAAATTGGCTCGGGAATGCCACTATTTCAAGGGCAAGTTCAAGGAAGAAGGTCCGCTCATTACCTTCTCTGAGTCTGATCTACCACCGTTCAGGGACTCCCATAACTTGGCCCTGTACATCACGGTGATATGCCGGGGGAAATATCTTCCGATGACTCTAATTGACGATGGGTCTGCTGTGAACGTCCTTCCTCTAAGGACCGCCAAAGCCTTCGGCATTACATAGGCTGACTAGATCCCGACTGCTCAAACCATCTATGCTTTTGATTGGAGCCCAAAGTCGGTAGCTGGGGCCATTAAACTGACAATCATAACGGGCCCAGTTGAAAAGGAGATGGAATTCCAGGTGATTGATGTCACCTTTTCTTTCAACCTACTCCTCGGGAGGCCGTGGATCCACACTGTCAAGGCGGTATCTTCCACCCTCCATCAAAAAATCATGTTGCCCCTTCAAGATAATGTTATTACTTTAGAGGCAACCCCCATGACCGTGGCTAGCTGCAATGCCACGAGCCGCACGGACCTTCGAGGGTTCGATTTTGGGGGAATGATCGAGGAGGAATACCTCTTCAGGCCTTATTTCACCGCTAGCATCGATATGATGCTATAGAATTTGGGGTATTTTCCAGGAGCTACCTCAATGCCATATCTTCTAGCTGGGAAGATTATTGAGGTCATGAACAACGAAGACTCACACTTCGGCCTAGGGTACGCTCTAACCTCGTGCAACGTTGTCCGATAAGGCATCAAAAAGGCTTGCAATATCATTAAGGGTACCTACTTAAGCCTTTATAGCCCACGGCTAACCGGCTACTTCGTCATGCCGGTATTCCAAGCTATTAAGTCGGTCTGTTCCGACCCACTATCACATACCCCGAGACCAAATTGGCTCGGGAATGCAACTATTTCAAGGGCAAGTTCAAGGAAGAAGGTCCGCTCATTACCTTCTCTGAGTCTAATCTACCACCGTTCGGGGTCTCCCATAACTTGGCCCTGTACATCACGGTGATATGCCAGGAGAAATATCTTCCGATGACCCTAATTGACGATGGGTCTGCTGTGAACATCCTTCCTCTAAGGACCGCCAAAGTCCTCGGCATTACCGAGGCTGGCTACATCCTGACTGCTCAAACCATCCATGCTTATGATTGGAGCCCAAAGTCGGTAGCTGGGGCCATTAAACTGACAATTATAACGGACCCAGTTGAAAAGGAGCTGGAATTCCAGGTGATTGATGTCAACTCTTCCTTCAACATACTCCTCGGGAGGCCATGGATCCACACTGTCAAGGCGGTATCTTCCACCCTCCATCAAAAAATGAAATTGCCCCTGCAAGATAATGTTATTACTTTAGAGGCAATCTCCATGACCGTGGCCAGCTGCAACGCCACGAGCCGCACGGACCTTCGAGGGTTCGATTTTGAGGGAATGATCGAGGAGGAATACCTCTTCAGGCCTTATTTCACCGCTAGTATCGATATGATGCTACAAAATTTGGGGTATTTTCCGGGAGCTACCTCAATGCCATATCTTCTAGCTGGGAAGATTATTGAGGTCCTGAACAACGAAGACTCACACTTCAGCCTAGGGTACGCTCTAACCTCGTGCAACGTTGTCCGATAAGGCATCAAAAAGGCTTGCAATATCATTAAGGGTACCTACTTAAGCCTTTATAGCCCACGGCTAACCGGCTACTTCATCATGCCGGTATTCCGAGCTATTAAGTCGGTCTGTTCCGAACCACTATCACATACCCCGAGACCAAATTGGCTCGGGAATGCAACTATTTCAAGGGCAAGTTCAAGGAAGAATGTCCGCTCATTACCTTCTCTGAGTCTGATCTACCACCGTTCAGGGTCTCCCACAACTTGGCCCTTTACATCGCGGTGATATGCCGGGGGAAATATCTTCCGATGACCCTAATTGACGATGGGTCTGCTGTGGACGTCCTTCCTCTAAGGACCGCCAAAGCCCTCGGCATTACATAGGCTGACTAGATCCCGACTGCTCAAACCATCTATGCTTTTGATTGGAGCCCAAAGTCGGTAGCTGGGGCCATTAAACTGACAATCATAACGGGCCCAGTTGAAAAGGAGCTGGAATTCCAGGTGATTGATGTCACCTCTTCTTTCAACCTACTCCTCGGGAGGCCATGGATCCACACTGTCAAGGCGGTATCTTCCACCCTTAATCAGAAAATCAAGTTGCCCCTGCAAGATAATGTTATTACTTTAGAGGCAACCCCCATGACCGTGGCTAGCTGCAATGCCATGAGCCTCACGGACCTTCGAGGATTCGATTTTGTGGGAATGATCGAGGAGGAATACCTCTCCAGGCCTTATTTCACCGCTAGCATCGATATGATGCTACAGAATTTGGGGTATTTTCCGGGAGCTACCTCAAGGCCATATCTTCCAGCTGGGAAGACTATAGAGGTCCTGAACAATGAAGACTCACACTTCGGCCCAGGGTACGCTCTAACCTCGGGCAACGTTGTCCGAGAAGGCATAAAAAAGGCCTGCAATATCATAAAGGGTACCTACTTAAGCCCTTATAGCCCACGGCTGCCGACTACTTCGTCATGCCGGTATTCCGAGCTATTAAGTCGGTCTGTGCCGACCCACTATCACATACCCCGAGACCAAATTGGCTCGGGAATGCAACTATTTCAAGGGCAAGTTCAAGGAAGAAGGTCCGCTCATTACCTTCTCTGAGTCTAATCTACCACCGTTCGGGGTCTCCCATAACTTGGCCCTGTACATCACGGTGATATGCCAGGAGAAATATCTTCCGATGACCCTAATTGACGATGGGTCTGCTGTGAACATCCTTCCTCTAAGGACCGCCAAAGTCCTCGGCATTACCGAGGCTGGCTACATCCTGACTGCTCAAACCATCCATGCTTATGATTGGAGCCCAAAGTCGGTAGCTGGGGCCATTAAACTGACAATCATAACGGACCCAGTTGAAAAGGAGCTGGAATTCCAGGTGATTGATGTCACCTCTTCCTTCAACATACTCCTCGGGAGGCCATGGATCCACACTGTCAAGGCGGTATCTTCCACCCTCCATCAAAAAATGAAATTGCCCCTGCAAGATAATGTTATTACTTTAGAGGCAACCTCCATGACCACGGCCAGCTGCAACGCCACGAGCCGCACGGACCTTCGAGGGTTCGATTTTGGGGGAATGATCGAGGAGGAATACCTCTTCAGGCCTTATTTCACCGCTAGCATCGATATGATGCTACAGAATTTGGGGTATTTTCCGGGAGCTACCTCAAGGCCATATCTTCCAGCTGGGAAGACTATTGAGGTCCTGAACAATGAAGACTCACACTTTGGCCTAGGGTACGCTCTGACCTCAGGCAACGTTGTCCGAGAAGGCATCGAAAAGGCCTGCAATATCATTAAGGGTACCTACTTAAGCCCTTATAGCCCACGGTTGCCGACTACTTCATCATGCCGGTATTCCGAGCTATTAAGTCGGTCTGTGCCGACCCACTATCACATACCCCGAGACCAAATTGGCTCGGGAATGCCACTATTTCAAGGGCAAGTTCAAGGAAGAAGGTCCGCTCATTACCTTCTCTGAGTCTGATCTACCACCGTTCAGGGACTCCCATAACTTGGCCCTGTACATCACGGTGATATGCCGGGGGAAATATCTTCCGATGACTCTAATTGACGATGGGTCTGCTGTGAACGTCCTTCCTCTAAGGACCGCCAAAGCCTTCGGCATTACATAGGCTGACTAGATCCCGACTGCTCAAACCATCTATGCTTTTGATTGGAGCCCAAAGTCGGTAGCTGGGGCCATTAAACTGACAATCATAACGGGCCCAGTTGAAAAGGAGATGGAATTCCAGGTGATTGATGTCACCTTTTCTTTCAACCTACTCCTCGGGAGGCCATGGATCCACACTGTCAAGGCGGTATCTTCCACCCTCCATCAAAAAATCAAGTTGCCCCTGCAAGATAATGTTATTACTTTAGAGGCAACCCCCATGACCGTGGCTAGCTGCAATGCCACGAGCCGCACGGACCTTCAAGGGTTCGACTTTTTGGGAATGATCGAGGAGGAATACCTCTTCAGGCCTTATTTCACCGCTAGCATCGATATGATGCTACAGAATTTGGGGTATTTTCCGGGAGCTACCTCAATGCCATATCTTCCAGCTGGGAAGATTATTGAGGTCCTGAACAACGAAGACTCACACTTCGGCCTAGGGTACGCTCTAACCTCGTGTAATGTTGTCCGATAAGGCATCAAAAAGGCTTGCAATATCATTAAGGTTACCTACTTAAGCCCTTATAGCCCACGGCTAACCGGCTACTTCGTCATGCCGGTATTCCGAGCTATTAAGTCGGTCTGTTCCGACCCACTATCACATACCCCGAGACCAAATTGGCTCGGGAATGCAACTATTTCAAGGGCAAGTTCAAGGAAGAAGGTCCGCTCATTACCTTCTCTGAGTCTGATCTACAACCATTCGGGGTCTCCCATAACTTGGCCCTGTACATCACAGTGATATGCCGGGGGAAATATCTTCCGATGACCCTAATTGACGATGGGTCTGCTGTGGACATCCTTCCTCTAAGGACCGCCAAAGTCCTCGGCATTACCGAGGCTGACTACATCCTGACTGCTCAAACCATCCATGCTTATTATTGGAGCCCAAAGGCGGTAGCTGGGGCCATTAAACTGACAATCATAACGGGCCTAGTTGAAAAGGAGCTGGAATTCCAGGTGATTGATGTCACCTCTTCTTTCAACCTACTCCTCGGGAGGCCATGGATCCACACTGTCAAGGCGGTATCTTCCACCCTTAATCAGAAAATCAAGTTGCCCCTGCAAGATAATGTTATTACTTTAGAGGCAACCCCCATGACCGTGGCTAGCTGCAATGCCATGAGCCCCACGGACCTTCGAGGATTCGATTTTGTGGGAATGATCGAGGAGGAATACCTCTCCAGGCCTTATTTCACCGCTAGCATCGATATGATGCTACAGAATTTGGGGTATTTTCCGGGAGCTACCTCAAGGCCATATCTTCCAGCTGGGAAGACTATAGAGGTCCTGAACAATGAAGACTCACACTTCGGCCCAGGGTACGCTCTAACCTCGGGCAACGTTGTCCGAGAAGGCATAAAAAAGGCCTGCAATATCATTAAGGGTACCTACTTAAGCCCTTATAGCCCACGGCTGCCGACTACTTCGTCATGCCGGTATTCCGAGCTATTAAGTCGGTCTGTGCCGACCCACTATCACATACCCCGAGACCACATTGGCTCGGGAATGCAACTATTTCAAGGGCAAGTTCAAGGAAGAAAGTCCGCTCATTACCTTCTCTGAGTCTGATCTACCACCGTTCAGGGAATCCCATAACTTGGCCCTGTACATCACGGTGATATGCCTGGGGAAATATCTTCTGATGACCCTAATTGACGATGGGTCTGCTGTGAACGTCCTTCCTCTAAGGACCGCCAAAGCCCTCGGCATTACATAGGCTTACTAGATCCCGACTGCTCAAACCATCTATTCTTTTGATTGGAGCCCAAAGTCGGTAGCTGGGGCCATTAAACTGACAATCATAACGGGCCCAGTTGAAAAGGAGCTGGAATTCCAGGTGATTGATGTCACCTTTTCTTTCAACCTACTCCTCGGGAGGCCATGGATCCACACTGTCAAGGCGGTATCTTCCACCCTCCATCAAAAAATCATGTTGCCCCTTCAAGATAATGTTATTACTTTAGAGGCAACCCCCATGACCGTGGCTAGCTGCAATGCCACGAGCCGCACGGACCTTCAAGGGTTCGACTTTTTGGGAATGATCGAGGAGGAATACCTCTTCAGGCCTTATTTCACCGCTAGCATCGATATGATGCTACAGAATTTGGGGTATTTTCCGGGAGCTACCTCAATGCCATATCTTCCAGCTGGGAAGATTATTGAGGTCCTGAACAACGAAGACTCACACTTCGGCCTAGGGTACGCTCTAACCTCGTGTAATGTTGTCCGATAAGGCATCAAAAAGGCTTGCAATATCATTAAGGTTACCTACTTAAGCCCTTATAGCCCACGGCTAACCGGCTACTTCGTCATGCCGGTATTCCGAGCTATTAAGTCGGTCTGTTCCGACCCACTATCACATACCCCGAGACCAAATTGGCTCGGGAATGCAACTATTTCAAGGGCAAGTTCAAGGAAGAAGGTCCGCTCATTACCTTCTCTGAGTCTGATCTACAACCATTCGGGGTCTCCCATAACTTGGCCCTGTACATCACAGTGATATGCCGGGGGAAATATCTTCCGATGACCCTAATTGACGATGGGTCTGCTGTGGACATCCTTCCTCTAAGGACCGCCAAAGTCCTCGGCATTACCGAGGCTGACTACATCCTGACTGCTCAAACCATCCATGCTTATTATTGGAGCCCAAAGGCGGTAGCTGGGGCCATTAAACTGACAATCATAACGGGCCTAGTTGAAAAGGAGCTGGAATTCCAGGTGATTGATGTCACCTCTTCTTTCAACCTACTCCTCGGGAGGCCATGGATCCACACTGTCAAGGCGGTATCTTCCACCCTTAATCAGAAAATCAAGTTGCCCCTGCAAGATAATGTTATTACTTTAGAGGCAACCCCCATGACCGTGGCTAGCTGCAATGCCATGAGCCCCACGGACCTTCGAGGATTCGATTTTGTGGGAATGATCGAGGAGGAATACCTCTCCAGGCCTTATTTCACCGCTAGCATCGATATGATGCTACAGAATTTGGGGTATTTTCCGGGAGCTACCTCAAGGCCATATCTTCCAGCTGGGAAGACTATAGAGGTCCTGAACAATGAAGACTCACACTTCGGCCCAGGGTACGCTCTAACCTCGGGCAACGTTGTCCGAGAAGGCATAAAAAAGGCCTGCAATATCATTAAGGGTACCTACTTAAGCCCTTATAGCCCACGGCTGCCGACTACTTCGTCATGCCGGTATTCCGAGCTATTAAGTCGGTCTGTGCCGACCCACTATCACATACCCCGAGACCACATTGGCTCGGGAATGCAACTATTTCAAGGGCAAGTTCAAGGAAGAAAGTCCGCTCATTACCTTCTCTGAGTCTGATCTACCACCGTTCAGGGAATCCCATAACTTGGCCCTGTACATCACGGTGATATGCCTGGGGAAATATCTTCTGATGACCCTAATTGACGATGGGTCTGCTGTGAACGTCCTTCCTCTAAGGACCGCCAAAGCCCTCGGCATTACATAGGCTTACTAGATCCCGACTGCTCAAACCATCTATTCTTTTGATTGGAGCCCAAAGTCGGTAGCTGGGGCCATTAAACTGACAATCATAACGGGCCCAGTTGAAAAGGAGCTGGAATTCCAGGTGATTGATGTCACCTTTTCTTTCAACCTACTCCTCGGGAGGCCATGGATCCACACTGTCAAGGCGGTATCTTCCACCCTCCATCAAAAAATCATGTTGCCCCTTCAAGATAATGTTATTACTTTAGAGGCAACCCCCATGACCGTGGCTAGCTGCAATGCCACGAGCCGCACGGACCTTCGAGGGTTCGATTTTGGGGGAATGATCGAGGGGGAATACCTCTTCAGGCCTTATTTCACCGCTAGCGTCGATATGATGCTTTAGAATTTGGGGTATTTTCCAGGAGCTACCTCAATGCCATATCTTCTAGCTGGGAAGATTATTGAGGTCATGAACAATGAAGACTCACACTTCGGCCTAGGGTACGCTCTAACCTCGTGCAATGTTGTCCGATAAGGCATCAAAAAGGCTTGCAATATCATTAAGGGTACCTACTTAAGCCTTTATAGCCCACGGCTAACCGGCTACTTCGTCATGCCGGTATACCAAGCTATTAAGTCGATCTGTTCCGACCCACTATCACATACCCCGAGACCAAATTGGCTCGGGAATGCAACTATTTCAAGGGCAAGTTCAAGGAAGAAGGTCCGCTCATTACCTTCTCTGAGTCTAATCTACCACCGTTCGGGGTCTCCCATAACTTGGCCCTGTACATCATGGTGATATGCCAGGAGAAATATCTTCCGATGACCCTAATTGACGATGGGTCTGCTGTGAACATCCTTCCTCTAAGGACCGCCAAAGTCCTCGGCATTACCGAGGCTGGCTACATCCTGACTGCTCAAACCATCCATGCTTATTATTGGAGCCCAAAGGCGGTAGCTGGGGCCATTAAACTGACAATCATAACGGGCCTAGTTGAAAAGGAGCTGGAATTCCAGGTGATTGATGTCACCTCTTCTTTCAACCTACTCCTCGGGAGGCCATGGATCCACACTGTCAAGGCGGTATCTTCCACCCTTAATCAGAAAATCAAGTTGCCCCTGCAAGATAATGTTATTACTTTAGAGGCAACCCCCATGACCGTGGCTAGCTGCAATGCCATGAGCCCCACGGACCTTCGAGGATTCGATTTTGTGGGAATGATCGAGGAGGAATACCTCTCCAGGCCTTATTTCACCGCTAGCATCGATATGATGCTACAGAATTTGGGGTATTTTCCGGGAGCTACCTCAAGGCCATATCTTCCAGCTGGGAAGACTATAGAGGTCCTGAACAATGAAGACTCACACTTCGGCCCAGGGTACGCTCTAAACTCGGGCAACGTTGTCCGAGAAGGCATAAAAAAGGCCTGCAATATCATTAAGGGTACCTACTTAAGCCCTTATAGCCCACGGCTGCCGACTACTTCGTCATGCCGGTATTCCGAGCTATTAAGTCGGTCTGTGCCGACCCACTATCACATACCCCGAGACCACATTGGCTCGGGAATGCAACTATTTCAAGGGCAAGTTCAAGGAAGAAAGTCCGCTCATTACCTTCTCTGAGTCTGATCTACCACCGTTCAGGGAATCCCATAACTTGGCCCTGTACATCACGGTGATATGCCTGGGGAAATATCTTCTGATGACCCTAATTGACGATGGGTCTGCTGTGAACGTCCTTCCTCTAAGGACCGCCAAAGCCCTCGGCATTACATAGGCTTACTAGATCCCGACTGCTCAAACCATCTATTCTTTTGATTGGAGCCCAAAGTCGGTAGCTGGGGCCATTAAACTGACAATCATAACGGGCCCAGTTGAAAAGGAGCTGGAATTCCAGGTGATTGATGTCACCTTTTCTTTCAACCTACTCCTCGGGAGGCCATGGATCCACACTGTCAAGGCGGTATCTTCCACCCTCCATCAAAAAATCATGTTGCCCCTTCAAGATAATGTTATTACTTTAGAGGCAACCCCCATGACCGTGGCTAGCTGCAATGCCACGAGCCGCACGGACCTTCGAGGGTTCGATTTTGGGGGAATGATCGAGGGGGAATACCTCTTCAGGCCTTATTTCACCGCTAGCGTCGATATGATGCTTTAGAATTTGGGGTATTTTCCAGGAGCTACCTCAATGCCATATCTTCTAGCTGGGAAGATTATTGAGGTCATGAACAATGAAGACTCACACTTCGGCCTAGGGTACGCTCTAACCTCGTGCAATGTTGTCCGATAAGGCATCAAAAAGGCTTGCAATATCATTAAGGGTACCTACTTAAGCCTTTATAGCCCACGGCTAACCGGCTACTTCGTCATGCCGGTATACCAAGCTATTAAGTCGATCTGTTCCGACCCACTATCACATACCCCGAGACCAAATTGGCTCGGGAATGCAACTATTTCAAGGGCAAGTTCAAGGAAGAAGGTCCGCTCATTACCTTCTCTGAGTCTAATCTACCACCGTTCGGGGTCTCCCATAACTTGGCCCTGTACATCATGGTGATATGCCAGGAGAAATATCTTCCGATGACCCTAATTGACGATGGGTCTGCTGTGAACATCCTTCCTCTAAGGACCGCCAAAGTCCTCGGCATTACCGAGGCTGGCTACATCCTGACTGCTCAAACCATCCATGCTTATGATTGGAGCCCAAAGTCGGTAGCTGGGGCCATTAAACTGACAATCATAACGGACCCAGTTGAAAAGGAGCTGGAATTCCAGGTGATTGATGTCACCTCTTCCTTCAACATACTCCTCGGGAGGCCATGGATCCACACTGTCAAGGCGGTATCTTCCACCCTCCATCAAAAAATGAAATTGCCCCTGCAAGATAATGTTATTAATTTAGAGGCAACCTCCATGACCGTGGTCAGCTGCAACGCCACGAGCCGCACGGACCTTCGAGGGTTCGATTTTGGGGGAATGATCGAGGAGGAATACCTCTTCAGGCCTTATTTCACCGCTAGCATCGATATGATGCTACAGAATTTGGGGTATTTTTCGGGAGCTACCTCAATGCCATATCTTCTAGCTGGGAAGATTATTGAGGTCCTGAACAACGAAGACTCACACTTCGGCCTAGGGTACGCTCTAACCTCGTGCAACGTTGTCCGATAAGGCATCAAAAAGGCTTGCAATATCATTAAGGGTACCTACTTAAGCCTTTATAGCCCACGGCTAACCGGCTACTTCGTCATGCCGGTATTCCGAGCTATTAAGTCGGTCTGTTCCGACCCACTATCACATACCCCGAGACAAAATTGGCTCGGGAATGCAACTATTTCAAGGGCAAGTTCAAGGAAGAAGGTCCGCTCATTACCTTCTCTGAGTCTGATCTACCACCGTTCAGGGTCTCCCACAACTTGGCCCTTTACATCGCGGTGATATGCCGGGGGAAATATCTTCCGATGACCCTAATTGACGATGGGTCTGCTGTGGACGTCCTTCCTCTAAGGACCGCCAAAGCCCTCGGCATTACATAGGCTGACTAGATCCCGACTGCTCAAACCATCTATGCTTTTGATTGGAGCCCAAAGTCGGTAGCTGGGGCCATTAAACTGACAATCATAACGGGCCTAGTTGAAAAGGAGCTGGAATTCCAGGTGATTGATGTCACCTCTTCTTTCAACCTACTCCTCGGGAGGCCATGGATCCACACTGTCAAGGCGGTATCTTCCACCCTTAATAAAAAAATCAAGTTGCCCCTGCAAGATAATGTTATTACTTTAGAGGCAACCCCCATGACCGTGGCTAGCTGCAATGCCACGAGCCCCACGGACCTTCGAGAATTCGATTTTGTGGGAATGATCGAGGAGGAATACCTCTCCAGGCCTTATTTCACCGCTAGCATCGATATGATGCTACAGAACTTGGGGTATTTTCCAGGAGCTACCTCAAGGCCATATCTTCCAGCTGGGAAGACTATTGAGGTCCTGAACAATGAAGACTCACACTTCGGCCTAGGGTACGCTCTGACCTCGGGCAACGTTGTCCAAGAAGGCATCAAAAAGGCCTGCAATATCATTAAGGGTACCTACTTAAGCCCTTATAGCCCACGGTTGCCGACTACTTCATCATGCCGGTATTCCGAGCTATTCAGTCGGTCTGTTCCGACCCACTATCACATACCCCGAGACCAAATTCGCTCGGGAATGCAACTATTTCAAGGGCAAGTTCAAGGAAGAAGGTCCGCTCGTTACCTTCTCTGAGTCTGATCTACCACCGTTCGGGGTCTCCCACAACTTGGCCCTTTACATCACGGTGATATGCCGGGGGAAATATCTTCCGATGACCCTAATTGACGATGGGTCTGCTGTGGACGTCCTTCCTCTAAGGACCGCCAAAGCCCTCGGCATTACATAGGCTGACTAGATCCCGACTGCTCAAAGCATCTATGCTTTTGATTGGAGCCCAAAGTCGGTAGCTGGGGCCATTAAACTGACAATCATAACGGGCCTAGTTGAAAAGGAGCTGGAATTCCAGGTGATTGATGTCACCTCTTCTTTCAACCTACTCCTCGGGAGGCCATGGATCCACACTTTTAAGGCGGTATCTTCCACCCTTAATCAAAAAATCAAGTTGCCCCTGCAAGATAATGTTATTACTTTATAGGCAACCCCCATGACCGTGGCTAGCTGCAATGCCACGAGCCCCACGGACCTTCGAGGATTCGATTTTGTGGGAATGATCGAGGAGGAATACCTCTCCAGGCCTTATTTCACCGCTAGCATCGATATGATGCTACAGAACTTGGGGTATTTTCCGGGAGCTACCTGAAGGCCATATCTTCCAGCTGGGAAGACTATTGAGGTCCTGAACAATGAAGACTCACACTTCGGCCTAGGGTACGCTCTGACCTCGGGAAACGTTGTCCGAGAAGGCATCAAAAAGGCCTGCAATATCATTAAGGGTACCTACTTAAGCCCTTATAGCCCACGGCTGCCGACTACTTCGTCATGCCGGTATTCCGAGCTATTCAGTCGGTCTGTGCCGACCCACTATCACATACCCCGAGACCAAATTGGCTCGGGAATGCAACTATTTCAAGGGCAAGTTCAAGGAAGAAGGTCCGCTCATTACCTTCTCTGAGTCTGATCTACCACCGTTCAGGGACTCCCATAACTTAGCCCTGTACATCACGGTGATATGCCGGGGGAAATATCTTCCGATGACTCTAATTGACGATGGGTCTGCTGTGAACGTCCTTCCTCTAAGGACCGCCAAAGCCCTCGGTATTACATAGGCTTACTAGATCCCGACTGCTCAAACCATCTATGCTTTTGATTGGAGCCCAAAGTCGGTAGCTGGGGCCATTAAACTGACAATCATAACGGGCCCAGTTGAAAAGGAGCTGGAATTCCAGGTGATTGATGTCAACTTTTCTTTCAACCTACTCCTCGGGAGGCCATGGATCCACACTGTCAAGGCGGTATCTTCCACCCTCCATCAAAAAATCAAGTTGCCCCTTCAAGATAATGTTATTACTTTAGAGGCAACCCCAATGACTGTGGCTAGCTGCAATGCCACGAGCCGCACGAACCTTCGAGGGTTCGATTTTGGGGGAATGATCGAGGAGGAATACCTCTTCAGGCCTTATTTCACCGCTAGCATCGATATGATGCTACAAAATTTGGGGTATTTTCCGGGAGCTACCTCAATGCCATATCTTCTAGTTGGGAAGATTATTGAGGTCCTGAACAACGAAGACTCATACTTCGGCCTAGGGTACGCTCTGACCTCATCCAACGTTGTCCAATAAGGCATCAAAATAGCTTTCAATATATTAAGCGTACCTACTTAAGCCCTTATAGCCCACGGCTAACCGATTACTTCGTCAAGCCGGTATTCCGAGCTATTAAGTCGGTCTGTTCCGACCCACTATCACATACCCCGAGACCAAATTGTTTCGGGAATGCAACTATTTCAAGGGCAAGTTCAAGGAAGAAGGTCCGCTCTTTTCCTTCTCTAGGTCAGATCTACCACCGTTCGGGGTCTCCCACAACTTGGCCCTGTACATCACGGTAATATGTCGGGGGAAATATCTTCCGATAACCCTAATTGACGATGGGTCCGCTGTGAACGTCCTTCCTCTAAGGACCGCCAAAGCCCTCGGCATTACCGAGGCTGACTACATCCCGACTGCTCAAACTATCCATGCTTTTGATTGGAGCCCAAAGTCGGTAGCAGGGGCAATTAAACTGACAATCATAACGGGCCCAATTGAAAAGGAGCTGGAATTCCAGGTGATTGATGTCACCTCTTCTTTCAACCTACTCCTCGGGAGGCCATGGATCCACACTGTCAAGGCGGTATCTTCCACCCTTAATCAAAAAATCAAGTTGCCCCTGCAAGATAATGTTATTACTTTATAGGCAACCCCCATGACCGTGGCTAGCTGCAATGCCACGAGCCCCACGGACCTTCGAGGATTCGATTTTCTGGGAATGATCGAGGAGGAATACCTCTCCAGGCCTTATTTCACCGCTAGCATCGATATGATGCTACAGAATTTGGGGTATTTTCCGGGAGCTACCTGAAGGCCATATCTTCCAGCTGGGAAGACTATTGAGGTCCTGAACAATGAAGACTCACACTTCGGCCTAGGGTACGCTCTGACCTCGGGCAACGTTGTCCGAGAAGGCATCAAAAAGGCCTGCAATATCATTAAGGGTACCTACTTAAGCCTTTATAGCCCACGGCTGCCGACTACTTCGTCATGCCGGTATTCCGAGCTATTCAGTCGGTCTGTGCCGACCCACTATCACATACCCCGAGACCAAATTGGCTCGGGAATGCAACTATTTCAAGGGCAAGTTCAAGGAAGAAGGTCCGCTCATTACCTTCTCTGAGTCTGATCTACCACCGTTCAGGGACTCCCATAACTTAGCCCTGTACATCACGGTGATATGCCGGGGGAAATATCTTCCGATGACTCTAATTGACGATGGGTCTGCTGTGAACATCCTTCCTCTATGGACCGCCAAAGCCCTCGGTATTACATAGGCTTACTAGATCCCGACTGCTCAAACCATCTATGCTTTTGATTGGAGCCCAAAGTCGGTAGCTGGGGCCATTAAACTGACAATCATAACGGGCCCAGTTGAAAAGGAGCTGGAATTCCAGGTGATTGATGTCAACTTTTCTTTCAACCTACTCCTCGGGAGGCCATGGATCCACACTGTCAAGGCGGTATCTTCCACCCTCCATCAAAAAATCAAGTTGCCCCTTCAAGATAATGTTATTACTTTAGAGGCAACCCCAATGACCGTGGCTAGCTGCAATGCCACGAGCCGCACGGACCTTCGAGGGTTCGATTTTGGGGGAATGATCGAGGAGGAATACCTGTTCAGGCCTTATTTCACCGCTAGCATCGATATGATGCTACAAAATTTGGGGTATTTTCCGGGAGCTACCTCAATGCCATATCTTCTAGTTGGGAAGATTATTGAGGTCCTGAACAACGAAGACTCATACTTCGGCCTAGGGTACGCTCTGACCTCATCCAACGTTGTCCAATAAGGCATCAAAATAGCTTTCAATATATTAAGCGTACCTACTTAAGCCCTTATAGCCCACGGCTAACCGATTACTTCGTCAAGCCGGTATTCCGAGCTATTAAGTCGGTCTGTTCCGACCCACTATCACATACCCCGAGACCAAATTGTTTCGGGAATGCAACTATTTCAAGGGCAAGTTCAAGGAAGAAGGTCCGCTCTTTTCCTTCTCTGAGTCAGATCTACCACCGTTCGGGGTCTCCCACAACTTGGCCCTGTACATCACGGTAATATGTCGGGGGAAATATCTTCCGATAACCCTAATTGACGATGGGTCCGCTGTGAACGTCCTTCCTCTAAGGACCGCCAAAGCCCTCGGCATTACCGAGGCTGACTACATCCCGACTGCTCAAACTATCCATGCTTTTGATTGGAGCCCAAAGTCGGTAGCAGGGGCAATTAAACTGACAATCATAACGGGCCCAATTGAAAAGGAGCTGGAATTCCAGGTGATTGATGTCACCTCTTCTTTCAACCTACTCCTCGGGAGGCCATGGATCCACACTGTCAAGGCGGTATCTTCCACCCTTAATCGAAAAATCAAGTTGCCCCTGCAAGATAATGTTATTACTTTAGAGGCAACCCCCATGACCGTGGCTAGCTGCAATGCCACGAGCCGCACGGACCTTCAAGGGTTCGACTTTGTGGGAATGATCGAGGAGGAATACCTCTTCAGGCCTTATTTCACCGCTAGCATCGATATGATGCTACGGAATTTGGGGTTTTTTTCCGGGAGCTACCTCAATGCCATATCTTCCAGCTGGGAAGATTATTGAGGTCCTGAACAACGAAGACTCACAATTCGGCCTAGGGTACGCTCTAACCTCGTGCAACGTTGTCCGATAAGGCATCAAAAAGGCTTGCAATATCATTAAGGGTACCTACTTAAGCCCTTATAGCCCACGGCTAACCGGCTACTTCGTCATGCCGGTATTCCGAGCTATTGAGTCGGTCTGTTCCGACCCACTATCACATACCCCGAGACCAAATTGGCTCGGGAATGCAACTATTTCAAGGGCAAGTTCAAGGAAGAAGGTCCGCTCATTACCTTCCCTGAGTCTGATCTACCACCGTTCGGGGTCTCCCATAACTTGGCCCTGTACATCACGGTGATATGCCAGGAGAAATATCTTCCGATGACCCTAATTGACGATGGGTCTCCTGTGAACATCCTTCCTCTAAGGACTGCCAAAGTCCTCGGCATTACCGAGGCTGGCTACATCCTGACTGCTCAAACCATCCATGCTTATGATTGGAGCCCAAAGTCGGTAGCTGGGGCCATTAAACTGACAATCATAACGGACCCAGTTGAAAAGGAGCTGGAATTCCAGGTGATTGATGTCACCTCTTCCTTCAACATACTCCTCGGGAGGCCATGGATCCACACTGTCAAGGCGGTATCTTCCACCCTCCATCAAAAAATGAAATTGCCCCTGCAAGATAATGTTATTAATTTAGAGGCAACCTCCATGACCGTGGCCAGCTGCAACGCCACGAGCCGCACGGACCTTCGAGGGTTCGATTTTGGGGGAATGATCGAGGAGGAATACCTCTTCAGGCCTTATTTCACCGCTAGCATCGATATGATGCTACAGAATTTGGGGTATTTTCCGGGAGCTACCTCAATGCCATATCTTCTAGCTGGGAAGATTATTGAGGTCCTGAACAACGAAGACTCACACTTCGGCCTAGGGTACGCTCTGACCTCGTGCAACGTTGTCCGATAAGGCATCAAAAAGGCTTGCAATATCATTAAGGGTACCTACTTAAGCCTTTATAGCCCACGGCTAACCGGCTACTTCGTCATGCCGGTATTCCGAGCTATTAAGTCGGTCTGTTCCGACCCACTATCACATACCCCGAGACAAAATTGGCTTGGGAATGCAACTATTTCAAGGGCAAGTTCAAGGAAGAAGGTCCGCTCATTACCTTCTCTGAGTCTGATCTACCACCGTTCAGGGTCTCCCACAACTTGGCCCTTTACATCGCGGTGATATGCCGGGGGAAATATCTTCCGATGACCCTAATTGACGATGGGTCTGCTGTGGACGTCCTTCCTCTAAGGACCGCCGAAGCCCTCGGCATTACATAGGCTGACTAGATCCCGACTGCTCAAACCATCTATGCTTTTGATTGGAGCCCAAAGTCGGTAGCTGGGGCCATTAAACTGACAATCATAACGGGCCTAGTTGAAAAGGAGCTGGAATTCCAGGTGATTGATGTCACCTCTTCTTTCAACCTACTCCTCGGGAGGCCATGGATCCACACTGTCAAGGCGGTATCTTCCACCCTTAATCAAAAAATCAAGTTGCCCCTGCAAGATAATGTTATTACTTTAGAGGCAACCCCCATGACCGTGGCTAGCTGCAATGCCACGAGCCCCACGGACCTTCGAGAATTCGATTTTGTGGGAATGATCGAGGAGGAATACCTCTCCAGGCCTTATTTCACCGCTAGCATCGATATGATGCTACAGAATTTGGGGTATTTTCCAGGAGCTACCTCAAGGCCATATCTTCCAGCTGGGAAGACTATTGAGGTCCTGAACAATGAAGACTCACACTTCGGCCTAGGGTACGCTCTGACCTCGGGCAACGTTGTCCGAGAAGGCATCAAAAAGGCCTGCAATATCATTAAGGGTACCTACTTAAGCCCTTATAGCCCACGGTTGCCGACTACTTCATCATGCCGGTATTCCGAGCTATTCAGTCGGTCTGTTCCGACCCACTATCACATACCCCGAGACCAAATTCGCTCGGGAATGCAACTATTTCAAGGGCAAGTTCAAGGAAGAAGGTCCGCTCGTTACCTTCTCTGAGTCTGATCTACCACCGTTCGGGGTCTCCCACAACTTGGCCCTTTACATCACGGTGATATGCCGGGGGAAATATCTTCCGATGACCCTAATTGACGATGGGTCTGCTGTGGACGTCCTTCCTCTAAGGACCGCCAAAGCCCTCGGCATTACATAGGCTGATTAGATCCCTACTGCTCAAACCATCTATGCTTTTGATTGGAGCCCAAAGTCGGTAGCTGGGGCCATTAAACTGACAATCATAAAGGGCCTAGTTGAAAAGGAGCTGGAATTCCAGGTGATTGATGTCACCTCTTCTTTCAACCTACTCCTCGGGAGGCCATGGATCCACACTTTTAAGGCGGTATCTTCCACCCTTAATCAAAAAATCAAGTTGCCCCTGCAAGATAATGTTATTACTTTATAGGCAACCCCCATGACCGTGGCTAGCTGCAATGCCACGAGCCCCACGGACCTTCGAGGATTCGATTTTCTGGGAATGATCGAGGAGGAATACCTCTCAAGGCCTTATTTCACCGCTAGCATCGATATGATGCTACAGAATTTGGGGTATTTTCCGGGAGCTACCTGAAGGCCATATCTTCCAGCTGGGAAGACTATTGAGGTCCTGAACAATGAAGACTCACACTTCGGCCTAGGGTACGCTCTGACCTCGGGCAACGTTGTCCGAGAAGGCATCAAAAAGGCCTGCAATATCATTAAGGGTACCTACTTAAGCCCTTATAGCCCACGGCTGCCGACTACTTCGTCATGCCGGTATTCCGAGCTATTCAGTCGGTCTGTGCCGACCCACTATCACATACCCCGAGACCAAATTGGCTCGGGAATGCAACTATTTCAAGGGCAAGTTCAAGGAAGAAGGTCCGCTCATTACCTTCTCTGAGTCTGATCTACCACCGTTCAGGGACTCCCATAACTTAGCCCTGTACATCACGGTGATATGCCGGGGGAAATATCTTCCGATGACTCTAATTGACGATGGGTCTGCTGTGAACGTCCTTCCTCTAAGGACCGCCAAAGCCCTCGGCATTACATAGGCTTACTAGATCCCGACTGCTCAAACCATCTATGCTTTTGATTGGAGCCCAAAGTCGGTAGCTGGGGCTATTAAACTGACAATCATAACGGGCCCAGTTGAAAAGGAGCTGGAATTCCAGGTGATTGATGTCAACTTTTCTTTCAACCTACTCCTCGGGAGGCCATGGATCCACACTGTCAAGGCGGTATCTTCCACCCTCCATCAAAAAATCAAGTTGCCCCTTCAAGATAATGTTATTACTTTAGAGGCAACCCCAATGACCATGGCTAGCTGCAATGCCACGAGCCGCACGGACCTTCGAGGGTTCGATTTTGGGGGAATGATCGAGGAGGAATACCTCTTCAGGCCTTATTTCACCGCTAGCATCGATATGATGCTACAAAATTTGGGGTATTTTCCGGGAGCTACCTCAATGCCATATCTTCTAGTTGGGAAGATTATTGATGTCCTGAACAACGAAGACTCATACTTCGGCCTAGGGTAAGCTCTGACCTCATCCAACGTTGTCCAATAAGGCATCAAAATAGCTTTCAATATATTAAGCGTACCTACTTAAGCCCTTATAGCCCACGGCTAACCGATTACTTCGTCAAGCCGGTATTCCGAGCTATTAAGTCGGTCTGTTCCGACCCACTATCACATACCCCGAGACCAAATTGTTTCGGGAATGCAACTATTTCAAGGGCAAGTTCAAGGAAGAAGGTCCGCTCTTTTCCTTCTCTGAGTCAGATCTACCACCGTTCGGGGTCTCCCACAACTTGGCCCTGTACATCACGGTAATATGTCGGGGGAAATATCTTCCGATAACCCTAATTGACGATGGGTCCGCTGTGAACGTCCTTCCTCTAAGGACCGCCAAAGCCCTCGGCATTACCGAGGCTGACTACATCCCGACTGCTCAAACTATCCATGCTTTTGATTGGAGCCCAAAGTCGGTAGCAGGGGCAATTAAACTGACAATCATAACGGGCCCAATTGAAAAGGAGCTGGAATTCCAGGTGATTGATGTCACCTCTTCTTTCAACCTACTCCTCGGGAGGCCATGGATCCACACTGTCAAGGCGGTATCTTCCACCCTTAATCAAAAACTCAAGTTGCCCCTGCAAGATAATGTTATTACTTTAGAGGCAACCCCCATGACCGTGGCTAGCTGCAATGCCACGAGCCGCACGGACCTTCAAGGGTTCGACTTTGTGGGAATGATCGAGGAGGAATACCTCTTCAGGCCTTATTTCACCGCTAGCATCGATATGATGCTACAGAATTTGGGGTTTTTTTCCGGGAGCTACCTCAATGCCATATCTTCCAGTTGGGAAGATTATTGAGGTCCTGAACAACGAAGACTCACAATTCGGCCTAGGGTACGCTCTAACCTCGTGCAACGTTGTCCGATAAGGCATCAAAAAGGCTTGCAATATCATTAAGGGTACCTACTTAAGCCTTTATAGCCCACGGCTAACCGGCTACTTCGTCATGCCGGTATTCCGAGCTATTAAGTCGGTCTGTTCCGACCCACTATCACATACCCCGAGACAAAATTGGCTTGGGAATGCAACTATTTCAAGGGCAAGTTCAAGGAAGAAGGTCCGCTCATTACCTTCTCTGAGTCTGATCTACCACCGTTCAGGGTCTCCCACAACTTGGCCCTTTACATCGCGGTGATATGCCGGGGGAAATATCTTCCGATGACCCTAATTGACGATGGGTCTGCTGTGGACGTCCTTCCTCTAAGGACCGCCGAAGCCCTCGGCATTACATAGGCTGACTAGATCCCGACTGCTCAAACCATCTATGCTTTTGATTGGAGCCCAAAGTCGGTAGCTGGGGCCATTAAACTGACAATCATAACGGGCCTAGTTGAAAAGGAGCTGGAATTCCAGGTGATTGATGTCACCTCTTCTTTCAACCTACTCCTCGGGAGGCCATGGATCCACACTGTCAAGGCGGTATCTTCCACCCTTAATCAAAAAATCAAGTTGCCCCTGCAAGATAATGTTATTACTTTAGAGGCAACCCCCATGACCGTGGCTAGCTGCAATGCCACGAGCCCCACGGACCTTCGAGAATTCGATTTTGTGGGAATGATCGAGGAGGAATACCTCTCCAGGCCTTATTTCACCGCTAGCATCGATATGATGCTACAGAATTTGGGGTATTTTCCAGGAGCTACCTCAAGGCCATATCTTCCAGCTGGGAAGACTATTGAGGTCCTGAACAATGAAGACTCACACTTCGGCCTAGGGTACGCTCTGACCTCGGGCAACGTTGTCCGAGAAGGCATCAAAAAGGCCTGCAATATCATTAAGGGTACCTACTTAAGCCCTTATAGCCCACGGTTGCCGACTACTTCATCATGCCGGTATTCCGAGCTATTCAGTCGGTCTGTTCCGACCCACTATCACATACCCCGAGACCAAATTCGCTCGGGAATGCAAATATTTCAAGGGCAAGTTCAAGGAAGAAGGTCCGCTCGTTACCTTCTCTGAGTCTGATCTACCACCGTTCGGGGTCTCCCACAACTTGGCCCTTTACATCACGGTGATATGCCGGGGGAAATATCTTCCGATGACCCTAATTGACGATGGGTCTGCTGTGGACGTCCTTCCTCTAAGGACCGCCAAAGCCCTCGGCATTACATAGGCTGATTAGATCCCTACTGCTCAAACCATCTATGCTTTTGATTGGAGCCCAAAGTCGGTAGCTGGGGCCATTAAACTGACAATCATAAAGGGCCTAGTTGAAAAGGAGCTGGAATTCCAGGTGATTGATGTCACCTCTTCTTTCAACCTACTCCTCGGGAGGCCATGGATCCACACTTTTAAGGCGGTATCTTCCACCCTTAATCAAAAAATCAAGTTGCCCCTGCAAGATAATGTTATTACTTTATAGGCAACCCCCATGACCGTGGCTAGCTGCAATGCCACGAGCCCCACGGACCTTCGAGGATTCGATTTTCTGGGAATGATCGAGGAGGAATACCTCTCAAGGCCTTATTTCACCGCTAGCATCGATATGATGCTACAGAATTTGGGGTATTTTCCGGGAGCTACCTGAAGGCCATATCTTCCAGCTGGGAAGACTATTGAGGTCCTGAACAATGAAGACTCACACTTCGGCCTAGGGTACGCTCTGACCTCGGGCAACGTTGTCCGAGAAGGCATCAAAAAGGCCTGCAATATCATTAAGGGTACCTACTTAAGCCCTTATAGCCCACGGCTGCCGACTACTTCGTCATGCCGGTATTCCGAGCTATTCAGTCGGTCTGTGCCGACCCACTATCACATACCCCGAGACCAAATTGGCTCGGGAATGCAACTATTTCAAGGGCAAGTTCAAGGAAGAAGGTCCGCTCATTACCTTCTCTGAGTCTGATCTACCACCGTTCAGGGACTCCCATAACTTAGCCCTGTACATCACGGTGATATGCCGGGGGAAATATCTTCCGATGACTCTAATTGACGATGGGTCTGCTGTGAACGTCCTTCCTCTAAGGACCGCCAAAGCCCTCGGCATTACATAGGCTTACTAGATCCCGACTGCTCAAACCATCTATGCTTTTGATTGGAGCCCAAAGTCGGTAGCTGGGGCTATTAAACTGACAATCATAACGGGCCCAGTTGAAAAGGAGCTGGAATTCCAGGTGATTGATGTCAACTTTTCTTTCAACCTACTCCTCGGGAGGCCATGGATCCACACTGTCAAGGCGGTATCTTCCACCCTCCATCAAAAAATCAAGTTGCCCCTTCAAGATAATGTTATTACTTTAGAGGCAACCCCAATGACCATGGCTAGCTGCAATGCCACGAGCCGCACGGACCTTCGAGGGTTCGATTTTGGGGGAATGATCGAGGAGGAATACCTCTTCAGGCCTTATTTCACCGCTAGCATCGATATGATGCTACAAAATTTGGGGTATTTTCCGGGAGCTACCTCAATGCCATATCTTCTAGTTGGGAAGATTATTGATGTCCTTAACAACGAAGACTCATACTTCGGCCTAGGGTAAGCTCTGACCTCATCCAACGTTGTCCAATAAGGCATCAAAATAGCTTTCAATATATTAAGCGTACCTACTTAAGCCCTTATAGCCCACGGCTAACCGATTACTTCGTCAAGCCGGTATTCCGAGCTATTAAGTCGGTCTGTTCCGACCCACTATCACATACCCCGAGACCAAATTGTTTCGGGAATGCAACTATTTCAAGGGCAAGTTCAAGGAAGAAGGTCCGCTCTTTTCCTTCTCTGAGTCAGATCTACCACCGTTCGGGGTCTCCCACAACTTGGCCCTGTACATCACGGTAATATGTCGGGGGAAATATCTTCCGATAACCCTAATTGACGATGGGTCCGCTGTGAACGTCCTTCCTCTAAGGACCGCCAAAGCCCTCGGCATTACCGAGGCTGACTACATCCCGACTGCTCAAACTATCCATGCTTTTGATTGGAGCCCAAAGTCGGTAGCAGGGGCAATTAAACTGACAATCATAACGGGCCCAATTGAAAAGGAGCTGGAATTCCAGGTGATTGATGTCACCTCTTCTTTCAACCTACTCCTCGGGAGGCCATGGATCCACACTGTCAAGGCGGTATCTTCCACCCTTAATCAAAAACTCAAGTTGCCCCTGCAAGATAATGTTATTACTTTAGAGGCAACCCCCATGACCGTGGCTAGCTGCAATGCCACGAGCCGCACGGACCTTCAAGGGTTCGACTTTGTGGGAATGATCGAGGAGGAATACCTCTTCAGGCCTTATTTCACCGCTAGCATCGATATGATGCTACAGAATTTGGGGTTTTTTTCCGGGAGCTACCTCAATGCCATATCTTCCAGTTGGGAAGATTATTGAGGTCCTGAACAACGAAGACTCACAATTCGGCCTAGGGTACGCTCTAACCTCGTGCAACGTTGTCCGATAAGGCATCAAAAAGGCTTGCAATATCATTAAGGGTACCTACTTAAGCCCTTATAGCCCACGGCTAACCGGCTACTTCGTCATGCCGGTATTCCGAGCTATTGAGTCGGTCTGTTCCGACCCACTATCACATACCCCGAGACCAAATTGGCTCGGGAATGCAACTATTTCAAGGGCAAGTTCAAGGAAGAAGGTCCGCTCATTACCTTCTCTGAGTCTAATCTACCACCGTTCGGGGTCTCCCATAACTTGGCCCTGTACATCACGGTGATATGCCAGGAGAAATATCTTCCGATGACCCTAATTGACGATGGGTCTGCTGTGAACATCCTTCCTCTAAGGACCGCCAAAGTCCTCGGCATTACCGAGGCTGGCTACATCCTGACTGCTCAAACCATCCATGCTTATGATTGGAGCCCAAAGTCGGTAGCTGGGGCCATTAAACTGACAATCATAACGGACCCAGTTGAAAAGGAGCTGGAATTCCAGGTGATTGATGTCACCTCTTCCTTCAACATACTCCTCGGGAGGCCATGGATCCACACTGTCAAGGCGGTATCTTCCACCCTCCATCAAAAAATGAAATTGCCCCTGCAAGATAATGTTATTAATTTAGAGGCAACCTCCATGACCGTGGCCAGCTGCAACGCCACGAGCCGCACGGACCTTCGAGGGTTCGATTTTGGGGGAATGATCGAGGAGGAATACCTCTTCAGGCCTTATTTCACCGCTAGCATCGATATGATGCTACAGAATTTGGGGTATTTTCCGGGAGCTACCTCAATGCCATATCTTCTAGCTGGGAAGATAATTGAGGTCCTGAACAACGAAGACTCACACTTCGGCCTAGGGTACGCTCTAACCTCGTGCAACGTTGTCCGATAAGGCATCAAAAAGGCTTGCAATATCATTAAGGGTACCTACTTAAGCCTTTATAGCCCACGGCTAACCGGCTACTTCGTCATGCCGGTATTCCGAGCTATTAAGTCGGTCTGTTCCGACCCACTATCACATACCCCGAGACAAAATTGGCTCGGGAATGCAACTATTTCAAGGGCAAGTTCAAGGAAGAAGGTCCGCTCATTACCTTCTCTGAGTCTGATCTACCACCGTTCAGGGTCTCCCACAACTTGGCCCTTTACATCGCGGTGATATGCCGGGGGAAATATCTTCCGATGACCCTAATTGACGATGGGTCTGCTGTGGACGTCCTTCCTCTAAGGACCGCCAAAGCCCTCGGCATTACATAGGCTGACTAGATCCCGACTGCTCAAACCATCTATGCTTTTGATTGGAGCCCAAAGTCGGTAGCTGGGGCCATTAAACTGACAATCATAACGGGCCTAGTTGAAAAGGAGCTGGAATTCCAGGTGATTGATGTCACCTCTTCTTTCAACCTACTCCTCGGGAGGCCATGGATCCACACTGTCAAGGCGGTATCTTCCACCCTTAATAAAAAAATCAAGTTGCCCCTGCAAGATAATGTTATTACTTTAGAGGCAACCCCCATGACCGTGGCTAGCTGCAATGCCACGAGCCCCACGGACCTTCGAGAATTCGATTTTGTGGGAATGATCGAGGAGGAATACCTCTCCAGGCCTTATTTCACCGCTAGCATCGATATGATGCTACAGAATTTGGGGTATTTTCCAGGAGCTACCTCAAGGCCATATCTTCCAGCTGGGAAGACTATTGAGGTCCTGAACAATGAAGACTCACACTTCGGCCTAGGGTACGCTCTGACCTCGGGCAACGTTGTCCGAGAAGGCATCAAAAAGGCCTGCAATATCATTAAGGGTACCTACTTAAGCCCTTATAGCCCACGGTTGCCGACTACTTCATCATGCCGGTATTCAGAGCTATTCAGTCGGTCTGTTCCGACCCACTATCACATACCCCGAGACCAAATTCGCTCGGGAATGCAACTATTTCAAGGGCAAGTTCAAGGAAGAAGGTCCGCTCGTTACCTTCTCTGAGTCTGATCTACCACCGTTCGGGGTCTCCCACAACTTGGCCCTTTACATCACGGTGATATGCCGGGGGAAATATCTTCCGATGACCCTAATTGACGATGGGTCTGCTGTGGACGTCCTTCCTCTAAGGACCGCCAAAGCCCTCGGCATTACATAGGCTGACTAGATCCCGACTGCTCAAACCATCTATGCTTTTGATTGGAGCCCAAAGTCGGTAGCTGGGGCCATTAAACTGACAATCATAACGGGCCTAGTTGAAAAGGAGCTGGAATTCCAGGTGATTGATGTCACCTCTTCTTTCAACCTACTCCTCGGGAGGCCATGGATCCACACTGTCAAGGCGGTATCTTCCACCCTTAATCAAAAAATCAAGTTGCCCCTGCAAGATAATGTTATTACTTTAGAGGCAACCCCCATGACCGTGGCTAGCTGCAATGCCACGAGCCCCACGGACCTTCGAGGATTCGATTTTCTGGGAATGATCGAGGAGGAATACCTCTCCAGGCCTTATTTCACCGCTAGCATCGATATGATGCTACAGAATTTGGGGTATTTTCCGGGAGCTACCTCAAGGCCATATCTTCCAGCTGGGAAGACTATTGAGGTCCTGAACAATGAAGACTCACACTTCGGCCTAGGGTACGCTCTGACCTCGGGCAACGTTGTCCGAGAAGGCATCAAAAAGGCCTGCAATATCATTAAGGGTACCTACTTAAGCCCTTATAGCCCACGGTTGCCGACTACTTCATCATGCCGGTATTCAGAGCTATTCAGTCGGTCTGTTCCGACCCACTATCACATACCCCGAGACCAAATTCGCTCGGGAATGCAACTATTTCAAGGGCAAGTTCAAGGAAGAAGGTCCGCTCGTTACCTTCTCTGAGTCTGATCTACCACCGTTCGGGGTCTCCCACAACTTGGCCCTTTACATCACGGTGATATGCCGGGGGAAATATCTTCCGATGAACCTAATTGACGATGGGTCTGCTGTGGACGTCCTTCCTCTAAGGACCGCCAAAGCCCTCGGCATTACATAGGCTGACTAGATCCCGACTGCTCAAACCATCTATGCTTTTGATTGGAGCCCAAAGTCGGTAGCTGGGGCCATTAAACTGACAATCATAACGGGCCTAGTTGAAAAGGAGCTGGAATTCCAGGTGATTGATGTCACCTCTTCTTTCAACCTACTCCTCGGGAGGCCATGGATCCACACTGTCAAGGCGGTATCTTCCACCCTTAATCAAAAAATCAAGTTGCCCCTGCAAGATAATGTTATTACTTTAGAGGCAACCCCCATGACCGTGGCTAGCTGCAATGCCACGAGCCCCACGGACCTTCGAGGATTCGATTTTCTGGGAATGATCGAGGAGGAATACCTCTCCAGGCCTTATTTCACCGCTAGCATCGATATGATGCTACAGAATTTGGGGTATTTTCCGGGAGCTACCTCAAGGCCATATCTTCCAGCTGGGAAGACTATTGAGGTCCTGAACAATGAAGACTCACACTTCGGCCTAGGGTACGCTCTGACCTCGGGCAACGTTGTCCGAGAAGGCATCAAAAAGGCCTGCAATATCATTAAGGGTACCTACTTAAGCCCTTATAGCCCACGGTTGCCGACTACTTCATCATGCCGGTATTCAGAGCTATTCAGTCGGTCTGTTCCGACCCACTATCACATACCCCGAGACCAAATTCGCTCGGGAATGCAACTATTTCAAGGGCAAGTTCAAGGAAGAAGGTCCGCTCGTTACCTTCTCTGAGTCTGATCTACCACCGTTCGGGGTCTCCCACAACTTGGCCCTTTACATCACGGTGATATGCCGGGGGAAATATCTTCCGATGACCCTAATTGACGATGGGTCTGCTGTGGACGTCCTTCCTCTAAGGACCGCCAAAGCCCTCGGCATTACATAGGCTGACTAGATCCCGACTGCTCAAACCATCTATGCTTTTGATTGGAGCCCAAAGTCGGTAGCTGGGGCCATTAAACTGACAATCATAACGGGCCTAGTTGAAAAGGAGCTGGAATTCCAGGTGATTGATGTCACCTCTTCTTTCAACCTACTCCTCGGGAGGCCATGGATCCACACTGTCAAGGCGGTATCTTCCACCCTTAATCAAAAAATCAAGTTGCCCCTGCAAGATAATGTTATTACTTTAGAGGCAACCCCCATGACCGTGGCTAGCTGCAATGCCACGAGCCCCACGGACCTTCGAGGATTCGATTTTCTGGGAATGATCGAGGAGGAATACCTCTCCAGGCCTTATTTCACCGCTAGCATCGATATGATGCTACAGAATTTGGGGTATTTTCCGGGAGCTACCTCAAGGCCATATCTTCCAGCTGGGAAGACTATTGAGGTCCTGAACAATGAAGACTCACACTTCGGCCTAGGGTACGCTCTGACCTCGGGCAACGTTGTCCGAGAAGGCATCAAAAAGGCCTGCAATATCATTAAGGGTACCTACTTAAGCCATTATAGCCCACGGCTGCCGACTACTTCGTCATGCCGGTATTCCGAGCTATTCAGTCGGTCTGTGCCGACCCACTATCACATACCCCGAGACCAAATTGGCTCGGGAATGCAACTATTTCAAGGGCAAGTTCAAGGAAGAAGGTCCGCTCATTACCTTCTCTGAGTCTGATCTACCACCGTTCAGGGACTCCCATAACTTAGCCCTGTACATCACGGTGATATGCCGGGGGAAATATCTTCCGATGACTCTAATTGACGATGGGTCTGCTGTGAACGTCCTTCCTCTAAGGACCGCCAAAGCTCTCGGCATTACATAGGCTTACTAGATCCCGACTGCTCAAACCATCTATGCTTTTGATTGGAGCCCAAAGTCGGTAGCTGGGGCCATTAAACTGACAATCATAACGGGCCCAGTTGAAAAGGAGCTGGAATTCCAGGTGATTGATGTCAACTTTTCTTTCAACCTACTCCTCGGGAGGCCATGGATCCACACTGTCAAGGCGGTATCTTCCACCCTCCATCAAAAAATCAAGTTGCCCCTTCAAGATAATGTTATTACTTTAGAGGCAACTCCAATGACCGTGGCTAGCTGCAATGCCACGAGCCGCTTGGACCTTCGAGGGTTCGATTTTGGGGGAATGATCGAGGAGGAATACCTCTTCAGGCCTTATTTCACCGCTAGCATCGATATGATGCTACAAAATTTGGGGTATTTTCCGGGAGCTACCTCAATGCCATATCTTCTAGTTGGGAAGATTATTGAGGTCCTGAACAACGAAGACTCATACTTCGGCCTAGGGTACGCTCTGACCTCATCCAACGTTGTCCAATAAGGCATCAAAATAGCTTTCAATATATTAAGCGTACCTACTTAAGCCCTTATAGCCCACGGCTAACCGATTACTTCGTCAAGCCGGTATTCCGAGCAATTAAGTCGGTCTGTTCCGACCCACTATCACATACCCCGAGACCAAATTGTTTCGGGAATGCAACTATTTCAAGGGCAAGTTCAAGGAAGAAGGTCCGCTCTTTTCCTTCTCTGAGTCAGATCTACCACCGTTCGGGGTCTCCCACAACTTGGCCCTGTACATCACGGTAATATGTCGGGGGAAATATCTTCCGATAACCCTAATTGACGATGGGTCCGCTGTGAACGTCCTTCCTGTAAGGACCGCCAAATCCCTCGGCATTACCGAGGCTGACTACATCCCGACTGCTCAAACTATCCATGCTTTTGATTGGAGCCCAAAGTCGGTAGCAGGGGCAATTAAACTGACAATCATAACGGGCCCAGTTGAAAAGGAGCTGGAATTCCAGGTGATTGATGTCACCTCTTCTTTCAACCTACTCCTCGGGAGGCCATGGATCCACACTGTCAAGGCGGTATCTTCCACCCTTAATCAAAAAATCAAGTTGCCCCTGCAAGATAATGTTATTACTTTAGAGGCAACCCCCATGACCGTGGCTAGCTGCAATGCCACGAGCCGCACGGACCTTCAAGGGTTCGACTTTGTGGGAATGATCGAGGAGGAATACCTCTTCAGGCCTTATTTCACCGCTAGCATCGATATGATGCTACAGAATTTGGGGTTTTTTTCCGGGAGCTACCTCAATGCCATATCTTCCAGCTGGGAAGATTATTGAGGTCCTGAACAACGAAGACTCACAATTCGGCCTAGGGTACGCTCTAACCTCGTGCAACGTTGTCCGATAAGGCATCAAAAAGGCTTGCAATATCATTAAGGGTACCTACTTAAGCCCTTATAGCCCACGGCTAACCGGCTACTTCGTCATGCCGGTATTCCGAGCTATTGAGTCGGTCTGTTCCGACCCACTATCACATACCCCGAGACCATATTGGCTCGGGAATGCAACTATTTCAACGGCAAGTTCAAGGAAGAAGGTCCGCTCATTACCTTCTCTGAGTCTGATCTACCACCGTTCGGGGTCTCCCATAACTTGGCCCTGTACATCACGGTGATATGCCGGGGGAAATATCTTCCGATGACCCTAATTGACGATGGGTCTGCTGTGGACATCCTTCCTCTAAGGACCGCCAAAGTCCTCGGCATTACCGAGGCTGACTACATCCTGACTGCTCAAACCATCCATGCTTATTATTGGAGCCCAAAGTCGGTAGCTGGGGCCATTAAACTGACAATCATAACGGGCCCAGTTGAAAAGGAGCTGGAAGTCCAGGTGATTGATGTCACCTCTTCCTTCAACCTACTCCTCGGGAGGCCATGGATCCACACTGTCAAGGCGGTATCATCCACCCTCCATCAAAAAATGAAATTGCCCCTGCAAGATAATGTTATTACTTTAGAGGCAACCTCCATGACCGTGGCTAGCTGCAACGCCACGAGCCGCACGGACCTTCGAGGGTTCGATTTTGGGGGAATGATCGGGGAGGAATACCTCTTCAGGCCTTATTTCACTGCTAGTATCGATATGATGCTACAGAATTTGGGGTATTTTCCGGGAGCTACCTCAATGCCATATCTTCTAGCTGGGAAGATTATTGAGGTCCTGAACAACGAAGACTCACACTTCGGCCTAGGGTACGCTCTAACCTCGTGCAACGTTGTCCGATAAGGCATCAAAAAGGCTTGCAATATCATTAAGGGTACCTACTTAAGCCTTTATAGCCCACGGCTAACCGGCTACTTCGTCATGCCGGTATTCCGAGCTATTAAGTCGGTATGTTCCGACCCACTATCACATACCCCGAGACCAAATTGGCTCGGGAATGCAACTATTTCAAGGGCAAGTTCAAGGAAGAAGGTCCGCTCATTACCTTCTCTGAGTCTGATCTACCACCGTTCAGGGTCTCCCACAACTTGGCCCTTTACATCGCGGTGATATGCCGGGGGAAATATCTTCCGATGACCCTAATTGACGATGGGTCTGCTGTGGACGTCCTTCCTCTAAGGACCGCCAAAGCCCTCGGCATTACATAGGCTGACTAGATCCCGACTGCTCAAACCATCTATGCTTTTGATTGGAGCCCAAAGTCGGTAGCTGGGGCCATTAAACTGACAATCATAACGGGCCTAGTTGAAAAGGAGCTGGAATTCCAGGTGATTGATGTCACCTCTTCTTTCAACCTACTCCTCGGGAGGCCATGGATCCACACTGTCAAGGCGGTATCTTCCACCCTTAATAAAAAAATCAAGTTGCCCCTGCAAGATAATGTTATTACTTTAGAGGCAACCCCCATGACCGTGGCTAGCTGCAATGCCACGAGCCCCATGGACCTTCGAGAATTCGATTTTGTGGGAATGATCGAGGAGGAATACCTCTCCAGGCCTTATTTCACCGCTAGCATCGATATGATGCTACAGAATTTGGGGTATTTTCCAGGAGCTACCTCAAGGCCATATCTTCCAGCTGGGAAGACTATTGAGGTCCTGAACAATGAAGACTCACACTTCGGCCTAGGGTACGCTCTGACCTCGGGCAACGTTGTCCGAGAAGGCATCAAAAAGGCCTGCAATATCATTAAGGGTACCTACTTAAGCCCTTATAGCCCACGGTTGCCGACTACTTCATCATGCCGGTATTCAGAGCTATTCAGTCGGTCTGTTCCGACCCACTATCACATACCCCGAGACCAAATTCGCTCGGGAATGCAACTATTTCAAGGGCAAGTTCAAGGAAGAAGGTCCGCTCGTTACCTTCTCTGAGTCTTATCTACCACCGTTCGGGGTCTCCCACAACTTGGCCCTTTACATCACGGTGATATGCCGGGGGAAATATCTTCCGATGACCCTAATTGACGATGGGTCTGCTGTGGACGTCCTTCCTCTAAGGACCGCCAAAGCCCTCGGCATTACATAGGCTGACTAGATCCCGACTGCTCAAACCATCTATGCTTTTGATTGGAGCCCAAAGTCGGTAGCTGGGGCCATTAAACTGACAATCATAACGGGCCTAGTTGAAAAGGAGCTGGAATTCCAGGTGATTGATGTCACCTCTTCTTTCAACCTACTCCTCGGGAGGCCATGGATCCACACTGTCAAGGCGGTATCTTCCACCCTTAATCAAAAAATCAAGTTGCCCCTGCAAGATAATGTTATTACTTTAGAGGCAACCCCCATGACCGTGGCTAGCTGCAATGCCACGAGCCCCACGGACCTTCGAGGATTCGATTTTCTGGGAATGATCGAGGAGGAATACCTCTCCAGGCCTTATTTCACCGCTAGCATCGATATGATGCTACAGAATTTGGGGTATTTTCCGGGAGCTACCTCAAGGCCATATCTTCCAGCTGGGAAGACTATTGAGGTCCTGAACAATGAAGACTCACACTTCGGCCTAGGGTACGCTCTGACCTCGGGCAACGTTGTCCGAGAAGGCATCAAAAAGGCCTGCAATATCATTAAGGGTACCTACTTAAGCCATTATAGCCCACGGCTGCCGACTACTTCGTCATGCCGGTATTCCGAGCTATTCAGTCGGTCTGTGCCGACCCACTATCACATACCCCGAGACCAAATTGGCTCGGGAATGCAACTATTTCAAGGGCAAGTTCAAGGAAGAAGGTCCGCTCGTTACCTTCTCTGAGTCTGATCTACCACCGTTCAGGGACTCCCATAACTTAGCCCTGTACATCACGGTGATATGCCGGGGGAAATATCTTCCGATGACTCTAATTGACGATGGGTCTGCTGTGAACGTCCTTCCTCTAAGGACCGCCAAAGCCCTCGGCATTACATAGGCTTACTAGATCCCGACTGCTCAAACCATCTATGCTTTTGATTGGAGCCCAAAGTCGGTAGCTGGGGCCATTAAACTGACAATCATAACGGGCCCAGTTGAAAAGGAGCTGGAATTCCAGGTGATTGATGTCAACTTTTCTTTCAACCTACTCCTCGGGAGGCCATGGATCCACACTGTCAAGGCGGTATCTTCCACCCTCCATCAAAAAATCAAGTTGCCCCTTCAAGATAATGTTATTACTTTAGAGGCAACCCCAATGACCGTGGCTAGCTGCAATGCCACGAGCCGCACGGACCTTCGAGGGTTCGATTTTGGGGGAATGATCGAGGAGGAATACCTCTTCAGGCCTTATTTCACCGCTAGCATCGATATGATGCTACAAAATTTGGGGTATTTTCCGGGAGCTACCTCAATGCCATATCTTCTAGTTGGGAAGATTATTGAGGTCCTGAACAACGAAGACTCATACTTCGGCCTAGGGTACGCTCTGACCTCATCCAACGTTGTCCAATAAGGCATCAAAATAGCTTTCAATATATTAAGCGTACCTACTTAAGCCCTTATAGCCCACGGCTAACCGATTACTTCGTCAAGCCGGTATTCCGAGCAATTAAGTCGGTCTGTTCCGACCCACTATCACATACCCCGAGACCAAATTGTTTCGGGAATGCAACTATTTCAAGGGCAAGTTCAAGGAAGAAGGTCCGCTCTTTTCCTTCTCTGAGTCAGATCTACCACCGTTCGGGGTCTCCCACAACTTGGCCCTGTACATCACGGTAATATGTCGGGGGAAATATCTTCCGATAACCCTAATTGACGATGGGTCCGCTGTGAACGTCCTTCCTGTAAGGACCGCCAAAGCCCTCGGCATTACCGAGGCTGACTACATCCCGACTGCTCAAACTATCCATGCTTTTGATTGGAGCCCAAAGTCGGTAGCAGGGGCAATTAAACTGACAATCATAACGGGCCCAGTTGAAAAGGAGCTGGAATTCCAGGTGATTGATGTCACCTCTTCTTTCAACCTACTCCTCGGGAGGCCATGGATCCACACTGTCAAGGCGATATCTTCCACCCTTAATCAAAAAATCAAGTTGCCCCTGCAAGATAATGTTATTACTTTAGAGGCAACCCCCATGACCGTGGCTAGCTGCAATGCCACGAGCCGCACCGACCTTCAAGGGTTCGACTTTGTGGGAATGATCGAGGAGGAATACCTCTTCAGGCCTTATTTCACCGCTAGCATCGATATGATGCTACAGAATTTGGGGTTTTTTTCCGGGAGCTACCTCAATGCCATATCTTCCAGCTGGGAAGATTATTGAGGTCCTGAACAACGAAGACTCACAATTCGGCCTAGGGTACGCTCTAACCTCATGCAACGTTGTCCGATAAGGCATCAAAAAGGCTTGCAATATCATTAAGGGTACCTACTTAAGCCCTTATAGCCCACGGCTAACCGGCTACTTCGTCATGCCGGTATTCCGAGCTATTGAGTCGGTCTGTTCCGACCCACTATCACATACCCCGAGACCATATTGGCTCGGGAATGCAACTATTTCAACGGCAAGTTCAAGGAAGAAGGTCCGCTCATTACCTTCTCTGAGTCTGATCTACCACCGTTCGGGGTCTCCCATAACTTGGCCCTGTACATCACGGTGATATGCCGGGGGAAATATCTTCCGATGACCCTAATTGACGATGGGTCTGCTGTGGACATCCTTCCTCTAAGGACCGCCAAAGTCCTCGGCATTACCGAGGCTGACTACATCCTGATTGCTCAAACCATCCATGCTTATTATTGGAGCCCAAAGTCGGTAGCTGGGGCCATTAAACTGACAATCATAACGGGCCCAGTTGAAAAGGAGCTGGAATTCCAGGTGATTGATGTCACCTCTTCCTTCAACCTACTCCTCGGGAGGCCATGGATCCACACTGTCAAGGCGGTATCATCCACCCTCCATCAAAAAATGAAATTGCCCCTGCAAGATAATGTTATTACTTTAGAGGCAACCTCCATGACCGTGGCTAGCTGCAACGCCACGAGCCGCACGAACCTTCGAGGGTTCGATTTTGGGGGAATGATCGGGGAGGAATACCTCTTCAGGCCTTATTTCACTGCTAGTATCGATATGATGCTACAGAATTTGGGGTATTTTCCGGGAGCTACCTCAATGCCATATCTTCTAGCTGGGAAGATTATTGAGGTCCTGAACAACGAAGACTCACACTTCGGCCTAGGGTACGCTCTAACCTCGTGCAACGTTGTCCGATAAGGCATCAAAAAGGCTTGCAATATCATTAAGGGTACCTACTTAAGCCTTTATAGCCCACGGCTAACCGGCTACTTCGTCATGCCGGTATTCCGAGCTATTAAGTCGGTATGTTCCGACCCACTATCACATACCCCGAGACCAAATTGGCTCGGGAATGCAACTATTTCAAGGGCAAGTTCAAGGAAGAAGGTCCGCTCATTACCTTCTCTGAGTCTGATCTACCACCGTTCAGGGTCTCCCACAACTTGGCCCTTTACATCGCGGTGATATGCCGGGGGAAATATCTTCCGATGACCCTAATTGACGATGGGTCTGCTGTGGACGTCCTTCCTCTAAGGAACGCCAAAGCCCTCGGCATTACATAGGCTGACTAGATCCCGACTGCTCAAACCATCTATGCTTTTGATTGGAGCCCAAAGTCGGTAGCTGGGGCCATTAAACTGACAATCATAACGGGCCTAGTTGAAAAGGAGCTGGAATTCCAGGTGATTGATGTCACCTCTTCTTTCAACCTACTCCTCGGGAGGCCATGGATCTACACTGTCAAGGCGGTATCTTCCACCCTTAATAAAAAAATCAAGTTGCCCCTGCAAGATAATGTTATTACTTTAGAGGCAACCCCCATGACCGTGGCTAGCTGCAATGCCACGAGCCCCACGGACCTTCGAGAATTCGATTTTGTGGGAATGATCGAGGAGGAATACCTCTCCAGGCCTTATTTCACCGCTAGCATCGATATGATGCTACAGAATTTGGGGTATTTTCCAGGAGCTACCTCAAGGCCATATCTTCCAGCTGGGAAGACTATTGAGGTCCTGAACAATGAAGACTCACACTTCGGCCTAGGGTACGCTCTGACCTCGGGCAACGTTGTCCGAGAAGGCATCAAAAAGGCCTGCAATATCATTAAGGGTACCTACTTAAGCCCTTATAGCCCACGGTTGCCGACTACTTCATCATGCCGGTATTCCGAGCTATTCAGTCGGTCTGTTCCGACCCACTATCACATACCCCGAGACAAAATTCGCTCGGGAATGCAACTATTTCAAGGGCAAGTTCAAGGAAGAAGGTCCGCTCATTACCTTCTCTGAGTCTGATCTACCACCGTTCGGGGTCTCCCACAACTTGGCCCTTTACATCACGGTGATATGCCGGGGGAAATATCTTCCGATGACCCTAATTGACGATGAGTCTGCTGTGGACGTCCTTCCTCTAAGGACCGCCAAAGCCCTCGGCATTACATAGGCTGACTAGATCCCGACTGCTCAAACCATCTATGCTTTTGATTGGAGCCCAAAGTCGGTAGCTGGGGCCATTAAACTGACAATCATAACGGGCCTAGTTGAAAAGGAGCTGGAATTCCAGGTGATTGATGTCACCTCTTCTTTCAACCTACTCCTCGGGAGGCCATGGATCCACACTGTCAAGGCGGTATCTTCCACCCTTAATAAAAAAATCAAGTTGCCCCTGCAAGATAATGTTATTACTTTAGAGGCAACCCCCATGACCGTGGCTAGCTGCAATGCCACGAGCCCCACGGACCTTCGAGAATTCGATTTTGTGGGAATGATCGAGAAGGAATACCTCTCCAGGCCTTATTTCACCGCTAGCATCGATATGATGCTACAGAATTTGGGGTATTTTCCAGGAGCTACCTCAAGGCCATATCTTCCAGCTGGGAAGACTATTGAGGTCCTGAACAATGAAGACTCACACTTCGGCCTAGGGTACGCTCTGACCTCGGGCAACGTTGTCCGAGAAGGCATCAAAAAGGCCTGCAATATCATTAAGGGTACCTACTTAAGCCCTTATAGCCCACGGTTGCCGACTACTTCATCATGCCGGTATTCCGAGCTATTCAGTCGGTCTGTTCCGACCCACTATCACATACCCCGAGACCAAATTCGCTCGGGAATGCAACTATTTCAAGGGCAAGTTCAAGGAAGAAGGTCCGCTCGTTACCTTCTCTGAGTCTGATCTACCACCGTTCGGGGTCTCCCACAACTTGGCCCTTTACATCACGGTGATATGCCGGGGGAAATATCGTCCGATGACCCTAATTGACGATGGGTCTGCTGTGGACGTCCTTCCTCTAAGGACCGCCAAAGCCCTCGGCATTACATAGGCTGACTAGATCCCGACTGCTCAAACCATCTATGCTTTTGATTGGAGCCCAAAGTCGGTAGCTGGGGCCATTAAACTGACAATCATAACGGGCCTAGTTGAAAAGGAGCTGGAATTCCAGGTGATTGATGTCACCTCTTCTTTCAACCTACACCTCGGGAGGCCATGGATCCACACTGTCAAGGCGGTATCTTCCACCCTTAATCAAAAAATCAAGTTGCCCCTGCAAGATAATGTTATTACTTTAGAGGCAACCCCCATGACCGTGGCTAGCTGCAATGCCACGAGCCCCACGGACCTTCGAGGATTCGATTTTCTGGGAATGATCGAGGAGGAATACCTCTCCAGGCCTTATTTCACCGCTAGCATCGATATGATGCTACAGAATTTGGCGTATTTTCCGGGAGCTACCTCAAGGCCATATCTTCCAGCTGGGAAGACTATTGAGGTCCTGAACAATGAAGACTCACACTTCGGCCTAGGGTACGCTCTGACCTCGGGCAACGTTGTCCGAGAAGGCATCAAAAAGGCCTGCAATATCATTAAGGGTACCTACTTAAGCCCTTATAGCCCACGGTTGCCGACTACTTCATCATGCCGGTATTCCGAGCTATTCAGTCGGTCTGTTCCGACCCACTATCACATACCCCGAGACCAAATTCGCTCGGGAATGCAACTATTTCAAGGGCAAGTTCAAGGAAGAAGGTCCGCTCGTTACCTTCTCTGAGTCTGATCTACCACCGTTCGGGGTCTCCCACAACTTGGCCCTTTACATCACGGTGATATGCCGGGGGAAATATCTTCCGATGACCCTAATTGACGATGGGTTTGCTGTGGACGTCCTTCCTCTAAGGACCGCCAAAGCCCTCGGCATTACATAGGCTGACTAGATCCCGACTGCTCAAACCATCTATGCTTTTGATTGGAGCCCAAAGTCGGTAGCTGGGGCCATTAAACTGACAATCATAACGGGCCTAGTTGAAAAGGAGCTGGAATTCCAGGTGATTGATGTCACCTCTTCTTTCAACCTACTCCTCGGGAGGCCATGGATCCACACTGTCAAGGCGGTATCTTCCACCCTTAATCAAAAAATCAAGTTGCCCCTGCAAGATAATGTTATTACTTTAGAGGCAACCCCCATGACCGTGGCTAGCTGCAATGCCACGAGCCCCACGGACCTTCGAGGATTCGATTTTCTGGGAATGATCGAGGAGGAATACCTCTCCAGGCCTTATTTCACCGCTAGCATCGATATGATGCTACAGAATTTGGCGTATTTTCCGGGAGCTACCTCAAGGCCATATCTTCCAGCTGGGAAGACTATTGAGGTCCTGAACAATGAAGACTCACACTTCGGCCTAGGGTACGCTCTGACCTCGGGCAACGTTGTCCGAGAAGGCATCAAAAAGGCCTGCAATATCATTAAGGGTACCTACTTAAGCCCTTATAGCCCACGGCTGCCGACTACTTCGTCATGCCGGTATTCCGAGCTATTCAGTCGGTCTGTGCCGACCCACTATCACATACCCCGAGACCAAATTGGCTCGGGAATGCAACTATTTCAAGGGCAAGTTCAAGGAAGAAGGTCCGCTCATTACCTTCTCTGAGTCTGATCTACCACCGTTCAGGGACTCCCATAACTTAGCCCTGTACATCACGGTGATATGCCGGGGGAAATATCTTCCGATGACTCTAATTGACGATGGGTCTGCTGTGAACGTCCTTCCTCTAAGGACCGCCAAAGCCGTCGGCATTACATAGGCTTACTAGATCCCGACTGCTCAAACCATCTATGCTTTTGATTGGAGCCCAAAGTCGGTAGCTGGGGCCATTAAAGTGACAATCATAACGGGCCCAGTTGAAAAGGAGCTGGAATTCCAGGTGATTGATGTCAACTTTTCTTTCAACCTACTCCTCGGGAGGCCATGGATCCACACTGTCAAGGCGGTATCTTCCACCCTCCATCAAAAAATCAAGTTGCCCCTTCAAGATAATGTTATTACTTTAGAGGCAACCCCAATGACCGTGGCTAGCTGCAATGCCACGAGCCGCACGGACCTTCGAGGGTTCGATTTTGGGGGAATGATCGAGGAGGAATACCTCTTCAGGCCTTATTTCACTGCTAGCATCGATATGATGCTACAAAATTTGGGGTATTTTCCGGGAGCTACCTCAATGCCATATCTTCTAGTTGGGAAGATTATTGAGGTCCTGAACAACGAAGACTCATACTTCGGCCTAGGGTACGCTCTGACCTCATCCAACGTTGTCCAATAAGGCATCAAAATAGCTTTCAATATCATTAATCGTACCTACTTAAGCCCTTATAGCCCACGGCTAACCGATTACTTCGTCAAGCCGGTATTCCGAGCTATTATGTCGGTCTGTTCCGACCCACTATCACATACCCCGAGACCAAATTGTTTCGGGAATGCAACTATTTCAAGGGCAAGTTCAAGGAAGAAGGTCCGCTCTTTTCCTTCTCTGAGTCAGATCTACCACCGTTCGGGGTCTCCCACAACTTGGCCCTGTACATCACGGTAATATGTCGGGGGAAATATCTTCCGATAACCCTAATTGACGATGGGTCCGCTGTGAACGTCCTTCCTCTAAGGACCGCCAAAGCCCTCGGCATTACCGAGGCTGACTACATCCCGACTGCTCAAACTATCCATGCTTTTGATTGGAGCCCAAAGTCGGTAGCAGGGGCAATTAAACTGACAATCATAACGGGCCCAGTTGAAAAGGAGCTGGAATTCCAGGTGATTGATGTCACCTCTTCTTTCAACCTACTCCTCGGGAGGCCATGGATCCACACTGTCAAGGCGGTATCATCCACCCTCCATCAAAAAATGAAATTGCCCCTGCAAGATAATGTTAGTACTTTAGAGGCAACCTCCATGACCGTGGCCAGCTGCAACGCCACGAGCCGCACGGACCTTCGAGGGTTCGATTTTTTGGGAATGATCGAGGAGGAATACCTCTCCAGGCCTTATTTCACCGCTAGCATCGATATGATGCTACATAATTTGGGGTATTTTCCGGGAGCTACCTCAATGCCATATCTTCCAGCTGGGAAGATTATTGAGGTCCTAAACAACGAAGACTCACACTTCGGCCTAGGGTACGCTATAACCTCGTGCAACGTTGTTCGATAAGGCATCAAAAAGGCTTTCAATATCATTAAGGGTACCTACTTAAGCCCTTATAGCCCACGGCTAACCGGCTACTTCGTAATGCCGGTATTCCGAGCTATTATGTCGGTCTGTTCCGACCCACTATCACATACCCCGAGACCAAATTGGCTCGGGAATGCAAATATTTCAAGGGCAAGTTCAAGGAAGAAGGTCCGCTCATTACCTTCTCTGAGTCTGATCTACCACCGTTCGGGGTCTCCCATAACTTGGCCCTGTACATCACGGTGATATGAAGGGGGAAATATCTTCCGATGACCCTAATTGACGATGGGTCTGCTGTGGACATCCTTCCTCTAAGGACCGCCAAAGTCCTCGACATTACCGAGGCTGACTACATCCTGACTGCTCAAACCATCCATGCTTATTATTGGAGCCCAAAGTCGGTAGCTGGGGCCATTAAACTGACAATCATAACGGGCCCAGTTGAAAAGGAGCTCGAATTCCAGGTGATTGATGTCACCTCTTCTTTCAACCTACTCCTTGGGAGGCCATGGATCCACACTGTCAAGGCGGTATCTTCCACCCTTAATAAAAAAATCAAGTTGCCCCTGCAAGATAATGTTATTACTTTAGAGGCAACCCCCATGACCGTGGCTAGCTGCAATGCCACGAGCCCCACGGACCTTCGAGAATTCGATTTTGTGGGAATGATCGAGAAGGAATACCTCTCCAGGCCTTATTTCACCGCTAGCATCGATATGATGCTACAGAATTTGGGGTATTTTCCAGGAGCTACCTCAAGGCCATATCTTCCAGCTGGGAAGACTATTGAGGTCTTGAACAATGAAGACTTACACTTCGGCCTAGGGTACGCTCTGACCTCGGGCAACGTTGTCCGAGAAGGCATCAAAAAGGCCTGCAATATCATTAAGGGTACCTACTTAAGCCCTTATAGCCCACGGTTGCCGACTACTTCATCATGCCGGTATTCCGAGCTATTCAGTCGGTCTGTTCCGACCCACTATCACATACCCCGAGACCAAATTCGCTCGGGAATGCAACTATTTCAAGGGCAAGTTCAAGGAAGAAGGTCCGCTCGTTACCTTCTCTGAGTCTGATCTACCACCGTTCGGGGTCTCCCACAACTTGGCCCTTTACATCACGGTGATATGTCGGGGGAAATATCTTCCGATGACCCTAATTGACGATGGGTCTGCTGTGGACGTCCTTCCTCTAAGGACCGCCAAAGCCCTCGGCATTACATAGGCTGACTAGATCCCGACTGCTCAAACCATCTATGCTTTTGATTGGAGCCCAAAGTCGGTAGCTGGGGCCATTAAACTGACAATCATAACGGGCCTAGTTGAAAAGGAGCTGGAATTCCAGGTGATTGATGTCACCTCTTCTTTCAACCTACTCCTCGGGAGGCCATGGATCCACACTGTCAAGGCGGTATCTTCCACCCTTAATCAAAAAATCAAGTTGCCCCTGCAAGATAATGTTATTACTTTAGAGGCAACCCCCATGACCGTGGCTAGCTGCAATGCCACGAGCCCCACGGACCTTCGAGGATTCGATTTTCTGGGAATGATCGAGGAGGAATACCTCTCCAGGCCTTATTTCACCGCTAGCATCGATATGATGCTACAGAATTTGGCGTATTTTCCGGGAGCTACCTCAAGGCCATATCTTCCAGCTGGGAAGACTATTGAGGTCCTGAACAATGAAGACTCACACTTCGGCCTAGGGTACGCTCTGACCTCGGGCAACGTTGTCCGAGAAGGCATCAAAAAGGCCTGCAATATCATTAAGGGTACCTACTTAAGCCCTTATAGCCCACGGTTGCCGACTACTTCATCATGCCGGTATTCCGAGCTATTCAGTCGGTCTGTTCCGACCCACTATCACATACCCCGAGACCAAATTCGCTCGGGAATGCAACTATTTCAAGGGCAAGTTCAAGGAAGAAGGTCCGCTCGTTACCTTCTCTGAGTCTGATCTACCACCGTTCGGGGTCTCCCACAACTTGGCCCTTTACATCACGGTGATATGCCGGGGGAAATATCTTCCGATGACCCTAATTGACGATGGGTCTGCTGTGGACGTCCTTCCTCTAAGGACCGCCAAAGCCCTCGGCATTACATAGGCTGACTAGATCCCGACTGCTCAAACCATCTATGCTTTTGATTGGAGCCCAAAGTCGGTAGCTGGGGCCATTAAACTGACAATCATAACGGGCCCAGTTGAAAAGGAGCTGGAATTCCAGGTGATTGATGTCAACTTTTCTTTCAACCTACTCCTCGGGAGGCCATGGATCCACACTGTCAAGGCGGTATCTTCCACCCTCCATCAAAAAATCAAGTTGCCCCTTCAAGATAATGTTATTACTTTAGAGGCAACCCCAATGACCGTGGCTAGCTGCAATGCCACGAGCCGCACGGACCTTCGAGGGTTCGATTTTGGGGGAATGATCGAGGAGGAATACCTCTTCAGGCCTTATTTCACTGCTAGCATCGATATGATGCTACAAAATTTGGGGTATTTTCCGGGAGCTACCTCAATGCCATATCTTCTAGTTGGGAAGATTATTGAGGTCCTGAACAACGAAGACTCATACTTCGGCCTAGGGTACGCTCTGACCTCATCCAACGTTGTCCAATAAGGCATCAAAATAGCTTTCAATATCATTAAGCGTACCTACTTAAGCCCTTATAGCCCACGGCTAACCGATTACTTCGTCAAGCCGGTATTCCGAGCTGTTATGTCGGTCTGTTCCGACCCACTATCACATACCCCGAGACCAAATTGTTTCGGGAATGCAACTATTTCAAGGGCAAGTTCAAGGAAGAAGGTCCGCTCTTTTCCTTCTCTGAGTCAGATCTACCACCGTTCGGGGTCTCCCACAACTTGGCCCTGTACATCACGGTAATATGTCGGGGGAAATATCTTCCGATAACCCTAATTGACGATGGGTCCGCTGTGAACGTCCTTCCTCTAAGGACCGCCAAAGCCCTCGGCATTACCGAGGCTGACTACATCCCGACTGCTCAAACTATCCATGCTTTTGATTGGAGCCCAAAGTCGGTAGCAGGGGCAATTAAACTGACAATCATAACGGGCCCAGTTGAAAAGGAGCTGGAATTCCAGGTGATTGATGTCACCTCTTCTTTCAACCTACTCCTCGGGAGGCCATGGATCCACACTGTCAAGGCGGTATCTTCCACCCTTAATCAAAAAATCAAGTTGCCCCTGCAAGATAATGTTATTACTTTAGAGGCAACCCCCATGACCGTGGCTAGCTACAATGCCACGAGCCGCACGGACCTTCAAGGGTTCGACTTTGTGGGAATGATCGAGGAGGAATACCTCTTCAGGCCTTATTTCACCGCTAGCATCGATATGATGCTACAGAATTTGGGGTTTTTTTCCGGGAGCTACCTCAATGCCATATCTTCCAGCTGGGAAGATTATTGAGGTCCTGAACAACGAAGACTCACAATTCGGCCTAGGGTACGCTCTAACCTCGTGCAAAGTTGTCCGATAAGGCATCAAAAAGGCTTGAAATATCATTACGGGTACCCACTTAAGCCCTTATAGCCCACGGCTAACCGGCTACTTCGTCATGCCGGTATTCCGAGCTATTGAGTCGGTCTGTTCCGACCCACTATCACATACCCCGAGACCATATTGGCTCGGGAATGCAACTATTTCAAGGGCAAGTTCAAGGAAGAAGGTCCGCTCATTACCTTCTCTAAGTCTGATCTACCACCGTTCGGGGTCTCCCATAACTTGGCCCTGTACATCACGGTGATATGCCGGGGGAAATATCTTCCGATGACCCTAATTGACGATGGGTCTACTGTGGACATCCTTCCTCTAAGGACCGCCAAAGTCCTCGGCATTACCGAGGCTGACTACATCCTGACTGCTCAAACCATCCATGCTTATTATTGGAGCCCAAAGTCGGTAGCTGGGGCCATTAAACTGACAATCATAACGGGCCCAGTTGAAAAGGAGCTGGAATTCCAGGTGATTGATGTCACCTCTTCCTTCAACCTACTCCTCGGGAGGCCATGGATCCACACTGTCAAGGCGGTATCATCCACCCTCCATCAAAAAATGAAATTGCCCCTGCAAGATAATGTTATTACTTTAGAGGCAACCCCCATGACCGTGGCCAGCAGCAACGGCACGAGCCCCACGGACCTTCGAGGATTCGATTTTGTGGGAATGATCGAGGAGGAATACCTCTCCAGGCCTTATTTCACCGCTAGCAACGATATGATGCTACAGAATTTGGGGTATTTTTCGGGAGCTACCTCAAGGCCATATCTTCCAGCTGGGAAGACTATTGAGGTCCTGAATAATGAAGACTCACACTTCGGCCTAGGGTACGCTCTGACCTCGGGCAACGTTGTCCGAGAAGGCATCAAAAAGGCCTGCAATATTATTAAGGGTACCTACTTAAGCCCTTATAGCCCACGGCTGCCAACTACTTCGTCATGCTGGTATTCCGAGCTATTAAGTCGGTCTGTGCCGGCCCACTATCACATACCCCGAGACCAAATTGGCTCGGGAATGCAACTATTTCAAGGGCAAGTTCAAGGAAGAAGGTCCGCTCATTACCTTCTCTGAGTCTGATCTACCACCGTTCAGGGACTCCCATAACTTGGCCCTGTACATCACGGTGATATGCCGGGGGAAATATCTTCCGATGACCCTAATTGACGATAAGTCTGCTATGAACGTCCTTTCTCTAAGGACCGCCAAAGCCCTCGGCATTACATAGGCTGACTAGATCCCGACTGCTCAAACCATCTATGCTTTTGATTGGAGTCCAAAGTCGGTAGCTGGGGCCATTAAACTGACAATCATAACGGGCCCAGTTGAAAAGGAGCTGGAATTCCAGGTGATTGATGTCACCTTTTCTTTCAACCTACTCCTCGGGAGGCCATTGATCCACACTGTCAAGGCGGTATCTTCCACCCTCCATCAAAAAATCAAGTTGCCCCTGCAAGATAATGTTATTACTTTAGAGGCAACCCCCATGACCGTGGCTAGCTGCAATGCCACGAGCCGCACGGACCTTCGAGGGTTCGATTTTGGGGGAATGATCGAGGAGGAATACCTCTTCAGGCCATATTTCACCGCTAGCATCGATATGATGCTATAAAATTTGGGGTATTTTCCGGGAGCTACCTCAATGCCATATCTTCCAGTTGGGAAGATTATTGAGGTCCTGAACAACGAAGACTCATACTTCGGCCTAGGGTACGCTCTGACCTCATCCAACGTTGTCCAATAAGGCATCAAAAAGGCTTTCAATATCATTAAGCGTACCTACTTAAGCCCTTATAGCCCACGGCTAACCGATTACTTCGTCAAGCCGGTATTCCGAGCTATTAAGTCGGTCTGTTCCGACCCACTATCACATACCCTGAGACCAAATTGTTTCGGAAATGCAACTATTTCAAGGGCAAGTTCAACGAAGAAGGTCCGCTCTTTTCCTTCTCTGAGTCAGATCTACCACCGTTCGGGGTCTCCCACAACTTGGCCCTGTACATCACGGTAATATGTCGGGGGAAATATCTTCCGATAACACTAATTGACGATGGGTCCGCTGTGAACGTCCTTCCTCTAAGGACCGCCAAAGCCCTCGGCATTACCGAGGCTGACTACATCCCGACTGCTCAAACTATCCATGCTTTTGATTGGAGCCCAAAGTCGGTAGCAGGGGCCATTAAACTGACAATCATAACGGGCCCAGTTGAAAAGGAGCTGGAATTCCAGGTGATTGATGTCACCTCTTCTTTCAACCTACTCCTCGGGAGGCCATGGATCCACACTGTCAAGGCGGTATCTTCCACCCTTAATCAAAAAATCAAGTTGCCCCTGCAAGATAATGTTATTACTTTAGAGGCAACCCCCATGACCGTGGCTAGCTGCAATGCCACGAGCCGCACGGACCTTCGAGGGTTCGATTTTGGGGGAATGATCGAGGAGGAATACCTCTTCAGGCCTTATTTCACCGCTAGCATCGATATGATGCTACAAAATTTGGGGTATTTTCCGGGAGCTACCGCAATGCCATATCTTCCAGTTGGGAAGATTATTGAGGTCCTGAACAACGAAGACTCATACTTCGGCCTAGGGTACGCTCTGACCTCAACCAACGTTGTCCAATAAGGCATCAAAAAGGCTTTCAATATCATTAAGCGTACCTACTTAAGCCCTTATAGCCCACGGCTAACCGATTACTTCGTCAAGCCGGTATTCCGAGCTATTAAGTCGGTCTGTTCCGACCCACTATCACATACCCCGAGACCAAATTGTTTCGGGAATGCAACTATTTCAAGGGCAAGTTCAAGGAAGAAGGTCCGCTCTTTTCCTTCTCTGAGTCAGATCTACCACCGTTCGGGGTCTCCCACAACTTGGCCCTGTACATCACGGTAATATGTCGGGGGAAATATCTTCCGATAACCCTAATTGACGATGGGTCCGCTGTGAACGTCCTTCCTTTACGGACCGCCAAAGCCCTCGGCATTACCGAGGCTGACTACATCCCGACTGCTCAAACTATCCATGCTTTTGATTGGAGCCCAAAGTCGGTAGCAGGCGCCATTAAACTGACAATCATAACGGGCCCAGTTGAAAAGGAGCTGGAATTCCAGGTGATTGATGTCACCTCTTCTTTCAACCTACTCCTCGGGAGGCCATGGATCCACACTGTCAAGGCGGTATCTTCCACCCTTAATCAAAAAATCAAGTTGCCCATGCAAGATAATGTTATTACTTTAGAGGCAACCCCCATGACCGTGGCTAGCTGCAATGCCACGAGCCGCACGGACCTTCAAGGGTTCGACTTTGTGGGAATGATCGAGGAGGAATACCTCTTTAGGCCTTATTTCACCGCTAGCATTGATATGATGCCACAGAATTTGGGGTATTTTCCGGGAGCTACCTCAATGCCATATCTTCCAGCTGGGAAGATTATTGAGGTCCTGAACAACGAAGACTGACACTTCGGCCAAGGGTAGGCTCTAACCTCGTGAAACGTTGTCCGATAAGGCATCAAAAAGGCTTGCAATATCATTAAGGGTGCCTACTTAAGCCCTTATAGCCCACGGCTAACCGTCTACTTCGTCATGCCGGTATTCCGAGCAATTAAGTCGGTCTGTTCCGACCCACTATCACATACCCCGAGACCAAATTGCCTCGCGAATGCAACTATTTCAAGGCCAAGTTCAAGGAAGAAGATCCGCTCATTACCTTCTCTGAGTCTGATCTACCACCGTTCGGGGTCTCTCATAACTTGGCCCTGTACATCACGGTGATATGCCGGGGGAAATATCTTCCGATGACCCTAATTGACGATGGGTCTGCTGTGGACATCCTTCCTCTAAGGACCGCCAAAGTCCTCGGCATTACCGAGGCTGACTACATCCTGACTGCTCAAACCGTCCATGTCTATTATTGGAGCCCAAAGTCGGTAGCTGGGGCCATTAAACTGACAATCATAACGGGCCCAGTTGAAAAGGAGCTGGAATTCCAGGTGATTGATGTCACCTCTTCCTTCAACCTACTCCTCGGGAGGCGATGGATCCACACTGTCAAGGCGGTATCATCCACCCTCCATCAAAAAATGAAATTGCCCCTGCAAGATAATGTTATTACTTTAGAGGCAACCTCCATGACCGTGGCGAGCTGCAACGCCACGAGCCGCAGGGACCTTCGAGGGTTCGATTTTTTGGGAATGATCGAGGAGGAATACCTCTCCAGGCCTTATTTCACCGCTAGCATCGATATGATGCTACAGAATTTGGGGTATTTTCCGGGAGCTACCTCAATGCCATATCTTCCAGCTGGGAAGATTATTGAGGTCCTGAACAACGAAGACTCACACTTCGGCCTAGGGTACGCTCTGACCTCGGGCAACGTTGTCCGAGAAAGCATCAAAAAGGCCTGCAATATCATTAAGGGTACCTACTTAAGCCCTTATAGCCCACGGCTGCCGACTACTTCGTCATGCCGGTATTCCGAGCTATTAAGTCGGTCTGTGCCGACCCACTATCACATACCCCGAGACCAAATTCGCTCGGGAATGCAACTATTTCAAGGGCAAGTTCAAGGAAGAAGGTCCGCTCATTACCTTCTCTGAGTCTGATCTACCACCGTTCAGAGACTCCCATAACATGGCCCTGTACATCACGGTGATATGCCGGGGGAAATATCTTCCGATGACCCTAATTGACGATGGGTCTACTGTGAACGTCCTTCCTCTAAGGACCGCCAAAGCCCTCGGCATTACATACGCTGACTAGATCCCGACTGCTCAAACCATCTATGCTTTTGATTGGAGCCCAAAGTCGGTAGCTGGGGCCATTAAACTGACAATCATAACGGGCCCAGTTGAAAAGGAGCTGGAATTCCAGGTGATTGATGTCACCTTTTCTTTCAACGTACTCCTCGGGAGGCCATGGATCCACACTATCAAGGCGGTATCTTCCACCCTCCATTAAAAAATCAAGTTGCCCCTGCAAGATAATGTTATTACTTTAGAGGCAACCCCCATGACCGTGGCTAGCTGCAATGCCACGAGCCGCACGGACCTTCGAGGGTTCGATTTTGGGGGAATGATCGAGGAGGAATACCTCTTCAGGCCATATTTCACCGCTAGCATCGATATGATGCTATAAAATTTGGGGTATTTTCCGGGAGCTACCTCAATGCCATATCTTCCAGTTGGGAAGATTATTGAGGTCCTGAACAACGAAGACTGACACTTCGGCCAAGGGTACGCTCTAACCTCGTGAAACGTTGTCCGATAAGGCATCAAAAAGGCTTGCAATATCATTAAGGGTGCCTACTTAAGCCCTTATAGCCCACGGCTAACCGGCTACTTCGTCATGCCGGTATTCCGAGCAATTAAGTCGGTCTGTTCCGACCCACTATCACATACCCCGAGACCAAATTGCCTCGCGAATGCAACTATTTCAAGGCCAAGTTCAAGGAAGAAGATCCGCTCATTACCTTCTCTGAGTCTGATCTACCACCGTTCGGGGTCTCTCATAACTTGGCCCTGTACATCACGGTGATATGCCGGGGGAAATATCTTCCGATGACCCTAATTGACGATGGGTCTGCTGTGGACATCCTTCCTCTAAGGACCGCCAAAGTCCTCGGCATTACCGAGGCTGACTACATCCTGACTGCTCAAACCGTCCATGTCTATTATTGGAGCCCAAAGTCGGTAGCTGGGGCCATTAAACTGACAATCATAACGGGCCCAGTTGAAAAGGAGCTGGAATTCCAGGTGATTGATGTCACCTCTTCCTTCAACCTACTCCTCGGGAGGCGATGGATCCACACTGTCAAGGCGGTATCATCCACCCTCCATCAAAAAATGAAATTGCCCCTGCAAGATAATGTTATTACTTTAGAGGCAACCTCCATGACCGTGGCGAGCTGCAACGCCACGAGCCGCAGGGACCTTCGAGGGTTCGATTTTTTGGGAATGATCGAGGAGGAATACCTCTCCAGGCCTTATTTCACCGCTAGCATCGATATGATGCTACAGAATTTGGGGTATTTTCCGGGAGCTACCTCAATGCCATATCTTCCAGCTGGGAAGATTATTGAGGTCCTGAACAACGAAGACTCACACTTCGGCCTAGGGTACGCTCTGACCTCGGGCAACGTTGTCCGAGAAAGCATCAAAAAGGCCTGCAATATCATTAAGGGTACCTACTTAAGCCCTTATAGCCCACGGCTGCCGACTACTTCGTCATGCCGGTATTCCGAGCTATTAAGTCGGTCTGTGCCGACCCACTATCACATACCCCGAGACCAAATTCGCTCGGGAATGCAACTATTTCAAGGGCAAGTTCAAGGAAGAAGGTCCGCTCATTACCTTCTCTGAGTCTGATCTACCACCGTTCAGAGACTCCCATAACATGGCCCTGTACATCACGGTGATATGCCGGGGGAAATATCTTCCGATGACCCTAATTGACGATGGGTCTACTGTGAACGTCCTTCCTCTAAGGACCGCCAAAGCCCTCGGCATTACATACGCTGACTAGATCCCGACTGCTCAAACCATCTATGCTTTTGATTGGAGCCCAAAGTCGGTAGCTGGGGCCATTAAACTGACAATCATAACGGGCCCAGTTGAAAAGGAGCTGGAATTCCAGGTGATTGATGTCACCTTTTCTTTCAACGTACTCCTCGGGAGGCCTTGGATCCACACTATCAAGGCGGTATCTTCCACCCTCCATTAAAAAATCAAGTTGCCCCTGCAAGATAATGTTATTACTTTAGAGGCAACCCCCATGACCGTGGCTAGCTGCAATGCCACGAGCCGCACGGACCTTCGAGGGTTCGATTTTCGGGGAATGATCGAGGAGGAATACCTCTTCAGGCCATATTTCACCGCTAGCATCGATATGATGCTATAAAATTTGGGGTATTTTCCGGGAGCTACCTCAATGCCATATCTTCCAGTTGGGAAGATTATTGAGGTCCTGAACAACGAAGACTCATACTTCGGCCTAGGGTACGCTCTGACCTCATCCAACGTTGTCCAATAAGGCATCAAAAAGGCTTTCAATATCATTAAGCGTACCTACTTAAGCCCTTATAGCCCACGGCTAACCGATTACTTCGTCAAGCCGGTATTCCGAGCTATTAAGTCGGTCTGTTCCGACCCACTATCACATACCCCGAGACCAAATTGTTTCGGGAATGCAACTATTTCAAGGGCAAGTTCAAGGAAGAAGGTCCGCTCTTTTCCTTCTCTGAGTCAGATCTACCACCGTTCGGGGTCTCCCACAACTTGGCCCTGTACATCACGGTAATATGTCGGGGGAAATATCTTCCGATAACACTAATTGACGATGGGTCCGCTGTGAACGTCCTTCCTCTAAGGACCGCCAAAGCCCTCGGCATTACCGAGGCTGACTACATCCCGACTGCTCAAACTATCCATGCTTTTGATTGGAGCCCAAAGTCGGTAGCAGGGGCCATTAAACTGACAATCATAACGGGCCCAGTTGAAAAGGAGTTGGAATTCCAGGTGATTGATGTCACCTCTTCTTTCAACCTACTCCTCGGGAGGCCATGGATCCACACTGTCAAGGCGGTATCTTCCACCCTTAATCAAAAAATCAAGTTGCCCCTGCAAGATAATGTTATTACTTTAGAGGCAACCCCCATGACCGTGGTTAGCTGCAATGCCACGAGCCGCACGGACCTTCGAGGGTTCGATTTTGGGGGAATGATCGAGGAGGAATACCTCTTCAGGCCTTATTTCACCGCTAGCATCGATATGATGCTACAAAATTTGGGGTATTTTCCGGGAGCTACCTCAATGCCATATCTTCCAGTTGGGAAGATTATTGAGGTCCTGAACAACGAAGACTCATACTTCGGCCTAGGGTACGCTCTGACCTCATCCAACGTTGTCCAATAAGGCATCAAAAAGGCTTTCAATATCATTAAGCGTACCTACTTAAGCCCTTATAGCCCACGGCTAACCGATTACTTCGTCAAGCCGGTATTCCGAGCTATTAAGTCGGTCTGTTCCGACCCACTATCACATACCCCGAGACCAAATTGTTTCGGGAATGCAACTATTTCAAGGGCAAGTTCAAGGAAGAAGGTCCGCTCTTTTCCTTCTCTGAGTCAGATCTACCACCGTTCGGGGTCTCCCACAACTTGGCCCTGTACATCACGGTAATATGTCGGGGGAAATATCTTCCGATAACCCTAATTGACGATGGGTCCGCTGTGAACGTCCTTCCTCTACGGACCGCCAAAGCCCTCGGCATTACCGAGGCTGACTACATCCCGACTGCTCAAACTATCCATGCTTTTGATTGGAGCCCAAAGTCGGTAGCAGGCGCCATTAAACTGACAATCATAACGGGCCCAGTTGAAAAGGAGCTGGAATTCCAGGTGATTGATGTCACCTCTTCTTTCAACCTACTCCTCGGGAGGCCATGGATCCACACTGTCAAGGCGGTATCTTCCACCCTTAATCAAAAAATCAAGTTGCCCATGCAAGATAATGTTATTACTTTAGAGGCAACCCCCATGACCGTGGCTAGCTGCAATGCCACGAGCCGCACGGACCTTCAAGGGTTCGACTTTGTGGGAATGATCGAGGAGGAATACCTCTTTAGGCCTTATTTCACCGCTAGCATTGATATGATGCCACAGAATTTGGGGTATTTTCCGGGAGCTACCTCAATGCCATATCTTCCAGCTGGGAAGATTATTGAGGTCCTGAACAACGAAGACTGACACTTCGGCCAAGGGTACGCTCTAACCTCGTGAAACGTTGTCCGATAAGGCATAAAAAAGGCTTGCAATATCATTAAGGGTGCCTACTTAAGCCCTTATAGCCCACGGCTAACCGGCTACTTCGTCATGCTGGTATTCCGAGCAATTAAGTCGGTCTGTTCCGACCCACTATCACATACCCCGAGACCAAATTGCCTCGCGAATGCAACTATTTCAAGGCCAAGTTCAAGGAAGAAGATCCGCTCATTACCTTCTCTGAGTCTGATCTACCACCGTTCGGGGTCTCTCATAACTTGGCCCTGTACATCACGGTGATATGCCGGGGGAAATATCTTCCGATGACCCTAATTGACGATGGGTCTGCTGTGGACATCCTTCCTCTAAGGACCGCCAAAGTCCTCGGCATTACCGAGGCTGACTACATCCTGACTGCTCAAACCGTCCATGTCTATTATTGGAGCCCAAAGTCGGTAGCTGGGGCCATTAAACTGACAATCATAACGGGCCCAGTTGAAAAGGAGCTGGAATTCCAGGTGATTGATGTCACCTCTTCCTTCAACCTACTCCTCGGGAGGCGATGGATCCACACTGTCAAGGCGGTATCATCCACCCTCCATCAAAAAATGAAATTGCCCCTGCAAGATAATGTTATTACTTTAGAGGCAACCTCCATGACCGTGGCGAGCTGCAACGCCACGAGCCGCATGGACCTTCGAGGGTTCGATTTTTTTGGAATGATCGAGGAGGAATACCTCTCCAGGCCTTATTTCACCGCTAGCATCGATATGATGCTACAGAATTTGGGGTATTTTCCGGGAGCTACCTCAATGCCATATCTTCCAGCTGGGAAGATTATTGAGGTCCTGAACAACGAAGACTCACACTTCGGCCTAGGGTACGCTCTGACCTCGGGCAACGTTGTCCGAGAAAGCATCAAAAAGGCCTGCAATATCATTAAGGGTACCTACTTAAGCCCTTATAGCCCACGGCTGCCGACTACTTCGTCATGCCGGTATTCCGAGCTATTAAGTCGGTCTGTGCCGACCCACTATCACATACCCCGAGACCAAATTCGCTCGGGAATGCAACTATTTCAAGGGCAAGTTCAAGGAAGAAGGTCCGCTCATTACCTTCTCTGAGTCTGATCTACCACCGTTCAGGGACTCCCGTAACATGGCCCTGTACATCACGGTGATATGCCGGGAGTAATATCTTCCGATGACCCTAATTGACGATGGGTCTACTGTGAACGTCCTTCCTCTAAGGACCGCCAAAGCCCTCGGCATTACATACGCTGACTAGATCCCGACTGCTCAAACCATCTATGCTTTTGATTGGAGCCCAAAGTCGGTAGCTGGGGCCATTAAACTGACAATCATAACGGGCCCAGTTGAAAAGGAGCTGGAATTCCAGGTGATTGATGTCACCTTTTCTTTCAACCTACTCCTCGGGAGGCCATGGATCCACACTGTCAAGGCGGTATCTTCCACCCTCCATCAAAAAATCAAGTTGCCCCTGCAAGATAATGTTATTACTTTAGAGGCAATCCCCATGACCGTGGCTAGCTGCAATGCCACGAGCCGCACGGACCTTCGAGGGTTCGATTTTGGGGGAATGATCGAGGAGGAATACCTCTTCAGGCCTTATTTCACCGCTAGCATCGATATGATGCTACAAAATTTGGGGTATTTTCCGGGAGCTACCTCAATGCCATATCTTCCAGTTGGGAAGATTATTGAGGTCCTGAACAACGAAGACTCATACTTCGGCCTAGGGTACGCTCTGACCTCGTGCAACGTTGTCCAATAAGGCATCAAAAAGGCTTTCTATATCATTAAGGGTACCTACTTAAGCCCTTATAGCCCACGGCTAACCGACTACTTCGTCAAGCCGGTATTCCGAGCTATTAAGTCGGTCTGTTCCGACCCACTATCACATACCCCGAGACCAAATTATTTCGGGAATGCAACTATTTCAAGGGCAAGTTCAAGGAAGAAGGTCCGCTCTTTTCCTTCTTTGAGTCAAATCTACCACCGTTCGGGGTCTCCCACAAATTGGCCCTGTACATCACGATGATATGTCGGGGGAAATATCTTCCGATAACCCTAATTGACGATGGGTCCACAGTGAACGTCCTTCCTCTAAGGACCGCCAAAGCCCTCGGCATTACCGAGGCTGACTACATCCCGACTGCTCAAACCATCCATGCTTTTGATTGGAGCCCAAAGTCGGTAGCAGGGGCCATTAAACTGACAATCATAACGGGCCCAGTTGAAAAGGAGCTGGAATTCCAGGTGATTGATGTCACCTCTTCTTTCAACCTACTCCTCGGGAGGCCATGGATCCACACTGTCAAGGCGGTATCATACACCCTCCATCAAAAAATGAAATTGCCCCTGCAAGATAATGTTAGTACTTTAGAGGCAACCTCCATGACCGTGGCCAGCTGCAACGCCACGAGCCGCACGGACCTTCGAGGGTTCGATTTTTTGGGAATGATCGAGGAGGAATACCTCTCCAGGCCTTATTTCACCGCTAGCATCGATATGATGCTACATAATTTGGGGTATTTTCCGGGAGCTACCTCAATGCCATATCTTCCAGCTGGGAAGATTATTGAGGTCCTAAACAACGAAGACTCACACTTCGGCCTAGGGTACGCTCTAACCTCGTGCAACGTTGTTCGATAAGGCATCAAAAAGGCTTTCAATATCATTAAGGGTACCTACTTAAGCCCTTATAGCCCACGGCTAACCGGCTACTTCGTAATGCCGGTATTCCGAGCTATTATGTCGGTCTGTTCCGACCCACTATCACATACCCCGAGACCAAATTGGCTCGGGAATGCAAATATTTCAAGGGCAAGTTCAAGGAAGAAGGTCCGCTCATTACCTTCTCTGAGTCTGATCTACCACCGTTCGGGGTCTCCCATAACTTGGCCCTGTACATCACGGTGATATGAAGGGGGAAATATCTTCCGATGACCCTAATTGACGATGGGTCTGCTGTGGACATCCTTCCTCTAAGGACCGCCAAAGTCCTCGACATTACCGAGGCTGACTACATCCTGACTGCTCAAACCATCCATGCTTATTATTGGAGCCCAAAGTCGGTAGCTGGGGCCATTAAACTGACAATCATAACGGGCCCAGTTGAAAAGGAGCTCGAATTCCAGGTGATTGATGTCACCTCTTCCTTCAACTTACTCCTCGGGAGGCCATGGATCCACACTGTCAAGGCGGTATCATCCACCCTCCATCAAAAAATGAAATTGCCCCTGCAAGATAATGTTATTACTTTAGAGGCAACCTCCGTGACCGTGGCCAGCTGCAACGCCACGAGCCGCATGGACCTTCGAGGGTTGGATTTTTTGGGAATGATCGAGGAGGAATACCTCTCCAGGCCTTATTTCACCGCTAGCATCGATATGATGCTACAGAATTTGGGGTATTTTCCGGGAGCTACCTCAATGCCACATCTTCCAGCTGGGAAGATTATTGAGGTCCTGAACAACGAAGACTCACACTTCGGCCTAGGGTACGCTCTAACCTCGTGCAACGTTGTCCGATAAGGCATCAAAAAGGCTTGCAATATCATTAAGGGTTCCTACTTAAGCCCTTATAGCCCACGGCTAACCGGCTACTTCGTCATGCCGGTATTCCGAGCTATTAAGTCGGTCTGTTCCGACCCACTATCACATACCCCGAGACCAAATTGGCTCGGGAATGCAACTATTTCAAGGGCAAGTTCAAAGAAGAAGATCCGCTCATTACCTTCTCTGAGTCTGATCTACCACCGTTCGGGGTCTCCCATAACTTGGCCCTGTACATCACGGTGATAAGAAGGGGGAAATATCTTCCGATGACCCTAATTGACGATGGGTCTGCTGTGGACATCCTTCCTCTAAGGACCGCCAAAGTCCTCGACATTACCGAGGCTGACTACATCCTGACTGCTCAAACCATCCATGCTTATTATTGGAGCCCAAAGTCGGTAGCTGGGGCCATTAAACTGACAATCATAACGGGCCCAGTTGAAAAGGAGCTCGAATTCCAGGTGATTGATGTCACCTCTTCCTTCAACTTACTCCTCGGGAGGCCATGGATCCACACTGTCAAGGCGGTATCATCCACCCTCCATCAAAAAATGAAATTGCCCCTGCAAGATAATGTTATTACTTTAGAGGCAACCTCCGTGACCGTGGCCAGCTGCAACGCCACGAGCCGCACGGACCTTCGAGGGTTGGATTTTTTGGGAATGATCGAGGAGGAATACCTCTCCAGGCCTTATTTCACCGCTAGCATCGATATGATGCTACAGAATTTGGGGTATTTTCCGGGAGCTACCTCAATGCCACATCTTCCAGCTGGGAAGATTATTGAGGTCCTGAACAACGAAGACTCACACTTCGGCCTAGGGTACGCTCTAACCTCGTGCAACGTTGTCCGATAAGGCATCAAAAAGGCTTGCAATATCATTAAGGGTTCCTACTTAAGCCCTTATAGCCCACGGCTAACCGGCTACTTCGTCATGCCGGTATTCCGAGCTATTAAGTCGGTCTGTTCCGACCCACTATCACATACCCCGAGACCAAATTGGCTCGGGAATGCAACTATTTCAAGGGCAAGTTCAAAGAAGAAGGTCCGCTCATTACCTTCTCTGAGTCTGATCTACCACCGTTCGGGGTCTCCCATAACTTGGCCCTGTACATCACGGTGATATGCCGGGGGAAATATCTTCCGATGACCCTAATTGACGATGGGTCGGCTGTGGACATCCTTCCTCTAAGGACCGCCAAAGTCCTCGGCATTACCGAGGCTGACTACATCCTGACTTCTCAAACCATCTATGCTTATTAATGGAGCCCAATGTCGGTAGCTGGAGCCATTAAACTGACAATCATAACGGGCCCAGTTGAAAAGGAGCTGGAATTCCAGGTGATTGATGTCACCTCTTCTTTCAACCTACTCCTCGGGAGGCCATGGATCCACACTGTCAAGGCGGTATCATCCACCCTCCATAAAAAAATGAAATTGCCCCTGCAAGATAATGTTATTACTTTAGAGGCAACCTCCATGACCGTGGCCAGCTGCAACGCCACGAGCCGCACGGACCTTCGAGGGTTCGATTTTTTGGGAATGATCGAGGAGGAATACCTCTCCAGGCCTTATTTCACCGCTAGCATCGATATGATGCTACAGAATTTGGGGTATTTTCCGAGAGCTACCTCAATGCCATATCTTCCAGCTGGGAAGATTATTGAGGTTCTGAACAACGAAGACTCACACTTCGGCCTAGGGTACGCTCCAACCTCGTGCAACGTTGTCCGATAAGGCATCAAAAAGGCTTGCAATATCATTAAGGGTACCTACTTAAGCCCTTATAGCCCACGGCTAACCGGCTACTTCGTCATGCCGGTATTCCGAGCTATTAAGTCAGTCTGTTCCGACCCACTATCACATACCCCGAGACCAAATTGGCTCGGGAATGCAACTATTTCAAGGGCAAGTTCAAGGAAGAAGGTCCGCTCATTACCTTCTCTGAGTCTGATCTACCACCGTTCGAGGTCTCCCATAACTTGGCCCTGTACATCACGGTGATATGCCGGGGGAAATATCTTCCGATGACCCTACTTGACGATGGGTCTGCTGTGGACATCCTTCCTCTAAGGACCGCAAAAGTCCTCGGCATTACCGAGGCTGACTACATCCTGACTGCTCAAACCATCCATGCTTATTATTGGAGCCCAAAGTCGGTAGCTGGGGCCATTAAACTGACAATCATAACGGGCCCAGTGGAAAAGGAGCTGGAATTCCAGGTGATTGATGTCACCTCTTCCTTCAACCTACTCCTCGGGAGGCCATGGATCCACACTGTCAAGGCGGTATCATCCACCCTCCATCAAAAAATGAAAATGCCCCTGCAAGATAAATGTTATTACTTTAGAGGCAACCTCCATGACCGTGGCCAGCTGCAACGCCACGAGCCACACGAACCTTCGAGGTTTCGATTTTTTGGGAATGATCGAGGAGGAATACCTCTCCAGGCCTTATTTCACCGCTAGCATCGATATGATGCTACAGAATTTGGGGTATTTTCTGGGAGCTACCCCAAGGCCATATCTTCCAGCTGGGAAGACTATTGAGGTCCTGAACAATGAAGACTCACACTTCGGCCTAGGGTACGCTCTGACCTCGGGCAACGTTGTCCGAGAAGGCATCAAAAAGGCCTGCAATATCATTAAGGGTACCTAATTAAGCCCTTATAGCCCACGGCTGCCGACTACTTCGTCATGCCGGTATTCCGAGTTATTAAGTCGGTCTGTGCCGACCCACTATCACATACCCCGAGACCAAATTGGCTCGGGAATGCAACTATTTCAAGGGCAAGTTCAAGGAAGAAGGTCCGCTCATTACCTTCTCTGAGTCTGATCTACCACCGTTCGGGGTCTCCCACAACTTGGCCCTTTACATCACGGTGATATGCCGGGGGAAATATCTTCCGATAACCCTAATTGACGATGGGTCTGCTGTGGACGTCCTTCCTCTAAGGACCGCCAAAGCCCTCGGCATTACCGAGGCTGACTACATCTCGACTGCTCAAACCATCCATGCTTTTGATTGGAGCCCAAAGTCGGTAGCTAGGGCCATTAAACTGACAATCATAACGGGCCCAGTTGAAAAGGAGCTGGAATTCCAGGTGATTGATGTCACCTCTTCTTTCAACCTACTCCTCAGGAGGCAATGGATCCACACTGTCAAGGCGGTATCATCCACCCTCCATCAAAAAATCAAGTTGCCCCTGCAAGATAATGTTATTACTTTAGAGGCAACCCCCATGACCGTGGCTAGCTGCAATGCCACGAGCCGCACGGACCTTCGAGGGTTGAATTTTGTGGGAATGATCGAAGAGGAATACCTCTTCAGGCCTTATTTCACCACTAGCATCGATATGATGCTACATAATTTGGGGTATTTTCCGGGAGCTACTCAAGGGCATATCTTCAAGCTGGGAAGATTATTTAGGTCCTGAACAACGAAGACTCACACTTCGGCCTAGGGTACGCTCTGATCTCGGGCAACGTTGTCCGAGAAGGCATCGAAAAGGCCTGCAATATGATTAAGGGTACCTACTTAAGAACTTATAGCCCACGGCTAACCGACTACTTCGTCACGCCGGTATTCGGAGCTATTAAGTCGGTCTGTTCCGACCCACTATCACATACCCGGAGACCCAATTGGCTCGGGAATGCAACTATTTCAAGGGCAAGTTCAAGGAAGAAGGTCCGCTCATTACCTTCTCTGAGTCTGATCTACCAGCGTTCGTTGTCTCCCACAACTTGGTCCTGTACATCACGGTGATATGCCGGGGGAAATATCTTCCGATGACCCTAATTGACGATGGGTCTGCTGTGGACATCCTTCCTCTAAGGACCGCCAATGTCCTCGGCATTACCGAGGCTGACTACATCCTGACTGCTCAAACCATCCATGCTTATTATTGGAGCCCAAAGTCGGTAGCTGGGGCCATTAAACTGACAATCATAACGGGCCCAGTTGAAAAGGAGCTGGAATTCCAGGTGATTGATGTCACCTCTTCCTTCAACCTACTCCTTGGGAGGCCATGGATCCACACTGTCAAGGCGGTATCTTCCACCCTCCATCAAAAAATTATATTGCCCTTGCAAGATAATGTTATTACTTTAGAGGCAACCCCCATGACCGTGGCCAGCTGCAACGCCACGAGCCGCACGGACCTTCGAGGGTTCGATTTTTTGGGAATGATCGAGGAGGAATACCTCTCCAGGCCTTATTTCACCGCTAGCATCGATATGATGCTACAGAATTTGGGGTAATTTCCGGGAGCTACCCCAAGGCCATATATTCCAGCTGGAAGGACTATTGAGGTCCTGAACAATGAAGACTCACACTTCGGCCTAGGGTACGCTCTGACCTCGGGCAACGTTGTCCGAGAAGGCATCAAAAAGGCCTACATTATCATTAAGGGTGCCTACTTAAGCCCTTATAGCCCACGGCTGCCGACTACTTCGTCATGCCGGTATTCTGAGCTATTAAGTCGGTCTGTTCCGACCCACTATCACATACCCCGAGACCCAATTGGCTCGGGAATGCAACTATTTCAAGGGCAAGTTCAAGGAAGAAGGTCCGCTCATTACCTTCTCTGAGTCTGATCTACCACCGTTCGTTGTCTCCCACAACTTGGTCCTGTACATCATGGTGATATGCCGGGGGAAATATCTTCCGATGACCCTAATTGACGATGGGTCTGCTGTGGACATCCTTCCTCTAAGGACCGCCAATGTCCTCGGCATTACCGAGGCTGACTACATCCTTACTGCTCAAACCATCCATGCTTATTATTGGAGCCCAAAGTCGGTAGCTGGGGCCATTAAACTGACAATCATAACGGGCCCAGTTGAAAAGGAGCTAGAATTCCAGGTGATTGATGTCACCTCTTCCTTCAACCTACTCCTTGGGAGGTCATGGATCCACACTTTCAAGGCGGTATCTTCGACCCTCCATAAAAAAATTAAATTGCCCTTGCAAGATAATGTTATTACTTTAGAGGCAACCCCCATGACCGTGGCCAGCTGCAACGCCACGAGCCCCACGGACCTTCGAGGATTCGATTTTGTGGGAATGATCGAGGAGGAATACCTCTTCAGGCCTTATTTCACCGCTAGCATCGATATGATGCTACAGAATTTGGGGTATTTTCCGGGAGCTACCTCAAGGCCATATCTTCCAGCTGGGAAGATTATTGAGGTCCTGAACATTGAAGACTCACACTTCGGCCTAGGGTACGCTCTGACCTAGGGCAACGTTGTCCGAGAAGGCATCAAAATGGCCTGCAATATCATTAAGGGTACCTACTTAAGCCCTTATAGCCCACGGCTGCCGACTACTTCGTCATGCCGATATTCCGAGCTATTAAGTCGGTCTGTGCCGACCCACTATTACATACCCCGAGACCAAATTGGCTCGAGGATGCAACCATTTCAAGGGGAAGTTCAAGGAAGAAGGTCCGCTCATTACCTTCTCTGTGTCTGATCTACCACCGTTCGGGGTTTCCCACAACTTGGCCCTTTACATCACGGTGATATGCCGGGGGAAATATCTTCCGATGACCCTAATTGACGATGGGTTTGCTGTGGACGTCCTTCCTCTAAGGACCGCCAAAGCCCTCGGCATTACCGAGGCTGACTACATCTCGACTGCTCAAACCATCCATGCTTTTGATTGGAGCCCAAAGTCGGTAGCTAGGGCCATTAAACTGACAATCATAACGGGCCCAGTTGAAAAGGAGCTGGAATTCCAGGTGATTGATGTCACCTCTTCTTTCAACCTACTCCTCAGGAGGCAATGGATCCACACTGTCAAGGCGGTATCTTCCACCCTCCATCAAAAAATCAAGTTGCCCCTGCAAGATAATGTTATTACTTTAGGGGCAACCCCCATGACCGTGGCTAGCTGCAATGCCATGAGCCGCACGGACCTTCGAGGGTTGAATTTTGTGGGAATGATCGAAGAGGAATACCTCTTCAGGCCTTATTTCACCACTAGCATCGATATGATGCTACAGAATTTGGGGTATTTTCCGGGAGCTACTCAAGGGCATATCTTCAAGCTGGGAAGATTATTTAGGTCCTGAACAACGAAGACTCACACTTCGGCCTAGAGTACGCTCTGATCTCGGGCAACGTTGTCCGAGAAGGCATCGAAAAGGCCTGCAATATGATTAAGGGTACCTACTTAAGCACTTATAGCCCACGGCTAACCGACTACTTCGTCACGCCGGTATTCGGAGCTATTAAGTCGGTCTGTTCCGACCCACTATCACATACCCCGAGACCCAATTGGCTCGGGAATGCAACTATTTCAAGGGCAAGTTCAAGGAAGAAGGTCCGCTCATTACCTTCTCTGAGTCTGATCTACCACCGTTCGGGGTCTCCCACAACCATGGTCCTGTACATCACGGTGATATGCCGGGGGAAATATTTTCCGATGACCCTAATTGACGATGGGTCAGCTGTGGACATCCTTCCTCTAAGGACCGCCAAAGTCCTCGGCATTACCGAGGCTGACTACATTCTGACTGCTCAAACCATCCATGCTTATTATTGGAGCCCAAAGTCGGTAGCTGGGGCCATTAAACTGACAATCATAATGGGCCCAGTTGAAAAGGAGCTGGAATTCCAGGTGATTGATGTCACCTCTTCCTTCAACCTACTCCTTGGGAGGCCATGGATCCACACTGTCAAGGCGGTATCTTCCACCCTCCATCAAAAAATTAAATTGCCCTTGCAAGATAATGTTATTACTTTAGAGGCAACCTCCATGACCGTAGCCAGCTGCAACGCCACGAGCCGCACGGACCTTTGAGGGTTCTATTTTGTGGGAATGATCGAGGAGGAATACCTCTTCAGGCCTTATTTCACCGCTAGCATCGATATGATGCTACAGAATTTGGGGTATTTTCCGGGAGCTACCTCAAGGCCATATCTTCCAGCTGGGAAGATTATTGAGGTCCTGAACAATGAAGACTCACACTTCGGCCTAGGGTACGCTCTGACCTAGGGCAACGTTGTCCGAGAAGGCATCAAAAAGGCCTGCAATATCATTAAGGGTACCTACTTAAGCCCTTATAGCCCACGGCTGCCGACTACTTCGTCATGCCGGTATTCCCAGCTATTAAGTCGATCTGTGCCGACCCACTATCACATACCCCGAGACCCAATTGGCTCGGGAATGCAACTATTTCAAGGGCAAGTTCAAGGAAGAAGGTCCGCTCATTACCTTCTCTGAGTCTGATCTACCACCGTTCGTTGTCTCCCACAACTTGGTCCTGTACATCATGGTGATATGCCGGGGGAAATATCTTCCGATGACCCTAATTGACGATGGGTCTGCTGTGGACATCCTTCCTCTAAGGACCGCCAATGTCCTCGGCATTACCGAGGCTGACTACATCCTTACTGCTCAAACCATCCATGCTTATTATTGGAGCCCAAAGTCGGTAGCTGGGGCCATTAAACTGACAATCATAACGGGCCCAGTTGAAAAGGAGCTAGAATTCCAGGTGATTGATGTCACCTCTTCCTTCAACCTACTCCTTGGGAGGTCATGGATCCACACTTTCAAGGCGGTATCTTCGACCCTCCATAAAAAAATTAAATTGCCCTTGCAAGATAATGTTATTACTTTAGAGGCAACCCCCATGACCGTGGCCAGCTGCAACGCCACGAGCCCCACGGACCTTCGAGGATTCGATTTTGTGGGAATGATCGAGGAGGAATACCTCTTCAGGCCTTATTTCACCGCTAGCATCGATATGATGCTACAGAATTTGGGGTATTTTCCGGGAGCTACCTCAAGGCCATATCTTCCAGCTGGGAAGATTATTGAGGTCCTGAACATTGAAGACTCACACTTCGGCCTAGGGTACGCTCTGACCTAGGGCAACGTTGTCCGAGAAGGCATCAAAATGGCCTGCAATATCATTAAGGGTACCTACTTAAGCCCTTATAGCCCACGGCTGCCGACTACTTCGTCATGCCGATATTCCGAGCTATTAAGTCGGTCTGTGCCGACCCACTATTACATACCCCGAGACCAAATTGGCTCGAGGATGCAACCATTTCAAGGGGAAGTTCAAGGAAGAAGGTCCGCTCATTACCTTCTCTGTGTCTGATCTACCACCGTTCGGGGTTTCCCACAACTTGGCCCTTTACATCAGGGTGATATGCCGGGGGAAATATCTTCCGATGACCCTAATTGACGATGGGTTTGCTGTGGACGTCCTTCCTCTAAGGACCGCCAAAGCCCTCGGCATTACCGAGGCTGACTACATCTCGACTGCTCAAACCATCCATGCTTTTGATTGGAGCCCAAAGTCGGTAGCTAGGGCCATTAAACTGACAATCATAACGGGCCCAGTTGAAAAGGAGCTGGAATTCCAGGTGATTGATGTCACCTCTTCTTTCAACCTACTCCTCAGGAGGCAATGGATCCACACTGTCAAGGCGGTATCTTCCACCCTCCATCAAAAAATCAAGTTGCCCCTGCAAGATAATGTTATTACTTTAGGGGCAACCCCCATGACCGTGGCTAGCTGCAATGCCATGAGCCGCACGGACCTTCGAGGGTTGAATTTTGTGGGAATGATCGAAGAGGAATACCTCTTCAGGCCTTATTTCACCAGTAGCATCGATATGATGCTACAGAATTTGGGGTATTTTCCGGGAGCTACTCAAGGGCATATCTTCAAGCTGGGAAGATTATTTAGGTCCTGAACAACGAAGACTCACACTTCGGCCTAGAGTACGCTCTGATCTCGGGCAACGTTGTCCGAGAAGGCATCGAAAAGGCCTGCAATATGATTAAGGGTACCTACTTAAGCACTTATAGCCCACGGCTAACCGACTACTTCGTCACGCCGGTATTCGGAGCTATTAAGTCGGTCTGTTCCGACCCACTATCACATACCCCGAGACCCAATTGGCTCGGGAATGCAACTATTTCAAGGGCAAGTTCAAGGAAGAAGGTCCGCTCATTACCTTCTCTGAGTCTGATCTACCACCGTTCGGGGTCTCCCACAACCATGGTCCTGTACATCACGGTGATATGCCGGGGGAAATATTTTCCGATGACCCTAATTGACGATGGGTCAGCTGTGGACATCCTTCCTCTAAGGACCGCCAAAGTCCTCGGCATTACCGAGGCTGACTACATTCTGACTGCTCAAACCATCCATGCTTATTATTGGAGCCCAAAGTCGGTAGCTGGGGCCATTAAACTGACAATCATAATGGGCCCAGTTGAAAAGGAGCTGGAATTCCAGGTGATTGATGTCACCTCTTCCTTCAACCTACTCCTTGGGAGGCCATGGATCCACACTGTCAAGGCGGTATCTTCCACCCTCCATCAAAAAATTAAATTGCCCTTGCAAGATAATGTTATTACTTTAGAGGCAACCCCCATGACCGTAGCCAGCTGCAACGCCACGAGCCGCACGGACCTTTGAGGGTTCTATTTTGTGGGAATGATCGAGGAGGAATACCTCTTCAGGCCTTATTTCACCGCTAGCATCGATATGATGCTACAGAATTTGGGGTATTTTCCGGGAGCTACCTCAAGGCCATATCTTCCAGCTGGGAAGATTATTGAGGTCCTGAACAATGAAGACTCACACTTCGGCCTAGGGTACGCTCTGACCTAGGGCAACGTTGTCCGAGAAGGCATCAAAAAGGCCTGCAATATCATTAAGGGTACCTACTTAAGCCCTTATAGCCCACGGCTGCCGACTACTTCGTCATGCCGGTATTCCCAGCTATTAAGTCGATCTGTGCCGACCCACTATCACATACCCCGAGACCAAATTGGCTCGAGAATGCAACTATTTCAAGGGCAAGTTCAAGTAAGAAGGTCCGCTCATTACCTTCTCTGAGTCTGATCTACCACCGTTCGGGGTCTCCCACAACTTGGTCCTGTACATCACGGTGATATGCCGGGGGAAATATTTTCCGATGACCCTAATTGACGATGGGTCAGCTGTGCACATCCTTCCTCTAAGGACCGCCAAAGTCCTCGGCATTACCGAGGCTGACAACATTCTGACTGCTCAAACCATCCATGCTTATTATTGGAGCCCAATGTCGGTAGCTGGGGCCATTAAACTGACAATCATAACGGGCCCAGTTGAAAAGGAGCTGGAATTCCAGGTGATTGATGTCACCTCTTCCTTCAACCTACTCCTTGGGAGGCCATGGATCCACACTGTCAAGGCGGTATCTTCCACCCTCCATCAAAAAATTAAATTGCCCTTGCAAGATAATGTTATTACTTTAGAGGCAACCCCCATGACCGTAGCCAGCTGCAACGCCACGAGCCGCACGGACCTTTGAGGGTTCTATTTTGTGGGAATGATCGAGGAGGAATACCTCTTCAGGCCTTATTTCACCGCTAGCATCGATATGATGCTACAGAATTTGGGGTATTTTCCGGGAGCTACCTCAAGGCCATATCTTCCAGCTGGGAAGATTATTGAGGTCCTGAACATTGAAGACTCACACTTCGGCCTAGGGTACGCTCTGACCTAGGGCAACGTTGTCCGAGAAGGCATCAAAATGGCCTGCAATATCATTAAGGGTACCTACTTAAGCCCTTATAGCCCACGGCTGCCGACTACTTCGTCATGCCGATATTCCGAGCTATTAAGTCGGTCTGTGCCGACCCACTATTACATACCCCGAGACCAAATTGGCTCGAGGATGCAACCATTTCAAGGGGAAGTTCAAGGAAGAAGGTCCGCTCATTACCTTCTCTGTGTCTGATCTACCACCGTTCGGGGTTTCCCACAACTTGGCCCTTTACATCACGGTGATATGCCGGGGGAAATATCTTCCGATGACCCTAATTGACGATGGGTTTGCTGTGGACGTCCTTCCTCTAAGGACCGCCAAAGCCCTCGGCATTACCGAGGCTGACTACATCTCGACTGCTCAAACCATCCATGCTTTTGATTGGAGCCCAAAGTCGGTAGCTAGGGCCATTAAACTGACAATCATAACGGGCCCAGTTGAAAAGGAGCTGGAATTCCAGGTGATTGATGTCACCTCTTCTTTCAACCTACTCCTCAGGAGGCAATGGATCCACACTGTCAAGGCGGTATCTTCCACCCTCCATCAAAAAATCAAGTTGCCCCTGCAAGATAATGTTATTACTTTAGGGGCAACCCCCATGACCGTGGCTAGCTGCAATGCCATGAGCCGCACGGACCTTCGAGGGTTGAATTTTGTGGGAATGATCGAAGAGGAATACCTCTTCAGGCCTTATTTCACCACTAGCATCGATATGATGCTACAGAATTTGGGGTATTTTCCGGGAGCTACTCAAGGGCATATCTTCAAGCTGGGAAGATTATTTAGGTCCTGAACAACGAAGACTCACACTTCGGCCTAGAGTACGCTCTGATCTCGGGCAACGTTGTCCGAGAAGGCATCGAAAAGGCCTGCAATATGATTAAGGGTACCTACTTAAGCACTTATAGCCCACGGCTAACCGACTACTTCGTCACGCCGGTATTCGGAGCTATTAAGTCGGTCTGTTCCGACCCACTATCACATACCCCGAGACCCAATTGGCTCGGGAATGCAACTATTTCAAGGGCAAGTTCAAGGAAGAAGGTCCGCTCATTACCTTCTCTGAGTCTGATCTACCACCGTTCGGGGTCTCCCACAACCATGGTCCTGTACATCACGGTGATATGCCGGGGGAAATATTTTCCGATGACCCTAATTGACGATGGGTCAGCTGTGGACATCCTTCCTCTAAGGACCGCCAAAGTCCTCGGCATTACCGAGGCTGACTACATTCTGACTGCTCAAACCATCCATGCTTATTATTGGAGCCCAAAGTCGGTAGCTGGGGCCATTAAACTGACAATCATAATGGGCCCAGTTGAAAAGGAGCTGGAATTCCAGGTGATTGATGTCACCTCTTCCTTCAACCTACTCCTTGGGAGGCCATGGATCCACACTGTCAAGGCGGTATCTTCCACCCTCCATCAAAAAATTAAATTGCCCTTGCAAGATAATGTTATTACTTTAGAGGCAACCCCCATGACCGTAGCCAGCTGCAACGCCACAAGCCGCACGGACCTTTGAGGGTTCTATTTTGTGGGAATGATCGAGGAGGAATACCTCTTCAGGCCTTATTTCACCGCTAGCATCGATATGATGCTACAGAATTTGGGGTATTTTCCGGGAGCTACCTCAAGGCCATATCTTCCAGCTGGGAAGATTATTGAGGTCCTGAACAATGAAGACTCACACTTCGGCCTAGGGTACGCTCTGACCTAGGGCAACGTTGTCCGAGAAGGCATCAAAAAGGCCTGCAATATCATTAAGGGTACCTACTTAAGCCCTTATAGCCCACGGCTGCCGACTACTTCGTCATGCCGGTATTCCCAGCTATTAAGTCGATCTGTGCCGACCCACTATCACATACCCCGAGACCAAATTGGCTCGAGAATGCAACTATTTCAAGGGCAAGTTCAAGTAAGAAGGTCCGCTCATTACCTTCTCTGAGTCTGATCTACCACCGTTCGGGGTCTCCCACAACTTGGTCCTGTACATCACGGTGATATGCCGGGGGAAATATTTTCCGATGACCCTAATTGACGATGGGTCAGCTGTGCACATCCTTCCTCTAAGGACCGCCAAAGTCCTCGGCATTACCGAGGCTGACAACATTCTGACTGCTCAAACCATCCATGCTTATTATTGGAGCCCAATGTCGGTAGCTGGGGCCATTAAACTGACAATCATAACGGGCCCAGTTGAAAAGGAGCTGGAATTCCAGGTGATTGATGTCACCTCTTCCTTCAACCTACTCCTTGGGAGGCCATGGATCCACACTGTCAAGGCGGTATCTTCCACCCTCCATCAAAAAATTAAATTGCCCTTGCAAGATAATGTTATTACTTTAGAGGCAACCCCCATGACCGTAGCCAGCTGCAACGCCACGAGCCGCACGGACCTTCGAGGGTTCGATTTTGTGGGAATGATCGAGGAGGAATACCTCTTCAGGCCTTATTTCACCGCTAGCATCGATATGATGCTACAGAATTTGGGGTATTTTCCGGGAGCTACCTCAAGGCCATATCTTCCAGCTGGGAAGATTATTGAGGTCCTGAACATTGAAGACTCACACTTCGGCCAAGGGTACGCTCTGACCTAGGGCAACGTTGTCCGAGAAGGCATCAAAAAGGCCTGCAATATCATTAAGGGTACCTACTTAAGCCCTTATAGCCCACGGCTGCCGACTACTTCGTCATGCCGGTATTCCCAGCTATTAAGTCGGTCTGTGCCGACCCACTATCACATACCCCGAGACCAAATTGGCTCGAGAATGCAACTATTTCAAGGGAAAGTTCAAGGAAGAAGGTCCGCTCATTACCTTCTCTGAGTCTGATCTACCACCGTTCGGGGTCTCCCACAACTTGGCCCTTTACATCACGGTGATATGCCGGGGGAAATATCTTTCGATGACCCTAATTGACGATGGGTCTGCTGTGGACGTCCTTCCTCTAAGGACCGCAAAAGCACTCGGCATTACCGAGGCTGACTACATCCCGACTGCTCAAACCATCCATGCTTTTGATTGGAGCCCAAAGTCGGTAGCTGGGGCCATTAATTTGACAATCATAACCGGCCCAGTTGAAAAGGAGCTGGAATTCCAGGTGATTGATGTCACCTCTTCTTTCAACCTACTCCTCGGGAGGCCATGGATCCATACTGTCAAGGCGGTATCTTCAACCCTCCATCAAAAACTCAAGTTGCCCCTGCAAGATAATGTTATTACTTTAGAGGCAACCCCCGTGACCGTGGCTAGCTGCAATGCCACGAGCCGCACGGACCTTCGAGGGTTGAATTTTGTGGGAATGATCGAAGAGGAATACCTCTTCAGGCTTTATTTCACCACTAGCATCGATATGATGCTACAGAATTTGGGGTATTTTCCGGGAGCTACTCAAGGCCATATCTTCAAGCTGGGAAGATTATTGAGGTCCTGAACAACGAAGACTCACACTTCGGCCTAGGGTACGCTCTGATCTCGGGCAACGTTGTCCGAGAAGGCATCGAAAAGGCCTGCATTTTGATTATGGGTACCTACTTAAGCACTTATAGCCCACGGCTAACCGACTACTTCGTCACGCCGGTATTCGGAGCTATTAAGTCGGTCTGTTCCGACCCACTATCACATACCCCGAGACCCAATTGGCTCGGGAATGCAACTATTTCAAGGGCAAGTTCAAGGAAGAAGGTCCGCTCATTACCTTCTCTGAGTCTGATCTACCACCGTTCGGGGTCTCCCACAACTTGGCCCTGTACATCACGGTGATATGCCGGGGGAAATATCTTCCGATGACCCTAATTGACGATGGGTCTACTGTGAACATCCTTCCTCTAAGGACCGCCAAAGCCCTCGGCATTACCGAGGCTGACTACATCCCGACTGCTCAAACCATCCATGCTTTTGATTGGAGCCCAAAGTCGGTATCTAGGGCCATTACACTGACAATCATAACGGGCCCAGCTGAAAAGGAGTTCGAATTCCAGGTGATTGATGTCACCTCTTCTTTCAACCTACTCTTCGGGAGGCCATGGATCCACACTGTCAAGGCGGTATCTTCCACCCTCCATCAAAAAATCAAGTTACCCTGCAAGATAATGTTATTACTTTAGAGGCAACCCCCATGATCGTGGCTAGCTGCAGAGTCACGAGCTGCACGGACCTTCGAGGGTTCGATTTTGTGGGAATGATCGAGGAGGAATACCTCTTCAGGCCTTATTTCACCACTAGCATCGATATGATGCTACAGAATTTGGGGTATTTTTCGGGAGTTACCTCAAGGCCATATCTTCTAGTTTTGAAGATTATTGAGGTCCTGAACAACGAAGACTCACACTTCGGCCTAGGGTACGGTCTGACCTCGGGCAACGTTGTCCGAGAAGGCATCGAAAAGGCCTGCAATATCAATAAGGGCACCTACTTAAGCACTTATAGCCCACGGCTGACCGACTACTTCGTCACGTCAATATTCGGAGCTATTAAGTCGGTCTGTTCCGACCCACTATAACAAACCCGAGACCCAATTGGCTCGGGAATGCAACTATTTCAAGGGCAAGTTCAAGGAAGAAGGTCCGCTCATTACCTTCTCTGAGTCTGATCTACCACCGTTCGGGGTCTCCCATAACTTTGCCCTGTACATCACGGTGATATGCCGGGGGAAATATCTTCCGATGACCCAAATTGACGATGGGTCTGCTATGGACGTCCTTCCTCTAAGGACCGCCAAAGCCCTCGGCATTACCGAGGCTGACTACATCCCGACTGCTCAAACCATCCATGCTTTTGATTGGAGCCCAAAGTCGGTAGCTTGGGCCATTAAACTGACAATCATAACGGGCCCAATTGAAAAGGAGCTGGAATTCCAGGTGATTGATGTCATTTCTTCTTTCAACCTACTCCTCGGGAGGCCATGGATCCACACTGTCAAGGCGGTATCTTCCACCCTCCATCAAAAAACTAAATTGCCCTTGCAAGATAATGTTATTACTTTAGAGGCAACCCCCATGACCGTGGCCACCTGCAACGCCACGAGCCGCACGGACCTTCGAGGGTTCGATTTTGTGGGAATGATCGAGGAGGAATACCTCTTCAGGGCTTATTTCACCGCTAGCATCGATATGATGCTACAGAATTTGGGGTATTTTCCGGGAGCTACTCAAGGCCATATCTTCGAGCTGGGAAGATTATTGAGGTCCTGAACATTGAAGACTCACACTTCGGCCTAGGGTACGCTCTGACCTCGGGCAACGTTGTCCGAGAAGGCATCAAAAAGGCCTGCATTATCATTAAGGGTACCTACTTAAGCCCTTATAGCCCACGGCTGCCGACTACTTCGTCATGCCGGTATTCCGAGCTATTAAGTCGGTCTGTGCCGACCCACTATCACATACCCCGAGACCAAATTGGCTCGAGAATGCAACTATTTCAAGGGCAAGTTCAAGGAAGAAGGTCCGCTCATTACCTTCTCTGAGTCTGATCTACCACCGTTCGGGGTCTCCCACAACTTGGCCCTTTACATCACGGTGATATGCCGGGGGAAATATCTTCCGATGACCCTAATTGACGTTGGGTCTGCTGTGGATGTCCTTCCTCTAAGGACCGCCAAAGCCCTCGGCATTACCGAGGCTGACTACATCCCGACTGCTCAAACCATCCATGCTTTTGATTGGAGCCCAAAGTCGGTAGCTGGGGCCATTAAACTGACAATCATAACGGGCCTAGTTGAAAAGGAGATGGAATTCCAGGTGATTGATGTCACCTCTTCCTTCAACCTACTCCTCGGGAGGCCATGGATCCACACTGTCAAGGCGGTATCTTCCACCCTCCATCAAAAAATGAAATTGCCCCTGCAAGATAATGTTATTACTTTAGAGGCAACCCCGATGACCGTGGCCACCTGCAACGCCACGAGCCGCACGGACCTTCGAGGGTTCGATTTTGTGGGAATGATCGAGGAGGAATACCTCTTCAGGCCTTATTTCACCGCTAGCATCGATATGATGCTACAGAATTTGGGGTATTTTCCGGGAGCTATCTCAAGGCCATATCTTCCAGCTGGGAAGATTATTGAGGTCCTGAACATTGAAGACTCACACTTCGGCCTAGGGTACGCTCTGACCTCGGGCAACGCTGTCCGAGAAGGCATCAAACAGGCCTACATTATCATTAGGGTGCCTACTTAAGCCCTTATAGCCCACGGCTGCCGACTACTTCGTCATGCCGGTATTCCGAGCTATTAAGTCGGGCTGTGCCGACCCACTATCACATACCCCGAGACCAAATTGGCTCGAGAATGCAACTATTTCAAGGGCAAGTTCAAGGAAGAAGGTCCGCTCATTACCTTCTCTGAGTCTGATCTACCACCGTTCGGGGTCTCCCACAACTTGGCCCTTTACATCACGGTGATATGCCGGGGGAAATATCTTCCGATGATCCTAATTGACGATGGGTCTGCTGTGGACGTCCTTCCTCTAAGGACCGCCAAAGCCCTCGGCATTACCGAGGCTGACTACATCCCGACTGCTCAAACCATCCATGCTTTTGATTGGAGCCCAAAGTCAGTAGCTGGGGCCATTAAACTAACAATCATAACGGGCCCAGTTGTAAAGGAGCTGGAATTCCAGGTGATTGATGTCACCTCTTCTTTCAACCTACTCTTCGGGAGGTCATGGATCCACACTGTCAAGGCGGTATGTTCCACCCTCCATCAAAAAATCAAGTTACCCTGCAAGATAATGTTATTACTTTAGAGGCAACCCCCATGATCGTGGCTAGCTGCAGAGTCACGAGCCGCACGGACCTTCGAGGGTTCGATTTTGTGGGAATGATCGAGGAGGAATACCTCTTCAGGCCTTATTTCACCACTAGCATCGATATGATGCTACAGAATTTGGGGTATTTTTCGGGAGTTACCTCAAGGCCATATCTTCTAGTTTTGAAGATTATTGAGGTCCTGAACAACGAAGACTCACACTTCGGCCTAGGGTACGGTCTGACCTCGGGCAACGTTGTCCGAGAAGGCATCGAAAAGGCCTGCAATATCAATAAGGGCACCTACTTAAGCACTTATAGCCCACGGCTGACCGACTACTTCGTCACGCCGATATTCGGAGCTATTAAGTCGGTCAGTTCCGACCCACTATAACAAACCCCGAGACCCAATTGGCTCGGGAATGCAACTATTTCAAGGGCAAGTTCAAGGAAGAAGGTCCGCTCATTACCTTCTCTGAGTCTGATCTACCGCCGTTCAGGGTCTCCCACAACTTTGCCCTGTACATCACGGTGATATGCCGGGGGAAATATCTTCCGATGACCCAAATTGGCGATGGGTCTGCTGTGGACGTCCTTCCTCTAAGGACCGCCAAAGCCCTCGGTATTACCGAGGCTGACTACATCCCGACTGCTCAAACAATCCATGCTTTTGATTGGAGCCCAAAGTCGGTAGCTTGGGCCATTAAACTGACAATCATAACGGGCCCAATTGAAAAGGAGCTGGAATTCCAGGTGATTGATGTCATTTCTTCTTTCAACCTACTCCTCGGGAGGCCATGGATCCACACTGTCAAGGCGGTATCTTCCACCCTCCATCAAAAAAACTAAATTGCCCTTGCAAGATAATGTTATTACTTTAGAGGCAACCCCCATGACCGTGGCCACCTGCAACGCCACGAGCCGCACGGACCTTCGAGGGTTCGATTTTGTGGGAATGATCGAGGAGGAATACCTCTTCAGGCCTTATTTCACCGCTAGCATCGATATGATGCTACAGAATTTGGGGTATTTTCCGGGAGCTACTCAAGGCCATATCTTCCAGCTGGGAAGATTATTGAGGTCCTGAACATTGAAGACTCACACTTCGGCCTAGGGTACGCTCTGACCTCGGGCAATGTTGTACGAGAAGGCATCAAAAAGGCCTGCATTATCATTAAGGGTACCTACTTAAGCCCTTATAGCCCACGGCTGCCGACTACTTCGTCATGCCGGTATTCCGAGCTATTAAGTCGGTCTGTGCCGACCCACTATCACATACCCCGAGACCAAATTGGCTCGAGAATGCAACTATTTCAAGGGCAAGTTCAAGGAAGAAGGTCCGCTCATTACCTTCTCTGAGTCTGATCTACCACCGTTCGGGGTCTCCCACAACTTGGCCCTTTACATCACGGTGATATGCCGGGGGAAATATCTTCCGATGACCCTAATTGACGTTGGGTCTGCTGTGGATGTCCTTCCTCTAAGGACCGCCAAAGCCCTCGGCATTACCGAGGCTGACTACATCCCGACTGCTCTAACCATCCATGCTTTTGATTGGAGCCCAAAGTCAGTAGCTGGGGCCATTAAACTAACAATCATAACGGGCCCAGTTGTAAAGGAGCTGGAATTCCAGGTGATTGATGTCACCTCTTCTTTCAACCTACTCTTCGGGAGGTCATGGATCCACACTGTCAAGGCGGTATGTTCCACCCTCCATCAAAAAATCAAGTTACCCTGCAAGATAATGTTATTACTTTAGAGGCAACCCCCATGATCGTGGCTAGCTGCAGAGTCACGAGCCGCACGGACCTTCGAGGGTTCGATTTTGTGGGAATGATCGAGGAGGAATACCTCTTCAGGCCTTATTTCACCACTACCATCGATATGATGCTACAGAATTTGGGGTATTTTTCGGGAGTTACCTCAAGGCCATATCTTCTAGTTTTGAAGATTATTGAGGTCCTGAACAACGAAGACTCACACTTCGGCCTAGGGTACGGTCTGACCTCGGGCAACGTTGTCCGAGAAGGCATCAAAAAGGCCTGCAATATCAATAAGGGCACCTACTTAAGCACTTATAGCCCACGGCTGACCGACTACTTCGTCACGCCGATATTCGGAGCTATTAAGTCGGTCAGTTCCGACCCACTATAACAAACCCCGAGACCCAATTGGCTCGGGAATGCAACTATTTCAAGGGCAAGTTCAAGGAAGAAGGTCCGCTCATTACCTTCTCTGAGTCTGATCTACCGCCGTTCAGGGTCTCCCACAACTTTGCCCTGTACATCACGGTGATATGCCGGGGGAAATATCTTCCGATGACCCAAATTGGCGATGGGTCTGCTGTGGACGTCCTTCCTCTAAGGACCGCCAAAGCCCTCGGTATTACCGAGGCTGACTACATCCCGACTGCTCAAACAATCCATGCTTTTGATTGGAGCCCAAAGTCGGTAGCTTGGGCCATTAAACTGACAATCATAACGGGCCCAATTGAAAAGGAGCTGGAATTCCAGGTGATTGATGTCATTTCTTCTTTCAACCTACTCCTCGGGAGGCCATGGATCCACACTGTCAAGGCGGTATCTTCCACCCTCCATCAAAAAAACTAAATTGCCCTTGCAAGATAATGTTATTACTTTAGAGGCAACCCCCATGACCGTGGCCACCTGCAACGCCACGAGCCGCACGGACCTTCGAGGGTTCGATTTTGTGGGAATGATCGAGGAGGAATACCTCTTCAGGCCTTATTTCACCGCTAGCATCGATATGATGCTACAGAATTTGGGGTATTTTCCGGGAGCTACTCAAGGCCATATCTTCCAGCTGGGAAGATTATTGAGGTCCTGAACATTGAAGACTCACACTTCGGCCTAGGGTACGCTCTGACCTCGGGCAATGTTGTACGAGAAGGCATCAAAAAGGCCTGCATTATCATTAAGGGTACCTACTTAAGCCCTTATAGCCCACGGCTGCCGACTACTTCGTCATGCCGGTATTCCGAGCTATTAAGTCGGTCTGTGCCGACCCACTATCACATACCCCGAGACCAAATTGGCTCGAGAATGCAACTATTTCAAGGGCAAGTTCAAGGAAGAAGGTCCGCTCATTACCTTCTCTGAGTCTGATCTACCACCGTTCGGGGTCTCCCACAACTTGGCCCTTTACATCACGGTGATATGCCGGGGGAAATATCTTCCGATGACCCTAATTGACGTTGGGTCTGCTGTGGATGTCCTTCCTCTAAGGACCGCCAAAGCCCTCGGCATTACCGAGGCTGACTACATCCCGACTGCTCTAACCATCCATGCTTTTGATTGGAGCCCAAAGTCAGTAGCTGGGGCCATTAAACTAACAATCATAACGGGCCCAGTTGTAAAGGAGCTGGAATTCCAGGTGATTGATGTCACCTCTTCTTTCAACCTACTCTTCGGGAGGTCATGGATCCACACTGTCAAGGCGGTATGTTCCACCCTCCATCAAAAAATCAAGTTACCCTGCAAGATAATGTTATTACTTTAGAGGCAACCCCCATGATCGTGGCTAGCTGCAGAGTCACGAGCCGCACGGACCTTCGAGGGTTCGATTTTGTGGGAATGATCGAGGAGGAATACCTCTTCAGGCCTTATTTCACCACTACCATCGATATGATGCTACAGAATTTGGGGTATTTTTCGGGAGTTACCTCAAGGCCATATCTTCTAGTTTTGAAGATTATTGAGGTCCTGAACAACGAAGACTCACACTTCGGCCTAGGGTACGGTCTGACCTCGGGCAACGTTGTCCGAGAAGGCATCAAAAAGGCCTGCAATATCAATAAGGGCACCTACTTAAGCACTTATAGCCCACGGCTGACCGACTACTTCGTCACGCCGATATTCGGAGCTATTAAGTCGGTCAGTTCCGACCCACTATAACAAACCCCGAGACCCAATTGGCTCGGGAATGCAACTATTTCAAGGGCAAGTTCAAGGAAGAAGGTCCGCTCATTACCTTCTCTGAGTCTGATCTACCGCCGTTCAGGGTCTCCCACAACTTTGCCCTGTACATCACGGTGATATGCCGGGGGAAATATCTTCCGATGACCCAAATTGGCGATGGGTCTGCTGTGGACGTCCTTCCTCTAAGGACCGCCAAAGCCCTCTGTATTACCGAGGCTGACTACATCCCGACTGCTCAAACCATCCATGCTTTTGATTGGAGCCCAAAGTCGGTAGCTTGGGCCATTAAACTGACAATCATAACGGGCCCAATTGAAAAGGAGCTGGAATTCCAGGTGATTGATGTCATTTCTTCTTTCAACCTACTCCTCGGGAGGCCATGGATCCACACTGTCAAGGCGGTATCTTCCACCCTCCATCAAAAAAACTAAATTGCCCTTGCAAGATAATGTTATTACTTTAGAGGCAACCCCCATGACCGTGGCCACCTGCAACGCCACGAGCCGCACGGACCTTCGAGGGTTCGATTTTGTGGGAATGATCGAGGAGGAATACCTCTTCAGGCCTTATTTCACCGCTAGCATCGATATGATGCTACAGAATTTGGGGTATTTTCCGGGAGCTACTCAAGGCCATATCTTCCAGCTGGGAAGATTATTGAGGTCCTGAACATTGAAGACTCACACTTCGGCCTAGGGTACGCTCTGACCTCGGGCAATGTTGTACGAGAAGGCATCAAAAAGGCCTGCATTATCATTAAGGGTACCTACTTAAGCCCTTATAGCCCACGGCTGCCGACTACTTCGTCATGCCGGTATTCCGAGCTATTAAGTCGGTCTGTGCCGACCCACTATCACATACCCCGAGACCAAATTGGCTCGAGAATGCAACTATTTCAAGGGCAAGTTCAAGGAAGAAGGTCCGCTCATTAACTTCTCTGAGTCTGATCTACCACCGTTCGGGGTCTCCCACAACTTGGCCCTTTACATCACGGTGATATGCCGGGGGAAATATCTTTCGATGACCCTAATTGACGTTGGGTCTGCTGTGGATGTCCTTCCTCTAAGGACCGCCAAAGCCCTCGGCATTACCGAGGCTGACTACATCCCGACTGCTCAAACCATCCATGCTTTTGATTGGAGCCCAAAGTCGGTAGCTTGGGCCATTAAACTGACAATCATAACGGGCCCAATTGAAAAGGAGCTGGAATTCCAGGTGATTGATGTCATTTCTTCTTTCAACCTACTCCTCGGGAGGCCATGGATCCACACTGTCAAGGCGGTATCTTCCACCCTCCATCAAAAAAACTAAATTGCCCTTGCAAGATAATGTTATTACTTTAGAGGCAACCCCCATGACCGTGGCCACCTGCAACGCCACGAGCCGCACGGACCTTCGAGGGTTCGATTTTGTGGGAATGATCGAGGAGGAATACCTCTTCAGGCCTTATTTCACCGCTAGCATCGATATGATGCTACAGAATTTAGGGTATTTTCCGGGAGCTACTCAAGGCCATATCTTCCAGCTGGGAAGATTATTGAGGTCCTGAACATTGAAGACTCACACTTCGGCCTAGGGTACGCTCTGACCTCGGGCAATGTTGTACGAGAAGGCATCAAAAAGGCCTGCATTATCATTAAGGGTACCTACTTAAGCCCTTATAGCCCACGGCTGCCGACTACTTCGTCATGCCGGTATTCCGAGCTATTAAGTCGGTCTGTGCCGACCCACTATCACATACCCCGAGACCAAATTGGCTCGAGAATGCAACTATTTCAAGGGCAAGTTCAAGGAAGAAGGTCCGCTCATTACCTTCTCTGAGTCTGATCTACCACCGTTCGGGGTCTCCCACAACTTGGCCCTTTACATCACGGTGATATGCCGGGGGAAATATCTTCCGATGACCCTAATTGACGTTGGGTCTGCTGTGGATGTCCTTCCTCTAAGGACCGCCAAAGCCCTCGGCATTACCGAGGCTGACTACATCCCGACTGCTCAAACCATCCATGCTTTTGATTGGAGCCCAAAGTCAGTAGCTGGGGCCATTAAACTAACAATCATAACGGGCCCAGTTGTAAAGGAGCTGGAATTCCAGGTGATTGATGTCACCTCTTCTTTCAACCTACTCTTCGGGAGGTCATGGATCCACACTGTCAAGGCGGTATGTTCCACCCTCCATCAAAAAATCAAGTTACCCTGCAAGATAATGTTATTACTTTAGAGGCAACCCCCATGATCGTGGCTAGCTGCAGAGTCACGAGCCGCACGGACCTTCGAGGGTTCGATTTTGTGGGAATGATCGAGGAGGAATACCTCTTCAGGCCTTATTTCACCACTAGCATCGATATGATGCTACAGAATTTGGGGTATTTTTCGGGAGTTACCTCAAGGCCATATCTTCCAGTTTTGAAGATTATTGAGGTCCTGAACAACGAAGACTCACACTTCGGCCTAGGGTACGGTCTGACATCAGGCAACGTTGTCCGAGAAGGCATCGAAAAGGCCTGCAATATCAATAAGGGCACCTACATAAGCACTTATAGCCCACGGCTGACCGACTACTTCGTCACGCCGCTATTCGGAGCTATTAAGTCGGTCTGTTCCGACCCACTATAACAAACCCCGAGACCCAATTGGCTCGGGAATGCAACTATTTCAAGGGCAAGTTCAAGGAAGAAGGTCCGCTCATTACCTTCTCTGAGTCTGATCTACCGCCGTTCGGGGTCTCCCACAACTTGGCCCTTTACATCACGGTGATATGCCGGGGGAAATATCTTCCGATGACCCTAATTGACGATGGGTCTACTGTGTACATCTTTCCTCTAAGGACCGCCAAAGCCCTCGACATTACCGAGACTGACTACATCCCGACTGCTCAAACCATCCATGCTTTTGATTGGAGCCCAAAGTCGGTATCTGGGGCCATTAAACTAACAATCATAACGGGCCCAGTTGAAAAGGAGCTGGAATTCTAGGTGATTTATGTCACCTCTTCTTTCAACCTACTCCTCGGGAGGCCTTGTATCCACACTGTCAAGGCGGTATCTTCCACCCTCCATCAAAAAATCAAGTTGCCCCTGCATGATAATGTTATTACTTTAGAGGCAACCCCCATGATCGTGGCTAGTTGCAATGTCACTAGCCGCATGGACCTTCGAGGGTTCGATTTTGTGGGAATGATCGAGGAGGAATACCTCTTCAGGCCTTATTTCACCACTAGCATCGATATGATGCTACAGAATTTGGGGTATTTTTCGGGAGTGACCTCAAGGCCATATCTTCTAGTTGGGAAGATTATTGAGGTCCTGAACAATGAAGACTCACACTTCGGCCTAGGGTACGCTCTGACCTCGGGCAACATTGTCCGAGAAGGCTTCAAAAAGGCCTGTAATATCATTAAGGGTATCTACTTAAGCCCTTATAGCCCACGGCTGCCGACTACTTCGTCATGCCGGTATTCGGAGCTATTAAGTCGGTCTGTTCCGACCCACTATCACATACCCCGAGACCTAATTGGCTCGGGAATGCCACTATTTCAAGGGCAAGTTCAAGGAAGAAGGTCCGCTCATTACCTTCTCTGAGTCTGATCTACCACCGTTCGGGGTCTCCCACAACTTGGCCCTGTACATTACGGTGATATGCCGGGGGAAATATCTTCCGATGACCCTAATTGACGATGGGTCTACTGTGAACATCCTTCCTCTAAGGACCGCCAAAGCCCTCGGCTTTACCGAGACTAACTACATCCCGACTGCTCAAACCATCCATGCTTTTGACTGGAGCCCAAAGTCGGTATCTGGAGCCATTAAACTGACAATCATAACGGGCCCAGTTGAAAAGGAGCTGGAATTCCAGGTGATTTGTGTCACCTCTTCTTTCAACCTACTCCTCGGGAGGCCATGGATCCACACTATCAAGGCGGTATCATCCACCCTCCATCAAAAATCAAGTTGCCCCTACAAGATAATGTTATTACTTTCGAGGCAACCCCCATGACCGTGGTAAGCTGCAATGCCACGAGCCGCACGGACCTTCAAGAGTTCGATTTTGTGGGAATGATCGAGGAGGAATACCTCTTCAGTCCTTATTTCACCATGAGCATCGATATGATGCTACAGAATTTGGGGTATTTTCCGGGAGCTACCTCAAGGCCATATCTTCCAGCTGGGAAGACTATTGAGGTCCTGAACAATGAAGACTCACACTTAGGCCTAGGGTACGCTCTGACCTTGGGCAATGTTGTCCGAGAAGGCATCAAAAAGGCCTGTAATATCATTAAGGGTACCTACTTAAGCCCTTATAGCCCACGGCTGCCGACTACTTCGTCATGCTGGTATTCCGAGCTATTAAGTCGGTCTGTGCCGACCCACTATCACATACCCCGAGACCAAATTGGCTCGGGAATGCAACTATTTCAAGGGCAAGTTAAAGAAAGAAGGTCCGCTCATTACCTTCTCTGAGTCTGATCTACCACCGTTCGGGGTCTCCCACAACTTGGCCCTGTACATCACGGTGATATGCCGGGGTAAATATCTTCCGATGACCCTAAGTGACGATGGGTCTGCTGTGGACGTCCTTCCTCTAAGTACCGGCAAAGCCCTCGGCATTACCGAGGCTGACTACATCCCGACTGCTCAAACCATCCATGCTTTTGATTGGTGCCCAAAGTCGGTAGCTGGGGCCATTAAACTGACAATCATAACGGGCCCAGTTGAAAAGGAGCTGGCATTCCAGGTGATTGATGTCACCTCTTCTTTCAACCTACTCCTCGGGAGGCCATGGATCCACACTGTCAAGGCGGTATCTTCCACCGTCCATCAAAAAATCAAGTTGCCCCTGCAGGATAATGTTATTACTTTAGAGGCAACCCCCATGCCCGTGGCTAGCTGCAATGCCACGAGCCGCACGGACCTTCGAGAGTTCGATTTTGTGGGAATAATCGAGGAGGAATACCTTTTCAGGCCTTATTTCACCACTAGCATCGATTTGATGCTATAGAATTTAGGGTATTTTTTGGGAGCTACTCAAGGCCATATCTTCAAGCTCGGAAGATTATTGAGGTCCTGAAAAACGAAGACTCACACTTCGGCCTAGGGTAAGCTCTGATCTCGGGCAACGTTGTCCGAGAAGGCATCGAAAAGGCCTGCAATATGATTAAGGGTACCTACTTAAGCACTTATAGCCCACGGCTAACCGACTATTTCGTCACGCCGGTATTCGGAGCTATTAAGTCGGTCTGTTTCGACCCACTATCACATACCCCGAGATCCAATTGGCTTGAGAATGCAACTATTTCAAGGGCAAGTTCAAGGAAGAAGGTCCGCTCAATACCTTCTCTGAGTCTGATCTACCACCGTTCGGAGTCTCCCACAACTTGGCCCTGTACATCACGGTGATATGTCGGGGGAAATATCTTCCGATGACCCTAATTGACGATGGGTCTACTGTGAACATCCTTCCACTAAGGACCGCCAAAACCCTCGGCATTACCGAGGCTAACTACATCCCGACTGCTCAAACCATCCATGCTTTTGATTGGAGGCCAAAGTCGGTAGCTGGGGCCATTAAACTGACAATCATAACGGGACCAGTTGAAAAGAAGCTGGAATTCAAGGTGATTGATGTCACCTCTTCTTTCAACCTACTCCTCGGGAGGCCATGGATCCACACTGTCAAGGCGGTATCTTCCACCCTCCATCAAAAAATCAAGTTGCCCTGCAAGATAATGTTATTACTTTAGAGGCAACCCCCATGACCGTGGTAAGCTGCAATGCCACGAGCCGCACGGACCTTCAAGAGTTCGATTTTGTGGGAATGATCGAGGAGGAATACCTCTTCAGTCCTTATTTCACCATGAGCATCGATATGATGCTACAGAATTTGGGGTATTTTCCGGGAGCTACCTCAAGGCCATATGTTCCAGCTGGGAAGACTATTGAGGTCCTGAACAATGAAGACTCACACTTCGGCCTAGGGTACGCTCTGACCTTGGGCAACGTTGTCCGAGAAGGCATCAAAAAGGCCTGTAATATCATTAAGGGTACCTACTTAAGCCCTTATAGCCCACGGCTGCCGACTACATCGTCATGCTGGTATTCCGAGCTATTAAGTCGGTCTGTGCCGACCCACTATCACATACCCCGAGACCAAATTGGCTCGGGAATGCAACTATTTCAAGGGCAAGTTCAAGGAAGAAGGTCCGCTCATTACCTTCTCTGAGTCTGATCTACCACCGTTCGGGGTCTCCCACAACTTGGCCCTGTACATCACGGTGATATGCCGGGGTAAATATCTTCCGATGACCCTAAGTGACGATGGGTCTGCTGTGGACGTCCTTCCTCTAAGTACCGGCAAAGCCCTCGGCATTACCGAGGCTGACTACATCCCGACTGCTCAAACCATCCATGCTTTTGATTGGTGCCCAAAGTCGGTAGCTGGGGCCATTAAACTGACAATCATAACGGGCCCAGTTGAAAAGGAGTTGGAATTCCAGGTGATTGATGTCACCTCTTCTTTCAACCTACTCCTCGGGAGGCCATGGATCCACACTGTCAAGGCGGTATCTTCCACCGTCCATCAAAAAATCAAGTTGCCCCTGCAGGATAATGTTATTACTTTAGAGGCAACCCCCATGCCCGTGGCTAGCTGCAATGCCACGAGCCGCACGGACCTTCGAGAGTTCGATTTTGTGGGAATAATCGAGGAGGAATACCTTTTCAGGCCTTATTTCACCACTAGCATCGATTTGATGCTATAGAATTTAGGGTATTTTTTGGGAGCTACTCAAGGCCATATCTTCAAGCTGGGAAGATTATTGAGGTCCTGAAAAACGAAGACTCACACTTCGGCCTAGGGTAAGCTCTGATCTCGGGCAACGTTGTCCGAGAAGGCATCGAAAAGGCCTGCAATATGATTAAGGGTACCTACTTAAGCACTTATAGCCCACGGCTAACCGACTATTTCGTCACGCCGGTATTCGGAGCTATTAAGTCGGTCTGTTTCGACCCACTATCACATACCCCGAGATCCAATTGGCTTGAGAATGCAACTATTTCAAGGGCAAGTTCAAGGAAGAAGGTCCGCTCAATACCTTCTCTGAGTCTGATCTACCACCGTTCGGAGTCTCCCACAACTTGGCCCTGTACATCACGGTGATATGTCGGGGGAAATATCTTCCGATGACCCTAATTGACGATGGGTCTACTGTGAACATCCTTCCACTAAGGACCGCCAAAACCCTCGGCATTACCGAGGCTAACTACATCCCGACTGCTCAAACCATCCATGCTTTTGATTGGAGGCCAAAGTCGGTAGCTGGGGCCATTAAACTGACAATCATAACGGGACCAGTTGAAAAGAAGCTGGAATTCAAGGTGATTGATGTCACCTCTTCTTTCAACCTACTCCTCGGGAGGCCATGGATCCACACTGTCAAGGCGGTATCTTCCACCCTCCATCAAAAAATCAAGTTGCCCTGCAAGATAATGTTATTACTTTAGAGGCAACCCCCATGACCGTGGTAAGCTGCAATGCCACGAGCCGCACGGACCTTCAAGAGTTCGATTTTGTGGGAATGATCGAGGAGGAATACCTCTTCAGTCCTTATTTCACCATGAGCATCGATATGATGCTACAGAATTTGGGGTATTTTCCGGGAGCTACCTCAAGGCCATATGTTCCAGCTGGGAAGACTATTGAGGTCCTGAACAATGAAGACTCACACTTCGGCCTAGGGTACGCTCTGACCTTGGGCAACGTTGTCCGAGAAGGCATCAAAAAGGCCTGTAATATCATTAAGGGTACCTACTTAAGCCCTTATAGCCCACGGCTGCCGACTACATCGTCATGCTGGTATTCCGAGCTATTAAGTCGGTCTGTGCCGACCCACTATCACATACCCCGAGACCAAATTGGCTCGGGAATGCAACTATTTCAAGGGCAAGTTCAAGGAAGAAGGTCCGCTCATTACCTTCTCTGAGTCTGATCTACCACCGTTCGGGGTCTCCCACAACTTGGCCCTGTACATCACGGTGATATGCCGGGGTAAATATCTTCCGATGACCCTAAGTGACGATGGGTCTGCTGTGGACGTCCTTCCTCTAAGTACCGGCAAAGCCCTCGGCATTACCGAGGCTGACTACATCCCGACTGCTCAAACCATCCATGCTTTTGATTGGTGCCCAAAGTCGGTAGCTGGGGCCATTAAACTGACAATCATAACGGGCCCAGTTGAAAAGGAGTTGGAATTCCAGGTGATTGATGTCACCTCTTCTTTCAATCTACTCCTCGGGAGGCCATGGATCCACACTGTCAAGGCGGTATCTTCCACCGTCCATCAAAAAATCAAGTTGCCCCTGCAGGATAATGTTATTACTTTAGAGGCAACCCCCATGCCCGTGGCTAGCTGCAATGCCACGAGCCGCACGAACCTTCGAGAGTTCGATTTTGTGGGAATAATCGAGGAGGAATACCTTTTCAGGCCTTATTTCACCACTAGCATCGATTTGATGCTATAGAATTTAGGGTATTTTTCGGGAGCTACTCAAGGCCATATCTTCAAGCTGGGAAGATTATTGAGGTCCTGAACAACGAAGACTCACACTTCGGCCTAGGGTAAGATCTGATCTCGGGCAACGTTGTCCGAGAAGGCATCGAAAAGGCCTGCAATATGATTAAGGGTACCTACTTAAGCACTTATAGCCCACGGCTAACCGACTATTTCGTCACGCCGGTATTCGGAGCTATTAAGTCGGTATGTTTCGACCCACTATCACATACCCCGAGATCCAATTGGCTTGAGAATGCAACTATTTCAAGGGCAAGTTCAAGGAAGAAGGTCCGCTCAATACCTTCTCTGAGTCTGATCTACCACCGTTCGGAGTCTCCCACAACTTGGCCCTGTACATCATGGTGATATGTCGGGGGAAATATCTTCCGATGACCCTAATTGACGATGGGTCTACTGTGAACATCCTTCCACTAAGGACCGCCAAAACCCTCGGCATTACCGAGGCTAACTACATCCCGACTGCTCAAACCATCCATGCTTTTGATTGGAGGCCAAAGTCGGTAGCTGGGGCCATTAAACTGACAATCATATCGGGACCAGTTGAAAAGAAGCTGGAATTCAAGGTGATTGATGTCACCTCTTCTTTCAACCTACTCCTCGGGAGGCCATGGATCCACACTGTCAAGGCGGTATCTTCCACTCTCCATCAAAAAATCAAGTTGCCCTGCAAGATAATGTTATTACTTTAGAGGCAACCCCGATGACCGTGGCAGGTTGCAATGCCATGAGCCGCACGGACCTTCGAGAGTTCGATTTTGTGGGAATGATCGAGTTGGAATACCTCTTCAGGCCTTATTTCACCATGAGCATCGATATGATGCTACAGAATTTTGGGTATTTTCCGGGAGCTACCTCAAGGCCATATGTTCCAGCTGGGAAGACTATTGAGGTCCTGAACAATGAAGACTCACACTTCGGCCTAGGGTACGCTCTGACCTTGGGCAACGTTGTCCGAGAAGGCATCAAAAAGGCCTGTAATATCATTAAGGGTACCTACTTAAGCCCTTATAGCCCACGGCTGCCGACTACATCGTCATGCTGGTATTCCGAGCTATTAAGTCGGTCTGTGCCGACCCACTATCACATACCCCGAGACCAAATTGGCTCGGGAATGCAACTATTTCAAGGGCAAGTTCAAGGAAGAAGGTCCGCTCATTACCTTCTCTGAGTCTGATCTACCACCGTTCGGGGTCTCCCACAACTTGGCCCTGTACATCACGGTGATATGCCGGGGTAAATATATTCCGATGACCCTAAGTGACGATGGGTCTGCTGTGGACGTCCTTCCTCTAAGTACCGGCAAAGCCCTCGGCATTACCGAGGCTGACTACATCCCGACTGCTCAAACCATCCATGCTTTTGATTGGTGCCCAAAGTCGGTAGCTGGGGCCATTAAACTGACAATCATAACGGGCCCAGTTGAAAAGGAGTTGGAATTCCAGGTGATTGATGTCACCTCTTCTTTCAACCTACTCCTCGGGAGGCCATGGATCCACACTGTCAAGGCGGTATCTTCCACCGTCCATCAAAAAATCAAGTTGCCCCTGCAGGATAATGTTATTACTTTAGAGGCAACCCCCATGCCCGTGGCTAGCTGCAATGCCACGAGCCGCACGAACCTTCGAGAGTTCGATTTTGTGGGAATAATCGAGGAGGAATACCTTTTCAGGCCTTATTTCACCACTAGCATCGATTTGATGCTATAGAATTTAGGGTATTTTTCGGGAGCTACTCAAGGCCATATCTTCAAGCTGGGAAGATTATTGAGGTCCTGAACAACGAAGACTCACACTTCGGCCTAGGGTAAGATCTGATCTCGGGCAACGTTGTCCGAGAAGGCATCGAAAAGGCCTGCAATATGATTAAGGGTACCTACTTAAGCACTTATAGCCCACGGCTAACCGACTATTTCGTCACGCCGGTATTCGGAGCTATTAAGTCGGTATGTTTCGACCCACTATCACATACCCCGAGATCCAATTGGCTTGAGAATGCAACTATTTCAAGGGCAAGTTCAAGGAAGAAGGTCCGCTCAATACCTTCTCTGAGTCTGATCTACCACCGTTCGGAGTCTCCCACAACTTGGCCCTGTACATCATGGTGATATGTCGGGGGAAATATCTTCCGATGACCCTAATTGACGATGGGTCTACTGTGAACATCCTTCCACTAAGGACCGCCAAAACCCTCGGCATTACCGAGGCTAACTACATCCCGACTGCTCAAACCATCCATGCTTTTGATTGGAGGCCAAAGTCGGTAGCTGGGGCCATTAAACTGACAATCATATCGGGACCAGTTGAAAAGAAGCTGGAATTCAAGGTGATTGATGTCACCTCTTCTTTCAACCTACTCCTCGGGAGGCCATGGATCCACACTGTCAAGGCGGTATCTTCCACCCTCCATCAAAAAATCAAGTTGCCCTGCAAGATAATGTTATTACTTTAGAGGCAACCCCCATGACCGTGGCAGGTTGCAATGCCATGAGCCGCACGGACCTTCGAGAGTTCGATTTTGTGGGAATGATCGAGGAGGAATACCTCTTCAGGCCTTATTTCACCATGAGCATCGATATGATGCTACAGAATTTTGGGTATTTTCCGGGAGCTACCTCAAGGCCATATCTTCCAGCTGGGAAGACTATTGAGGTCCTGAACAATGAAGACTCACACTTCGGCCTAGGGTACGCTCTGACCTCGGGCAACGTTGTCCGAGAAGGCATCGAAAAGGCCTGCAATATCAATAAGGGTACCTACTTAAGCACTTATAGCCCACGGTTGACCGACTACTTCGTCACGCCGGTATTCGGAGCTATAAAGTCGGTCTGTTCCGACCCACTATCACATACCCCGAGATCCAATTGGCTCGGGAATGCAACTATTTCAAGGGCAAGTTCAAGGAATAAGGTACGCTCATTACCTTCTCTGAGTCTGATCTACCACCGTTCGGGGTCTCCCACAACTTGGCCCTGTACATGACGGTGATAAGCCGGGGGAAATATCTTCCGATGACCCTAATTGACGATGGGTCTACTTTGAACATCCTTCCTCTATGGACCGCCAAAGACCTCGGCATTACCGAGGCTGACTACATCCCGACTGCTCAAACCATCCATGCTTTTGATTGGAGCCCAAAGTCGGTATCTAGGGCCATTAAACTGACAATCATAACGGGCCCAGTTGAAAAGGAGCTGGAATTCCAGGTGATTTATGTCACCTCTTCTTTCAACCTACTCCTGGGGAGGCCATGGATCCACACTGTCAAGGCGGTATCTTCCACCCTCTATCAAAAAATCAAGTTGCCCCTGCAAGATAATGTTATTACTTTAGAGGCAACCCCCATGACCGTGGCAGGTTGCAATGCCATGAGCCGCACGGACCTTCGAGAGTTCGATTTTGTGGGAATGATCGAGGAGGAATACCTCTTCAGGCCTTATTTCACCATGAGCATCGATATGATGCTACAGAATTTTGGGTATTTTCCGGGAGCTACCTCAAGGCCATACCTTCCAGCTGGGAAGACTATTGAGGTCCTGAACAATGAAGACTCACACTTCGGCCTAGGGTACGCTCTGACCTCGGGCAACGTTGTCCGAGAAGGCATCGAAAAGGCCTGCAATATCAATAAGGGTACCTACTTAAGCACTTATAGCCCACGGTTGACCGACTACTTCGTCACGCCGGTATTCGGAGCTATAAAGTCGGTCTGTTCCGACCCACTATCACATACCCCGAGATCCAATTGGCTCGGGAATGCAACTATTTCAAGGGCAAGTTCAAGGAATAAGGTACGCTCATTACCTTCTCTGATTCTGATCTACCACCGTTCGGGGTCTCCCACAACTTGGCCCTGTACATGACGGTGATAAGCCGGGGGAAATATCTTCCGATGACCCTAATTGACGATGGGTCTACTTTGAACATCCTTCCTCTATGGACCGCCAAAGACCTCGGCATTACCGAGGCTGACTACATCCCGACTGCTCAAACCATCCATGCTTTTGATTGGAGCCCAAAGTCGGTATCTAGGGCCATTAAACTGACAATCATAACGGGCCCAGTTGAAAAGGAGCTGGAATTCCAGGTGATTTATGTCACCTCTTCTTTCAACCTACTCCTGGGGAGGCCATGGATCCACACTGTCAAGGCGGTATCTTCCACCCTCTATCAAAAAATCAAGTTGCCCCTGCAAGATAATGTTATTACTTTAGAGGCAACCCCCTTGACCGTGGCAAGCTGCAATGCCACGAGCCGCACGGACCTTCGAGAGTTCGATTTTGTGGGAATGATCGAGGAGGAATACCTCTTCAGGCCTTATTTCACCATGAGCATCGATATGATGCTACAGAATTTTGGGTATTTTCCGGGAGCTACCTCAAGACCATATCTTCCAGCTGGGAAGACTATTGAGGTCCTGAACAATGAAGACTCACACTTCGGCCTAGGGTACGCTCTGACCTCGGGCAACGTTGTCCGAGAAGGCATCAAAAAGGCCTGCAATATCATTAAGGGTACCTACTTTAGCCCTTATAGCCCACGGCTGCCGACTACTTCGTCATGCCGGTATTCCGAGCTATTAAGTCGGTCTGTGCCGACCCACTATCACATACCACGACACCAAATTTGCTCGGGAATGCAACTATTTCAAGGGCAAGTTCAACGAAGAAGGTCCGCTCATTACCTTCTCTGAGTCTGATCTACCACCGTTCGGGGTCTCCCACAATTTGGCCCTGTACATCACGGTGATATGCTGAGGTAAATATCTCCCGGTGACCCTAATTGACGATGGGTCTGCTGTGGACGTCCTTCCTCTAAGGACCGGCAAAACCCTCGGCATTACCGAGGCTGACTACATCCCGACTGCTCAAACAATCCATGCTTTTGATTGGAGCCCAAAGTCGGTAGCTGCGGCCATTAAACTGACAATCATAATGGGCCCAGTTGAAAAGGAGCTAGAATTCCAGGTGATTGATGTCACCTCTTCTTTCAACCTACTCCTCGGGAGGCCATGGATCCACACTGTCAAGGCGGTATCTTCCACCCTCCATCAAAAAATCAAGTTGCCCCTGCAGGATAATGTTATTACTTTAGAGGCAACCCCCATGACCGTGGCTAGCTGCAATGCCACTAGCCGCACAGACCTTTGAGGGTTCGATTTTGTGGGAATGATCGAGGAGGAATACCTCTTCAGGCCTTATTTCACCACTAGCATCGATATGATGCTACAGAATTTGGGGTATTTTCCGGGAGCTACTCACGGCCATATCTTCCAGCTGGGAAGATTATTGAGGTCCTGAACAACGAAGACTCACACTTCGGCCTAGGGTACGCTCTGATCTCGGGCAACGTTGTCCGAGAAGGCATCGAAAAGGCCTGCAATATCAATAAGGGTACCTACTTAAGCACTTATAGCCCACGGTTGACCGACTACTTCGTCACGCCGGTATTCGGAGCTATAAAGTCGGTCTGTTCCGACCCACTATCACATACCCCGAGATCCAATTGGCTCGGGAATGCAACTATTTCAAGGGCAAGTTCATGGAATAAGGTCCGCTCATTACCTTCTCTGAGTCTGATCTACCACCGTTCGGGGTCTGCCACAACTTGGCCCTGTACATCACGGTGATATGCCGGAGGTAATATCTTCCGATGACCCTAATTGACGATGGGTCTACTTTGAACATCCTTCCTCTAAGGACCGCCAAAGACCTCGGCATTACCGAGGCTGACTACATCCCGACTGCTCAAACCATCCATGCTTTCGATTGGAGCCCAAATTCGGTAGCAGGGGCCATTAAACTGACAATCATAACGAGCCCAGTTGAAAAGGAGCTGGAATTCCAGGTGATTTATGTCACCTCTTCTTTCAACCTACTCCTGGGGAGGCCATGGATCCACACTGTCAAGGCGGTATCTTCCACCCTCCATCAAAATATCAAGTTGCCCCTGCAAGATAATGTTATTACTTTATAGGCAACCCCATGACCGTGGCAAGCTGCAATGCCACGAGCCGCACGGACCTTCGAGAGTTCGATTTTGTGGGAATGATCGAGGAGGAATACCTCTTCAGGCCTTATTTCACCATGAGCATCGATATGATGCTACAGAATTTTGGGTATTTTCCGGGAGCTACCTCAAGGCCATATCTTCCAGCTGGGAAGACTATTGAGGTCCTGAACAATGAAGACTCACACTTCGGCCTAGGGTACGCTCTGACCTCGGGCAACGTTGTCCGAGAAGGCATCAAAAAGGCCTGCAATATCATTAAGGGTACCTACTTTAGCCCTTATAGCCCACGGCTGCCGACTACTTCGTCATGCCGGTATTCCCAGCTATTAAGTCGGTCTGTGCCGACCCACTATCACATACCACGACACCAAATTTGCTCGGGAATGCAACTATTTCAAGGGCAAGTTCAACGAAGAAGGTCCGCTCATTACCTTCTCTGAGTCTAATCTACCACCGTTCGGGGTCTCCCACAATTTGGCCCTATACATCACGGTGATATGCTGAGGTAAATATCTCCCGGTGACCCTAATTGACGATGGGTCTGCTGTGGACGTCCTTCCTCTAAGGACCGGCAAAACCCTCGGCATTACCGAGGCTGACTACATCCCGACTGCTCAAACAATCCATGCTTTTGATTGGAGCCCAAAGTCGGTAGCTGCGGCCATTAAACTGACAATCATAATGGGCCCAGTTGAAAAGGAGCTAGAATTCCAGGTGATTGATGTCACCTCTTCTTTCAACCTACTCCTCGGGAGACCATGGATCCACACTGTCAAGGCGGTATCTTCCACCCTCCATCAAAAAATCAAGTTGCCCCTGCAGGATAATGTTATTACTTTAGAGGCAACCCCCATGACCGTGGCTAGCTGCAATGCCACTAGCCGCACAGACCTTTGAGGGTTCGATTTTGTGGGAATGATCGAGGAGGAATACCTCTTCAGGCCTTATTTCACCACTAGCATCGATATGATGCTACAGAATTTGGGGTATTTTCCGGGAGCTACTCACGGCCATATCTTCCAGCTGGGAAGATTATTGAGGTCCTGAACAACGAAGACTCACACTTCGGCCTAGGGTACGCTCTGATCTCGGGCAACGTTGTCCGAGAAGGCATCGAAAAGGCCTGCAATATCAATAAGGGTACCTACTTAAGCACTTATAGCCCACGGTTGACCGACTACTTCGTCACGCCGGTATTCGGAGCTATAAAGTCGGTCTGTTCCGACCCACTATCACATACCCCGAGATCCAATTGGCTCGGGAATGCAACTATTTTAAGGGCAAGTTCATGGAATAAGGTCCGCTCATTACCTTCTCTGAGTCTGATCTACCACCGTTCGGGGTCTGCCACAACTTGGCCCTGTACATCACGGTGATATGCCGGAGGTAATATCTTCCGATGACCCTAATTGACGATGGGTCTACTTTGAACATCCTTCCTCTAAGGACCGCCAAAGACCTCGGCATTACCGAGGCTGACTACATCCCGACTGCTCAAACCATCCATGCTTTCGATTGGAGCCCAAATTCGGTAGCAGGGGCCATTAAACTGACAATCATAACGGGCCCAGTTGAAAAGGAGCTGGAATTCCAGGTGATTTATGTCACCTCTTCTTTCAACCTACTCCTGGGGAGGCCATGGATCCACACTGTCAAGGCGGTATCTTCCACCCTCCATCAAAATATCAAGTTGCCCCTGCAAGATAATGTTATTACTTTATAGGCAACCCCATGACCGTGGCAAGCTGCAATGCCACGAGCCGCACGGACCTTCGAGAGTTCGATTTTGTGGGAATGATCGAGGAGGAATACCTCTTCAGGCCTTATTTCACCATGAGCATCGATATGATGCTACAGAATTTTGGGTATTTTCCGGGAGCTACCTCAAGGCCATATCTTCCAGCTGGGAAGACTATTGAGGTCCTGAACAATGAAGACTCACACTTCGGCCTAGGGTACGCTCTGACCTCGGGCAACGTTGTCCGAGAAGGCATCAAAAAGGCCTGCAATATCATTAAGGGTACCTACTTTAGCCCTTATAGCCCACGGCTGCCGACTACTTCGTCATGCCGGTATTCCCAGCTATTAAGTCGGTCTGTGCCGACCCACTATCACATACCACGACACCAAATTTGCTCGGGAATGCAACTATTTCAAGGGCAAGTTCAACGAAGAAGGTCCGCTCATTACCTTCTCTGAGTCTGATCTACCACCGTTCGGGGTCTCCCACAATTTGGCCCTATACATCGCGGTGATATGCTGAGGTAAATATCTCCCGGTGACCCTAATTGACGATGGGTCTGCTGTGGACGTCCTTCCTCTAAGGACCGGCAAAACCCTCGGCATTACCGAGGCTGACTACATCCCGACTGCTCAAACAATCCATGCTTTTGATTGGAGCCCAAAGTCGGTAGCTGCGGCCATTAAACTGACAATCATAATGGGCCCAGTTGAAAAGGAGCTAGAATTCCAGGTGATTGATGTCACCTCTTCTTTCAACCTACTCCTCGGGAGACCATGGATCCACACTGTCAAGGCGGTATCTTCCACCCTCCATCAAAAAATCAAGTTGCCCCTGCAGGATAATGTTATTACTTTAGAGGCAACCCCCATGACCGTGGCTAGCTGCAATGCCACTAGCCGCACAGACCTTTGAGGGTTCGATTTTGTGGGAATGATCGAGGAGGAATACCTCTTCAGGCCTTATTTCACCACTAGCATCGATATGATGCTACAGAATTTGGGGTATTTTCCGGGAGCTACTCACGGCCATATCTTCCAGCTGGGAAGATTATTGAGGTCCTGAACAACGAAGACTCACACTTCGGCCTAGGGTACGCTCTGATCTCGGGCAACGTTGTCCGAGAAGGCATCGAAAAGGCCTGCAATATCAATAAGGGTACCTACTTAAGCACTTATAGCCCACGGTTGACCGACTACTTCGTCACGCCGGTATTCGGAGCTATAAAGTCGGTCTGTTCCGACCCACTATCACATACCCCGAGATCCAATTGGCTCGGGAATGCAACTATTTCAAGGGCAAGTTCATGGAATAAGGTCCGCTCATTACCTTCTCTGAGTCTGATCTACCACCGTTCGGGGTCTGCCACAACTTGGCCCTGTACATCACGGTGATATGCCGGAGGTAATATCTTCCGATGACCCTAATTGACGATGGGTCTACTTTGAACATCCTTCCTCTAAGGACCGCCAAAGACCTCGGCATTACCGAGGCTGACTACATCCCGACTGCTCAAACCATCCATGCTTTCGATTGGAGCCCAAATTCGGTAGCAGGGGCCATTAAACTGACAATCATAACGGGCCCAGTTGAAAAGGAGCTGGAATTCCAGGTGATTTATGTCACCTCTTCTTTCAACCTACTCCTGGGGAGGCCATGGATCCACACTGTCAAGGCGGTATCTTCCACCCTCCATCAAAAAATCAAGTTGCCCCTGCAAGATAATGTTATTACTTTATAGGCAACCCCATGACCGTGGCAAGCTGCAATGCCACGAGCTGCACGGACCTTCGAGAGTTCGATTTTGTGGGAATGATCGAGGAGGAATACCTCTTCAGGCCTTATTTCACCATGAGCATCGATATGATGCTACAGAATTTTGGGTATTTTCCGGGAGCTACCTCAAGGCCATATCTTCCAGCTGGGAAGACTATTGAGGTCCTGAACAATGAAGACTCACACTTCGGCCTAGGGTACGCTCTGACCTCGGGCAACGTTGTCCGAGAAGGCATCAAAAAGGCCTGCAATATCATTAAGGGTACCTACTTTAGCCCTTATAGCCCACGGCTGCCGACTACTTCGTCATGCCGGTATTCCCAGCTATTAAGTCGGTCTGTGCCGACCCACTATCACATACCACGACACCAAATTTGCTCGGGAATGCAACTATTTCAAGGGCAAGTTCAACGAAGAAGGTCCGCTCATTACCTTCTCTGAGTCTGATCTACCACCGTTCGGGGTCTCCCACAATTTGGCCCTATACATCACGGTGATATGCTGAGGTAAATATCTCCCGGTGACCCTAATTGACGATGGGTCTGCTGTGGACGTCCTTCCTCTAAGGACCGGCAAAACCCTCGGCATTACCGAGGCTGACTACATCCCGACTGCTCAAACAATCCATGCTTTTGATTGGAGCCCAAAGTCGGTAGCTGCGGCCATTAAACTGACAATCATAATGGGCCCAGTTGAAAAGGAGCTAGAATTCCAGGTGATTGATGTCACCTCTTCTTTCAACCTACTCCACGGGAGACCATGGATCCACACTGTCAAGGCGGTATCTTCCACCCTCCATCAAAAAATCAAGTTGCCCCTGCAGGATAATGTTATTACTTTAGAGGCAACCCCCATGACCGTGGCTAGCTGCAATGCCACTAGCCGCACAGACCTTTGAGGGTTCGATTTTGTGGGAATGATCGAGGAGGAATACCTCTTCAGGCCTTATTTCACCACTAGCATCGATATGATGCTACAGAATTTGGGGTATTTTCCGGGAGCTACTCACGGCCATATCTTCCAGCTGGGAAGATTATTGAGGTCCTGAACAACGAAGACTCACACTTCGGCCTAGGGTACGCTCTGATCTCGGGCAACGTTGTCCGAGAAGGCATCGAAAAGGCCTGCAATATCAATAAGGGTACCTACTTAAGCACTTATAGCCCACGGTTGACCGACTACTTCGTCACGCCGGTATTCGGAGCTATAAAGTCGGTCTGTTCCGACCCACTATCACATACCCCGAGATCCAATTGGCTCGGGAATGCAACTATTTCAAGGGCAAGTTCATGGAATAAGGTCCGCTCATTACCTTCTCTGAGTCTGATCTACCACCGTTCGGGGTCTGCCACAACTTGGCCCTGTACATCACGGTGATATGCCGGAGGTAATATCTTCCGATGACCCTAATTGACGATGGGTCTACTTTGAACATCCTTCCTCTAAGGACCGCCAAAGACCTCGGCATTACCGAGGCTGACTACATCCCGACTGCTCAAACCATCCATGCTTTCGATTGGAGCCCAAATTCGGTAGCAGGGGCCATTAAACTGACAATCATAACGGGCCCAGTTGAAAAGGAGCTGGAACTCCAGGTGATTTATGTCACCTCTTCTTTCAACCTACTCCTGGGGAGGCCATGGATCCACACTGTCAAGGCGGTATCTTCCACCCTCCATCAAAAAATCAAGTTGCCCCTGCAAGATAATGTTATTACTTTAGAGGCAACCCCATGACCATGGCAAGCTGCAATGCCACGAGCCGCACGGACCTTCGAGAGTTCGATTTTGTGGGAATGATCGAGGAGGAATACCTCTTCAGGCCTTATTTCACCTTGAGCATCGATATGATGCTACAGAATTTTGGGTATTTTCCGGGAGCTACCTCAAGGCCATATCTTCCAGCTGGGAAGACTATTGAGGTCCTGAACAATGAAGACTCACACTTCGGCCTAGGGTACGCTCTGACCTCGGGCAACGTTGTCCGAGAAGGCATCAAAAAGGCCTGCAATATCATTAAGGGTACCTACTTTAGCCCTTATAGCCCACGGCTGCCGACTACTTCGTCATGCCGGTATTCCGAGCTATTAAGTCGGTCTGTGCCGACCCACTATCACATACCACGACACCAAATTTGCTCGGGAATGCAACTATTTCAAGGGCAAGTTCAACGAAGAAGGTCCGCTCATTACCTTCTCTGAGTCTGATCTACCACCGTTCGGGGTCTCCCACAATTTGGCCCTGTACATCACGGTGATATGCTGAGGTAAATATCTCCCGGTGACCCTAATTGACGATGGGTCTGCTGTGGACGTCCTTCCTCTAAGGACCGGCAAAACCCTCGGCATTACCGAGGCTGACTACATCCCGACTGCTCAAACAATCCATGCTTTTGATTGGAGCCCAAAGTCGGTAGCTGCGGCCATTAAACTGACAATCATAATGGGCCCAGTTGAAAAGGAGCTAGAATTCCAGGTGATTGATGTCACCTCTTCTTTCAACCTACTCCTCGGGAGGCCATGGAACCACACTGTCAAGGCGGTATCTTCCAGCCTCCATCAAAAAATCAAGTTGCCCCTGCAGGATAATGTTATTACTTTAGAGGCAACCCCCATGAACGTGGCTAGCTGCAATGCCACTAGCCGCACAGACCTTTGAGGGTTCGATTTTGTGGGAATGATCGAGGAGGAATACCTCTTCAGGACTTATTTCACCACTAGCATCGATATGATGCTACAGAATTTGGGGTATTTTCCGGGAGCTACTCACGGCCATATCTTCCAGCTGGGAAGATTATTGAGGTCCTGAACAACGAAGACTCACACTTCGGCCTAGGGTACGCTCTGATCTCGGGCAACGTTGTCCGAGAAGGCATCGAAAAGGCCTGCAATATCAATAAGGGTACCTACTTAAGCACTTATAGCCCACGGTTGACCGACTACTTCGTCACGCCGGTATTCGGAGCTATAAAGTTGGTCTGTTCCGACCCACTATCACATACCCCGAGATCCAATTGGCTCGGGAATGCAACTATTTCAAGGGCAAGTTCAAGGAAGAAGGTCCGCTCATTACCTTTTCTGAGTCTGATCTACCACCGTTCGGGGTCTGCCACAACTTGGCCCTGTACATCACGGTGATATGCCGGAGGTAATATCTTCCGATGACCCTAATTGACGATGGGTCTACTTTGAACATCCTTCCTCTAAGGACCGCCAAAGACCTCGGCATTACCGAGGCTGACTACATCCCGACTGCTCAAACTATCCATGCTTTCGATTGGAGCCCAAATTCGGTAGCAGGGGCCATTAAACTGACAATCATAACAGGCCCAGTTGAAAAGGAGCTGGAATTCCAGGTGATTGATCTCACCTCTTCTTTCAACCTACTCCTCAGGAGGCCATGGATCCACACTGTCAAGGCGGTATCTTCCACCTCCATCAAAAAATCAGGTTGCCCATGCAAGATAATGTTATTACTTTAGAGGTAACCCCGATGATCGTGGCTAGCTGCAACGCCACGAGCCGCACGGACCTTTGAGGGTTTGATTTTGTGGGAATGATCGAGAAGGAATACCTCTTAAGGCCTTATTTCACCACTAGCATCGTTATGATGCTACAGAATTTGGGGTATTATCCGGGAGCTACTTAAGGCCATATCTTCAAGCTGGGAAGATTATTGAGGTCCTGAACAACGAAGACTCACACTTCGGCCAAGGGTACGCTCTGATCTCGGGCAACGTTGTCCGAGAAGGCATCGAAAAGGCCTTCAATATCAATAAGGGTACCTACTTAAGCACTTATAGCCCACGGTTGACCGACTACTTCGTCACGCCGGTATTCGGAGCTATAAAGTCGGTCTGTTCCGACCCACTATCACATACCCCGAGATCCAATTGGCTCGGGAATGCACCTATTTCAAGGGCAAGTTCAAGGAATAAGGTCCGCTCATTACCCTCTCTGAGTCTGATCTACCACCGTTCGGGGTCTCCCACAACTTGGCCCTGTACATCACGGTGATATGCCGGGGGAAATATCTTCCGATGACCCTAATTGACGATGGGTCTACTTTGAACATCCTTCCTCTAAGGACCGCCAAAGACCTCGGCATTACCGAGGCTGACTACATCCCGACTGCTCAAACCATCCATGCTTTTGATTGGACCCCAAAGTCGGTATCTGGGACCATTAAGCTGACAATCATAACGGGCCCAGTTGAAAAGGAGCTGGAATTCCAAGTGATTTATGTCACCTCTTCTTTCAACCTACTCCTGGGGAGGCCATGGATCCACACTGTCAAGGCGGTATCTTCCACCCTCCATCAAAAAATCAAGTTGCCCCTGCAAGATAATGTTATTACTTTAGAGGCAACCCCATGACCGTTGCAAGCTGCAATGCCACGAGCCGCACGGACCTTCGAGAGTTCGATTTTGTGGGAATGATCGAGGAGGAATACCTCTTCAGGCCTTATTTCACCATGAGCATCGATATGATGCTACAGAATTTTGGGTATTTTCCGGGAGCTACCTCAAGGCCATATCTTCCAGCTGGGAAGACTATTGAGGTCCTGAACAATGAAGACTCACACTTCGGCCTAGAATACGCTCTGACCTCGGGCAACGTTGTCCGAGAAGGCATCAAAAAGGCCTGCAATATCATTAAGGGTACCTACTTTAGCCCTTATAGCCCACGGCTGCCGACTACTTCGTCATGCCGGTATTCCGAGCTATTAAGTCGGTCTGTGCCGACCCACTATCACATACCACGACACCAAATTTGCTCGGGAATGCAACTATTTCAAGGGCAAGTTCAACGAAGAAGGTCCGCTCATTACCTTCTCTGAGTCTGATCTACCACCGTTCGGGGTCTCCCACAATTTGGCCCTATACATCACGGTGATATGCTGAGGTAAATATCTCCCGGTGACCCTAATTGACGATGGGTCTGCTGTGGACGTCCTTCCTCTAAGGACCGGCAAAACCCTCGGCATTACCGAGGCTGACTACATCCCGACTGCTCAAACAATCCATGCTTTTGATTGGAGCCCAAAGTCGGTAGCTGCGGCCATTAAACTGACAATCATAATGGGCCCAGTTGAAAAGGAGCTAGAATTCCAGGTGATTGATGTCACCTCTTCTTTCAACCTACTCCTCGGGAGGCCATGGATCCACACTGTCAAGGCGGTATCTTCCACCCTCCATCAACAAATCAAGTTGCCCCTGCAGGATAATGTTATTACTTTAGAGGCAACCCCCATGACCGTGGCTAGCTGCAATGCCACTAGCCGCACAGACCTTCGAGGGTTCGATTTTGTGGGAATGATCGAGGAGGAATACCTCTTCAGGCCTTATTTCACCACTAGCATCGATATGATGCTACAGAATTTGGGGTATTTTCCGGGAGCTACTTAAGGCCATATCTTCAAGCTGGGAAGATTATTGAGGTCCTGAACAACGAAGACTCACACTTCGGCCTAGGGTACCCTCTGATCTCGGGCAACGTTGTCCGAGAAGGCATCGAAAAGGCCTGCAATATCAATAAGGGTACCTACTTAAGCACTTATAGCCCACGGTTGACCGACTACTTCGTCACGCCGGTATTCGGAGCTATAAAGTCGGTCTGTTCCGACCCACTATCACATACCCCGAGATCCAATTGGCTCAGGAATGCAACTATTTCAAGGGCAAGTTCAACGAAGAAGGTCCGCTCATTACCTTCTCTGAGTCTAATCTACCACCGTTCGGGGTCTCCCACAACTTGGCCCTGTACATCACGGTGATATGCCGAGGGAAATATCTTCCGATGACCCTAATTGACGATGGGTCTGCTGTGGACGTCCTTCCTCTAAGGACCGGCAAAGCCCTCGGCATTACCGAGGCTGACTACATCCCGACTGCTCAAACCATCCATGCTTTTGATTGGAGCCCAAAGTCGGTAGCTGGGGCCATTAAACTAACAATCATAACGGGCCCAGTTGAAAAGGAGCTGTAATTCCAGGTGATTGATGTCACCTCTTCTTTCAACCTACTCCTCGGGAGGCCATGGATCCACACTGTCAAGGCGGTATCTTCCACCCTCCATCAAAAAGTCAAGTTGCCCCTGCAGGATAATGTTATTACTTTGGAGGCAACCCCCATGATCGTGGCAAGCTGCAATGCCACGAGCTGCACGGACCTTCGAGAGTTCGATTTTGTGGGAATGATCGAGGAGGAATACCTCTTCAGGCCTTATTTCACCATGAGCATCGATATAATGCTACCGAATTTGGGGTATTTTCCGGGAGCTACCTCAAGGCCATATCTTCCAGCTGGGAAGACTATTGAGGTCCTGAACAATGAAGACTCACACTTCGGCCTAGGGTACGCTCTGACCTCGGGCAACGTTGTCCGAGAAGGCATCAAAAAGGCCTGCAATATCATTAAGGGTACCTACTTTAGCCCTTATAGCCCACGGTTGCCGACTACTTCGTCAGGCCGGTATTCCGAGCTATTAAGTCGGTCTGTGCCGACCCACTATCACATACCACGACACTAAATTGGCTCGGGAATGAAACTATTTCAAGGGCAAGTTCAACGAAAAAGGTCCGCTCATTACCTTCTCTGAGTCTGATCTACCACCGTTCGGGGTCTCCCACAACTTGGCCCTGTACATGACGGTGATATGCCGGGGTAAATATCTTCCGATGACCCTAATTGACGATGGGTCTGCTGTGGACGTCCTTCCTCTAAGGACCGGCAAAGCCCTCGGCATTACCGAGGCTGACTACATCCCGACTGCTCAAACCATCCATGCTTTTGATTGGAGCCCAAAGTCGGTAGCTGCGGCCATTAAACTGACAATCATAACGGGCCCAGTTGAAAAGGAGCTGGAATTCCAGGTGATTGATGTCACCTCTTTTTTCAACCTACTCCTCGGGAGGCCATGGATCCACACTGTCAAGGCGGTATCTTCCACCCTCCATAAAAAAATCAAGTTCCCCCTGCAGGATAATGTTATAACTTTTGAGGCAACCCCCATGACCGTGGCAAGCTGCAATGCCACGAGCCGCACGGACCTTCGAGAGTTCGATTTTGTGGAAATGATCGAGGAGGAATACCTCTTCAGGCCTTATTTCACCATGAGCATCGATATAATGCTACCGAATTTGGGGTATTTTCCGGGAGCTACCTCAAGGCCATATCTTCCAGCTGGGAAGACTATTGAGGTCCTGAACAATGAAGACTCACACTTCGGCCTAGGGTACGCTCTGACCTCGGGAAACGTTGTCCGAGAAGGCATCAAAAAGGCCTGCAATATCATTAAGGGTACCTACTTTAGCCCTTATAGCCCACGGTTGCCGACTACTTCGTCAGGCCGGTATTCCGAGCTATTAAGTCGGTCTGTGCCGACCCACTATCACATACCACGACACTAAATTGGCTCGGGAATGAAACTATTTCAAGGGCAAGTTCAACGAAAAAGGTCCGCTCATTACCTTCTCTGAGTCTGATCTACCACCGTTCGGGGTCTCCCACAACTTGGCCCTGTACATGACGGTGATATGCCGGGGTAAATATCTTGCGATGACCCTAATTGACGATGGGTCTGCTGTGGACGTCCTTCCTCTAAGGACCGGCAAAGCCCTCGGCATTACCGAGGCTGACTACATCCCGACTGCTCAAACCATCCATGCTTTTGATTGGAGCCCAAAGTCGGTAGCTGCGGCCATTAAACTGACAATCATAACGGGCCCAGTTGAAAAGGAGCTGGAATTCCAGGTGATTGATGTCACCTCTTGTTTCAACCTACTCCTCGGGAGGCCATGGATCCACACTGTCAAGGCGGTATCTTCCACCCTCCATCAAAAAATCAAGTTCCCCCTGCAGGATAATGTTATAACTTTTGAGGCAACCCCCATGACCGTGGCAAGCTGCAATGCCACGAGCCGCACGGACCTTCGAGAGTTCGATTTTGTGGGAATGATCGAGGAGGAATACCTCTTCAGGCCTTATTTCACCATGAGCATCGATATAATGCTACCGAATTTGGGGTATTTTCCGGGACCTACCTCAAGGCCATATCTTCCAGCTGGGAAGACTATTGAGGTCCTGAACAATGAAGACTCACACTTCGGCCTAGGGTACGCTCTGACCTCGGGAAACGTTGTCCGAGAAGGCATCAAAAAGGCCTGCAATATCATTAAGGGTACCTACTTTAGCCCTTATAGCCCACGGTTGCCGACTACTTCGTCAGGCCGGTATTCCGAGCTATTAAGTCGGTCTGTGCCGACCCACTATCACATACCACGACACTAAATTGGCTCGGGAATGAAACTCTTTCAAGGGCAAGTTCAACGAAAAAGGTCCGCTCATTACCTTCTCTGAGTCTGATCTACCACCGTTCGGGGTCTCCCACAACTTGGCCCTGTACATGACGGTGATATGCCGGGGTAAATATCTTCCGATGACCCTAATTGACGATGGGTTTGCTGTGGACGTCCTTCCTCTAAGGACCGGCAAAGCCCTCGGCATTACCGAGGCTGACTACATCCCGACTACTCAAACCATCCATGCTTTTGATTGGAGCCCAAAGTCGGTAGCTGCGGCCATTAAACTGACAATCATAACGGGCCCAGTTGAAAAGGAGCTGGAATTCCAGGTGATTGATGTCACCTCTTCTTTCAACCTACTCCTCGGGAGGCCATGGATCCACACTGTCAAGGCGGTATATTCCACCCTCCATCAAAAAATCAAGTTCCCCCTGCAGGATAATGTTATAACTTTTGAGGCAACCCCCATGACCGTGGCAAGCTGCAATGCCACGAGCCGCACGGACCTTCGAGAGTTCGATTTTGTGGGAATGATCGAGGAGGAATACCTCTTCAGGCCTTATTTCACCATGAGCATCGATATAATGCTACCGAATTTGGGGTATTTTCCGGGACCTACCTCAAGGCCATATCTTCCAGCTGGGAAGACTATTGAGGTCCTGAACAATGAAGACTCACACTTCGGCCTAGGGTACGCTCTGACCTCGGGCAACGTTGTCCGAGAAGGCATCAAAAAGGCCTGCAATATCATTAAGGGTACCTACTTTAGCCCTTATAGCCCACGGTTGCCGACTACTTCGTCAGGCCGGTATTCCGAGCTATTAAGTCGGTCTGTGCCGACCCACTATCACATACCACGACACTAAATTGGCTCGGGAATGAAACTATTTCAAGGGCAAGTTCAACGAAGAAGGTCCGCTCATTACCTTCTCTGAGTCTGATCTACCACCGTTCGGGGTCTCCCACAACTTGGCCCTGTACATGACGGTGATATGCCGGGGTAAATATCTTGCGATGACCCTAATTGACGATGGGTCTGCTGTGGACGTCCTTCCTCTAAGGACCGGCAAAGCCCTCGGCATTACCGAGGCTGACTACATCCCGACTGCTCAAACCATCCATGCTTTTGATTGGAGCCCAATGTCGGTAGCTGCGGCCATTAAACTGACAATCATAACGGGCCCAGTTGAAAAGGAGCTGGAATTCCAGGTGATTGATGTCACCTCTTGTTTCAACCTACTCCTCGGGAGGCCATGGATCCACACTGGCAAGGCGGTATCTTCCACCCTCCATCAAAAAATCAAGTTCCCCCTGCAGGATAATGTTATTACTTTGGAGGCAACCCCCATGACCGTGGCAAGCTGCAATGCCACGAGCCGCACGGACCTTCGAGAGTTCGATTTTGTGGGAATGATCGAGGAGGAATACCTCTTCAGGCCTTATTTCACCATGAGCATCGATATAATGCTACCGAATTTGGGGTATTTTACGGGAGCTACCTCAAGGCCATATCTTCCAGCTGGGAAGACTATTGAGGTCCTGAACAATGAAGACTCACACTTCGGCCTAGGGTACGCTCTGACCTCGGGCAACGTTGTCCGAGAAGGCATCAAAAAGGCCTGCAATATCATTAAGGGTACCTACTTTAGCCCTTATAGCCCACGGTTGCCGACTACTTCGTCAGGCCGGTATTCCGAGCTATTAAGTCGGTCTGTGCCGACCCACTATCACATACCACGACACTAAATTGGCTCGGGAATGAAACTATTTCAAGGGCAAGTTCAACGAAGAAGGTCCGCTCATTACCTTCTCTGAGTCTGATCTACCACCGTTCGGGGTCTCCCACAACTTGGCCCTGTACATGACGGTGATATGCCGGGGTAAATATCTTGCGATGACCCTAATTGACGATGGGTCTGCTGTGGACGTCCTTCCTCTAAGGACCGGCAAAGCCCTCGGCATTACCGAGGCTGACTACATCCCGACTGCTCAAACCATCAATGCTTTTGATTGGAGCCCAATGTCGGTAGCTGCGGCCATTAAACTGACAATCATAACGGGCCCAGTTGAAAAGGAGCTGGAATTCCAGGTGATTGATGTCACCTCTTGTTTCAACCTACTCCTCGGGAGGCCATGGATCCACACTGGCAAGGCGGTATCTTCCACCCTCCATCAAAAAATCAAGTTCCCCCTGCAGGATAATGTTATTACTTTGGAGGCAACCCCCATGACCGTGGCAAGCTGCAATGCCACGAGCCGCACGGACCTTCGAGAGTTCGATTTTGTGGGAATGATCGAGGAGGAATACCTCTTCAGGCCTTATTTCACCATGAGCATCGATATAATGCTACCGAATTTGGGGTATTTTACGGGAGCTACCTCAAGGCCATATCTTCCAGCTGGGAAGACTATTGAGGTCCTGAACAATGAAGACTCACACTTCGGCCTAGGGTACGCTCTGACCTCGGGCAACGTTGTCCGAGAAGGCATCAAAAAGGCCTGCAATATCATTAAGGGTACCTACTTTAGCCCTTATAGCCCACGGTTGCCGACTACTTCGTCAGGCCGGTATTCCGAGCTATTAAGTCGGTCTGTGCCGACCCACTATCACATACCACGACACTAAATTGGCTCGGGAATGAAACTATTTCAAGGGCAAGTTCAACGAAGAAGGTCCGCTCATTACCTTCTCTGAGTCTGATCTACCACCGTTCGGGGTCTCCCACAACTTGGCCCTGTACATGACGGTGATATGCCGGGGTAAATATCTTGCGATGACCCTAATTGACGATGGGTCTGCTGTGGACGTCCTTCCTCTAAGGACCGGCAAAGCCCTCGGCATTACCGAGGCTGACTACATCCCGACTGCTCAAACCATCCATGCTTTTGATTGGAGCCCAAAGTCGGTAGCTGCGGCCATTAAACTGACAATCATAACGGGCCCAGTTGAAAAGGAGCTGGAATTCCAGGTGATTGATGTCACCTCTTCTTTCAACCTACTCCTCGGGAGGCCATGGATCCACACTGTCAAGGCGGTATCTTCCACCCTCCATCAAAAAATCAAGTTCCCCCTGCAGGATAATGTTATAACTTTTGAGGCAACCCCCATGACCGTGGCAAGCTGCAATGCCACGAGCCGCACGGACCTTCGAGAGTTCGATTTTGTGGAAATGATCGAGGAGGAATACCTCTTCAGGCCTTATTTCACCATGAGCATCGATATAATGCTACCGAATTTGGGGTATTTTCCGGGAGCTACCTCAAGGCCATATCTTCCAGCTGGGAAGACTATTGAGGTCCTGAACAATGAAGACTCACACTTCGGCCTAGGGTACGCTCTGACCTCGGGAAACGTTGTCCGAGAAGGCATCAAAAAGGCCTGCAATATCATTAAGGGTACCTACTTTAGCCCTTATAGCCCACGGTTGCCGACTACTTCGTCAGGCCGGTATTCCGATCTATTAAGTCGGTCTGTGCCGACCCACTATCACATACCACGACACTAAATTGGCTCGGGAATGAAACTATTTCAAGGGCAAGTTCAACGAAAAAGGTCCGCTCATTACCTTCTCTGAGTCTGATCTACCACCGTTCGGGGTCTCCCACAACTTGGCCCTGTACATGACGGTGATATGCCGGGGTAAATATCTTCCGATGACCCTAATTGACGATGGGTTTGCTGTGGACGTCCTTCCTCTAAGGACCGGCAAAGCCCTCGGCATTACCGAGGCTGACTACATCCCGACTACTCAAACCATCCATGCTTTTGATTGGAGCCCAAAGTCGGTAGCTGCGGCCATTAAACTGACAATCATAACGGGCCCAGTTGAAAAGGAGCTGGAATTCCAGGTGATTGATGTCACCTCTTCTTTCAACCTACTCCTCGGGAGGCCATGGATCCACACTGTCAAGGCGGTATCTTCCACCCTCCATCAAAAAATCAAGTTCCCCCTGCAGGATAATGTTATAACTTTTGAGGCAACCCCCATGACCGTGGCAAGCTGCAATGCCACGAGCCGCACGGACCTTCGAGAGTTCGATTTTGTGGGAATGATCGAGGAGGAATACCTCTTCAGGCCTTATTTCACCATGAGCATCGATATAATGCTACCGAATTTGGGGTATTTTCCGGGAGCTACCTCAAGGCCATATCTTCCAGCTGGGAAGACTATTGAGGTCCTGAACAATGAAGACTCACACTTCGGCCTAGGGTACGCTCTGACCTCGGGAAACGTTGTCCGAGAAGGCATCAAAAAGGCCTGCAATATCATTAAGGGTACCTACTTTAGCCCTTATAGCCCACGGTTGCCGACTACTTCGTCAGGCCGGTATTCCGAGCTATTAAGTCGGTCTGTGCCGACCCACTATCACATACCACGACACTAAATTGGCTCGGGAATGAAACTATTTCAAGGGCAAGTTCAACGAAAAAGGTCCGCTCATTACCTTCTCTGAGTCTGATCTACCACCGTTCGGGGTCTCCCACAACTTGGCCCTGTACATGACGGTGATATGCCGGGGTAAATATCTTCCGATGACCCTAATTGACGATGGGTTTGCTGTGGACGTCCTTCCTCTAAGGACCGGCAAAGCCCTCGGCATTACCGAGGCTGACTACATCCCGACTACTCAAACCATCCATGCTTTTGATTGGAGCCCAAAGTCGGTAGCTGCGGCCATTAAACTGACAATCATAACGGGCCCAGTTGAAAAGGAGCTGGAATTCCAGGTGATTGATGTCACCTCTTCTTTCAACCTACTCCTCGGGAGGCCATGGATCCACACTGTCAAGGCGGTATCTTCCACCCTCCATCAAAAAATCAAGTTCCCCCTGCAGGATAATGTTATAACTTTTGAGGCAACCCCCATGACCGTGGCAAGCTGCAATGCCACGAGCCGCACGGACATTCGAGAGTTCGATTTTGTGGGAATGATCGAGGAGGAATACCTCTTCAGGCCTTATTTCACCATGAGCATCGATATAATGCTACCGAATTTGGGGTATTTTCCGGGACCTACCTCAAGGCCATATCTTCCAGCTGGGAAGACTATTGAGGTCCTGAACAATGAAGACTCACACTTCGGCCTAGGGTACGCTCTGACCTCGGGCAACGTTGTCCGAGAAGGCATCAAAAAGGCCTGCAATATCATTAAGGGTACCTACTTTAGCCCTTATAGCCCACGGTTGCCGACTACTTCGTCAGGCCGGTATTCCGAGCTATTAAGTCGGTCTGTGCCGACCCACTATCACATACCACGACACTAAATTGGCTCGGGAATGAAACTATTTCAAGGGCAAGTTCAACGAAGAAGGTCCGCTCATTACCTTCTCTGAGTCTGATCTACCACCGTTCGGGGTCTCCCACAACTTGGCCCTGTACATGACGGTGATATGCCGGGGTAAATATCTTGGGATGACCCTAATTGACGATGGGTCTGCTGTGGACGTCCTTCCTCTAAGGACCGGCAAAGCCCTCGGCATTACCGAGGCTGACTACATCCCGACTGCTCAAACCATCCATGCTTTTGATTGGAGCCCAATGTCGGTAGCTGCGGCCATTAAACTGACAATCATAACGGGCCCAGTTGAAAAGGAGCTGGAATTCCAGGTGATTGATGTCACCTCTTGTTTCAACCTACTCCTCGGGAGGCCATGGATCCACACTGGCAAGGCGGTATCTTCCACCCTCCATCAAAAAATCAAGTTCCCCCGGCAGGATAATGTTATTACTTTGGAGGCAACCCCCATGACCGTGGCAAGCTGCAATGCCACGAGCCGCACGGACCTTCGAGAGTTCGATTTTGTGGGAATGATCGAGGAGGAATACCTCTTCAGGCCTTATTTCACCATGAGCATCGATATAATGCTACCGAATTTGGGGTATTTTACGGGAGCTACCTCAAGGCCATATCTTCCAGCTGGGAAGACTATTGAGGTCCTGAACAATGAAGACTCACACTTCGGCCTAGGGTACGCTCTGACCTCGGGCAACGTTGTCCGAGAAGGCATCAAAAAGGCCTGCAATATCATTAAGGGTACCTACTTTAGCCCTTATAGCCCACGGTTGCCGACTACTTCGTCAGGCCGGTATTCCGAGCTATTAAGTCGGTCTGTGCCGACCCACTATCACATACCACGACACCAAATTGGCTCGGGAATGCAACTATTTCAAGGGCAAGTTCAACGAAGAAGGTCCGCTCATTACCTTCTCTGAGTCTGATCTACCACCGTTCGGGGTCTCCCACAATTTGGCCCTGTACATCACGGTGATATGCCGAGGTAAATATCTTCCGGTGACCCTAATTGACGATGGGTCTGCTGTGGACGTGCTTCCTCTAAGGACCGGCAAAGCCGTCGGCATTACCGAGGCTGACTACATCCCGACTGCTTAAACCATCCATGCTTTTGATTGGAGCCCAAAGTCGGTAGCTGCGGCCATTAAACTGACAATCATAACGGGCCCAGTTGAAAAGGAGCTAGAATTCCAGGTGATTGATGTCACCTCTTCTTTCAACCTACTCCTCGGGAGGCCATGGATCCACACTGTCAAGGCGGTATCTTCCACCCTCCATCAAAAAATCAAGTTCCCCCTGCAGGATAATGTTATAACTTTTGAGGCAACCCCCATGACCGTGGCAAGCTGCAATGCCACGAGCCGCACGGACCTTCGAGAGTTCGATTTTGTGGGAATGATCGAGGAGGAATACCTCTTCAGGCCTTATTTCACCATGAGCATCGATATAATGCTACCGAATTTGGGGTATTTTCCGGGACCTACCTCAAGGACATATCTTCCAGCTGGGAAGACTATTGAGGTCCTGAACAATGAAGACTCACACTTCGGCCTAGGGTACGCTCTGACCTCGGGCAACGTTGTCCGAGAAGGCATCAAAAAGGCCTGCAATATCATTAAGGGTACCTACTTTAGCCCTTATAGCCCACGGTTGCCGACTACTTCGTCAGGCCGGTATTCCGAGCTATTAAGTCGGTCTGTGCCGACCCACTATCACATACCACGACACTAAATTGGCTCGGGAATGAAACTATTTCAAGGGCAAGTTCAACGAAGAAGGTCCGCTCATTACCTTCTCTGAGTCTGATCTACCACCGTTCGGGGTCTCCCACAACTTGGCCCTGTACATGACGGTGATATGCCGGGGTAAATATCTTGCGATGACCCTAATTGACGATGGGTCTGCTGTGGACGTCCTTCCTCTAAGGACCGGCAAAGCCCTCGGCATTACCGAGGCTGACTACATCCCGACTGCTCAAACCATCCATGCTTTTGATTGGAGCCCAATGTCGGTAGCTGCGGCCATTAAACTGACAATCATAACGGGCCCAGTTGAAAAGGAGCTGGAATTCCAGGTGATTGATGTCACCTCTTGTTTCAACCTACTCCTCGGGAGGCCATGGATCCACACTGGCAAGGCGGTATCTTCCACCCTCCATCAAAAAATCAAGTTCCCCCTGCAGGATAATGTTATTACTTTGGAGGCAACCCCCATGACCGTGGCAAGCTGCAATGCCACGAGCCGCACGGACCTTCGAGAGTTCGATTTTGTGGGAATGATCGAGGAGGAATACCTCTTCAGGCCTTATTTCACCATGAGCATCGATATAATGCTACCGAATTTGGGGTATTTTACGGGAGCTACCTCAAGGCCATATCTTCCAGCTGGGAAGACTATTGAGGTCCTGAACAATGAAGACTCACACTTCGGCCTAGGGTACGCTCTGACCTCGGGCAACGTTGTCCGAGAAGGCATCAAAAAGGCCTGCAATATCATTAAGGGTACCTACTTTAGCCCTTATAGCCCACGGTTGCCGACTACTTCGTCAGGCCGGTATTCCGAGCTATTAAGTCGGTCTGTGCCGACCCACTATCACATACCACGACACCAAATTGGCTCGGGAATGCAACTATTTCAAGGGCAAGTTCAACGAAGAAGGTCCGCTCATTACCTTCTCTGAGTCTGATCTACCACCGTTCGGGGTCTCCCACAATTTGGCCCTGTACATCACGGTGATATGCCGAGGTAAATATCTTCCGGTGACCCTAATTGACGATGGGTCTGCTGTGGACGTGCTTCCTCTAAGGACCGGCAAAGCCGTCGGCATTACCGAGGCTGACTACATCCCGACTGCTTAAACCATCCATGCTTTTGATTGGAGCCCAAAGTCGGTAGCTGCGGCCATTAAACTGACAATCATAACGGGCCCAGTTGAAAAGGAGCTAGAATTCCAGGTGATTGATGTCACCTCTTCTTTCAACCTACTCCTCGGGAGGCCATGGATCCACACTGTCAAGGCGGTATCTTCCACCCTCCGTCAAAAAATCAAGTTGCCCCTGCAGGATAATGTTATTACTTTAGAGGCAACCCCCATGACCGTGGCTAGCTGCAATGCCACTAGCCGCACGGACCTTCGAGGGTTCAATTTTGTGGGAATGATCGAGGAGGAATACCTCTTCAGGCCTTATTTCACCACTAGCATCGATTTGATGCTATAGAATTTTGGGTATTTTCCGGGAGCTACTCAAGGCCATATCTTCAAGATGGGAAGATTATTGAGGTCCTGGACAACGAAGACTCACACTTCGGCCTAGGGTAAGCTCTGATCTCGGGCAACGTTGTCCGAGAAGGCATCGAAAAGGCCTGCAATATGATTAAGGGTACCTACTTAAGCACTTATAGCCCACGGTTGACCGACTACTTCGTCACGCCGGTATTCGGAGCTATAAAGTCGGTCTGTTCCGACCCACTATCACATACCCCGAGATCCAATTGGCTCGGGAATGCAACTATTTCAAGGGCAAGTTCAAGGAAGAAGGTCCGCTCATTACCTTCCCTGAGTCTGATCTACCACCGTTCGGGGACTCCCACAAATTGGCCATGTACATCACGATGATATGCCGGGGGAAATATCTTCCGATGACCCTAATTGACGAAGGGTCTTTTGTGACCATCCTTCCTCTAAGGACCGGCAAAGCCCTCGGCATTACCGAGGCTAACTACATCCCGACTGCTCAAACCATCCATGCTTTTGATTGGAGCCCAAAGTCGGTAGCTGGGGCCATTAAACTGACAATCATAACGGGCCCAGTTGAAAAGGAGCTGGAATTCCAGGTGATTGATGTCACCTCTTCTTTCAACCTACTCCTCGGGAGGCCATGGATCCACACTGTCAAGGCGGTATCTTCCACCCTCCATCAAAAAATCAAGTTGCCCCTGCAGGATAATGTTATTACTTTGGAGGCAACCCCCATGACCGTGGCAAGCTGCAATGCCACGAGCCGCACGGACCTTCGAGAGTTCGATTTTGTGGGAATGATCGAGGAGGAATACCTCTTCAGGCCTTATTTCACCATGAGCATCGATATAATGCTACCGAATTTGGGGTATTTTCCGGGAGCTACCTCAATGTCATATCTTCCAGCTGGGAAGACTATTGAGGTCCTGAACAATGAAGACTCACACTTCGGCCTAGGGTACGCTCTGACCTCGGGCAACGTTGTCCGAGAAGGCATCAAAAAGGCCTGCAATATCATTAAGGGTACCTACTTTAGCCCTTATAGCCCACGGTTGTCGACTACTTCGTCAGGCCGGTATTCCGAGCTATTAAGTCGGTCTGTGCCGACCCACTATCACATACCACGACACCAAATTGGCTCGGGAATGCAACTATTTCAAGGGCAAGTTCAACGAAGAAGGTCCGCTCATTACCTTCTCTGAGTCTGATCTACCACCGTTCGGGGTCTCCCACAATTTGGCCCTGTACATCACGGTGATATGCTGAGGTAAATATCTTCCGGTGACCCTAATTGACGATGGGTCTGCTGTGGACGTCCTTCCTCTAAGGACCGGCAAAGCCGTCGGCATTACCGAGGCTGACTACATCCCGACTGCTCAAACCATCCATGCTTTTGATTGGAGCCCAAAGTCGGTAGCTGCGGCCATTAAACTGACAATCATAACGGGCCCAGTTGAAAAGGAGCTAGAATTCCAGGTGATTGATGTCACCTCTTCTTTCAACCTACTCCTCGGGAGGCCATGGATCCACACTGTCAAGGCGGTATCTTCCACCCTCCATCAAAAAATCAAGTTGCCCCTGCAGGATAATGTTATTACTTTAGAGGCAACCCCCATGACCGTGGCTAGCTGCAATGCCACTAGCCGCACGGACCTTCTAGGGTTCGATTTTGTGGGAATGATCGAGGAGGAATACCTCTTCAGGCCTTATTTCACCACTAGCATCGATTTGATGCTATAGAATTTTGGGTATTTTCCGGGAGCTACTCAAGGCCATATCTTCAAGATGGGAAGATTATTGAGGTCCTGGACAACGAAGACTCACACTTCGGCCTAGGGTAAGCTCTGATCTCGGGCAACATTGTCCGAGAAGGCATCGAAAAGGCCTGCAATATGATTAAGGGTACCTACTTAAGCACTTATAGCCCACGGTTGACCGACTACTTCGTCACGCCGGTATTCGGAGCTATAAAGTCGGTCTGTTCCGACCCACTATCACATACCCCGAGATCCAATTGGCTCGGGAATGCAACTATTTCAAGGGCAAGTTCAAGGAAGAAGGTCCGCTCATTACCTTCCCTGAGTCTGATCTACCACCGTTCGGGGACTCCCACAAATTGGCCATGTACATCACGATGATATGCCGGGGGAAATATCTTCCGATGACCCTAATTGACGAAGGGTCTTTTGTGACCATCCTTCCTCTAAGGACCGCCAAAGCCCTCGGCATTACCGAGGCTGACTACATCCCGACTGCTCAAACCATCCATGCTTTTGATTGGAGCCTAAAGTCGGTAGCTGGGGCCATTAAACTGACAATCATAACGGGCCCAGTTGAAAAGGAGGTGGAATTCCAGGTGATTGATGTCACCTCTTCTTTCAACCTACTCCTCGGGAGGCCATGGATCCACACTGTCAAGGCGGTATCTTCCACCCTCCATCAAAAAATCAAGTTGCCCCTGCAGGATAATGTTATTACTTTGGAGGCAACCCCCATGACCGTGGCAAGCTGCAATGCCACGAGCCGCACGGACCTTCGAGAGTTCGATTTTGTGGGAATGATCGAGGAGGAATACCTCTTCAGGCCTTATTTCACCATGAGCATCGATATAATGCTACCGAATTTGGGGTATTTTCCGGGAGCTACCTCAAGGCCATATCTTCCAGCTGGGAAGACTATTGAGGTCCTGAACAATGAAGACTCACACTTCGGCCTAGGGTACGCTCTGACCTCGGGCAACGTTGTCCGAGAAGGCATCAAAAAGGCCTGCAATATCATTAAGGGTACCTACTTTAGCCCTTATAGCCCACGGTTGCCGACTACTTCGTCAGGCCGGTATTCCGAGCTATTAAGTCGGTCTGTGCCGACCCACTATCACATACCACGACACCAAATTGGCTCGGGAATGCAACTATTTCAAGGGCAAGTTCAACGAAGAAGGTCCGCTCATTACCTTCTCTGAGTCTGATCTACCACCGTTCGGGGTCTCCCACAATTTGGCCCTGTACATCACGGTGATATGCTGAGGTAAATATCTTCTGGTGACCCTAATTGACGATGGGTCTGCTGTGGACGTCCTTCCTCTAAGGACCGGCAAAGCCGTCGGCATTACCGAGGCTGACTACATCCCGACTGCTCAAACCATCCATGCTTTTGATTGGAGCCCAAAGTCGGTAGCTGCGGCCATTAAACTGACAATCATAACGGGCCCAGTTGAAAAGGAGCTAGAATTCCAGGTGATTGATGTCACCTCTTCTTTTAACATACTCCTCGGGAGGCCATGGATCCACACTGTCAAGGCGGTATCTTCCACCCTCCATCAAAAAATCAAGTTACCCCTGCAGGATAATGTTATTACTTTAGAGGCAACCCCCATGACCGTGGCTAGCTGCAATGCCACTAGCCGCACGGACCTTCGAGGGTTCGATTTTGTGGGAATGATCGAGGAGGAATACCTCTTCAGGCCTTATTTCACCACTAGCATCGATTTGATGCTATAGAATTTTGGGTATTTTCCGGGAGCTACTCAAGGCCATATCTTCAAGATGGGAAGATTATTGAGGTCGTGGACAACGAAGACTCACACTTCGGCCTAGGGTAAGCTCTGATCTCGGGCAACGTTGTCCGAGAAGGCATCGAAAAGGCCTGCAATATGATTAAGGGTACCTACTTAAGCACTTATAGCCCACGGTTGACCGACTACTTCGTCACGCCGGTATTCGGAGCTATAAAGTCGGTCTGTTCCGACCCACTATCACATACCCCGAGATCCAATTGGCTCGGGAATGCAACTATTTCAAGGGCAAGTTCAAGGAAGAAGGTTCGCTCATTACCTTCCCTGAGTCTGATCTACCACCGTTCGGGGACTCCCACAAATTGGCCATGTACATCACGGTGATATGCCGGGGGAAATATCTTCCGATGACCCTAATTGACGAAGGGTCTACTGTGACCATCCTTCCTCTAAGGACCGCCAAAGCCCTCGGCATTACCGAGGCTGACTACATCCCGACTGCTCAAACCATCCATGCTTTTGATTGGAGCCCAAAGTCGGTAGCTGGGGCCATTAAACTGACAATCATAACGGGCCCAGATGAAAAGGAGCTAGAATTCCAGGTGATTGATGTCACCTCTTCTTTCAACCTACTCCTCGGGAGGCCATGGATCCACAGTGTCAAGGCGGTATCTTCCACCCTCCATCAAAAAATCAAGTTGCCCCTGCAGGATAATGTTATTACTTTAGAGGCAACCCCCATGATCGTGGTTAGCTGCAATGTCACGAGCTGCACGAACCTATCGAGGGTTCGATTTTGTGGGAATGATCGAGGAGGAATACCTCTTCAGGCCTTATTTCACCGCTAGCATCGATATGATGCTACAGAATTTGGGGTATTTTCCGGGAGCTACCTCAAGGCCATATCTTCCGGCTAGGAAGATTATTGAGGTCCTGAACAACGAAGACTCACACTTCGGCCTAGGGTACGCTCTGACCTCGGGCAACGTTGTCCGAGAAGGCATCGAAAAGGCCTGCAATATCAATAAGGGTACCTACTTAAGCACTTATAGCCCACGGTTGACCGACTACTTCATCACGCTGGTATTCGGAGCTATTAAGTTGGTCTGTTCCGACCCACTATCACATACCCTAAGACCAAATTGGCTCGGGAATGAAACTATTTCAAGGGCAAGTTCAAGGAAGTAAGTCCGCTCATTACCTTCCCTGAGTCTGATCTACCACCGTTCGGGGTCTCCCACAACTTGGCTCTGTACATCACGGTGATATGTCGGGGGAAATATCTTCCGATGACCCTAATTGACGATGGGTCTACTTTGAACATCCTTCCTCTAAGGACCGCCAAAGGCCACGGCATTACCGAGGCTGACTACATCCCGACTGCTCAAACCATCCATGCTTTTGATTGGAGCCCAAAGTCGGTATCTGGGGCCATTAAACTGACAATCATAACGGGGCCAGTTGAAAAGGAGCTGGAATTCCAGGTGATTTATGTCACCTCTTCTTTCAACCTACTCCTCGGGAGGCCATGGATCCACACTGTCAAGGCGGTATCTTCCACCCTCCATCAAAAAATCAAGTTGCCCCTGCAAGATAATGTTATTACTTTAGAGGCAACCCCCATGATCGTGGTTAGCTGCAATGTCACGAGCTGCACGAACCTTCGAGGGTTCGATTTTGTGGGAATGATCGAGGAGGAATGCCTCTTCAGGCTTTATTTCACCACTAGCATCGATATGATGCTACAGAATTTGGGGTATTTTTCGGGAGTTACCTCAAGGCCATATCTTCTAGTTGGGGAGATTATTGAGGTCCTGAACAACGAAGACTCACACTTCGGCCTAGGGTACGCTATGACTTCGGGGAACGTTGTCCGAGAAGGCATCAAAAAAGCCTGCAATATCAATAAGGGTACCTACATAAGCACTTATAGCCCACGGCTGACCGACTACTTCGTCACGCCGGTATTCGGAGCTATTAAGTTGGTCTGTTCCTACCCACTATCACATACCCTGAGACCAAATTGGCTCGGGAATGCAACTATTTCAAGGGCAAGTTCAAGGAAGAAGGTCCGCTCATTACCTTCCCTGAGTCTGATCTACCACCGTTCGGGGTCTCCCACAACCTGGCCCTGTACATCACGGTGATATGCCGGGGGAAATATCTTCTGATGACCCTAATTGACGATGGGTCTGCTGTGAACGTCCTTCCCCTAAGGACCGCCAAAGCCCACGGCATTACCGAGGTTGACTACATCCCGACTGCTCAAACCATCCATGCTTTTGATTGGAGCCAAAAGTCGGTAGCTGGGGCCATTAAATTGACAATCATAACGGGCCCAGTTGAAAAGGAGCTGGAATTCCAGGTGATTTATGTCACCTCTTCTTTCAACCTACTTCTCGGGAGGCCATGGATCCACACTGTCAAGGCGGTATCTTCCACCCTCCATCAAAAAATCAAGTTGCCCCTGCAAGATAATGTTATTACTTTAGAGGCAACCCCCATGATCGTGATTAGCTGCAATGTCACGAGCTGCATGAACCTTCGAGGGTTCGATTTTGTGGGAATGATCGAGGAGGAATACCTCTTCAGGCCTTATTTCATCGCTAGCATCGATATGATGCTACAGAATTTGGGGTATTTTTCGGGAGTTACCTCAAGGCCATATCTTCTAGTTGGGGAGATTATTGAGGTCCTGAACAACGAAGACTCACACTTCGGCCTAGGGTACGCTCTGACTTCGGGGAACGTTGTCCGAGAAGGCATCGAAAAAGCCTGCAATATCAATAAGTGTACCTACTTAAGCACTTATAGCCCACGGCTGACCGACTACTTCGTAACGCCGGTATTCGGAGCTATTAAGTTGGTCTGTTCCGACCCACTATCACATACCCTGAGACCAAATTGGCTCGGGAATGCAACTATTTCAAGGGCAAGTTCAAGGAAGAAGGTCCGCTCATTACCTTCCCTGAGTCTGATCTACCACCGTTCGGGGTCTCCCACAACCTGGCCCTGTACATCACGGTGATATGCCGGGGGAAATATCTTCCGATGACCCTAATTGACGATGGTTCTGCTGTGAACGTCCTTCCTCTAAGGACCGCCAAAGCCCACGGTATTACCGAGGTTGACTACATCCCGACTGCTCAAACCATCCATGCTTTTGATTGGAGCCCAAAGTCGGTAGCTGGGGCCATTAAATTGACAATCGTAACGGGCCCAGTTGAAAAGGAGCTGGAATTCCAGGTGATTTATGTCACCTCTTCTTTCAACCTACTACTCGGGAGGCCATGGATCCACAGTGTCAAGGCGGTATCTTCCACCCTCCATCAAAAAATCAAGTTGCCCCTGCAAGATAATGTTATTACTTTAGAGGCAACCCCCATGATCGTGGTTAGCTGCAATGTCACGAGCTGCACGAACCTTCGAGGGTTCGATTTTGTGGGAATGATCGAGGAGGAATACCTCTTCAGGCTTTATTTCACCACTAGCATCGATATGATGCTACAGAATTTGGGGTATTTTTCGGGAGTTACCTCAAGGCCATATCTTCTAGTTGGGGAGATTATTGAGGTCCTGAACAACGAAGACTCACACTTCGGCCTAGGGTACGCTCTGACTTCGGGGAACGTTGTCCGAGAAGGCATCGAAAAAGCCTGCAATATCAATAAGGGTACCTACTTAAGCACTTATAGCCCACGGCTGACCGACTACTTCGTCACGCCGGTATTCGGAGCTATTAAGTTGGTCTGTTCCGACCCACTATCACATACCCTGAGACCAAATTGGCTCGGGAATGCAACTATTTCAAGGGCAAGTTCAAGGAAGTAGGTCCGCTCATTACCTTCCCTGAGTCTGATCTACCACCGTTCGGGGTCTCCCACAACCTGGCCCTGTACATCACGGTGATATGCCGGGGGAAATATCTTCCGATGACCCTAATTGACGATGGTTCTGCTGTGAACGTCCTTCCTCTAAGGACCGCCAAAGCCCACGGTATTACCGAGGTTGACTACATCCCGACTGCTCAAACCATCCATGCTTTTGATTGGAGCCCAAAGTCGGTAGCTGGGGCCATTAAATTGACAATCGTAACGGGCCCAGTTGAAAAGGAGCTGGAATTCCAGGTGATTTATGTCACCTCTTCTTTCAACCTACTACTCGGGAGGCCATGGATCCACAGTGTCAAGGCGGTATCTTCCACCCTCCATCAAAAAATCAAGTTGCCCCTGCAAGATAATGTTATTACTTTAGAGGCAACCCCCATGATCGTGGTTAGCTGCAATGTCACGAGCTGCACGAACCTTCGAGGGTTCGATTTTGTGGGAATGATCGAGGAGGAATACCTCTTCAGGCTTTATTTCACCACTAGCATCGATATGATGCTACAGAATTTGGGGTATTTTTCGGGAGTTACCTCAAGGCCATATCTTCTAGTTGGGGAGATTATTGAGGTCCTGAACAACGAAGACTCACACTTCGGCCTAGGGTACGCTCTGACTTCGGGGAACGTTGTCCGAGAAGGCATCGAAAAAGCCTGCAATATCAATAAGGGTACCTACTTAAGCACTTATAGCCCACGGCTGACCGACTACTTCGTCACGCCGGTATTCGGAGCTATTAAGTTGGTCTGTTCCGACCCACTATCACATACCCTGAGACCAAATTGGCTCGGGAATGCAACTATTTCAAGGGCAAGTTCAAGGAAGTAGGTCCGCTCATTACCTTCCCTGAGTCTGATCTACCACCGTTCGGGGTCTCCCACAACCTGGCCCTGTACATCACGGTGATATGCCGGGGGAAATATCTTCCGATGACCCTAATTGACGATGGGTCTGCTGTGAACGTCCTTCCTCTAAGGACCGCCAAAGCCCACAGTATTACCGAGGTTGACTACATCCCGACTGCTCAAACCATCCATGCTTTTGATTGGAGCCCAAAGTCGGTAGCTGGGGCCATTAAATTGACAATCGTAACGGGCCCAGTTGAAAAGGAGCTGGAATTCCAGGTGATTTATGTCACCTCTTCTTTCAACCTACTACTCGGGAGGCCATGGATCCACAGTGTCAAGGCGGTATCTTCCACCCTCCATCAAAAAATCAAGTTGCCCCTGCAAGATAATGTTATTACTTTAGAGGCAACCCCCATGATCGTGGTTAGCTGCAATGTCACGAGCTGCACGAACCTTCGAGGGTTCGATTTTGTGGGAATGATCGAGGAGGAATACCTCTTCAGGCCTTATTTCATCGCTAGCATCGATATGATGCTACAGAATTTGGGGTATTTTTCGGGAGTTCCCTCAAGGCCATATCTTCTAGTTGGGGAGATTATTGAGGTCCTGAACAACGAAGACTCACACTTCGGCCTAGGGTACGCTCTGACTTCGGGGAACGTTGTCCGAGAAGGCATCGAAAAAGCCTGCAATATCAATAAGGGTACCTACTTAAGCACTTATAGCCCACGGCTGACCGACTACTTCGTCACGTCGGTATTCGGAGCTATTAAGATGGTCTAATCCGACCCACTATCACATACCCTGAGACCAAATTGGCTCGGGAATGCAACTATTTCAAGGGCAAGTTCAAGGAAGAAGGTCCGCTCATTACCTTCCCTGAGTCTGATCTACCACCGTTCGGGGTCTCCCACAACCTGGCCCTGTACATCACGGTGATATGCCGGGGGAAATATCTTCCGATGACCCTAATTGACGATGGGTCTACTGTGAACGTCCTTCCTCTAAGGACCGCCAAAGCCCACGGCATTACCGAGGTTGACTACATCCCGACTGCTCAAACCATCCATGCTTTTTATTGGAGCCCAAAGTCGGTAGCTGGGGCCATTAAATTGACAATCATAACGGGCCCAGTTGAAAAGTAGCTGGAATTCCAGGTGATTTATGTCACCTCTTCTTTCAACCTACTCCTCGGGAGGCCATGGATCCACACTGTCAAGGCGGTATCTTCCACCCTCCATCAAAAAATCAAGTTGCCCCTGCAAGATAATGTTATTACTTTAGAGGCAACCCCCATGATCGTGGTTAGCTGCAATGTCACGAGCTGCACGAACCTTCGAGGGTTCGATTTTGTGGGAATGATCGAGGAGGAATAGCTCTTCAGGCCTTATTTCACCGCTAGCATCGATATGATGCTACAGAATTAGGGGTATTTTCCGGGAGCTACCTCAAGGCCATATCTTCCAGCTAGGAAGATTATTGAGGTCCTGAACAACGAAGACTCACACATCGGCCTAGGGTACGCTCTGACCTCGGGCAACGTTGTCCGAGAAGGCATCGAAAAGGCGTGCAATATCAATAAGGGTACCTACTTAAGCACTTATAGCCCACGGTTGACCGACTACTTCATCACGCCGGTATTCGGAGCTATTAAGTTGGTCTGTTCCGACCCACTATCACATACCCTAAGACCAAATTGGCTCGGGAATGCAACTATTTCAAGGGCAAGTTCAAGGAAGTAGGTCCGCTCATTACCTTCCCTGAGTCTGATCTACCACCGTTCGGGGTCTCCCACAACTTGGCCCTGTACATCACGGTGATATGTCGGGGGAAATATCTTCCGATGACCCTAATTGACGATGGGTCTGCTGTGAACGTCCTTCCTCTAACGACCGCCAAAGGCCACGACATTACCGAGGTTGACTACATCCCGACTGCTCAAACCATCCATGCTTTTGATTGGAGCCCAAAGTCGGTAGCTGGGGCCATTAATCTGACAATCATAACGGGCCCAATTGAAAGGGAGCTGGAATTCCAGGTGATTTATGTCACCTCTTCTTTCAACCTACTCCTCGAGAAGCCATGGATCCACACTGTCAAGGCGGTATCTTCCACCCTCCATCAAAAAATCAAGTTGCCCCTGCAAGATAATGTTATTACTTTAGAGACAACCCCCATGACCGTCGCCAGCTGCAATGCCACGAGCCGCACGGACCTTCGAGGGTTCGATTTTGTGGGAATGATCGAGGAGGAATACCTCTTCAGGCCTTATTTCACCGCTAGCATCGATATGATGCTACAGAATTTGGGGTATTTTTCGGGAGTTACCTCAAGGCCATATCTTCTAGTTGGGGAGATTATTGAGGTCCTGAACAACGAAGACTCACACTTCGGCCTAGGGTACGCTCTGACCTCGGGCAACGTTGTCCGAGAAGGAATCGAAAAGGCCTGCTATATTAATAAGGTTACCTACTTAAGCACTTATAACCCACGGCTGACCGACTACTTCGTCACGCCGGTATTCGGAGCTATTAAGTTGGTCTGTTCCGACCCACTATCAAATACCCTGAGACCAAATTGGCTCGGGAATGCAACTATTTTAAGGGCAAGTTCAAGGAAGAAGGTCCGCTCATTACCTTCCCTGAGTCTGATCTACCACCGTTCGGGGTCTCCCACAACTTGGCCCTGTACAACACGGTGATATGCCGGGGGAAATATCTTCCGATGACCCTAATTGACGATCGGTCTACTGTGAACGTCCTTCCTCTAAGGACCGCCAAAGCCCACAGCATTACCGAGGTTGACTACATCCCGACTGCTCAAACCATCCATGCTTTTGATTGGAGCCCAAAGTCGGTAGCTAAGGCCATTAAATTGACAATCATAACGGGCCCAGTTGAAAAGTAGCTGGAATTCCAGGTGATTTATGTCACCTCTTCTTTCAACCTACTCCTCGGGAGGCCATGGATCCACACTGTCAAGGCGGTATCTTCCACCCTCCATCAAAAAATCAAGTTGCCCCTGCAAGATAATGTTATTACTTTAGAGACAACCCCCATGACCGTCGTCAGCTGCAATGCCACGAGCTGCACGAACCTTCGAGGGTTCGATTTTGTAGGAATGATCGAGGAGGAATAGCTCTTCAGGCCTTATTTCACCGCTAGCATCGATATCATGCTACAGAATTTGGGGTATTTTCCGGGAGCTACCTCAAGGCCATATCAGACAGCTAGGAAGATTATTGAGGTCCTGAACAACGAAGACTCACACTTCGGCCTAGGGTACGCTCTGACCTCGGGCAACGTTGTCCGAGAAGGCATCGAAAAGGCCTGCAATATCAATAAGGGTACCTACTTAAGCACTTATAGCCCACGGTTGACCGACTACTTCATCACGCCAGTATTCGGAGCTATTAAGTTGGTCTGTTCCGACCCACTATCACATACCCTCAGACCAAATTGGCTCGGGAATGCAACTATTTCAAGGGCAAGTTCAAGGAAGTAGGTCCGCTCATTACCTTCCCTGAGTCTGATCTACCACCGTTCGGGGTCTCCCACAACTTGGCCCTGTACATCACGGTGATATGTCGGGGGAAATATCTTCCGATGACCCTAATTGACGATGGGTCTGCTGTGAACGTCCTTCCTCTAACGACCGCCAAAGGCCACGGCATTTTCGAGGTTGACTACATCCCGACTGCTCAAACCATCCATGCTTTTGATTGGAGCCCAAAGTCGGTAGCTGGGGCCATTAATCTGACAATCATAACGGGCCCAATTGAAAGGGAGCTGGAATTCCAGGTGATTTATGTCACCTCTTCTTTCAACCTACTCCTCGAGAAGCCATGGATCCACACTGTCAAAGCGGTATCTTCCACCCTCCATCAAAAAATCAAGTTGCCCCTGCAAGATAATGTTATTACTTTAGAGACAACCCCCATGACCGTCGCCAGCTGCAATGCCACGAGCCGCACGGACCTTCGAGGGTTCGATTTTGTGGGAATGATCGAGGAGGAATACCTCTTCAGGCCTTATTTCACCGCTAGCATCGATATGATGCTACAGAATTTGGGGTATTTTTCGGGAGTTACCTCAAGGCCATATCTTCTAGTTGGGGAGATTATTGAGGTCCTGAACAACGAAGACTCACACTTCGGCCTAGGGTACGCTCTGACCTCGGGCAACGTTGTCCGAGAAGGAATCGAAAAGGCCTGCTATATCAATAAGGGTACCTACTCAAGCACTTATAGCCCACGGCTGACCGACTACTTCGTCACGCCGGTATTCGGAGCTATTAAGTTGGTCTGTTCCGACCCACTATCAAATACCCTGAGACCAAATTGGCTCGGGAATGCAACTATTTTAAGGGCAAGTTCAAGGAAGAATGTCCGCTCATTACCTTCCCTGAGTCTGATCTACCACCGTTCGGGGTCTCCCACAACTTGGCCCTGTACAACACGGTGATATGCCGGGGGAAATATCTTCCGATGACCCTAATTGACGATGGGTCTACTGTGAACGTCCTTCCTCTAAGGACCGCCAAAGCCCACGGCATTACCGAGGTTGACTACATCCCGACTGCTCAGACCATCCATGCTTTTGATTGGAGCCCAAAGTCGGTAGCTGGGGCCATTAATCTGACAATCATAACGGGCCCAATTGAAAGGGAGCTGGAATTCCAGGTGATTTATGTCACCTCTTCTTTCAACCTACTCCTCGAGAAGCCATGGATCCACACTGTCAAAGCGGTATCTTCCACCCTCCATCAAAAAATCAAGTTGCCCCTGCAAGATAATGTTATTACTTTAGAGACAACCCCCATGACCGTCGCCAGCTGCAATGCCACGAGCCGCACGGACCTTCGAGGGTTCGATTTTGTGGGAATGATCGAGGAGGAATACCTCTTCAGGCCTTATTTCACCGCTAGCATCGATATGATGCTACAGAATTTGGGGTATTTTTCGGGAGTTACCTCAAGGCCATATCTTCTAGTTGGGGAGATTATTGAGGTCCTGAACAACGAAGACTCACACTTCGGCCTAGGGTACGCTCTGACCTCGGGCAACGTTGTCCGAGAAGGAATCGAAAAGGCCTGCTATATTAATAAGGGTACCTACTTAAGCACTTATAGCCCACGGCTGACCGACTACTTCGTCACGCCGGTATTCGGAGCTATTAAGTTGGTCTGTTCCGACCCACTATCAAATACCCTGAGACCAAATTGGCTCGGGAATGCAACTATTTTAAGGGCAAGTTCAAGGAAGAAGGTCCGCTCATTACCTTCCCTAAGTCTGATCTACCACCGTTCGGGGTCTCCCACAACTTGGCCCTGTACAACACGGTGATATGCCGGGGGAAATATCTTCCGATGACCCTAATTGACGATGGGTCTACTGTGAACGTCCTTCCTCTAAGGACCGCCAAAGCCCACGGCATTACCGAGGTTGACTACATCCCGACTGCTCAAACCATCCATGCTTTTGATTGGAGCCCAAAGTCGGTAGCTAAGGCCATTAAATTGACAATCATAACGGGCCCAGTTGAAAAGTAGCTGGAATTCCAGGTGATTTATGTCACCTCTTCTTTCAACCTACTCCTCGGGAGGCCATGGATCCACACTGTCAAGGCGGTATCTTCCACCCTCCATCAAAAAATCAAGTTGCCCCTGCAAGATAATGTTATTACTTTAGAGACAACCCCCATGACCGTCGTCAGCTGCAATGCCACGAGCTGCACGAACCTTCGAGGGTTCGATTTTGTAGGAATGATCGAGGAGGAATAGCTCTTCAGGCCTTATTTCACCGCTAGCATCGATATGATGCTACAGAATTTGGGGTATTTTCCGGGAGCTACCTCAAGGCCATATCTGCCAGCTAGGAAGATTATTGAGGTCCTGAACAACGAAGACTCACACTTCGGCCTAGGGTACGCTCTGACCTCGGGCAACGTTGTCCGAGAAGGCATCGAAAAGGCCTGCAATATCAATAAGGGTACCTACTTAAGCACTTATAGCCCACGGTTGACCGACTACTTCATCACGCCAGTATTCGGAGCTATTAAGTTGGTCTGTTCCGACCCACTATCACATACCCTAAGACCAAATTGGCTCGGGAATGCAACTATTTCAAGGGCAAGTTCAAGGAAGTAGGTCCGCTCATTACCTTCCCTGAGTCTGATCTACCACCGTTCGGGGTCTCCCACAACTTGGCCCTGTACATCACGGTGATATGTCGGGGGAAATATCTTCCGATGACCCTAATTGACGATGGGTCTGCTGTGAACGTCCTTCCTCTAAGGACCGCCAAAGGCCACGGCATTACCGAGGTTGACTACATCCCGACTGCTCAAACCATCCATGCTTTTGATTGGAGCCCAAAGTCGGTAGCTGGGGCCATTAATCTGACAATCATAACGGGCCCAATTGAAAGGGAGCTGGAATTCCAGGTGATTTATGTCACCTCTTCTTTCAACCTACTCCTCGAGAAGCCATGGATCCACACTGTCAAAGCGGTATCTTCCACCCTCCATCAAAAAATCAAGTTGCCCCTGCAAGATAATGTTATTACTTTAGAGACAACCCCCATGACCGTCGCCAGCTGCAATGCCACGTGCCGCACGGACCTTCGAGGGTTCCATTTTGTGGGAATGATCGAGGAGGAATACCTCTTCAGGCCTTATTTCACCGCTAGCATCGATATGATGCTACAGAATTTGGGGTATTTTTCGGGAGTTACCTCAAGGCCATATCTTCTAGTTGGGGAGATTATTGAGGTCCTGAACAACGAAGACTCACACTTCGGCCTAGGGTACGCTCTGACCTCGGGCAACGTTGTCCGAGAAGGAATCGAAAAGGCCTGCTATATCAATAAGGGTACCTACTCAAGCACTTATAGCCCACGGCTGACCGACTACTTCGTCACGCCGGTATTCGGAGCTATTAAGTTGGTCTGTTCCGACCCACTATCAAATACCCTGAGACCAAATTGGCTCGGGAATGCAACTATTTTAAGGGCAAGTTCAAGGAAGAATGTCCGCTCATTACCTTCCCTGAGTCTGATCTACCACCGTTCGGGGTCTCCCACAACTTGGCCCTGTACAACACGGTGATATGCCGGGGGAAATATCTTCCGATGACCCTAATTGACGATGGGTCTACTGTGAACGTCCTTCCTCTAAGGACCGCCAAAGCCCACGGCATTACCGAGGTTGACTACATCCCGACTGCTCAGACCATCCATGCTTTTGATTGGAGCCCAAAGTCGGTAGCTGGGGCCATTAAATTGACAATCATAACGGGCCCAGTTGAAAAGTAGCTGGAATTCCAGGTGATTTATGTCACCTCTTCTTTCAACCTACTCCTCGGGAGGCCATGGATCCACACTGTCAAGGCGGTATCTTCCACCCTCCATCAAAAAATCAAGTTGCCCCTGCAAGATAATGTTATTACTTTAGAGACAACCCTCATGACCGTCGTCAGCTGCAATGCCACGAGCTGCACGAACCTTCGAGGGTTCGATTTTGTGGGAATGATCGAGGAGGAATAGTTCTTCAGGCCTTATTTCACCGCTAGCATCGATATGATGCTACAGAATTTGGGGTATTTTCCGGGAGCTACCTCAAGGCCATATCTGCCAGCTAGGAAGATTATTGAGGTCCTGAACAACAAAGACTCACACTTCGGCCTAGGGTACGCTCTGACCTCGGGCAACGTTGTCCGAGAAGGCATCGAAAAGGCCTGCAATATCAATAAGGGTACCTACTTAAGCACTTATAGCCCACGGTTGACCGACTACTTCATCACGCCAGTATTCGGAGCTATTAAGTTGGTCTGTTCCGACCCACTATCACATACCCTAAGACCAAATTGGCTCGGGAATGCAACTATTTCAAGGGCAAGTTCAAGGAAGTAGGTCCGCTCATTACCTTCCCTGTGTCTGATCTACCACCGTTCGGGGTCTCCCACAACTTGGCCCTGTACATCACGGTGATATGTCGGGGGAAATATCTTCCGATGACCCTAATTGACGATGGGTCTGCTGTGAACGTCCTTCCTCTAACGACCGCCAAAGGCCACGGCATTACCGAGGTTGACTACATCCCGACTGCTCAAACCATCCATGCTTTTGATTGGAGCCCAAAGTCGGTAGCTGGGGCCATTAATCTGACAATCATAATGGGCCCAATTGAAAGGGAGCTGGAATTCCAGGTGATTTATGTCACCTCTTCTTTCAACCTACTCCTCGAGAAGCCATAGATCCACACTGTCAAGGCGGTATCTTCCACCCTCCATCAAAAAATCAAGTTGCCCCTGCAAGATAATGTTATTACTTTAGAGACAACCCCCATGACCGTCGCCAGCTGCAATGCCACGGGCCGCACGGACCTTCGAGGGTTCGATTTTGTGGGAATGATCGAGGAGGAATACCTCTTCAGGCCTTATTTCACCGCTAGCATCGATATGATGCTACAGAATTTGGGGTATTTTTCGGGAGTTACCTCAAGGCCATATCTTCTAGTTGGGGAGATTATTGAGGTCCTGAACAACGAAGACTCACACTTCGGCCTAGGGTACGCTCTGACCTCGGGCAACGTTGTCCGAGAAGGAATCGAAAAGGCCTGCTATATTAATAAGGGTACCTACTTAAGCACTTATAGCCCACGGCTGACCGACTACTTCGTCACGCCGGTATTCGGAGCTATTAAGTTGGTCTGTTCCGACCCACTATCAAATACCCTGAGACCAAATTGGCTCGGGAATGCAACTATTTTAAGGGCAAGTTCAAGGAAGAAGGTCCGCTCATTACCTTCCCTGAGTCTGATCTACCACCGTTCGGGGTCTCCCACAACTTGGCCCTGTACAACACGGTGATATGCCGGGGGAAATATCTTCCGATGACCCTAATTGACGATGGGTCTACTGTGAACGTCCTTCCTCTAAGGACCGCCAAAGCCCACGGCATTACCGAGGTTGACTACATCCCGACTGCTCAAACCATCCATGCTTTTGATTGGAGCCCAAAGTCGGTAGCTGGGGCCATTAAATTGACAATCATAACGGGCCCAGTTGAAAAGTAGCTGGAATTCCAGGTGATTTATGTCACCTCTTCTTCAACCTACTCCTCGGGAGGCCATGGATCCACACTGTCAAGGCGGTATCTTCCACCCTCCATCAAAAAATCAAGTTGCCCCTGCAAGATAATGTTATTACTTTAGAGACAACCCCCATGACCGTCGTCAGCTGCAATGCCACGAGCTGCACGAACCTTCGAGGGTTCGATTTTGTGGGAATGATCGAGGAGGAATAGCTCTTCAGGCCTTATTTCACCGCTAGCATCGATATGATGCTACAGAATTTGGGGTATTTTCCGGGAGCTACCTCAAGGCCATATCTGCCAGCTAGGAAGATTATTGAGGTCCTGAACAACGAAGACTCACACTTCGGCCTAGGGTACGCTCTGACCTCGGGCAACGTTGTCCGAGAAGGAATCGAAAAGGCCTGCTATATTAATAAGGGTACCTACTTAAGCACTTATAGCCCACGGCTGACCGACTACTTCGTCACGCCGGTATTCGGAGCTATTAAGTTGGTCTGTTCCGACCCACTATCAAATACCCTGAGACCAAATTGGCTCGGGAATGCAACTATTTTAAGGGCAAGTTCAAGGAAGAAGGTCCGCTCATTACCTTCCCTGAGTCTGATCTACCACCGTTCGGGGTCTCCCACAACTTGGCCCTGTACATCACGGTGATATGCCGGAGGAAATATCTTCCGATGACCCTAATTGATGATGGGTCTGCTGTGAACGTCCTTCCTCTAAGGACCGCCAAAGCCCACGGCATTACCGAGGTTGACTACATCCCGACTGCTCAAACCATTCATGCTTTTGATTGAAGCCCAAAGTCGTAGCTGGGGCCATTAAACTGACAATCATAACGGGACCAGTTGAAAAGGAGGTGGAATTCAAGGTGATTGATGTCACCTCTTCTTTCAACCTACTCCTCGGGAGGCCATGGATCCACACTGTCAAGGCGGTATCTTCCACCCTCCATCAAAAAATCAAGTTGCCCCTGCAAGATAATGTTATTACTTTAGAGACAACCCCCATGACCGTCGCCAGCTGCAATGCCACGAGCCGCACGGACCTTCGAGGGTCCGATTTTGTGGGAATGATCGAGGAGGAATACCTCTTCAGGCCTTATTACACCGCTAGCATCGATATGATGCTACAGAATTTGGGGTATTTTTCGGGAGTTACCTCAAGGCCATATCTTCTAGTTGGGGAGATTATTGAGGTCCTGAACAACGAAGACTCACACTTCGGCCTAGGGTACGCTCTGACCTCGGGCAACGTTGTCCGAGAAGGAATCGAAAAGGCCTGCTATATTAATAAGGGTACCTACTTAAGCACTTATAGCCCACGGCTGACCGACTACTTCGTCACGCCGGTATTCGGAGCTATTAAGTTGGTCTGTTCCGACCCACTATCAAATACCCTGAGACCAAATTGGCTCGGGAATGCAACTATTTTAAGGGCAAGTTCAAGGAAGAAGGTCCGCTCATTACCTTCCCTGAGTCTGATCTACCACCGTTCGGGGTCTCCCACAACTTGGCCCTGTACATCACGGTGATATGCCGGAGGAAATATCTTCCGATGACCCTAATTGATGATGGGTCTGCTGTGAACGTCCTTCCTCTAAGGACCGCCAAAGCCCACGGCATTACCGAGGTTGACTACATCCCGACTGCTCAAACCATTCATGCTTTTGATTGAAGCCCAAAGTCGTAGCTGGGGCCATTAAACTGACAATCATAACGGGACCAGTTGAAAAGGAGGTGGAATTCAAGGTGATTGATGTCACCTCTTCTTTCAACCTACTCCTCGGGAGGCCATGGATCCACACTGTCAAGGCGGTATCTTCCACCCTCCATCAAAAAATCAAGTTGCCCCTGCAAGATAATGTTATTACTTTAGAGACAACCCCCATGACCGTCGCCAGCTGCAATGCCACGAGCCGCACGGACCTTCGAGGGTTCGATTTTGTGGGAATGATCGAGGAGGAATACCTCTTCAGGCCTTATTACACCGCTAGCATCGATATGATGCTACAGAATTTGGGGTATTTTTCGGGAGTTACCTCAAGGCCATATCTTCTAGTTGGGGAGATTATTGAGGTCCTGAACAACGAAGACTCACACTTCGGCCTAGGGTACGCTCTGACCTCGGGCAACGTTGTCCGAGAAGGAATCGAAAAGGCCTGCTATATTAATAAGGGTACCTACTTAAGCACTTATAGCCCACGGCTGACCGACTACTTCGTCACGCCGGTATTCGGAGCTATTAAGTTGGTCTGTTCCGACCCACTATCAAATACCCTGAGACCAAATTGGCTCGGGAATGCAACTATTTTAAGGGCAAGTTCAAGGAAGAAGGTCCGCTCATTACCTTCCCTGAGTCTGATCTACCACCGTTCGGGGTCTCCCACAACTTGGCCCTGTACATCACGGTGATATGCCGGGGGAAATATCTTCCGATGACCCTAATTGATGATGGGTCTGCTGTGAACGTCCTTCCTCTAAGGACCGCCAAAGCCCACGGCATTACCGAGGTTGACTACATCCCGACTGCTCAAACCATTCATGCTTTTGATTGAAGCCCAAAGTCGGTAGCTGGGGCCATTAAACTGACAATCATAACGGGACCAGTTGAAAAGGAGCTGGAATTCAAGGTGATTGATGTCACCTCTTCTTTCAACCTACTCCTCGGGAGGCCATGGATCCACACTGTCAAGGCGGTATCTTCCACCCTCCATCAAAAAATCAAGTTGCCCCTGCAAGATAATGTTATTACTTTAGAGACAACCCCCATGACCGTCGCCAGCTGCAATGCCACGAGCCGCACGGACCTTCGAGGGTTCGATTTTGTGGGAATGATCGAGGAGGAATACCTCTTCAGGCCTTATTACACCGCTAGCATCGATATGATGCTACAGAATTTGGGGTATTTTTCGGGAGTTACCTCAAGGCCATATCTTCTAGTTGGGGAGATTATTGAGGTCCTGAACAACGAAGACTCACACTTCGGCCTAGGGTACGCTCTGACCTCAGGCAACGTTGTCCGAGAAGGAATCGAAAAGGCCTGCTATATTAATAAGGGTACCTACTTAAGCACTTATAGCCCACGGCTGACCGACTACTTCGTCACGCCGGTATTCGGAGCTATTAAGTTGGTCTGTTCCGACCCACTATCAAATACCCTGAGACCAAATTGGCTCGGGAATGCCACTATTTTAAGGGCAAGTTCAAGGAAGAAGGTCCGCTCATTACCTTCCCTGAGTCTGATCTACCACCGTTCGGGGTCTCCCACAACTTGGCCCTGTACATCACGGTGATATGCCGGGGGAAATATCTTCCGATGACCCTAATTGATGATGGGTCTGCTGTGAACGTCCTTCCTCTAAGGACCGCCAAAGCCCACGGCATTACCGAGGTTGACTACATCCCGACTGCTCAAACCATTCATGCTTTTGATTGAAGCCCAAAGTCGGTAGCTGGGGCCATTAAACTGACAATCATAACGGGACCAGTTGAAAAGGAGCTGGAATTCAAGGTGATTGATGTCACCTCTTCTTTCAACCTACTCCTCGGGAGGCCATGGATCCACACTGTCAAGGCGGTATCTTCCACCCTCCATCAAAAAATCAAGTTGCCCCTGCAAGATAATGTTATTACTTTAGAGACAACCCCCATGACCGTCGCCAGCTGCAATGCCACGAGCCGCACGGACCTTCGAGGGTTCGATTTTGTGGGAATGATCGAGGAGGAATACCTCTTCAGGCCTTATTACACCGCTAGCGTCGATATGATGCTACAGAATTTGGGGTATTTTTCGGGAGTTACCTCAAGGCCATATCTTCTAGTTGGGGAGATTATTGAGGTCCTGAACAACGAAGACTCACACTTCGGCCTAGGGTACGCTCTGACCTCGGGCAACGTTGTCCGAGAAAGAATCGAAAAGGCCTGCTATATCAATAAGGGTACCTACTTAAGCACTTATAGCCCACGGCTGACCGACTACTTCGTCACGCCGGTATTCGGAGCTATTAAGTTGGTCTGTTCCGACCCACTATCACATACCCCGAGACCAAATTGGCTCGGGAATGCAACTATTTCAAGGGCAAGTTCAAGGAAGAAGGTCCGCTCATTACCTTCCCTGAGTCTGATCTACCACCGTTCGGGGTCTCCCACAACTTGGCCCTGTACAACACGGTGATATGCCGGGGGAAATATCTTCCGATGACCCTAATTGATGATGGGACTACTGTGAACGTCCTTCCTCTAAGGACCGCTAAAGCCCACGGCATTACCGAGGTTGACTACATCCCGACTACTCAAACCATCCATGGTTTTGATTGAAGCCCAAAGTCGGTAGCTGGGGCCATTAAACTGACAATCATAACGGGACCAGTTGAAAAGGAGCTGGAATTCAAGGTGATTGATGTCACCTCTTCTTTCAACCTACTCCTCGGGAGGCCATGGATCCACACTGTCAAGGCGGTATCTTCCACCCTCCATAAAAAAATCAAGTTGCCCCTGCAAGATAATGTTATAAATTTAGAGACAACCCCCATGACCGTCGCCAGCTGCAATGCCACGAGCCGCACGGACCTTTGAGGGTTCGATTTTGTGGGAATGATCGAGGAGGAATACCTCTTCAGGCCTTATTTCACCGCTAGCATCGATATGATGCTACAGAATTTGGGGTATTTTTCGGGAGTTACCTCAAGGCCATATCTTCTAGTTGGGGAGATTATTGAGGTCCTGAACAACGAAGACTCACACTTCGGCCTAGGGTACGCTCTGACCTCGGGCAACGTTGTCCGTGAAGGAATCGAAAAGGCCTGCTATATCAATAAGGGTACCTACTTAAGCACTTATAGCCCACGGCTGACCGACTACTTCGTCACGCCGGTATTCGGAGCTATTAAGTTGGTCTGTTCCGACCCACTATCAAATACCCTGAGACCAAATTGGCTCGGGAATGCAACTATTTTAAGGGCAAGTTCAAGGAAGAAGGTCCGCTCATTACCTTCCCTGAGTCTGATCTACCACCGTTCGGGGTCTCCCACAACTTGGCCCTGTACATCACGGTGATATGCCGGGGGAAATATCTTCCGATGACCCTAATTGATGATGGGTCTGCTGTGAACGTCCTTCCTCTAAGGACCGCCAAAGCCCACGGCATTACCGAGGTTGACTACATCCCGACTGCTCAAACCATCCATGCTTTTGATTGAAGCCCAAAGTCGGTAGCTGGGGCCATTAAACTGACAATCATAACGGGACCAGTTGAAAAGGAGCTGGAATTCAAGGTGATTGATGTCACCTCTTCTTTCAACCTACTCCTCGGGAGGCCATGGATCCACACTGTCAAGGCGGTATCTTCCACCCTCCATCAAAAAATCAAGTTGCCCCTGCAAGATAATGTTATAAATTTAGAGACAACCCCCATGACCGTCGCCAGCTGCAATGCCACGAGCCGCACGGACCTTCGAGGGTTCGATTTTGTGGGAATGATCGAGGAGGAATACCTCTTCAGGCCTTATTTCACCGCTAGCATCGATATGATGCTACAGAATTTGGGGTATTTTTCGGGAGTTACCTCAAGGCCATATCTTCTAGTTGGGGAGATTATTGAGGTCCTGAACAACGAAGACTCACACTTCGGCCTAGGGTACGCTCTGACCTCGGGCAACGTTGTCCGAGAAAGAATCGAAAAGGCCTGCTATATCAATAAGGGTACCTACTTAAGCACTTATAGCCCACGGCTGACCGACTACTTCGTCACGCCGGTATTCGGAGCTATTAAGTTGGTCTGTTCCGACCCACTATCACATACCCCGAGACCAAATTGGCTCGGGAATGCAACTATTTCAAGGGCAAGTTCAAGGAAGAAGGTCCGCTCATTACCTTCCCTGAGTCTGATCTACCACCGTTCGGGGTCTCCCACAACTTGGCCCTGTACAACACGGTGATATGTCGGGGGAAATATCTTCCGATGACCCTAATTGATGATGGGACTACTGTGAACGTCCTTCCTCTAAGGACCGCTAAAGCCCACGGCATTACCGAGGTTGACTACATCACGACTACTCAAACCATCCATGGTTTTGATTGAAGCCCAAAGTCGGTAGCTGGGGCCATTAAACTGACAATCATAACGGGACCAGTTGAAAAGGAGCTGGAATTCAAGGTGATTGATGTCACCTCTTCTTTCAACCTACTCCTCGGGAGGCCATGGATCCACACTGTCAAGGCGGTATCTTCCACCCTCCATCAAAAAATCAAGTTGCCCCTGCAAGATAATGTTATAAATTTAGAGACAACCCCCATGACCGTCGCCAGCTGCAATGCCACGAGCCGTACGGACCTTCGAGGGTTCGATTTTGTGGGAATGATCGAGGAGCAATACCTCTTCAGGCCTTATTTCACCGCTAGCATCGATATGATGCTACAGAATTTGGGGTATTTTTCGGGAGTTACCTCAAGGCCATATCTTCTAGTTGGGGAGATTATTGAGGTCCTGAACAACGAAGACTCACACTTCGGCCTAGGGTATGCTCTGACCTCGGGCAACGTTGTCCGAGAAAGAATCGAAAAGGCCTGCTATATCAATAAGGGTACCTACTTAAGCACTTATAGCCCACGGCTGACCGACTACTTCGTCACGCCGGTATTCGGAGCTATTAAGTTGGTCTGTTCCGACCCACTATCACATACCCCGAGACCAAATTGGCTCGGGAATGCAACTATTTCAAGGGCAAGTTCAAGGAAGAAGGTCCGCTCATTACCTTCCCTGAGTCTGATCTACCACCGTTCGGGGTCTCCCACAACTTGGCCCTGTACAACACAGTGATATGTCGGGGGAAATATCTTCCGATGACCCTAATTGATGATGGGACTACTGTGAACGTCCTTCCTCTAAGGACCGCTAAAGCCCACGGCATTACCGAGGTTGACTACATCACGACTACTCAAACCATCCATGGTTTTGATTGAAGCCCAAAGTCGGTAGCTGGGGCCATTAAACTGACAATCATAACGGGACCAGTTGAAAAGGAGCTGGAATTCAAGGTGATTGATGTCACCTCTTCTTTCAACCTACTCCTCGGGAGGCCATGGATCCACACTGTCAAGGCGGTATCTTCCACCCTCCATCAAAAAATCAAGTTGCCCCTGCAAGATAATGTTATAAATTTAGAGACAACCCCCATGACCGTCGCCAGCTGCAATGCCACGAGCCGTACGGACCTTCGAGGGTTCGATTTTGTGGGAATGATCGAGGAGGAATACCTCTTCAGGCCTTATTTCACCGCTAGCATCGATATGATGCTACAGAATTTGGGGTATTTTTCGGGAGTTACCTCAAGGCCATATCTTCTAGTTGGGGAGATTATTGAGGTCCTGAACAACGAAGACTCACACTTCGGCCTAGGGTACGCTCTGACCTCGGGCAACGTTGTCCGAGAAAGAATCGAAAAGGCCTGCTATATCAATAAGGGTACCTACTTAAGCACTTATAGCCCACGGCTGACCGACTACTTCGTCACGCCGGTATTCGGAGCTATTAAGTTGGTCTGTTCCGACCCACTATCACATACCCCGAGACCAAATTGGCTCGGGAATGCAACTATTTCAAGGGCAAGTTCAAGGAAGAAGGTCCGCTCATTACCTTCCCTGAGTCTGATCTACCACCGTTCGGGGTCTCCCACAACTTGGCCCTGTACAACACGGTGATATGTCGGGGGAAATATCTTCCGATGACCCTAATTGATGATGGGACTACTGTGAACGTCCTTCCTCTAAGGACCGCTAAAGCCCACGGCATTACCGAGGTTGACTACATCCCGACTACTCAAACCATCCATGGTTTTGATTGAAGCCCAAAGTCGGTAGCTGGGGCCATTAAACTGACAATCATAACGGGACCAGTTGAAAAGGAGCTGGAATTCAAGGTGATTGATGTCACCTCTTCTTTCAACCTACTCCTCGGGAGGCCATGGATCCACACTGTGAAGGCGGTATCTTCCACCCTCCATCAAAAAATCAAGTTGCCCCTGCAAGATAATGTTATTACTTTAGAGACAACCCCCATGACCGTCGCCAGCTGCAATGCCACGAGCCGCACGGACCTTCGAGGGTTCGATTTTGTGGGAATGATCGAGGAGGAATACCTCTTCAGGCCTTATTTCACCGCTAGCATCGATATGATGCTACAGAATTTGGGGTATTTTTCGGGAGTTACCTCAAGGCCATATCTTCTAGTTGGGGAGATTATTGAGGTCCTGAACAACGAAGACTCACACTTCGGCCTAGGGTACGCTCTGACCTCGGGCAACGTTGTCCGAGAAAGAATCGAAAAGGCCTGCTATATCAATAAGGGTACCTACTTAAGCACTTATAGCCCACGGCTGACCGACTACTTCGTCACGCCGGTATTCGGAGCTATTAAGTTGGTCTGTTCCGACCCACTATCACATACCCCGAGACCAAATTGGCTCGGGAATGCAACTATTTCAAGGGCAAGTTCAAGGAAGAAGGTCCGCTCATTACCTTCCCTGAGTCTGATCTACCACCGTTCGGGGTCTCCCACAACTTGGCCCTGTACAACACGGTGATATGTCGGGGGAAATATCTTCCGATGACCCTAATTGATGATGGGACTACTGTGAACGTCCTTCCTCTAAGGACCGCTAAAACCCACGGCATTACCGAGGTTGACTACATCCCGACTACTCAAACCATCCATGGTTTTGATTGAAGCCCAAAGTCGGTAGCTGGGGCCATTAAACTGACAATCATAACGGGACCAGTTGAAAAGGAGCTGGAATTCAAGGTGATTGATGTCACCTCTTCTTTCAACCTACTCCTCGGGAGGCCATGGATCCACACTGTCAAGGCGGTATCTTCCACCCTCCATCAAAAAATCAAGTTGCCCCTGCAAGATAATGTTATAAATTTAGAGACAACCCCCATGACCGTCGCCAGCTGCAATGCCACGAGCCGTACGGACCTTCGAGGGTTCGATTTTGTGGGAATGATCGAGGAGGAATACCTCTTCAGGCCTTATTTCACCGCTAGCATCGATATGATGCTACAGAATTTGGGGTATTTTTCGGGAGTTACCTCAAGGCCATATCTTCTAGTTGGGGAGATTATTGAGGTCCTGAACAACGAAGACTCACACTTCGGCCTAGGGTACGCTCTGACCTCGGGCAACGTTGTCCGAGAAGGAATCGAAAAGGCCTGCTATATCAATAAGGGTACCTACTTAAGCACTTATAGCCCACGGCTGACCGACTACTTCGTCACGCCGGTATTCGGAGCTATTAAGTTGGTCTGTTCCGACCCACTATCAAATACCCTGAGACCAAATTGGCTCGGGAATGCAACTATTTTAAGGGCAAGTTCAAGGAAGAAGGTCCGCTCATTACCTTCCCTGAGTCCGATCTACCACCGTTCGGGGTCTCCCACAACTTGGCCCTGTACATCACGGTGATATGCCGGGGGAAATATCTTCCGATGACCCTAATTGATGATGGGTCTGCTGTGAACGTCCTTCCTCTAAGGACCGCCAAAGCCCACGGCATTACCGAGGTTGACTACATCCCGACTGCTCAAACCATCCATGCTTTTGATTGAAGCCCAAAGTCGGTAGCTGGGGCCATTAAACTGACAATCATAACGGGACCAGTTGAAAAGGAGCTGGAATTCAAGGTGATTGATGTCACCTCTTCTTTCAACCTACTCCTCGGGAGGCCATGGATCCACACTGTCAAGGCGGTATCTTCCACCCTCCATCAAAAAATCAAGTTGCCCCTGCAAGATAATGTTATTACTTTAGAGACAACCCCCATGACCGTCGCCAGCTGCAATACAACGAGCCGCACGGACCTTCGAGGGTTCGATTTTGTGGGAATGATCGAGGAGGAATACCTCTTCAGGCCTTATTTCACCGCTAGCATCGATATGATGCTACAGAATTTGGGGTATTTTTCGGGAGTTACCTCAAGGCCATATCTTCTAGTTGGGGAGATTATTGAGGTCCTGAACAACGAAGACTCACACTTCGGCCTAGGGTACGCTCTGACCTTGGGCAACGTTGTCCGAGAAAGAATCGAAAAGGCCTGCTATATCAATAAGGGTACCTACTTAAGCACTTATAGCCCACGGCTGACCGACTACTTCGTCACGCCGGTATTCGGAGCTATTAAGTTGGTCTGTTCCGACCCACTATCACATACCCCGAGACCAAATTGGCTCGGGAATGCAACTATTTCAAGGGCAAGTTCAAGGAAGAAGGTCCGCTCATTACCTTCCCTGAGTCTGATCTACCACCGTTCGGGGTCTCCCACAACTTGGCCCTGTACAACACGGTGATATGTCGGGGGAAATATCTTCCGATGACCCTAATTGATGATGGGACTACTGTGAACGTCCTTCCTCTAAGGACCGCTAAAGCCCACGGCATTACCGAGGTTGACTACATCCCGACTACTCAAACCATCCATGGTTTTGATTGAAGCCCAAAGTCGGTAGCTGGGGCCATTAAACTGACAATCATAACGGGACCAGTTGAAAAGGAGCTGGAATTCAAGGTGATTGATGTCACCTCTTCTTTCAACCTACTCCTCGGGAGGCCATGGATCCACACTGTGAAGGCGGTATCTTCCACCCTCCATCAAAAAATCAAGTTGCCCCTGCAAGATAATGTTATTACTTTAGAGACAACCCCCATGACCGTCGCCAGCTGCAATGCCACGAGCCGCACGGACCTTCGAGGGTTCGATTTTGTGGGAATGATCGAGGAGGAATACCTCTTCAGGCCTTATTTCACCGCTAGCATCGATATGATGCTACAGAATTTGGGGTATTTTTCGGGAGTTACCTCAAGGCCATATCTTCTAGTTGGGGAGATTATTGAGGTCCTGAACAACGAAGACTCACACTTCGGCCTAGGGTACGCTCTGACCTCGGGCAACGTTGTCCGAGAAAGAATCGAAAAGGCCTGCTATATCAATAAGGGTACCTACTTAAGCACTTATAGCCCACGGCTGACCGACTACTTCGTCACGCCGGTATTCGGAGCTATTAAGTTGGTCTGTTCCGACCCACTATCACATACCCCGAGACCAAATTGGCTCGGGAATGCAACTATTTCAAGGGCAAGTTCAAGGAAGAAGGTCCGCTCATTACCTTCCCTGAGTCTGATCTACCACCGTTCGGGGTCTCCCACAACTTGGCCCTGTACAACACGGTGATATGTCGGGGGAAATATCTTCCGATGACCCTAATTGATGATGGGACTACTGTGAACGTCCTTCCTCTAAGGACCGCTAAAACCCACGGCATTACCGAGGTTGACTACATCCCGACTACTCAAACCATCCATGGTTTTGATTGAAGCCCAAAGTCGGTAGCTGGGGCCATTAAACTGACAATCATAACGGGACCAGTTGAAAAGGAGCTGGAATTCAAGGTGATTGATGTCACCTCTTCTTTCAACCTACTCCTCGGGAGGCCATGGATCCACACTGTCAAGGCGGTATCTTCCACCCTCCATCAAAAAATCAAGTTGCCCCTGCAAGATAATGTTATAAATTTAGAGACAACCCCCATGACCGTCGCCAGCTGCAATGCCACGAGCCGTACGGACCTTCGAGGGTTCGATTTTGTGGGAATGATCGAGGAGGAATACCTCTTCAGGCCTTATTTCACCGCTAGCATCGATATGATGCTACAGAATTTGGGGTATTTTTCGGGAGTTACCTCAAGGCCATATCTTCTAGTTGGGGAGATTATTGAGGTCCTGAACAACGAAGACTCACACTTCGGCCTAGGGTACGCTCTGACCTCGGGCATCGTTGTCCGAGAAGGAATCGAAAAGGCCTGCTATATCAATAAGGGTACCTACTTAAGCACTTATAGCCCACGGCTGACCGACTACTTCGTCACGCCGGTATTCGGAGCTATTAAGTTGGTCTGTTCCGACCCACTATCAAATACCCTGAGACCAAATTGGCTCGGGAATGCAACTATTTTAAGGGCAAGTTCAAGGAAGAAGGTCCGCTCATTACCTTCCCTGAGTCCGATCTACCACCGTTCGGGGTCTCCCACAACTTGGCCCTGTACATCACGGTGATATGCCGGGGGAAATATCTTCCGATGACCCTAATTGATGATGGGTCTGCTGTGAACGTCCTTCCTCTAAGGACCGCCAAAGCCCACGGCATTACCGAGGTTGACTACATCCCGACTGCTCAAACCATCCATGCTTTTGATTGAAGCCCAAAGTCGGTAGCTGGGGCCATTAAACTGACAATCATAACGGGACCAGTTGAAAAGGAGCTGGAATTCAAGGTGATTGATGTCACCTCTTCTTTCAACCTACTCCTCGGGAGGCCATGGATCCACACTGTCAAGGCGGTATCTTCCACCCTCCATCAAAAAATCAAGTTGCCCCTGCAAGATAATGTTATTACTTTAGAGACAACCCCCATGACCGTCGCCAGCTGCAATACAACGAGCCGCACGGACCTTCGAGGGTTCGATTTTGTGGGAATGATCGAGGAGGAATACCTCTTCAGGCCTTATTTCACCGCTAGCATCGATATGATGCTACAGAATTTGGGGTATTTTTCGGGAGTTACCTCAAGGCCATATCTTCTAGTTGGGGAGATTATTGAGGTCCTGAACAACGAAGACTCACACTTCGGCCTAGGGTACGCTCTGACCTCGGGCAACGTTGTTCGAGAAAGAATCGAAAAGGCCTGCTATATCAATAAGGGTACCTACTTAAGCACTTATAGCCCACGGCTGACCGACTACTTCGTCACGCCGGTATTCGGAGCTATTAAGTTGGTCTGTTCCGACCCACTATCACATACCCCGAGACCAAATTGGCTCGGGAATGCAACTATTTCAAGGGCAAGTTCAAGGAAGAAGGTCCGCTCATTACCTTCCCTGAGTCTGATCTACCACCGTTCCGGGTCTCCCACAACTTGGCCCTGTACAACACGGTGATATGCCGGGGGAAATATCTTCCGATGACCCTAATTGATGATGGGACTACTGTGAACGTCCTTCCTCTAAGGACCGCTAAAGCCCACGGCATTACCGAGGTTGACTACATCCCGACTACTCAAACCATCCATGGTTTTGATTGAAGCCCAAAGTCGGTAGCTGGGGCCATTAAACTGACAATCATAACGGGACCAGTTGAAAAGGAGCTGGAATTCAAGGTGATTGATGTCACCTCTTCTTTCAACCTACTCCTCGGGAGGCCATGGATCCACACTGTCAAGGCGGTATCTTCCACCCTCCATCAAAAAATCAAGTTGCCCCTGCAAGATAATGTTATAAATTTAGAGACAACCCCCATGACCGTCGCCAGCTGCAATGCCACGAGCCGCACGGACCTTCGAGGGTTCGATTTTGTGGGGATGATCGAGGAGGAATACCTCTTCAGGCCTTATTTCACCGCTAGCATCGATATGATGCTACAGAATTTGGGGTATTTTTCGGGAGTTACCTCAAGGCCATATCTTCTAGTTGGGGAGATTATTGAGGTCCTGAACAACGAAGACTCACACTTCGGCCTAGGGTACGCTCTGACCTCGGGCAACGTTGTCCGAGAAGGAATCGAAAAGGCCTGCTATATCAATAAGGGTACCTACTTAAGCACTTATAGCCCACGGCTGACCGACTACTTCGTCACGCCGGTATTCGGAGCTATTAAGTTGGTCTGTTCCGACCCACTATCAAATACCCTGAGACCAAATTGGCTCGGGAATGCAACTATTTTAAGGGCAAGTTCAAGGAAGAAGGTCCGCTCATTACCTTCCCTGAGTCTGATCTACCACTGTTCGGTGTCTCCCACAACTTGGCCCTGTACATCACGGTGATATGCCGGGGGAAATATCTTCCGATGACCCTAATTGATGATGGGTCTACTGTGAACGTCCTTCCTCTAAGGACCGCCAAAGCCCACGGCATTACCGAGGTTGACTACATCCAGACTGCTCAAACCATCCATGCTTTTGATTGAAGCCCAAAGTCGGTAGCTGGGGCCATTAAACTGACAATCATAACGGGACCAGTTGAAAAGGAGCTGGAATTCAAGGTGATTGATGTCACCTCTTCTTTCAACCTACTCCTCGGGAGGCCATGGATCCACACTGTCAAGGCGGTATCTTCCACCCTCCATCAAAAAATCAAGTTGCCCCTGCAAGATAATGTTATTACTTTAGAGACAACCCCCATGACTGTCGCCAGCTGCAATACAACGAGCCGCACGGACCTTCGAGGGTTCGATTTTGTGGGAATGATCGAGGAGGAATACCTCTTCAGGCCTTATTTCACCGCTAGCATCGATATGATGCTACAGAATTTGGGGTATTTTTCGGGAGTTACCTCAAGGCCATATCTTCTAGTTGGGGAGATTATTGAGGTCCTGAACAACGAAGACTCACACTTCGGCCTAGGGTACGCTCTGACCTCGGGCAACGTTGTCCGAGAAAGAATCGAAAAGGCCTGCTATATCAATAAGGGTACCTACTTAAGCACTTATAGCCCACGGCTGACCGACTACTTCGTCACGCCGGTATTCGGAGCTATTAAGTTGGTCTGTTCCGACCCACTATCACATACCCCGAGACCAAATTGGCTCGGGAATGCAACTATTTCAAGGGCAAGTTCAAGGAAGAAGGTCCGCTCATTACCTTCCCTGAGTCTGATCTACCACCGTTCCGGGTCTCCCACAACTTGGCCCTGTACAACACGGTGATATGCCGGGGGAAATATCTTCCGATGACCCTAATTGATGATGGGACTACTGTGAACGTCCTTCCTCTAAGGACCGCTAAAGCCCACGGCATTACCGAGGTTGACTACATCCCGACTGCTCAAACCATCCATGCTTTTGATTGAAGCCCAAAGTCGGTAGCTGGGGCCATTAAACTGACAATCATAACGGGACCAGTTGAAAAGGAGCTGGAATTCAAGGTGATTGATGTCACCTCTTCTTTCAACCTACTCCTCGGGAGGCCATGGATCCACACTGTCAAGGCGGTATCTTCCACCCTCCATCAAAAAATCAAGTTGCCCCTGCAAGATAATGTTATTACTTTAGAGACAACCCCCATGACCGTCGCCAGCTGCAATACAACGAGCCGCACGGACCTTCGAGGGTTCGATTTTGTGGGAATGATCGAGGAGGAATACCTCTTCAGGCCTTATTTCACCGCTAGCATCGATATGATGCTACAGAATTTGGGGTATTTTTCGGGAGTTACCTCAAGGCCATATCTTCTAGTTGGGGAGATTATTGAGGTCCTGAACAACGAAGACTCACACTTCGGCCTAGGGTACGCTCTGACCTCGGGCAACGTTGTTCGAGAAAGAATCGAAAAGGCCTGCTATATCAATAAGGGTACCTACTTAAGCACTTATAGCCCACGGCTGACCGACTACTTCGTCACGCCGGTATTCGGAGCTATTAAGTTGGTCTGTTCCGACCCACTATCACATACCCCGAGACCAAATTGGCTCGGGAATGCAACTATTTCAAGGGCAAGTTCAAGGAAGAAGGTCCGCTCATTACCTTCCCTGAGTCTGATCTACCACCGTTCCGGGTCTCCCACAACTTGGCCCTGTACAACACGGTGATATGCCGGGGGAAATATCTTCCGATGACCCTAATTGATGATGGGACTACTGTGAACGTCCTTCCTCTAAGGACCGCTAAAGCCCACGGCATTACCGAGGTTGACTACATCCCGACTACTCAAACCATCCATGGTTTTGATTGAAGCCCAAAGTCGGTAGCTGGGGCCATTAAACTGACAATCATAACGGGACCAGTTGAAAAGGAGCTGGAATTCAAGGTGATTGATGTCACCTCTTCTTTCAACCTACTCCTCGGGAGGCCATGGATCCACACTGTCAAGGCGGTATCTTCCACCCTCCATCAAAAAATCAAGTTGCCCCTGCAAGATAATGTTATAAATTTAGAGACAACCCCCATGACCGTCGCCAGCTGCAATGCCACGAGCCGCACGGACCTTCGAGGGTTCGATTTTGTGGGGATGATCGAGGAGGAATACCTCTTCAGGCCTTATTTCACCGCTAGCATCGATATGATGCTACAGAATTTGGGGTATTTTTCGGGAGTTACCTCAAGGCCATATCTTCTAGTTGGGGAGATTATTGAGGTCCTGAACAACGAAGACTCACACTTCGGCCTAGGGTACGCTCTGACCTCGGGCAACGTTGTCCGAGAAGGAATCGAAAAGGCCTGCTATATCAATAAGGGTACCTACTTAAGCACTTATAGCCCACGGCTGACCGACTACTTCGTCACGCCGGTATTCGGAGCTATTAAGTTGGTCTGTTCCGACCCACTATCAAATACCCTGAGACCAAATTGGCTCGGGAATGCAACTATTTTAAGGGCAAGTTCAAGGAAGAAGGTCCGCTCATTACCTTCCCTGAGTCTGATCTACCACTGTTCGGTGTCTCCCACAACTTGGCCCTGTACATCACGGTGATATGCCGGGGGAAATATCTTCCGATGACCCTAATTGATGATGGGTCTACTGTGAACGTCCTTCCTCTAAGGACCGCCAAAGCCCACGGCATTACCGAGGTTGACTACATCCAGACTGCTCAAACCATCCATGCTTTTGATTGAAGCCCAAAGTCGGTAGCTGGGGCCATTAAACTGACAATCATAACGGGACCAGTTGAAAAGGAGCTGGAATTCAAGGTGATTGATGTCACCTCTTCTTTCAACCTACTCCTCGGGAGGCCATGGATCCACACTGTCAAGGCGGTATCTTCCACCCTCCATCAAAAAATCAAGTTGCCCCTGCAAGATAATGTTATTACTTTAGAGACAACCCCCATGACTGTCGCCAGCTGCAATACAACGAGCCGCACGGACCTTCGAGGGTTCGATTTTGTGGGAATGATCGAGGAGGAATACCTCTTCAGGCCTTATTTCACCGCTAGCATCGATATGATGCTACAGAATTTGGGGTATTTTTCGGGAGTTACCTCAAGGCCATATCTTCTAGTTGGGGAGATTATTGAGGTCCTAAACAACGAAGACTCACACTTCGGCCTAGGGTACGCTCTGACCTCGGGCAACGTTGTCCGAGAAAGAATCGAAAAGGCCTGCTATATCAATAAGGGTACCTACTTAAGCACTTATAGCCCACGGCTGACCGACTACTTCGTCACGCCGGTATTCGGAGCTATTAAGTTGGTCTGTTCCGACCCACTATCACATACCCCGAGACCAAATTGGCTCGGGAATGCAACTATTTCAAGGGCAAGTTCAAGGAAGAAGGTCCGCTCATTACCTTCCCTGAGTCTGATCTACCACCGTTCCGGGTCTCCCACAACTTGGCCCTGTACAACACGGTGATATGCCGGGGGAAATATCTTCCGATGACCCTAATTGATGATGGGACTACTGTGAACGTCCTTCCTCTAAGGACCGCTAAAGCCCACGGCATTACCGAGGTTGACTACATCCCGACTACTCAAACCATCCATGGTTTTGATTGAAGCCCAAAGTCGGTAGCTGGGGCCATTAAACTGACAATCATAACGGGACCAGTTGAAAAGGAGCTGGAATTCAAGGTGATTGATGTCACCTCTTCTTTCAACCTACTCCTCGGGAGGCCATGGATCCACACTGTCAAGGCGGTATCTTCCACCCTCCATCAAAAAATCAAGTTGCCCCTGCAAGATAATGTTATAAATTTAGAGACAACCCCCATGACCGTCGCCAGCTGCAATGCCACGAGCCGCACGGACCTTCGAGGGTTCGATTTTGTGGGGATGATCGAGGAGGAATACCTCTTCAGGCCTTATTTCACCGCTAGCATCGATATGATGCTACAGAATTTGGGGTATTTTTCGGGAGTTACCTCAAGGCCATATCTTCTAGTTGGGGAGATTATTGAGGTCCTGAACAACGAAGACTCACACTTCGGCCTAGGGTACGCTCTGACCTCGGGCAACGTTGTCCGAGAAGGAATCGAAAAGGCCTGCTATATCAATAAGGGTACCTACTTAAGCACTTATAGCCCACGGCTGACCGACTACTTCGTCACGCCGGTATTCGGAGCTATTAAGTTGGTCTGTTCCGACCCACTATCAAATACCCTGAGACCAAATTGGCTCGGGAATGCAACTATTTTAAGGGCAAGTTCAAGGAAGAAGGTCCGCTCATTACCTTCCCTGAGTCTGATCTACCACTGTTCGGTGTCTCCCACAACTTGGCCCTGTACATCACGGTGATATGCCGGGGGAAATATCTTCCGATGACCCTAATTGATGATGGGTCTACTGTGAACGTCCTTCCTCTAAGGACCGCCAAAGCCCACGGCATTACCGAGGTTGACTACATCCCGACTGCTCAAACCATCCATGCTTTTGATTGAAGCCCAAAGTCGGTAGCTGGGGCCATTAAACTGACAATCATAACGGGACCAGTTGAAAAGGAGCTGGAATTCAAGGTGATTGATGTCACCTCTTCTTTCAACCTACTCCTCGGGAGGCCATGGATCCACACTGTCAAGGCGGTATCTTCCACCCTCCATCAAAAAATCAAGTTGCCCCTGCAAGATAATGTTATTACTTTAGAGACAACCCCCATGACCGTCGCCAGCTGCAATGCCACGAGCCGCACGGACCTTCGAGGGTTCGATTTTGTGGGAATGATCGAGGAGGAATACCTCTTCAGGCCTTATTTCACCGCTAGCATCGATATGATGCTACAGAATTTGGGGTATTTTTCGGGAGTTACCTCAAGGCCATATCTTCTAGTTGGGGAGATTATTGAGGTCCTGAACAAGGAAGACTCACACTTCGGCCTAGGGTACGCTCTGACCTCGGGCAACGTTGTCCGAGAAAGAATCGAAAAGGCCTGCTATATCAATAAGGGTACCTACTTAAGCACTTATAGCCCACGGCTGACCGACTACTTCGTCACGCCGGTATTCGGAGCTATTAAGTTTGTCTGTTCCGACCCACTATCACATACCCCGAGACCAAATTGGCTCGGGAATGCAACTATTTCAAGGGTAAGTTCAAGGAAGAAGGTCCGCTCATTACCTTCCCTGAGTCTGATCTACCACCGTTCCGGGTCTCCCACAACTTGGCCCTGTACAACACGGTGATATGCCGGGGGAAATATCTTCCGATGACCCTAATTGATGATGGGACTATTGTGAACGTCCTTCCTCTAAGGACCGCCAAAGCCCACGGCATTACCGAGGTTAACTACATCCCGACTGCTCAAACCATCCATGCTTTTGATTGAAGCCCAAAGTCGGTAGCTGGGGCCATTAAACTGACAATCATAACGGGACCAGTTGAAAAGGAGCTGGAATTCAAGGTGATTGATGTCACCTCTTCTTTCAACCTACTCCTCGGGAGGCCATGGATCCACACTGTCAAGGCGGTATCTTCCACCCTCCATCAAAAAATCAAGTTGCCCCTGCAAGATAATGTTATTACTTTAGAGACAACCCCCATGACCGTCGCCAGCTGCAATGCCACGAGCCGCACGGACCTTCGAGGGTTCGATTTTGTGGGAATGATCGAGGAGGAATACCTCTTCAGGCCTTATTTCACCGCTAGCATCGATATGATGCTACAGAATTTGGGGTATTTTTCGGGAGTTACCTCAAGGCCATATCTTCTAGTTGGGGAGATTATTGAGGTCCTGAACAACGAAGACTCACACTTCGGCCTAGGGTACGCTCTGACCTCGGGCAACGTTGTCCGAGAAAGAATCGAAAAGGCCTGCTATATCAATAAGGGTACCTTCTTAAGCACTTATAGCCCACGGCTGACCGACTACTTCGTCACGCCGGTATTCGGAGCTATTAAGTTGGTCTGTTCCGACCCACTATCACATACCCCGAGACCAAATTGGCTCGGGAATGCAACTATTTCAAGGGTAAGTTCAAGGAAGAAGGTCCGCTCATTACCTTCCCTGAGTCTGATCTACCACCGTTCCGGGTCTCCCACAACTTGGCCCTGTACCACACGGTGATATGCCGGGGGAAATATCTTCCGATGACCCTAATTGATGATGGGACTACTGTGAACGTCCTTCCTCTAAGGACCGCCAAAGCCCACGGCATTACCGAGGTTGACTACATCCCGACTGCTCAAACCATCCATGCTTTTGATTGAAGCCCAAAGTCGGTAGCTGGGGCCATTAAACTGACAATCATAACGGGACCAGTTGAAAAGGAGCTGGAATTCAAGGTGATTGATGTCACCTCTTCTTTCAACCTACTCCTCGGGAGGCCATGGATCCACACTGTCAAGGCGGTATCTTCCACCCTCCATCAAAAAATCAAGTTGCCCCTGCAAGATAATGTTATTACTTTAGAGACAACCCCCATGACCGTCGCCAGCTGCAATGCCACGAGCCGCACGGACCTTCGAGGGTTCGATTTTGTGGGAATGATCGAGGAGGAATACCTCTTCAGGCCTTATTTCACCGCTAGCATCGATATGATGCTACAGAATTTGGGGTATTTTTCGGGAGTTACCTCAAGGCCATATCTTCTAGTTGGGGAGATTATTGAGGTCCTGAACAACGAAGACTCACACTTCGGCCTAGGGTACGCTCTGACCTCGGGCAACGTTGTCCGAGAAAGAATCGAAAAGGCCTGCTATATCAATAAGGGTACCTTCTTAAGCACTTATAGCCCACGGCTGACCGACTACTTCGTCACGCCGGTATTCGGAGCTATTAAGTTGGTCTGTTCCGACCCACTATCACATACCCCGAGACCAAATTGGCTCGGGAATGCAACTATTTCAAGGGTAAGTTCAAGGAAGAAGGTCCGCTCATTACCTTCCCTGAGTCTGATCTACCACCGTTCCGGGTCTCCCACAACTTGGCCCTGTACCACACGGTGATATGCCGGGGGAAATATCTTCCGATGACCCTAATTGATGATGGGACTACTGTGAACGTCCTTCCTCTAAGGACCGCCAAAGCCCACGGCATTACCGAGGTTGACTACATCCCGACTGCTCAAACCATCCATGCTTTTGATTGAAGCCCAAAGTCGGTAGCTGGGGCCATTAAACTGACAATCATAACGGGACCAGTTGAAAAGGAGCTGGAATTCAAGGTGATTGATGTCACCTCTTCTTTCAACCTACTCCTCGGGAGGCCATGGATCCACACTGTCAAGGCGGTATCTTCCACCCTCCATCAAAAAATCAAGTTGCCCCTGCAAGATAATGTTATTACTTTAGAGACAACCCCCATGACCGTCGCCAGCTGCAATGCCACGAGCCGCACGGACCTTCGAGGGTTCGATTTTGTGGGAATGATCGAGGAGGAATACCTCTTCAGGCCTTATTTCACCGCTAGCATCGATATGATGCTACAGAATTTGGGGTATTTTTCGGGAGTTACCTCAAGGCCATATCTTCTAGTTGGGGAGATTATTGAGGTCCTGAACAACGAAGACTCACACTTCGGCCTAGGGTACGCTCTGACCTCGGGCAACGTTGTCCGAGAAAGAATCGAAAAGGCCTGCTATATCAATAAGGGTACCTACTTAAGCACTTATAGCCCACGGCTGACCGACTACTTCGTCACGCCGGTATTCGGAGCTATTAAGTTGGTCTGTTCCGACCCACTATCACATACCCCGAGACCAAATTGGCTCGGGAATGCAACTATTTCAAGGGTAAGTTCAAGGAAGAAGGTCCGCTCATTACCTTCCCTGAGTCTGATCTACCACCGTTCCGGGTCTCCCACAACTTGGCCCTGTACAACACGGTGATATGCCGGGGGAAATATCTTCCGATGACCCTAATTGATGATGGGACTACTGTGAACGTCCTTCATCTAAGGACCGCCAAAGCCCACGGCATTACCGAGGTTGACTACATCCTGACTGCTCAAACCATCCATGCTTTTGATTGAAGCCCAAAGTCGGTAGCTGGGGCCATTAAACTGACAATCATAACGGGACCAGTTGAAAAGGAGCTGGAATTCAAGGTGATTGATTTCACCTCTTCTTTCAACCTACTCCTCGGGAGGCCATGGATCCACACTGTCAAGGCGGTATCTTCCACCCTCCATCAAAAAATCAAGTTGCCCCTGCAAGATAATGTTATTACTTTAGAGACAACCCCCATGACCGTCGCCAGCTGCAATGCCACGAGCCGCACGGACCTTCGAGGGTTCGATTTTGTGGGAATGATCGAGGAGGAATACCTCTTCAGGCCTTATTTCACCGCTAGCATCGATATGATGCTACAGAATTTGGGGTATTTTTCGGGAGTTACCTCAAGGCCATATCTTCTAGTTGGGGAGATTATTGAGGTCCTGAACAACGAAGACTCACACTTCGGCCTAGGGTACGCTCTGACCTCGGGCAACGTTGTCCGAGAAAGAATCGAAAAGGCCTGCTATATCAATAAGGGTACCTACTTAAGCACTTATAGCCCACGGCTGACCGACTACTTCGTCACGCCGGTATTCGGAGCTATTAAGTTGGTCTGTTCCGACCCACTATCACATACCCCGAGACCAAATTGGCTCGGGAATGCAACTATTTCAAGGGCAAGTTCAAGGAAGAAGGTCCGCTCATTACCTTCCCTGAGTCTGATCTACCACCGTTCCGGGTCTCCCACAACTTGGCCCTGTACAACACGGTGATATGCCGGGGGAAATATCTTCCGATGACCCTAATTGATGATGGGACTACTGTGAACGTCCTTCCTCTAAGGACCGCTAAAGCCCACGGCATTACCGAGGTTGACTACATCCCGACTACTCAAACCATCCATGGTTTTGATTGAAGCCCAAAGTCGGTAGCTGGGGCCATTAAACTGACAATCATAACGGGACCAGTTGAAAAGGAGCTGGAATTCAAGGTGATTGATGTCACCTCTTCTTTCAACCTACTCCTCGGGAGGCCATGGATCCACACTGTCAAGGCGGTATCTTCCACCCTCCATCAAAAAATCAAGTTGCCCCTGCAAGATAATGTTATAAATTTAGAGACAACCCCCATGACCGTCGCCAGCTGCAATGCCACGAGCCGCACGGACCTTCGAGGGTTCGATTTTGTGGGGATGATCGAGGAGGAATACCTCTTCAGGCCTTATTTCACCGCTAGCATCGATATGATGCTACAGAATTTGGGGTATTTTTCGGGAGTTACCTCAAGGCCATATCTTCTAGTTGGGGAGATTATTGAGGTCCTGAACAACGAAGACTCACACTTCGGCCTAGGGTACGCTCTGACCTCGGGCAACGTTGTCCGAGAAGGAATCGAAAAGGCCTGCTATATCAATAAGGGTACCTACTTAAGCACTTATAGCCCACGGCTGACCGACTACTTCGTCACGCCGGTATTCGGAGCTATTAAGTTGGTCTGTTCCGACCCACTATCATATACCCTGAGACCAAATTGGCTCGGGAATGCAACTATTTTAAGGGCAAGTTCAAGGAAGAAGGTCCGCTCATTACCTTCCCTGAGTCTGATCTACCACTGTTCGGGGTCTCCCACAACTTGGCCCTGTACATCACGGTGATATGCCGGGGGAAATATCTTCCAATGACCCTAATTGATGATGGGTCTGCTGTGAACGTCCTTCCTCTAAGGACCGCCATAGCCCACGGCATTACCGAGGTTGACTACATCCCGACTGCTCAAACCATCCATGCTTTTGATTGAAGCCCAAAGTCGGTAGCTGGGGCCATTAAACTGACAATCATAACGGGACCAGTTGAAAAGGAGTTGGAATTCAAGGTGATTGATGTCACCTCTTCTTTCAACCTACTCCTCGGGAGGCCATGGATCCACACTGTCAAGGCGGTATCTTCTCCCTCAATCAAAAAATCAAGTTGCCCCTGCAAGATAATGTTATTACTTTAGAGACAACCCCCATGACCGTCGCCAGCTGCAATGCCACGAGCCGCACGGACCTTCGAGGGTTCGATTTTGTGGGTATGATCGAGGAGGAATACCTCTTCAGGCCTTATTTCACCGCTAGCATCGATATGATGCTACAGAATTTGGGGTATTTTTCGGGAGTTACCTCAAGGCCATATCTTCTAGTTGGGGAGATTATTGAGGTCCTGAACAACGAAGACTCACACTTCGGCCTAGGGTACGCTCTGACCTCGGGCAACGTTGTCCGAGAAAGAATCGAAAAGGCCTACTATATCAATAAGGGTACCTACTTAAGCACTTATAGCCCACGGCTGACCGACTACTTCGTCACGCCGGTATTCGGAGCTATTAAGTTGGTCTGTTCCGACCCACTATCACATACCCCGAGACCAAATTGGCTCGGGAATGCAACTATTTCAAGGGCAAGTTCAAGGAAGAAGGTCCGCTCATTACCTTCCCTGAGTCTGATCTACCACCGTTCGGGGTCTCCCACAACTTGGCACTGTACAAGACGGTGATATGCCGGGGGAAATATCTTCCGATGACCCTAATTGATGATGGGACTACTGTGAACGTCCTTCCTCTAAGGACCGCTAAAGCCCACGGCATTACCGAGGTTGACTACATCCCGACTACTCAAACCATCCATGGTTTTGATTGAAGCCCAAAGTCGGTAGCTGGGGCCATTAAACTGACAATCATAACGGGACTAGTTGAAAAGGAGCTGGAATTCAAGGTGATTGATGTCACCTCTTCTTTCAACCTACTCCTCGGGAGGCCATGGATCCACACTGTCAAGGCGGTATCTTCCACCCTCCATCAAAAAATCAAGTTGCCCCTGCAAGATAATGTTATAAATTTAGAAACAACCCCCATGACCGTCGCCAGCTGCAATGCCACGAGCCGCACGGACCTTCGAGGGTTCGATTTTGTGGGAATGATCGAGGAGGAATACCTCTTCAGGCCTTATTTCACCGCTAGCATCGATATGATGCTACAGAATTTGGGGTATTTTTCGGGAGTTACCTCAAGGCCATATCTTCTAGTTAGGGAGATTATTGAGGTCCTGAACAACAAAGACTCACACTTCGGCCTAGGGTACGCTCTGACCTCGGGCAACGTTGTCCGAGAAGGCATCGAAAAGGCCTGCTATATCAATAAGGGTACCTACTTAAGCACTTATAGCCCACGGCTGACCGACTACTTCGTCACGCCGGTATTCGGAGCTATTATGTTGGTCTGTTCCGACCCACTATCAAATACCCTGAGACCAAATTGGCTCGGGAATGCAACTATTTTAAGGGCAAGTTCAAGGAAGAAGGTCCGCTCATTACCTTCCCCGAGTCTGATCTACCACCGTTCGGGGTCTCCCACAACTTGGCCCTGTACATCACGGTGATATGCCGGGGGAAATATCTTCCGATGACCCTAATTGATGATGGGTCTGCTGTGAACGTCCTTCCTCTAAGGACCGCCAAAGCCCACGGCATTACCGAGGTTGACTACATCCCGACTGCTCAAACCATCCATGCTTTTGATTGAAGCCCAAAGTCGGTAGCTGGGGCCATTAAACTGACAATCATAACGGGACCAGTTGAAAAGGAGCTGGAATTCAAGGTGATTGATGTCACCTCTTCTTTCAACCTACTCCTCGGGAGGCCATGGATCCACACTGTCAAGGCGGTATCTTCCACCCTCCATCAAAAAATCAAGTTGCCCCTGCAAGATAATGTTATTACTTTAGAGACAACCCCCATGACCGTCGCCAGCTGCAATGCCACGAGCCGCACGGACCTTCGAGGGTTCGATTTTGTGGGAATGATCGAGGAGGAATACCTCTTCAGGCCTTATTTCACCGCTAGCATCGATATGATGCTACAGAATTTGGGGTATTTTTCGGGAGTTACCTCAAGGCCATATCTTCTAGTTGGGGAGATTATTGAGGTCCTGAACAACGAAGACTCACACTTCGGCCTAGGGTACGCTCTGACCTCGGGCAACGTTGTCCGAGAAAGAATCAAACAGGCCTGCTATATCAATAAGGGTACCTACTTAAGCACTTATAGCCCACGGCTGACCGACTACTTCGTCACGCCGGTATTCGGAGCTATTAAGTTGGTCTGTTCCGACCCACTATCACATACCCCGAGACCAAATTGGCTCGGGAATGCAACTATTTCAAGGGCAAGTTCAAGGAAGAAGGTCCGCTCATTACCTTCCCTGAGTCTGATCTACCACCGTTCGGGGTCTCCCACAACTTGGCCCTGTACAACACGGTGATATGCCGGAGGAAATATCTTCCGATGACCCTAATTGATGATGGGACTACTGTGAACGTCCTTCCTCTCATTACCTTCCCTGAGTCTGATCTACCACCGTTCGGGGTCTCCCACAACTTGGCCCTGTACAACACGGTGATATGCCGGGGGAAATATCTTCCGATGACCCTAATTGATGATGGGACTACTGTGAACGTCCTTCCTCTAAGGACCGCTAAAGCCCACGGCATTACCGAGGTTGACTACATCCCGACTGCTCAAACCATCCATGGTTTTGATTGAAGCCCAAAGTCGGTAGCTGGGGCCATTAAACTGACAATCATAACGGGACCAGTTGAAAAGGAGCTGGAATTCAAGGTGATTGATGTCACCTCTTCTTTCAACCTACTCCTCGGGAGGCCATGGATCCACACTGTCAAGGCGGTATCTTCCACCCTCCATCAAAAAATCAAGTTGCCCCTGCAAGATAATGTTATAAATTTAGAGACAACCCCCATGACCGTCGCCAGCTGCAATGCCACGAGCCGCACGGACCTTCGAGGGTTCGATTTTGTGGGAATGATCGAGGAGGAATACCTCTTCAGGCCTTATTTCACCGCTAGCATCGATATGATGCTACAGAATTTGGGGTATTTTTCGGGAGTTACCTCAAGGCCATATCTTCTAGTTGGGGAGATTATTGAGGTCGTGAACAACGAAGACTAACACTTCGGCCTAGGGTACGCTCTGACCTCGGGCAACGTTGTCCGAGAAGGAACTGAAAAGGCCTGCTATATCAATAAGGGTACCTACTTAAGCACTTATAGCCCACGGCTCACCGACTACTTCGTCACGCCGGTATTCGGAGCTATTAAGTTGGTTTGTTCCGACCCACTATCACATACCCCGAGACCAAATTGGCTCGGGAATGCAACTATTTCAAGGGCAAGTTCAAGGAAGAAGGTCCGCTCATTACCTTCCCTGAGTCTGATCTACCACCGTTCGAGGTCTCCCACTACTTGGCTCTGTACAACACGGTGATATGCCGGGGGAAATATCTTCCGATGACCCTAATTGATGATGGGTCTGCTCTGAACGTCCTTCCTCTAAGGACCGCCAAAGCCCACGGCATTACCGAGGTTGACTACATCCCGACTGCTCAAACCATCCATGGTTTTGATTGAAGCCCAAAGTCGGTAGCTGGGGCCATTAAACTGACAATCATAACGGGACCAGTTGAAAAGGAGCTGGAATTCAAGGTGATTGATGTCACCTCTTCTTTCAACCTACTCCTCGGGAGGCCATGGATCCACACTGTCAAGGCGGTATCTTTCACCCTCCATCAAAAAATCAAGTTGCCCCTGCAAGATAATGTTATTAATTTAGAGACAACCCCCATGACCGTCGCCAGCTGCAATGCCACGAGCCGCACGGACCTTCGAGGGTTCGATTTTGTGGGAAAGATCGACGAGGAATACCTCTTCAGGCCTTATTTCACCGCTAGCATCGATATGATGCTACAGAATTTGGGGTATTTTTCGGGAGTTACCTCAAGGCCATATCTTCTAGTTAGGGAGATTATTAAGGTCCTAAACAACGAAGACTCACACTTCGGCCTAGGGTATGCTGTGACCTCGGGCAACGTTGTCCGAGAAGGCATCGAAAAGGCCTGCAATATCAATAAGGGTACCTACTTAAGCACTTATAGCCCACGACTGACCGACTACTTCGTCACGCCGGTATTCGGAGCTATTAAGTTGGTCTGTTCCGACCCACTATCAAATACCCTGAGACCAAATTGGCTCGGGAATGCAACTATTTCTAGGGCAAGTTCAAGGAAGAAGGTCCGCTCATTACCTTCCCTGAGTCTGATCTACCACCGTTCGGGGTCTCTCACAACTTGGCCCTGTACATCACGGTGATATGCCAGGGGAAATATCTTCCGATGACCCTAATTGATGATGGGTCTGCTGTGAACGTCCTTCCTCTAAGGACCGCCAAAGCCCACGGCATTACCGAGGTTGACTACATCCCGACTGCTCAAACCATCCATGCTTTTGATTGAAGCCCAAAGTCGGTAGCTGGGGCCATTAAACTGACAATCATAACGGGACCAGTTGAAAAGGAGCTGGAATTCAAGGTGATTGATGTCACCTCTTCTTTCAACCTACTCCTGGAGAGGCCATGGATCCACACTCTCAAGGCGGTATCTTCCACCCTCCATCAAAAAATCAAGTTGCCCCTGCAAGATAATGTTATAAATTTAGAGACAACCCCCATGACCGTCGCCAGCTGCAATGCCACGAGCCGTACGGACCTTCGAGGGTTCGATTTTGTGGGAATGATCGAGGAGGAATACCTCTTCAGGCCTTATTTCACCGCTAGCATCGATATGATGCTACAGAATTTGGGGTATTTTCGGGAGTTACCTCAAGGCCATATCTTCTAGTTGGGGAGATTATTGAGGTCCTGAACAACGAAGACTCACACTTCGGCCTAGGGTACGCTCTGACCTCGGGCAACGTTGTCCGAGAAGGAACTGAAAAGGCCTGCTATATCAATAAGGGTACCTACTTAAGCACTTATAGCCCACGGCTGACCGACTACTTCGTCACGCCGGTATTCAGAGCTATTAAATTGGTCTGTTCCGACCCACTATCACATACCCCGAGACCAAATTGGCTCGGGAATGCAACTATTTCAAGGGCAAGTTCAAGGAAGAAGGTCCGCTCATTACCTTCCCTGAGTCTGATCTACCACCGTTCGGGGTCTCCCACCACTTGGCCCTGTACAACACGGTGACATGCCGGGGGAAATATCTTTCGATGACCCTAATTGATGATGGGTCTGCTCTGAACGTCCTTCCTCTAAGGACCGCAAAAGCCCACGGTATTACCGAGGTTGACTACATCCCGACTGCTCAAACCATCCATGGTTTTGATTGAAGCCCAAAGTCGGTAGCTGGGGCCATTAAACTGACAATCATAACGGGACCAGTTGAAAAGGAGCTGGAATTCAAGGTGATTGATGTCACCTCTTCTTTCAACCTACTCCTCGGGAGGCCATGGATCCACACTGTCAAGGCGGTATCTTCCACCCTCCATCAAAAAATCAAGTTGCCCCTGCAAGATAATGTTATTACTTTAGAGACAACCCCCATGACCGTCGCCAGCTGCAATGCCACGAGCCGCACGGACCTTCGAGGGTTCGATTTTGTGGGAATGATCGAGGAGGAATACCTCTTCAGGCCTTATTTCACCGCTAGCATCGATATGATGCTACAGAATTTGGGGTATCTTTCGAGAGTTACCTCAAGGCCATATCTTCTAGTTGGGGAGATTATTGAGGTCCTGAACAACGAAGACTCACACTTCGGCCTAGGGTACGCTCTGACCTCGGGCAACGTTGTCCGAGAAGGAACTGAAAAGGCCTGCTATATCAATAAGGGTACCTACTTAAGCACTTATAGCCCACGGCTGACCGACTACTTCGTCACGCCGGTATTCGGAGCTATTAAGTTGGTCTGTTCCGACCCACTATCACATACCCCGAGACCAAATTGGCTCGGGAATGCAACTATTTCAAGGGAAAGTTCAAGGAAGAAGGTCCGCTCATTACCTTCCCTGAGTCTGATCTACCACCGTTCGAGGTCTCCCACTACTTGGCCCTGTACAACACGGTGATACGCCGGGGGAAATATCTTCCGATGACCCTAATTGATGATGGGTCTGCTCTGAACGTCCTTCCTCTAAAGACCGCCAAAGCCCACGGCATTACCGAGGTTGACTACATCCCGACTGCTCAAACCATCCATGGTTTTGATTGAAGCCCAAAGTCGGTAGCTGGGGCCATTAAACTGACAATCATAACGGGACCAGTTGAAAAGGAGCTGGAATTCAAGGTGATTGATGTCACCTCTTCTTTCAACCTACTCCTCGGGAGGCCATGGATCCACACTGTCAAGGCGGTATCTTCCACCCTCCATCAAAAAATCAAGTTGCCCCTGCAAGATAATGTTATTAATTTAGAGACAACCCCCATGACCGTCGCCAGCTGCAATGCCACGAGCCGCACGGACCTTCGAGGGTTCGATTTTGTGGGAATGATCGACGAGGAATACCTCTTCAGGCCTTATTTCACCGCTAGCATCGATATGATGCTACAGAATTTGGGGTATTTTTCGGGAGTTACCTCAAGGCCATATCTTCTAGTTAGGGAGATTATTGAGGTCCTGAACAACGAAGACTCACACTTCGGCCTAGGGTACGCTCTGACCTCGGGCAACGTTGTCCGAGAAGGAATAGAAAAGGCCTTCTATATCAATAAGGGTACCTACATAAGCACTTATAGCCCACGGCTGATCGACTACTTCGTCACGCCGGTATTCGGAACTATTAAGTTGGTCTGTTCCGACCCACTATCACATAACCTGAGACCAAATTGGCTCGGGAATGCAACTATTTCAAGGGCAAGTTCAAGGAAGAAGGTCCGCTCATTACCTTCCCTGAGTCTGATCTACCACCGTTCGGGGTCTCCCACAACTTGGCCCTGTACAACACGGTGATATGCCGGGGGAAATATCTTCCGATCATCCTAATTGATGATGGGTCTGCTGTGAACGTCCTTCCTCTAAGGACCGCCAAAGCCCACGACATTACCGAGGTTGACTACATCCCGACTGCTCAAACCATCCATGCTTTTGATTGAAGCCCAAAGTCGGTAGCTGGGGCCATTAAACTGACAATCATAACGGGACCAGTTGAAAAGGAGCTCGAATTCAAGGTGATTGATGTCACCTCTTCTTTCAACCTACTCCTCGGGAGGCCATGGATCCACACTGTCAAGGCGGTATCTTCCACCCTCCATCAATAAATCAAGTTGCCCCTGCAAGATAATGTTATTACTTTAGAGACAACCCCCATGACCGTCGCCAGCTGCAATGCCACTAGCCGCACGGACCTTCGAGGGTTCGATTTTGTGGGAATGATCGAGGAGGAATACCTCTTCAGGCCTTATTTCACCGCTAGCATCGATATGATGCTACAGAATTTGGGGTATTTTTCGAGAGTTACCTCAAGGCCATATCTTCTAGTTGGGGACATTATTGAGGTCCTGAACAACGAAGACTCACACTTCGGCCTAGGGTACGCTCTGACCTCGGGCAACGTTGTCCGAGAAGGAACTGAAAAGGCCTGCTATATCAATAAGGGTACCTACTTAAGCACTTATAGCCCACGGCTGACCGACTACTTCGTCACGCCGGTATTCGGAGCTATTAAGTTGGTCTGTTCCGACCCACTATCACATACCCCGAGACCAAATTGGCTCGGGAATGCAACTATTTCAAGGGCAAGTTCAAGGAAGAAGGTCCGCTCATTACCTTCCCTGAGTCTGATCTACCACCGTTCGAGGTCTCCCACTACTTGGCCCTGTACAACACGGTGATACGCCGGGGGAAATATCTTCCGATGACCCTAATTGATGATGGGTCTGCTCTGAACGTCCTTCCTCTAAAGACCGCCAAAGCCCACGGCATTACCGAGGTTGACTACATCCCGACTGCTCAAACCATCCATGGTTTTGATTGAAGCCCAAAGTCGGTAGCTGGGGCCATTAAACTGACAATCATAACGGGACCAGTTGAAAAGGAGCTGGAATTCAAGGTGATTGATGTCACCTCTTCTTTCAACCTACTCCTCGGGAGGCCATGGATCCACACTGTCAGGGCGGTATCTTCCACCCTCCATCAAAAAATCAAGTTGCCCCTGCAAGATAATGTTATTAATTTAGAGACAACCCCCATGACCGTCGCCAGCTGCAATGCCACGAGCCGCACGGACCTTCGAGGGTTCGATTTTGTGGGAATGATCGACGAGGAATACCTCTTCAGGCCTTATTTCACCGCTAGCATCGATATGATTCTACAGAATTTGGGGTATTTTTCGGGAGTTACCTCAAGGCCATATCTTCTAGTTAGGGAGATTATTGAGGTCCTGAACAACGAAGACTCACACTTCGGCCTAGGGTACGCTCTGACCTCGGGCAACGTTGTCCGAGAAGGAATAGAAAAGGCCTTCTATATCAATAAGGGTACCTACATAAGCACTTATAGCCCACGGCTGATCGACTACTTCGTCACGCCGGTATTCGGAACTATTAAGTTGGTCTGTTCCGACCCACTATCACATACCCTGAGACCAAATTGGCTCGGGAATGCAACTATTTCAAGGGCAAGTTCAAGGAAGAAGGTCCGCTCATTACCTTCCCTGAGTCTGATCTACCACCGTTCGGGGTCTCCCACAACTTGGCCCTGTACAACACGGTGATATGCCGGGGGAAATATCTTCCGATCATCCTAATTGATGATGGGTCTGCTGTGAACGTCCTTCCTCTAAGGACCGCCAAAGCCCACGACATTACCGAGGTTGACTACATCCCGACTGCTCAAACCATCCATGCTTTTGATTGAAGCCCAAAGTCGGTAGCTGGGGCCATTAAACTGACAATCATAACGGGACCAGTTGAAAAGGAGCTGGAATTCAAGGTGATTGATGTCACCTCTTCTTTCAACCTACTCCTCGGGAGGCCATGGATCCACACTGTCAAGGCGGTATCTTCCACCCTCCATCAATAAATCAAGTTGCCCCTGCAAGATAATGTTATTACTTTAGAGACAACCCCCATGACCGTCGCCAGCTGCAATGCCACGAGCCGCACGGACCTTCGAGGGTTCGATTTTGTGGGAATGATCGAGGAGGAATACCTCTTCAGGCCTTATTTCACCGCTAGCATCGATATGATGATACAGAATTTGGGGTATTTTTCGGGAGTTACCTCAAGGCCATATCTTGTAGTTGGGGAGATTATTGAGGTCCTGAAAAACGAAGACTCACACTTCGGCCTAGGGTACGCTCTGACCTCGGGCAACGTTGTCCGAGAAGGAATCGAAAAGGCCTGCTATATCAATAAGGGTACCTACTTAAGCACTTATAGCCCACGGCTGACCGACTACTTCGTCACGCCGGTATTCGGAACTATTAAGTTGGTCTGTTCCGACCCACTATCACATACCCTGAGACCAAATTGGCTCGGGAATGCAACTATTTCAAGGGCAAGTTCAAGGAAGAAGGTCCACTCATTACCTTCTCTGAGTCTGATCTACCACCGTTCGGGGTCTCCCACAACTTGGCCCTGTACAACACGGTGATATGCCGGGGGAAATATCTTCCGATGACCCTAATTGATGATGGGTCTGCTCTGAACGTCCTTCCTCTAAGGACCGCCAAAGCCCACGGCATTACCAAGGTTGACTACATCCTGACTGCTCAAACCATCCATGCTTTTGATTGAAGCCCAAAGTCGGTAGCTGGGGCCATTAAACTGACAATCATAACGGGACCAGTTGAAAAGGAGCTGGAATTCAAGGTGATTGATGTCACCTCTTCTTTCAACCTACTCCTTGAGAGGCCATGGATCCACACTGTCAAGGCGGTATCTTCCACCCTCCATCAAAAAATCAAGTTGCCCCAGCAAGATAATGTTATTACTTTAGAGACAACCCCCATGACCGTCGCCAGCTGCAATGCCACGAGCCGCACGGACCTTCGAGGGTTCGATTTTGTGGGAATGATCGAGGAGGAATACCTCTTCAGGCCTTATTTCACCGCTAGCATCGATATGATGCTACAGAATTTGGGGTATTTTTCGGGAGTTACCTAAAGGCCATATCTTCTAGTTAGGGAGATTATTGAGGTCCTGAACAACGAAGACTCACACTTCGGCCTAGGGTATGCTGTGACCTCGGGCAACGTTGTCCGAGAAGGCATCAAAAAGGCCTGCAATATCAATAAGGGTACCTACTTAAGCACTTATAGCCCACGGCTGACCGACTACTTCGTCACGCCGGTATTCGGAGCTATTAAGTTGGTCTGTTCCGACCCACTATCAAATACCCTGAGACCAAATTGGCTCGGGAATGCAACTATTTCTGGGGCAAGTTCAAGGAAGAAGGTCCGCTCATTACCTTCCCTGAGTCTGATCTACCACCGTTCGGGGTCTCCCACAACTTGGCCCTGTACATCACGGTGATATGCCGGGGGAAATATCTTCCGATGACCCTAATTGATGATGGGTTTGCTGTGAACGTCCTTCCTCTAAGGACCGCCAAAGCCCACGGCATTACCGAGGTTGACTACATCCCGACTGCTCAAACCATCCATGCTTTTGATTGAAGCCCAAAGTCGGTAGCTGGGGCCATTAAACTGACAATCATAACGGGACCAGTTGAAAAGGAGATGGAATTCAAGGTGATTGATGTCACCTCTTCTTTCAACCTACTCCTCGAGAGGCCATGGATCCACACTGTCAAGGCGGTATCTTCCACCCTCCATCAAAAAATCAAGTTGCCCCTGCAAGATAATGTTATTACTTTAGAGAAAACCCCCATGACCGTCGCCAGCTGCAATGCCACGAGCCGCACGGACCTTCGAGGGTTCGATTTTGTGGGAATGATCGAGGAGGAATACCTCTTCAGGCCTTATTTTACCGCTAGCATCGATATGATGCTACAGAATTTGGGGTATTTTTCGGGAGTTACCTCAAGGCCATATCTTCTAGTTGGGGAGATTATTGAGGTCCTGAAAAACGAAGACTCACACTTCGGCCTAGGGTACGCTCTGACCTCGGGCAACGTTGTCCGAGAAGGAATCGAAAAGGCCTGCTATATCAATAAGGGTACCTACTTAAGCACTTATAGCCCACGACTGACCGACTACTTCGTCACGCCGGTATTCGGAACTATTAAGTTGGTCTGTTCCGACCCACTATCACATACCCTGACACCAAATTGGCTCGGGAATGCAACTATTTCAAGGGCAAGTTCAAGGAAGAAGGTGCGCTCATTACCTTCCCTGAGTCTGATCTACCACCGTTCGGGGTCTCCCACAACTTGGCCCTGTACAACACGGTGATATGCCGGGGAAAATATCTTCCGATGACCCTAATTGATGATGGGTCTGCTCTGAACGTCCTTCCTCTAAGGACCGCCAAAGCCCACGGCATTACCGAGGTTGACTACATCCCGACTGCTCAAACCATCCATGCTTTTGATTGAAGCCCAAAGTCGGTAGCTGGGGCCATTAAACTGACAATCATAACGGGACCAGTTGAAAAGGAGCTGGAATTCAAGGTGATTGATGTCACCTCTTCTTTCAACCTACTCCTTGAGAGGCCATGGATCCACACTGTCAAGGCGGTATCTTCCACCCTCCATCAAAAAATCAAGTTGCCCCAGCAAGATAATGTTATTACTTTAGAGACAACCCACATGACCGTCGCCAGCTGCAATGCCACGAGCCGCACGGACCTTCGAGGGTTCGATTTTGTGGGAATGATCGAGGAGGAATACCTCTTCAGGCCTTATTTCACCGCTAGCATCGATATGATGCTACAGAATTTGGGGTATTTTTCGGGAGTTACCTCAAGGCCATATCTTCTAGTTAGGGAGATTATTGAGGTCCTGAACAACGAAGACTCACACTTCGGCCTAGGGTATGCTGTGACCTCGGGCAACGTTGTCCGAGAAGGCATCGAAAAGGCCTGCAATATCAATAAGGGTACCTACTTAAGCACTTATAGCCCACGGCTGACCGACTACTTCGTCACGCCGGTATTCGGAGCTATTAAGTTGGTCTGTTCCGACCCACTATCAAATACCCTGAGACCAAATTGGCTCGGGAATGCAACTATTTCTAGGGAAAGTTCAAGGAAGAAGGTCCGCTCATTACCTTCCCTGAGTCTGATCTACCACTGTTCGGGGTCTCTCACAACTTGGCCCTGTACATCACGGTGATATGCCGGGGGAAATATCTTCCGATGACCCTAATTGATGATGGGTCTGCTGTGAACGTCCTTCCTCTAAGGACCGCCAAAGCCCACGGCATTACCGAGGTTGACTACATCCCGACTGCTCAAACCATCCATGCTTTTGATTGAAGCCCAAAGTCGGTAGCTGGGGCCATTAAACTGACAATCATAACGGGACCAGTTGAAAAGGAGCTGGAATTCAAGGTGATTGATGTCACCTCTTCTTTCAACCTACTCCTCGAGAGGCCATGGATCCACACTGTCAAGGCGGTATCTTCAACCCTCCATCAAAAAATCAAGTTGCCCCTGCAAGATAATGTTATTACTTTAGAGACAACCCCCATGACCGTCGCCAGCTGCAATGCCACGAGCCGCACGGACCTTCGAGGGTTCGATTTTGTGGGAATGATCGAGGAGGAATACCTCTTCAGGCCTTATTTCACCGCTAGCATCGATATGATGCTACAGAATTTGGGGTATTTTTCGGGAGTTACCTCAAGGCCATATCTTCTAGTTGGGGAGATTATTGAGGTCCTGAACAACGAAGACTCACACTTCGGCCTAGGGTACGCTCTGACCTCGGGCAACGTTGTCCGAGAAGGAATCGAAAAGGCCTGCTATATCAATAAGGGTACCTACTTAAGCACTTATAGCCCACGGCTGACCGACTACTTCGTCACGCCGGTATTCGGAACTATTAAGTTGGTCTGTTCCGACCCACTATCACATACCCTGAGACCAAATTGGCTTGGGAATGCAACTATTTCAAGGGCAAGTTCAAGGAAGAAGGTCCGCTCATTACCTTCCCTGAGTCTGATCTACCACCGTTCGGGGTCTCCCACAACTTGGCCCTGTACAACACGATGATATGCCGGGGGAAATATCTTCCGATGACCCTAATTGATGATGGGTCTGCTCTAAACGTCCTTCCTCTAAGGACCGCCAAAGCCCACGGCATTACCGAGGTTGACTACATCCCGACTGCTCAAACCATCCATGCTTTTGATTGAAGCCCAAAGTCGGTAGCTGGGGCCATTAAACTGACAATCATAACGGGACCAGTTGAAAAGGAGATGGAATTCAAGGTGATTGATGTCACCTCTTCTTTCAACCTACTCCTCGAGAGGCCATGGATCCACACTGTCAAGGCGGTATCTTCCACCCTTCTTTCAAAAAATCAAGTTGCCCCTGCAAGATAATGTTATTACTTTAGAGACAACCCCCATGACCGTCGCCAGCTGCAATGCCACGAGCCGCACGGACCTTCGAGGGTTCGATTTTGTGGGAATGATCGAGGAGGAATACCTCTTCAGGCCTTATTTCACCGCTAGCATCGATATGATGCTACAGAATTTGGGGTATTTTTCGGGAGTTACCTCAAGGCCATATCTTCTAGTTGGGGAGATTATTGAGGTCCTGAACAACGAAGACTCACACTTCGGCCTAGGGTACGCTCTGACCTCGGGCAACGTTGTCCGAGAAGGAATCGAAAAGGCCTGCTATATCAATAAGGGTACCTACTTAAGCACTTATAGCCCACGGCTGACCGACTACTTCGTCACGCCGGTATTCGGAACTATTAAGTTGGTCTGTTCCGACCCACTATCACATACCCTGAGACCAAATTGGCTTGGGAATGCAACTATTTCAAGGGCAAGTTCAAGGAAGAAGGTCCGCTCATTACCTTCCCTGAGTCTGATCTACCACCGTTCGGGGTCTCCCACAACTTGGCCCTGTACAACACGATGATATGCCGGGGGAAGTATCTTCCGATGACCCTAATTGATGATGGGTCTGCTCTGAACGGCCTTCCTCTAAAGACCGCCAAAGCCCACGGCATTACCGAGGTTGACTACATCCCGACTGCTCAAACCATCCATGCTTTTGATTGAAGCCTAAAGTCGGTAGCTGGGGCCATTAAACTGACAATCATAACGGGACCAGTTGAAAAGGAGATGGAATTCAAGGTGATTGATGTCACCTCTTATTTCAACCTACTCCTCGAGAGGCCATGGATCCACACTGTCAAGGCGGTATCTTCCACCCTCCATCAAAAAATCAAGTTGCCCCTGCAAGATAATGTTATTACTTTAGAGACAACCCCCATGACCGTCGCCAGCTGCAATGCCACGAGCCGCACGGACCTTCGAGGGTTCGATTTTGTGGGAATGATCGAGGAGGAATACCTCTTCAGGCCTTATTTCACCGCTAGCATCGATATTATGCTACAGAATTTGGGGTATTTTTCGGGAGTTACCTCAAGGCCATATCTTCTAGTTGGGGAGATTATTGAGGTCCTGAACAACAAAGACTCACACTTCGGCCTAGGGTACGCTCTGACCTCGGGCAACGTTGTCCGAGAAGGAATCGAAAAGGCCTGCTATATCAATAAGGGTACCTACTTAAGCACTTATAGCCCACGGCTGACCGACTACTTCGTCACGCCGGTATTCGGAACTATTAAGTTTGTCTGTTCCGACCCACTATCACATACCCTGAGACCAAATTGGCTCGGGAATGCAAGTATTTCAAGGGCAAGTTCAAGGAAGAAGGTCCGCTCATTACCTTCCCTGAGTCTGATCTACCACCGTTCGGGGTCTCCCACAACGTGGCCCTGTACAACACGATGATATGCCGGGGGAAATATCTTCCGATGACCCTAATTGATGATGGGTCTGCTCTGAACGTCCTTCCTCTAAGGACCGCCAAAGCCCACGGCATTACCGAGGTTGACTACATCCCGACTGCTCAAACCATCCATGCTTTTGATTGAAGCCCAAAGTCGGTAGCTGGGGCCATTAAACTGACAATCATAACGGGACCAGTTGAAAAGGAGATGGAATTCAAGGTGATTGATGTCACCTCTTCTTTCAACCTACTCCTCGAGAGGCCATGGATCCACACTGTCAAGGCGGTATCTTCCACCCTCCATCAAAAAATCAAGTTGCCCCTGCAAAATAATGTTATTACTTTAGAGACAACCCCCATGACCGTCGCCAGCTGCAATGCCACGAGCCGCACGGACCTTCGAGGGTTCGATTTTGTGGGAACGACCGAGGAGGAATACCTCTTCAGGCCTTATTTCACCGCTAGCATCGATATGATGCTACAGAATTTGGGGTATTTTTCGGGAGTTACCTCAAGGCCATATCTTCTAGTTGGGGAGATTATTGAGGTACTGAACAACAAAGACTCACACTTCGGCCTAGGGTACGCTCTGACCTCGGGCAACGTTGTCCGAGAAGGAATCGAAAAGGCCTGCTATATCAATAAGGGTACCTACTTAAGCACTTATAGCCCACGGCTGACCGACTACTTCGTCACGCCGGTATTCGGAACTATTAAGTTTGTCTGTTCCGACCCACTATCACATACCCTGAGACCAAATTGGCTCGGGAATGCAAGTATTTCAAGGGCAAGTTCAAGGAAGAAGGTCCGCTCATTACCTTCCCTGAGTCTGATCTACCACCGTTCGGGGTCTCCCACAACTTGGCCCTGTACAACACGGTGATATGCCGGGGGAAATATCTTCCGATGACCCTAATTGATGATGGGTCTGCTCTGAACGTCCTTCCTCTAAGGACCGCCAAAGCCCACGGCATTACCGAGGTTGACTACATCCCGACTGCTCAAACCATCCATGCTTTTGATTGAAGGCCAAAGTCGGTATCTGGGGCCATTAAACTGACAATCATAATGGGACCAGTTGAAAAGGACCTGGAATTCAAGGTGATTGATGTCACCTCTTCTTTCAACCTACTCCTCGGGAGGCCATGTATCCACACTGTCAAGGCGGTATCTTCCACCCTCCATCAAAAAATCAAGTTGCCCCTGCAAGATAATGTTATTAATTTAGAGACAACCCCCATGACCGTCGCCATCTGCAATGCCACGAGCCGCACGGACCTTCGAGGGTTCGATTTTGTGGGAATGATCGAGGAGGAATACCTCTTCAGGCCTTATTTCACCGCTAGCATCGATATGATGCTACAGAATTTGGGGTATTTTTCGGGAGTTACCTCAAGGCCATATCTTCTAGTTGGGGAGATTATTGAGGTCCTGAACAACAAAGACTCACACTTCGGCCTAGGGTACGCTCTGACCTCGGGCAACGTTGTCCGAGAAGGAATCGAAAAGGCCTGCTATATCAATAAGGGTACCTACTTAAGCACTTATAGCCCACGGCTGACCGACTACTTCGTCACGCCGGTATTCGGAACTATTAAGTTGGTCTGTTCCGACCCACTATCACATACCCTGAGACCAAATTGGCTCGGGAATGCAACTATGTCACGGGCAAGTTCAAGGAAGAAGGTCCGCTCATTACCTTCTCTGAGTCTGATCTACCACCGTTCGGGGTCTCCTACAACTTGGCCCTTTACATCACGGTGATATGCCGGGGGAAATATCTTCCGATGACCCTAATTGACGATGCGTCTACTGTGAACGTCCTTCCTCTAAGGACCGCCAAAGACCTCGACATTACCGAGGCTGACTAAATCCCGACTGCTCAAACCATCCATGCTTATGATTGGAGCCCAAAGTCGGTACCAGGGGCCATTAAACTGACAATCATAACGGGCTCAGTTGAAAAGGAGCTGGAATTCCAGGTGATTGATCTCACCTCTTCTTTCAACCTACTCCTCGGGAGGCCATGGATCCACACTGTCAAGGCGGTATCTTCCACCTCCATCAAAAAATCAGGTTGCCCATGCAAGATAATGTTATTACTTTAGAGACAACCCCCATGACCGTCGCCAGCTGCAATGCCACGAGCCGCACGGACCTTCGAGGGTTCGATTTTGTGGGAATGATCGAGGAGGAATACCTCTTCAGGCCTTATTTCACCGCTAGCATCGATATGATGCTACAGAATTTGGGGTATTTTTCGGGAGTTACCTCAAGGCCATATCTTCTAGTTGGGGAGATTATTGAGGTCCTGAACAACGAAGACTCACACTTCGGCCTAGGGTACGCTCTGACCTCGGGCAACGTTGTCCGAGAAAGAATCGAAAAGGCCTGCTATATCAATAAGGGTACCTACTTAAGCACTTATAGCCCACGGCTGACCGACTACTTCGTCACGCCGGTATTCGGAGCTATTAAGTTGGTCTGTTCCGACCCACTATCACATACCCCGAGACCAAATTGGCTCGGGAATGCAACTATTTCAAGGGTAAGTTCAAGGAAGAAGGTCCGCTCATTACCTTCCCTGAGTCTGATCTACCACCGTTCCGGGTCTCCCACAACTTGGCCCTGTACAACACGGTGATATGCCGGGGGAAATATCTTCCGATGACCCTAATTGATGATGGGTCTGCTCTGAACGTCCTTCCTCTAAGGACCGCCAAAGCCCACGGCATTACCGAGGTTGACTACATCCCGACTGCTCAAACCATCCATGCTTTTGATTGAAGGCCAAAGTCGGTATCTGGGGCCATTAAACTGACAATCATAACGGGACCAGTTGAAAAGGACCTGGAATTCAAGGTGATTGATGTCACCTCTTCTTTCAACCTACTCCTCGGGAGGCCATGTATCCACACTGTCAAGGCGGTATCTTCCACCCTCCATCAAAAAATCAAGTTGCCCCTGCAAGATAATGTTATTAATTTAGAGACAACCCCCATGACCGTCGCCATCTGCAATGCCACGAGCCGCACGGACCTTCGAGGGTTCGATTTTGTGGGAATGATCGAGGAGGAATACCTCTTCAGGCCTTATTTCACAGCTAGCATCGATATGATGCTACAGAATTTGGGGTATTTTTCGGGAGTTACCTCAAGGCCATATCTTCTAGTTGGGGAGATTATTGAGGTCCTGAACAACAAAGACTCACACTTCGGCCTAGGGTACGCTCTGACCTCGGGCAACGTTGTCCGAGAAGGAATCGAAAAGGCCTGCTATATCAATAAGGGTACCTACTTAAGCACTTATAGCCCACGGCTGACCGACTACTTCGTCACGCCGGTATTCGGAACTATTAAGTTGGTCTGTTCCGACCCACTATCACATACCCTGAGACCAAATAGGCTCGGGAATGCAACTATGTCACGGGCAAGTTCAAGGAAGAAGGTCCGCTCATTACCTTCTCTGAGTCTGATCTACCACCGTTCGGGGTCTCCTACAACTTGGCCCTTTACATCACGGTGATATGCCGGGGGAAATATCTTCCGATGACCCTAATTGACGATGCGTCTACTGTGAACGTCCTTCCTCTAAGGACCGCCAAAGACCTCGACATTACCGAGGCTGACTAAATCCCGACTGCTCAAACCATCCATGCTTATGATTGGAGCCCAAAGTCGGTACCATGGGCCATTAAACTGACAATCATAACGGGCTCAGTTGAAAAGGAGCTGGAATTCCAGGTGATTGATCTCACCTCTTCTTTCAACCTACTCCTCGGGAGGCCATGGATCCACACTGTCAAGGCGGTATCTTCCACCTCCATCAAAAAATCAGGTTGCCCATGCAAGATAATGTTATTACTTTAGAGACAACCCCCATGACCGTCGCCAGCTGCAATGCCACGAGCCGCACGGACCTTCGAGGGTTCGATTTTGTGGGAATGATCGAGGAGGAATACCTCTTCAGGCCATATCACCGCTAGCATCGATATGATGCTACAGAATTTGGGGTATTTTTCGGGAGTTACCTGAAGGCCATATCTTCTAGTTGGGGAGATTATTGAGGTCCTGAACAACAAAGACTCACACTTCGGCCTAGGGTACGCTCTGACCTCGGGCAACGTTGTCCGAGAAGGAATCGAAAAGGCCTGCTATATCAATAAGGGTACCTACTTAAGCACTTATAGCCCACGGCTGACCGACTACTTCGTCACGCCGGTATTCGGAACTATTAAGTTGGTCTGTTCCGACCCACTATCACATACCCTGAGACCAAATTGGCTCGGGAATGCAACTATGTCACGGGCAAGTTCAAGGAAGAAGGTCCGCTCATTACCTTCTCTGAGTCTGATCTACCACCGTTCGGGGTCTCCTACAACTTGGCCCTTTACATCACGGTGATATGCCGGGGGAAATATCTTCCGATGACCCTAATTGACGATGCGTCTACTGTGAACGTCCTTCCTCTAAGGACCGCCAAAGACCTCGACATTACCGAGGCTGACTAAATCCCGACTGCTCAAACCATCCATGCTTATGATTGGAGCCCAAAGTCGGTACCAGGGGCCATTAAACTGACAATCATAACGGGCTCAGTTGAAAAGGAGCTGGAATTCCAGGTGATTGATCTCACCTCTTCTTTCAACCTACTCCTCGGGAGGCCATGGATCCACACTGTCAAGGCGGTATCTTCCACCTCCATCAAAAAATCAGGTTGCCCATGCAAGATAATGTTATTACTTTAGAGACAACCCCCATGACCGTCGCCAGCTGCAATGCCACGAGCCGCACGGACCTTCGAGGGTTCGATTTTGTGGGAATGATCGAGGAGGAATACCTCTTCAGGCCTTATTTCACCGCTAGCATCGATATGATGCTACAGAATTTGGGGTATTTTTCGGGAGTTACCTCAAGGCCATATCTTCTAGTTGGGGAGATTATTGAGGTCCTGAACAACGAAGACTCACACTTCGGCCTAGGGTACGCTCTGACCTCGGGCAACGTTGTCCGAGAAAGAATCGAAAAGGCCTGCTATATCAATAAGGGTACCTACTTAAGCACTTATAGCCCACGGCTGACCGACTACTTCGTCACGCCGGTATTCGGAGCTATTAAGTTGGTCTGTTCCGACCCACTATCACATACCCCGAGACCAAATTGGCTCGGGAATGCAACTATTTCAAGGGTAAGTTCAAGGAAGAAGGTCCGCTCATTACCTTCCCTGAGTCTGATCTACCACCGTTCCGGGTCTCCCACAACTTGGCCCTGTACAACACGGTGATATGCCGGGGGAAATATCTTCCGATGACCCTAATTGATGATGGGTCTGCTCTGAACGTCCTTCCTCTAAGGACCGCCAAAGCCCACGGCATTACCGAGGTTGACTACATCCCGACTGCTCAAACCATCCATGCTTTTGATTGAAGGCCAAAGTCGGTATCTGGGGACATTAAACTGACAATCATAACGGGACCAGTTGAAAAGGACCTGGAATTCAAGGTGATTGATGTCACCTCTTCTTTCAACCTACTCCTCGGGAGGCCATGTATCCACACTGTCAAGGCGGTATCTTCCACCCTCCATCAAAAAATCAAGTTGCCCCTGCAAGATAATGTTATTAATTTAGAGACAACCCCCATGACCGTCGCCATCTGCAATGCCACGAGCCGCACGGACCTTCGAGGGTTCGATTTTGTGGGAATGATCGAGGAGGAATACCTCTTCAGGCCTTATTTCACAGCTAGCATCGATATGATGCTACAGAATTTGGGGTATTTTTCGGGAGTTACCTCAAGGCCATATCTTCTAGTTGGGGAGATTATTGAGGTCCTGAACAACAAAGACTCACACTTCGGCCTAGGGTACGCTCTGACCTCGGGCAACGTTGTCCGAGAAGGAATCGAAAAGGCCTGCTATATCAATAAGGGTACCTACTTAAGCACTTATAGCCCACGGCTGACCGACTACTTCGTCACGCCGGTATTCGGAACTATTAAGTTGGTCTGTTCCGACCCACTATCACATACCCTGAGACCAAATAGGCTCGGGAATGCAACTATGTCACGGGCAAGTTCAAGGAAGAAGGTCCGCTCATTACCTTCTCTGAGTCTGATCTACCACCGTTCGGGGTCTCCTACAACTTGGCCCTTTACATCACGGTGATATGCCGGGGGAAATATCTTCCGATGACCCTAATTGACGATGCGTCTACTGTGAACGTCCTTCCTCTAAGGACCGCCAAAGACCTCGACATTACCGAGGCTGACTAAATCCCGACTGCTCAAACCATCCATGCTTATGATTGGAGCCCAAAGTCGGTACCATGGGCCATTAAACTGACAATCATAACGGGCTCAGTTGAAAAGGAGCTGGAATTCCAGGTGATTGATCTCACCTCTTCTTTCAACCTACTCCTCGGGAGGCCATGGATCCACACTGTCAAGGCGGTATCTTCCACCTCCATCAAGAAATCAGGTTGCCCATGCAAGATAATGTTATTACTTTAGAGACAACCCCCATGACCGTCGCCAGCTGCAATGCCACGAGCCGCACGGACCTTCGAGGGTTCGATTTTGTGGGAATGATCGAGGAGGAATACCTCTTCAGGCCTTATCACCGCTAGCATCGATATGATGCTACAGAATTTGGGGTATTTTTCGGGAGTTACCTGAAGGCCATATCTTCTAGTTGGGGAGATTATTGAGGTCCTGAACAACAAAGACTCACACTTCGGCCTAGGGTACGCTCTGACCTCGGGCAACGTTGTCCGAGAAGGAATCGAAAAGGCCTGCTATATCAATAAGGGTACCTACTTAAGCACTTATAGCCCACGGCTGACCGACTACTTCGTCACGCCGGTATTCAGAACTATTAAGTTTGTCTGTTCCGACCCACTATCACATACCCTGAGACCAAATTGGCTCGGGAATGCAAGTATTTCAAGGGCAAGTTCAAGGAAGAAGGTCCGCTCATTACCTTCCCTGAGTCTGATCTACCACCGTTCGGGGTCTCCCACAACTTGGCCCTGTACAACACGGTGATATGCCGGGGGAAATATCTTCCGATGACCCTAATTGATGATGGGTCTGCTCTGAACGTCCTTCCTCTAAGGACCGCCAAAGCCCACGGCATTACCGAGGTTGACTACATCCCGACTGCTCAAACCATCCATGCTTTTGATTGAAGGCCAAAGTCGGTATCTGGGGCCATTAAACTGACAATCATAACGGGACCAGTTGAAAAGGACCTGGAATTCAAGGTGATTGATGTCACCTCTTCTTTCAACCTACTCCTCGGGAGGCCATGTATCCACACTGTCAAGGCGGTATCTTCCACCCTCCATCAAAAAATCAAGTTGCCCCTGCAAGATAATGTTATTAATTTAGAGACAACCCCCATGACCGTCGCCATCTGCAATGCCACGAGCCGCACGGACCTTCGAGGGTTCGATTTTGTGGGAATGATCGAGGAGGAATACCTCTTCAGGCCTTATTTCACCGCTAGCATCGATATGATGCTACAGAATTTGGGGTATTTTTCGGGAGTTACCTCAAGGCCATATCTTCTAGTTGGGGAGATTATTGAGGTCCTGAACAACAAAGACTCACACTTCGGCCTAGGGTACGCTCTGACCTCGGGCAACGTTGTCCGAGAAGGAATCGAAAAGGCCTGCTATATCAATAAGGGTACCTACTTAAGCACTTATAGCCCACGGCTGACCGACTACTTCGTCACGCCGGTATTCGGAACTATTAAGTTGGTCTGTTCCGACCCACTATCACATACCCCGAGACCAAATTGGCTCGGGAATGCAACTATGTCACGGGCAAGTTCAAGGAAGAAGGTCCGCTCATTACCTTCTCTGAGTCTGATCTACCACCGTTCGGGGTCTCCTACAACTTGGCCCTTTACATCACGGTGATATGCCGGGGGAAATATCTTCCGATGACCCTAATTGACGATGCGTCTGCTGTGAACGTCCTTCCTCTAAGGACCGCCAAAGACCTCGACATTACCGAGGCTGACTAAATCCCGACTGCTCAAACCATCCATGCTTATGATTGGAGCCCAAAGTCGGTACCAGGGGCCATTAAACTGACAATCATAACGGGCTCAGTTGAAAAGGAGCTGGAATTCCAGGTGATTGATCTCACCTCTTCTTTCAACCTACTCCTCGGGAGGCCATGGATCCACACTGTCAAGGCGGTATCTTCCACCTCCATCAAAAAATCAGGTTGCCCATGCAAGATAATGTTATTACTTTAGAGACAACCCCCATGACCGTCGCCAGCTGCAATGCCACGAGCCGCACGGACCTTCGAGGGTTCGATTTTGTGGGAATGATCGAGGAGGAATACCTCTTCAGGCCTTATTTCACCGCTAGCATCGATATGATGCTACAGAATTTGGGGTATTTTTCGGGAGTTACCTCAAGGCCATATCTTCTAGTTGGGGAGATTATTGAGGTCCTGAACAACGAAGACTCACACTTCGGCCTAGGGTACGCTCTGACCTCGGGCAACGTTGTCCGAGAAAGAATCGAAAAGGCCTGCTATATCAATAAGGGTACCTACTTAAGCACTTATAGCCCACGGCTGACCGACTACTTCGTCACGCCGGTATTCGGAGCTATTAAGTTGGTCTGTTCCGACCCACTATCACATACCCCGAGACCAAATTGGCTCGGGAATGCAACTATTTCAAGGGTAAGTTCAAGGAAGAAGGTCCGCTCATTACCTTCCCTGAGTCTGATCTACCACCGTTCCGGGTCTCCCACAACTTGGCCCTGTACAACACGGTGATATGCCGGGGGAAATATCTTCCGATGACCCTAATTGATGATGGGTCTGCTCTGAACGTCCTTCCTCTAAGGACCGCCAAAGCCCACGGCATTACCGAGGTTGACTACATCCCGACTGCTCAAACCATCCATGCTTTTGATTGAAGGCCAAAGTCGGTATCTGGGGCCATTAAACTGACAATCATAACGGGACCAGTTGAAAAGGACCTGGAATTCAAGGTGATTGATGTCACCTCTTCTTTCAACCTACTCCTCGGGAGGCCATGTATCCACACTGTCAAGGCGGTATCTTCCACCCTCCATCAAAAAATCAAGTTGCCCCTGCAAGATAATGTTATTAATTTAGAGACAACCCCCATGACCGTCGCCATCTGCAATGCCACGAGCCGCACGGACCTTCGAGGGTTCGATTTTGTGGGAATGATCGAGGAGGAATACCTCTTCAGGCCTTATTTCACAGCTAGCATCGATATGATGCTACAGAATTTGGGGTATTTTTCGGGAGTTACCTCAAGGCCATATCTTCTAGTTGGGGAGATTATTGAGGTCCTGAACAACAAAGACTCACACTTCGGCCTAGGGTACGCTCTGACCTCGGGCAACGTTGTCCGAGAAGGAATCGAAAAGGCCTGCTATATCAATAAGGGTACCTACTTAAGCACTTATAGCCCACGGCTGACCGACTACTTCGTCACGCCGGTATTCGGAACTATTAAGTTGGTCTGTTCCGACCCACTATCACATACCCTGAGACCAAATAGGCTCGGGAATGCAACTATGTCACGGGCAAGTTCAAGGAAGAAGGTCCGCTCATTACCTTCTCTGAGTCTGATCTACCACCGTTCGGGGTCTCCTACAACTTGGCCCTTTACATCACGGTGATATGCCGGGGGAAATATCTTCCGATGACCCTAATTGACGATGCGTCTACTGTGAACGTCCTTCCTCTAAGGACCGCCAAAGACCTCGACATTACCGAGGCTGACTAAATCCCGACTGCTCAAACCATCCATGCTTATGATTGGAGCCCAAAGTCGGTACCATGGGCCATTAAACTGACAATCATAACGGGCTCAGTTGAAAAGGAGCTGGAATTCCAGGTGATTGATCTCACCTCTTCTTTCAACCTACTCCTCGGGAGGCCATGGATCCACACTGTCAAGGCGGTATCTTCCACCTCCATCAAAAAATCAGGTTGCCCATGCAAGATAATGTTATTACTTTAGAGACAACCCCCATGACCGTCGCCAGCTGCAATGCCACGAGCCGCACGGACCTTCGAGGGTTCGATTTTGTGGGAATGATCGAGGAGGAATACCTCTTCAGGCCATATCACCGCTAGCATCGATATGATGCTACAGAATTTGGGGTATTTTTCGGGAGTTACCTGAAGGCCATATCTTCTAGTTGGGGAGATTATTGAGGTCCTGAACAACAAAGACTCACACTTCGGCCTAGGGTACGCTCTGACCTCGGGCAACGTTGTCCGAGAAGGAATCGAAAAGGCCTGCTATATCAATAAGGGTACCTACTTAAGCACTTATAGCCCACGGCTGACCGACTACTTCGTCACGCCGGTATTCGGAACTATTAAGTTGGTCTGTTCCGACCCACTATCACATACCCTGAGACCAAATTGGCTCGGGAATGCAACTATGTCACGGGCAAGTTCAAGGAAGAAGGTCCGCTCATTACCTTCTCTGAGTCTGATCTACCACCGTTCGGGGTCTCCTACAACTTGGCCCTTTACATCACGGTGATATGCCGGGGGAAATATCTTCCGATGACCCTAATTGACGATGCGTCTACTGTGAACGTCCTTCCTCTAAGGACCGCCAAAGACCTCGACATTACCGAGGCTGACTAAATCCCGACTGCTCAAACCATCCATGCTTATGATTGGAGCCCAAAGTCGGTACCAGGGGCCATTAAACTGACAATCATAACGGGCTCAGTTGAAAAGGAGCTGGAATTCCAGGTGATTGATCTCACCTCTTCTTTCAACCTACTCCTCGGGAGGCCATGGATCCACACTGTCAAGGCGGTATCTTCCACCTCCATCAAAAAATCAGGTTGCCCATGCAAGATAATGTTATTACTTTAGAGACAACCCCCATGACCGTCGCCAGCTGCAATGCCACGAGCCGCACGGACCTTCGAGGGTTCGATTTTGTGGGAATGATCGAGGAGGAATACCTCTTCAGGCCTTATTTCACCGCTAGCATCGATATGATGCTACAGAATTTGGGGTATTTTTCGGGAGTTACCTCAAGGCCATATCTTCTAGTTGGGGAGATTATTGAGGTCCTGAACAACGAAGACTCACACTTCGGCCTAGGGTACGCTCTGACCTCGGGCAACGTTGTCCGAGAAAGAATCGAAAAGGCCTGCTATATCAATAAGGGTACCTACTTAAGCACTTATAGCCCACGGCTGACCGACTACTTCGTCACGCCGGTATTCGGAGCTATTAAGTTGGTCTGTTCCGACCCACTATCACATACCCCGAGACCAAATTGGCTCGGGAATGCAACTATTTCAAGGGTAAGTTCAAGGAAGAAGGTCCGCTCATTACCTTCCCTGAGTCTGATCTACCACCGTTCCGGGTCTCCCACAACTTGGCCCTGTACAACACGGTGATATGCCGGGGGAAATATCTTCCGATGACCCTAATTGATGATGGGTCTGCTCTGAACGTCCTTCCTCTAAGGACCGCCAAAGCCCACGGCATTACCGAGGTTGACTACATCCCGACTGCTCAAACCATCCATGCTTTTGATTGAAGGCCAAAGTCGGTATCTGGGGACATTAAACTGACAATCATAACGGGACCAGTTGAAAAGGACCTGGAATTCAAGGTGATTGATGTCACCTCTTCTTTCAACCTACTCCTCGGGAGGCCATGTATCCACACTGTCAAGGCGGTATCTTCCACCCTCCATCAAAAAATCAAGTTGCCCCTGCAAGATAATGTTATTAATTTAGAGACAACCCCCATGACCGTCGCCATCTGCAATGCCACGAGCCGCACGGACCTTCGAGGGTTCGATTTTGTGGGAATGATCGAGGAGGAATACCTCTTCAGGCCTTATTTCACAGCTAGCATCGATATGATGCTACAGAATTTGGGGTATTTTTCGGGAGTTACCTCAAGGCCATATCTTCTAGTTGGGGAGATTATTGAGGTCCTGAACAACAAAGACTCACACTTCGGCCTAGGGTACGCTCTGACCTCGGGCAACGTTGTCCGAGAAGGAATCGAAAAGGCCTGCTATATCAATAAGGGTACCTACTTAAGCACTTATAGCCCACGGCTGACCGACTACTTCGTCACGCCGGTATTCGGAACTATTAAGTTGGTCTGTTCCGACCCACTATCACATACCCTGAGACCAAATAGGCTCGGGAATGCAACTATGTCACGGGCAAGTTCAAGGAAGAAGGTCCGCTCATTACCTTCTCTGAGTCTGATCTACCACCGTTCGGGGTCTCCTACAACTTGGCCCTTTACATCACGGTGATATGCCGGGGGAAATATCTTCCGATGACCCTAATTGACGATGCGTCTACTGTGAACGTCCTTCCTCTAAGGACCGCCAAAGACCTCGACATTACCGAGGCTGACTAAATCCCGACTGCTCAAACCATCCATGCTTATGATTGGAGCCCAAAGTCGGTACCATGGGCCATTAAACTGACAATCATAACGGGCTCAGTTGAAAAGGAGCTGGAATTCCAGGTGATTGATCTCACCTCTTCTTTCAACCTACTCCTCGGGAGGCCATGGATCCACACTGTCAAGGCGGTATCTTCCACCTCCATCAAGAAATCAGGTTGCCCATGCAAGATAATGTTATTACTTTAGAGACAACCCCCATGACCGTCGCCAGCTGCAATGCCACGAGCCGCACGGACCTTCGAGGGTTCGATTTTGTGGGAATGATCGAGGAGGAATACCTCTTCAGGCCTTATCACCGCTAGCATCGATATGATGCTACAGAATTTGGGGTATTTTTCGGGAGTTACCTGAAGGCCATATCTTCTAGTTGGGGAGATTATTGAGGTCCTGAACAACAAAGACTCACACTTCGGCCTAGGGTACGCTCTGACCTCGGGCAACGTTGTCCGAGAAGGAATCGAAAAGGCCTGCTATATCAATAAGGGTACCTACTTAAGCACTTATAGCCCACGGCTGACCGACTACTTCGTCACGCCGGTATTCAGAACTATTAAGTTTGTCTGTTCCGACCCACTATCACATACCCTGAGACCAAATTGGCTCGGGAATGCAAGTATTTCAAGGGCAAGTTCAAGGAAGAAGGTCCGCTCATTACCTTCCCTGAGTCTGATCTACCACCGTTCGGGGTCTCCCACAACTTGGCCCTGTACAACACGGTGATATGCCGGGGGAAATATCTTCCGATGACCCTAATTGATGATGGGTCTGCTCTGAACGTCCTTCCTCTAAGGACCGCCAAAGCCCACGGCATTACCGAGGTTGACTACATCCCGACTGCTCAAACCATCCATGCTTTTGATTGAAGGCCAAAGTCGGTATCTGGGGCCATTAAACTGACAATCATAACGGGACCAGTTGAAAAGGACCTGGAATTCAAGGTGATTGATGTCACCTCTTCTTTCAACCTACTCCTCGGGAGGCCATGTATCCACACTGTCAAGGCGGTATCTTCCACCCTCCATCAAAAAATCAAGTTGCCCCTGCAAGATAATGTTATTAATTTAGAGACAACCCCCATGACCGTCGCCATCTGCAATGCCACGAGCCGCACGGACCTTCGAGGGTTCGATTTTGTGGGAATGATCGAGGAGGAATACCTCTTCAGGCCTTATTTCACCGCTAGCATCGATATGATGCTACAGAATTTGGGGTATTTTTCGGGAGTTACCTCAAGGCCATATCTTCTAGTTGGGGAGATTATTGAGGTCCTGAACAACAAAGACTCACACTTCGGCCTAGGGTACGCTCTGACCTCGGGCAACGTTGTCCGAGAAGGAATCGAAAAGGCCTGCTATTTCAATAAGGGTACCTACTTAAGCACTTATAGCCCACGGCTGACCGACTACTTCGTCACGCCGGTATTCGGAACTATTAAGTTGGTCTGTTCCGACCCACTATCACATACCCCGAGACCAAATTGGCTCGGGAATGCAACTATGTCACGGGCAAGTTCAAGGAAGAAGGTCCGCTCATTACCTTCTCTGAGTCTGATCTACCACCGTTCGGGGTCTCCTACAACTTGGCCCTTTACATCACGGTGATATGCCGGGGGAAATATCTTCCGATGACCCTAATTGACGATGCGTCTGCTGTGAACGTCCTTCCTCTAAGGACCGCCAAAGACCTCGACATTACCGAGGCTGACTAAATCCCGACTGCTCAAACCGTCCATGCTTATGATTGGAGCCCAAAGTCGGTACCAGGGGCCATTAAACTGACAATCATAACGGGCTCAGTTGAAAAGGAGCTAGAATTCCAGGTGATTGATCTCACCTCTTCTTTCAACCTACTCCTCGGGAGGCCATGGATCCACACTGTCAAGGCGGTATCTTCCACCTCCATCAAAAAATCAGGTTGTCCATGCAAGATAATGTTATTACTTTAGAGGCAACCCCCATGACCGTGGCTAGCTGCAACGCCACGAGCCGCACGGATCTTTGAGGGTTTAATTTTGTGGGAATGATCGAGGAGGAATACCTCTTAAGGCCTTATTTCACCACTAGCATCGATATGATGGTACAGAATTTGGGGTATTTTCTGGGAGCTCCCTCAAGGCGATATCTTCTAGTTGGGAAGATTATTGAGGTCCTGAACAACGAAGACTCACACTTCGGCCTAGGGTACGCTCTGACCTCGGACAACGTTGTCCGAGAAGGCATCGAAAAGCCCTGCAATATCATTAAGGGTACCTACTTAAACCTTTATAGCCCACGGCTGACCGACTACTTCGTCACGCCGGTGTTCAGAGCTATTAAGTCGGTCTGTTCCGACCCACTATCACATACCCAGAGACCAAATTGGCTCGGGAATGCAACTATTTCAGGGGAAAGTTCAAGGAAGAAGGTCCGCTCATTACCTTCTCTGAGTCTGATCTACCACCGTTCGGGGACTCCCACAACTTGGCCCTGTACATCACGGGGATATGCCGGGGGAAATATCTTCCGATGACCCTAACTGACGATGGGTCTGCTGTGAACGTCCTTCCTCTAAGGACCGCCAAAGCCCACAGCATTACCGAGGTTGACTACATTCCGACTGCTCAAACCATCCATGCTTTTGATTGGAGCCCAAAGTCGGTAGCTGGGGTCATTAAACTGACAATCATAACGGGATCAGTTGAAAAGGAGCTGGAATTCAAGGTGATTGATGTCACCTCTTCTTTCAACCTACTCCTCGGGAGGCCATGGATCCACACTGTCAAGGCGGTATCTTCCACCCTCCATCAAAAAATCAAGTTGCCCCTGCAAGATAATGTTATTACTTTAGAGACAACCCCCATGACCGTCGCCAGCTGCAATGCCACGAGCCGCACGGACCTTCGAGGGTTCGATTTTATGGGAATGATAGAGGATGAATACCTCTTCAGGCCTTATTTCACCGCTAGCATCGATATGATGCTACAGAATTTGGGGTATTTTCCGGGAGCTACCTCAAGGCCATATCTTCCAGCTGGGAAGATTATTGAGGTCCTGAACAACGAAGACTCACACTTCGGCCTAGGGTACGCTCTGACCTCGGGCAACGTTGTCCGAGAAGGCACCAAAAAGGCCTGCAATATCATTAAGGGTACCTACTTAAGCCCTTATAGCCCACGGCTGACCGACTACTTCGTCATGCCGGTATTCCGAGCTATTAAGTCGGTCTGTTCCGACCCACTATCACATACCCCGAGACCAAATTGGCTTGGGAATGCAACTATTTCAAGGGCCAGTTCAAGGAAGAAGGTCCGCTCATTACCTTCTCTGAGTCTGATCTACAACCGTTCGGGGTCTCCTACAACTTGGCCCTTTACATCACGGTGATATGCCGGGGGAAATATCTTCCAATGACCCTAATTGACGATGGGTCTGCTGTGAACGTCCTTCCTCTAAGGACCGCCAAAGACCTCGACATTACCGAGGCTGACTAAATCCCCACTGCTCAAACAATCCATGCTTATGATTGGAGCCCAAATTCGGTAGCAGGGGCCATTAAACTGACAATCATAACAGGCCCAGTTGAAAAGGAGCTGGAATTCCAGGTGATTGATCTCACCTCTTCTTTCAACCTACTCCTCGGGAGGCCATGGATCCACACTGTCAAGGCGGTATCTTCCACCCTCCATCAAAAAATCAAGTTGCCCCTGCAAGATAATGTTATTACTTTAGAGACAACCCCCATGACCGTCGCCAGCTGCAATGCCACGAGCCGCACGGACCTTCGAGGGTTCGATTTTGTGGGAATGATAGAGGATGAATACCTCTTCAGGCCTTATTTCACCGCTAGCATCGATATGATGCTAGAGAATTTGGGGTATTTTCCGGGAGCTACCTCAAGGCAATATCTTCCAGCTGGGAAGATTATTGAGGTCCTGAACAACGAAGACTCACACTTCGGCCTAGGGTACGCTCTGACCTCGGGCAACGTTGTCCGAGAAGGCACTAAAAAGGCCTGCAATATCATTAAGGGTACCAACTTAAGCCCTTATAGCCCACGGCTGACCGACTACTTCGTCATGCCGGTATTCCGAGCTATTAAGTCGGTCTGTTCCGACCCACTATCACATACCCCGAGACCAAATTGGCTTGGGAATGCAACTATTTCAAGGGCAAGTTCAAGGAAGAAGGTCCGCTCATTACCTTCTCTGAGTCTGATCTACAACCGTTCGGGGTCTCCTACAACTTGGCCCTTTACATCACGGTGATATGCCGGGGGAAATATCTTCCAATGACCCTAATTGACGATGGGTCTGCTGTGAACGTCCTTCCTCTAAGGACCGCCAAAGACCTCGACATTACCGAGGCTGACTAAATCCCGACTGCTCAAACCATCCACGCTTATGATTGGAGCCCAAATTCGGTAGCAGGGGCCATTAAACTGACAATCATAACAGGCCCAGTTGAAAAGGAGCTGGAATTCCAGGTGATTGATCTCACCTCTTCTTTCAACCTACTCCTCAGGAGGCCATGGATCCACACTGTCAAGGCGGTATCTTCCACCTCCATCAAAAAATCAGGCTGCCCATGCAAGATAATGTTATTACTTTAGAGGCAACCCCCATGATCGTGGCTAGCTGCAACGTCATGAGCCGCACGGACCTTTGAGGGTTTGATTTTGTGGGAATGATCGAGGAGGAATACCTCCTAAGGCCTTATTTCACCACTAGCATCGATAGGATGCTACAGAATTTGGGGTATTTTCTGGGAGCTCCCTCAAGGCCATATCTTCTAGTTGGGAAGATTATTGAGGTCCTGAACAACGAAGACTCACACTTCGGCCTAGGGTACGCTCTGACCTCGGACAACGTTGTCCGAGAAGGCATCGAAAAGGACTGCAATATCATTAAGGGTACCTACTTAAACCTTTATAGCCCACGGCTGACCGACTACTTCGTCACGCCGGTGTTCGGAGATATTAAGTCGGTCTGTTCCGACCCACTATCACATACCCAGAGACCAAATTGGCTTGGGAATGCAACTATAACAGGGGAAAGTTTCAGGAAGAAGGTCCGCTCATTACCTTCTCTGAGTCTGATCTACCACCGTTCGGGGACTCCCACAACTTGGCCCTATACATCACGGTGATATGCCGGGGGAAATATCTTCCGATGACCCTAACTGACGATGGGTCTGCTGTGAACGTCCTTCCTCTAAGGACCGCCAAAGCCCACAGAATTACCGAGGTTGACTACATTCCGACTGCTCAAACCATCCATGCTTTTGATTGGAGCCCATAGTCGGTAGCTGGGGTCATTAAACTGACAATCATAACGGGATCACTTGAAAAGGAGCTGGAATTCAAGGTGATTGATGTCACCTCTTCTTTCAACCTACTCCTCGGGAGGCCATGGATCCACACTGTCAAGACGGTATCTTCCACCCTCCATCAAAAAATCAAGTTGCCCCTGCAAGATAATGTTATTACTTTAGAGACAACCCCCATGACCGTCGCCAGCTGCAATGCCACGAGCCGCACGGACCTTCGAGGGTTCGATTTTGTGGGAATGATAGAGGATGAATACCTCTTCAGGCCTTATTTCACCGCTATCATCGATATGATGCTACAGAATTGGGGGTATTTTCCGGGAGCTACCTCAAGGCCATATCTTCCAGCTGGGAAGATTATTGAGGTCCTGAACAACGAAGACTCACACTTCGGCCTAGGGTACGCTCTGACCTCGGGCAACGTTGTCCGAGAAGGCACCAAAAAGGCCTGCAATATCATTAAGGGTACCTACTTAAGCCCTTATAGCCCACGGCTGACCGACTACTTCGTCATGCCGGTATTCCGAGCTATTAAGTCGGTCTGTTCCGACCCACTATCACATACCCCGAGACCAAATAGGCTTGGGAATGCAACTATTTCAAGGGCAAGTTCAAGGAAAAAGGTCCGCTCATTACCTTCTCTGAGTCTGATCTACAACCGTTCCGGGTCTCCTACAACTTGGCCCTTTACATCACGGTGATATGCCGGGGGAAATATCTTCCAATGACCCTAATTGACGATGGGTCTGCTGTGAACGTCCTTCCTCTAAGGACCGCCAAAGACTTCGACATTACCGAGGCTGACTAAATCCCGACTGCTCAAACCATCCATGCTTATGATTGGAGCCCAAATTCGGTAGCAGGGGCCATTAAACTGACAATCATAACAGGCCCAGTTGAAAAGGAGCTGGAATTCCAGGTGATTGATCTCACCTCTTCTTTCAACCTACTCCTCAGGAGGCCATGGATCCACACTGTCAAGGCGGTATCTTCCACCTCCATCAAAAAATCAGGTTGCCCATGCAAGATATTGTTATTACTTTAGAGGTAACCCCCATGATCGTGGCTAGCTGCAACGCCAAGAGCCGCACGGACCATTGAGGGTTTGATTTTGTGGGAATGATCGAGGAGGAATACCTCTTAAGGCCTTATTTCACCACTAGCATCGATATGATGCTACAGAATTTGGGGTATTTTCTGGGAGCTCCCTCAAGGCCATATCTTCTAGTTGGGAAGATTATTGAGGTCCTGAACAACGAAGACTCACACTTCGGCCTAGGGTACGCTCTGACCTCGGACAACGTTGTCCGAGAAGGCATCGAAAAGGCCTGCAATATCATTAAGGGTACCTACTTAAACCTTTATAGCCCACGGCTGACCGACTACTTCGTCACTCCGGTGTTCGGAGCTATTAAGTCTGTCTGTTCCGACCCACTATCACATACCCAGAGACCAAATTGGCTCGGGAATGCGACTATTTCAGGGGAAATTTCAAGGAAGAAGGTCCGCTCATTACCTTCTCTGAGTCTGATCTACCACCGTTCGGGGACTCCCACAACTTGGCCCTGTACATCACGGTGATATGCCGGGGGAAATATCTTCCGATGACCCTAACTGACGATGGGTCTGCTGTGAACGTCCTTCCTCTAAGGACCGCCAAAGCCCACAGCATTACCGAGGTTGACTACATTCCGACTGCTCAAACCATCCATGCTTTTGATTGGAGCCCAAAGTCGGTAGCTGGGGTCATTAAACTGACAATCATAACGGGATCAGTTGAAAAGGAGCTGGAATTCAAGGTGATTGATGTCACCTCTTCTTTCAACCTACTCCTCGGGAGGCCATGGATCCACACTGTCAAGGCGGTATCTTCCACCCTCCATCAAAAAATCAAGTTGCCCCTGCAAGATAATGTTATTACTTTAGAGACAACCCCCATGACCGTCGCCAGCTGCAATGCCACGAGCCGCACGGACCTTCGAGGGTTCGATTTTGTGGGAATGATAGAGGATGAATACCTCTTCAGGCCTTATTTCACCGCTAGCATCGATATGATGCTACAGAATTGGGGGTATTTTCCGGGAGCTACCTGAAGGCCATATCTTCCAGCTGGGAAGATTATTGAGGTCCTGAACAACGAAGACTCACACTTCGGCCTAGGGTACGCTCTGACCTCGGGCAACGTTGTCCGAGAAGGCACCAAAACGGCCTGCAATATCATTAAGGGTACCTACTTAAGCCCTTATAGCCCACGGCTGACCGACTACTTCGTCATGCCGGTATTCCGAGCTATTAAGTCGGTCTGTTCCGACCCACTATCACATACCCCGAGACCAAATAGGCTTGGGAATGCAACTATTTCAAGGGCAAGTTCAAGGAAGAAGGTCCGCTCATTACCTTCTCTGAGTCTGATCTACAACCATTCGGGGTCTCCTACAACTTGGCCCTTTACATCACGGTGATATGCCGGGGGAAATATCTTCCAATGACCCTAATTGACGATGGGTCTGCTGTGAACGTCCTTCCTCTAAGGACCGCCAAAGACCTCGACATTACCGAGGCTGACTAAATCCCGACTGCTCAAACCATCCATGCTTATGATTGGAGCCCAAATTCGGTAGCAGGGGCCATTAAACTGACAATCATAACAGGCCCAGTTGAAAAGGAGCTGGAATTCCAGGTGATTGATCTCACCTCTTCTTTCAACCTACTCCTCAGGAGGCCATGGATCCACACTGTCAAGGCAGTATCTTCCACCTCCATCAAAAAATCAGGTTGCCCATGCAAGATAATGTTATTACTTTAGAGGTAACCCCCATGATCGTGGCTAGCTGCAACGCCACGAGCCGCACGGACCTTTGAGGGTTTGATTTTGTGGGAATGATCGAGGAGGAATACCTCTTAAGGCCTTATTTCACCACTAGCATCGATATGATGCTACAGAATTTGGGGTATTTTCTGGGAGCTCCCTCAAGGCCATATCTTCTAGTTGGGAAGATTATTGAGGTCCTGAACAACGAAGACTCACACTTCGGCCTAGGGTACGCTCTGACCTCGGACAACGTTGTCCGAGAAGGCATCGAAAAGGCCTGCAATATCATTAAGGGTACCTACTTAAACCTTTATAGCCCACGGCTGACCGACTACTTCGTCACGCCGGTGTTCGGAGCTATTAAGTCGGTCTGTTCCGACCCACTATCACATACCCAGAGACCAAATTGGCTCGGGAATGCGACTATTTCAGGGGAAAGTTCAAGGAAGAAGGTCCGCTCATTACCTTCTCTGAGTCTGATCTACCACCGTTCGGGGACTCCCACAACTTGGCCCTGTACATCACGGTGATATGCCGGGGGAAATATCTTCCGATGACCCTAACTGACGATGGGTCTGCTGTGAACGTCCTTCCTCTAAGGACCGCCAAAGCCCATAGCATTACCGAGGTTGACTACATTCCGACTGCTCAAACCATCCATGCTTTTGATTGGAGCCCAAAGTCGGTAGCTGGGGTCATTAAACTGACAATCATAACGGGATCAGTTGAAAAGGAGCTGGAATTCAAGGTGATTGATGTCACCTCTTCTTTCAACCTACTCCTCGGGAGGCCATGGATCCACACTGTCAAGGCGGTATCTTCCACCCTCCATCAAAAAATCAAGTTGCCCCTGCAAGATAATGTTATTATTTTAGAGACAACCCCCATGACCGTCGCCAGCTGCAATGCCACGAGCCGCACGGACCTTCGAGGGTTCGATTTTGTGGGAATGATAGAGGATGAATACCTCTTCATGCCTTATTTCACCGCTAGCATCGATATGATGCTACAGAATTGGGGGTATTTTCCGGGAGCTACCTCAAGGCCATATCTTCTAGCTGGGAAGATTATTGAGGTCCTGAACAACGAAGACTCACACTTCGGCCTAGGGTACGCTCTGACCTCGGGCAACGTTGTCCGAGAAGGCACCAAAAAGGCCTGCAATATCATTAAGGGTACCTACTTAAGCCCTCATAGCCCACGGCTGACCGACTACTTCGTCATGCTGGTATTCCGAGCTATTAAGTCGGTCTGTTCCGACCCACTATCACATACCCCGAGACCAAATTGGCTTGGGAATGCAACTATTTCAAGGGCAAGTTCAAGGAAGAAGGTCCGCTCATTACCTTCTCTGAGTCTGATCTACAACCGTTCGGGGTCTCCTACAACTTGGCCCTTTACATCACGGTGATATGCCGGGGGAAATATCTTCCAATGACCCTAATTGACGATAGGTCTGCTGTGAACGTCCTTCCTCTAAGGACCGCCAAAGACCTCGACATTACCGAGGCTGACTAAATCCCGACTGCTCAAACCATCCATGCTTATGATTGGAGCCCAAATTCGGTAGCAGGGGCCATTAAACTGACAATCATAACAGGCCCAGTTGAAAAGGAGCTGGAATTCCAGGTGATTGATCTCACCTCTTCTTTCAACCTACTCCTCAGGAGGCCATGGATCCACACTGTCAAGGCGGTATCTTCCACCTCCATCAAAAAATCAGGTTGCCCATGCAAGATAATGTTATTACTTTAGAGGCAACCCCCATGACCGTGGCTAGCTGCAACGCCACGAGCCGCACGGACCTTTGAGGGTTTGATTTTGTGGGAATGATCGAGGAGGAATACCTCTTACGGCCTTATTTCACCACTAGCATCGATATGATGCTACAGAATTTGGGGTATTTTCTAGGAGCTCCCTCAAGGCCATATCTTCTAGTTGGGAAGATTATTGAGGTCCTGAACAACGAAGACTCACACTTTGGCCTAGGGTACGCTCTGACCTCGGACAACGTTGTCCGAGAAGGCATCGAAAAGGCCTGCAATATCATTAAGGGTACCTACTTAAACCTTTATAGCCCACGCCTGACCGACTACTTCGTCACGCCGGTGTTCGGAGCGATTAAGTCGGTCTGTTCCGACCCACTATCACATACCCAGAGACCAAATTGGCTCGGGAATGCGACTATTTCAGGGTAAGTTCAAGGAAGAAGGTCCGCTCATTACCTTCTCTGAGTCTGATCTACCACCGTTCGGGGACTCCCACAACTTGGCCCTGTACATCACGGTGATATGCCGGGGGAAATATCTTCCGATGACCCTAATTGACGATGGGTCTGCTGTGAACGTCCTTCCTCTAAGGACCGCCAAAGCCCTCGGCATTACCGAGGCTGACTACATCCCGACTGCTCAAACCATCCATGCTTTTGATTGGAGCCCAAAGTCGGTAGGTGGGGCCATTAAACTGACAATCATAACGGGCCCAGTTGAAAAGGAGCTGGAATTCCAGGTGACTGATGTCACCTCTTCTTTCAACCTACTCCTCGGAAGGCCATGGATCCACATTGTCAAGGCGGTATCTTCCACCCTCCATAAAAAAATCAAGTTGCCCCTGCAAGATAATGTTATTACTTTAGAGGCAACCCCCATGACCGTGGCTAGCTGCAATGCCACGAGCCGCACGGACCTTCGAGGGTTCGATTTTGTGGGAATGATCGAGGAGGAATACCTCTTCAGGCCTTATTTCACCGCTAGCATCGATATGATGCTACAGAATTTGGGGTATTTTCCGGGAGCTACCTCAAGGCCATATCTTCCAGCTGGGAAGATTATTGAGGTCCTGAACAACGAAGACTCACACTTCGACCTAGGGTACGCTCTGACCTCGGGCAACGTTGTCCGAGAAGGCATCAAAAAGGCCTGCAATATCATTAAGGGTACCTACTTAAGCCCTTATAGCCCATGGCTGACCGACTACTTCGTCACGCCGGTATTCGGAGCTATTAAGTCGGTCTGTTCCAACCGACTATCACATACCCCGAGACCCAATTGGCTCGGGAATGCAACTATTTCAAGGGCAAGTTCAAGTAAGAAGGTCCGCTCATTACCTTCTCTGAGTATGATCTACAACCGTTCGGGGTCTCCTACAACTTGGCCCTTTACATCACGGTGATATGATGCGGGAAATATCTTCCGATGACCCTAATTGATGATGGGTCTGCTGTGAACGTCCTTCCTCTAAGGACCGCCAAAGACCTCGACATTACCGAGGCTGACTAAATCCCGACTGCTCAAACCATCCATGCTTATGATTGGAGCCCAAAGTCGGTAGCAGGGGCCATTAAACTGACAATCATAACAGGCCCAGTTGAAAAGGAGCTGGAATTCCAGGTGATTGATCTCACCTCTTCTTTCAACCTACTCCTCGGGAGGCCATGGATCCACACTGTCAAGGCGGTATCTTCCACCTCCGTCAAAAAATCAGGTTGCCCATGCAAGATAATGTTATTACTTTAGAGGCAACCCCCATGATCGTGGCTAGCTGCAACGCCACGAGCCGCACGGACCTTTGAGGGTTTGATTTTGTGGGAATGATCGAGGAGGAATACCTCTTAAGGCCTTATTTCACCACTAGCATCGATATGATGCTACAGAATTTGGGGTATTTTCTGGTAGCTCCCTTAAGGCCATATCTTCTAGTTGGGAAGATTATTGAGGTCCTGAACAACGAAGACTCACACTTCGGCCTAGGGTACGCTCTGACCTCGGGCAACGTTGTCCGAGAAGGCATCAAAAAGGCCTGCAATATCATTAAGGGTACCTACTTAAACATTTATAGCCCACGGCTGACCGACTACTTCGTCACGCCGGTGTTCGGAGCTATTAAGTCGGTCTGTTCCGACCCACTATCACATACCCAGAGACCAAATTGGCTCGGGAATGCGACTATTTCAGGGGAAAGTTCAAGGAAGAAGGTCCGCTCATTACCTTCTCTGAGTCTGATCTACCACCGTTCGGGGACTCCCACAACTTGGCCCTGTACATCACGGTGATATGCCGGGGGAAATATCTTCCGATGACCCTAATTGACGATGGGTCTGCTGTGACCGTCCTTCCTCTAAGGACCGCCAAAGCCCTCGGCATTACCGAGGCTGACTACATCCCGACTGCTCAAACCATCCATGCTTTTGATTGGAGCCCAAAGTCGGTAGGTGGGGCCATTAAACTGACAATCATAACGGGCCCAGTTGAAAAGGAGCTGGAATTCCAGGTGACTGATGTCACCTCTTCTTTCAACCTACTCCTCGGAAGGCCATGGATCCACACTGTCAAGGCGGTATCTTCCACCCTCCATAAAAAAATCAAGTTGCCCCTGCAAGATAATGTTATTACTTTAGAGGCAACCCCCATGACCGTGGCTAGCTGCAATGCCACGAGCCGCACGGACCTTCGAGGGTTCGATTTTGTGGGAATGATCGAGGAGGAATACCTCTTCAGGCCTTATTTCACCGCTAGCATCGATATGATGCTACAGAATTTGGGGTATTTTCCGGGAGCTACCTCAAGGCCATATCTTCCAGCTGGGAAGATTATTGAGGTCCTGAACAACGAAGACTCACACTTCGACCTAGGGTACGCTCTGACCTCGGGCAACGTTGTCCGAGAAGGCATCAAAAAGTCCTGCAATATCATTAAGGGTACCTACTTAAGCCCTTATAGCCCATGGCTGACCGACTACTTCGTCACGCCGGTATTCGGAGCTATTAAGTCGGTCTGTTCCAACCGACTATCACATACCCCGAGACCCAATTGGCTCGGGAATGCAACTATTTCAAGGGCAAGTTCAAGTAAGAAGGTCCGCTCATTACCTTCTCTGAGTATGATCTACAACCGTTCGGGGTCTCCTACAACTTGGCCCTTTACATCACGGTGATATGCTGCGGGAAATATCTTCCGATGACCCTAATTGATGATGGGTCTGCTGTGAATGTCCTTCCTCAAAGGACCGCCAAAGACGTCGACATTACCGAGGCTGACTAAATCCCGACTGCTCAAACCATCCATGCTTGTGATTGGAGCCCAAAGTCGGTAGCAGGGGCCATTAAACTGACAATCATAACAGGCCCAGTTGAAAAGGAGCTGGAATTCCAGGTGATTGATCTCACCTCTTCTTTCAACCTACTCCTCGGGAGGCCATGGATCCACACTGTCAAGGCGGTATCTTCCACCTCCGTCAAAAAATCAGGTTGCCCATGCAAGATAATGTTATTACTTTAGAGGCAACCCCCATGATCGTGGCTAGCTGCAACGCCACGAGCCGCACGGACCTTTGAGGGTTTGATTTTGTGGGAATGATCGAGGAGGAATACCTCTTAAGGCCTTATTTCACCAATAGCATCGATATGATGCTACAGAATTTGGGGTATTTTCTGGTAGCTCCCTCAAGGCCATATCTTCTAGTTGGGAAGATTATTGAGGTCCTGAACAACGAAGACTCACACTTCGGCCTAGGGTACGCTCTGACCTCGGGCAACGTTGTCCGAGAAGGCATCAAAAAGGCCTGCAATATCATTAAGGGTACCTACTTAAACATTTATAGCCCACGGCTGACCGGCTACTTCGTCACGCCGGTGTTCGGAGCTATTAAGTAGGTCTGTTCCGACCCACTATCACATACCCCGAGACCAAATTGGCTCGAGAATGCAACTATTTCAGGGGAAAGTTCAAGGAAGAAGGTCCGCTCATTACCTTCTCTGAGTCTGATCTACCACCGTTCGGGGACTCCCACAAATTGGCCATGTACATCACGGTGATATGCCGGGGGAAATATCTTCCGATGACCCTAATTGACGATGGGTCTGCTGTGAACGTCCTTCCTCTAAGGACCGCCAAAGCCCTCGGCATTACCGAGGCTGACTACATCCCGACTGCTCAAACCATCCATGCTTTTGATTGGAGCCCAAAGTCGGTAGGTGGGGCCATTAAACTGACAATCATAACGGGCCCAGTTGAAAAGGAGCTGGAATTCCAGGTGACTGATGTCACCTCTTCTTTCAACCTACTCCTCGGAAGGCCATGGATCCACACTGTCAAGGCGGTATCTTCCACCCTCCATAAAAAAATCAAGTTGCCCCTGCAAGATAATGTTATTACTTTAGAGGCAACCCCCATGATCGTGGCTAGCTGCAACGCCACGAGCCGCACGGACCTTTGAGGGTTTGATTTTGTGGGAATGATCGAGGAGGAATACCTCTTAAGGCCTTATTTCACCACTAGCATCGATATGATGGTACAGAATTTGGGGTATTTTCCGGTAGCTACCACAAGGCCATATCTTCCAGCTGGGAAGATTATTGAGGTCCTGAACAACGAAGACTCACACTTCGACCTAGGGTACGCTCTGACCTCGGGCAACGTTGTCCGAGAAGGCATCAAAAAGGCCTGCAATATCAATAAGGGTACCTACTTAAACCTTTATAGCCCACGGCTGACCGACTACTTCGTCACGCCGGTGTTCGGAGCTATTAAGTAGGTCTGTTCCGACCCACTATCACATACCCCGAGACCCAATTGGATCGAGAATGCAACTATTTCATGGGAAAGTTCAAGGAAGAAGGTCCGCTCATTACCTTCTCAGAGTCTGATCTACCACCGTTCGGGGAGTCCCACAAATTGGCCATGTACATCACGGTGATATGCCGGGGGAAATATCTTCCGATGACCCTAATTGACGATGGGTCTGCTGTGAACGTCCTTCCTCTAAGGACCGCCAAAGCCCTCGGCATTACCGAGGCTGACTACATCCCCGACTGCTCAAACCATCCATGCTTTTGATTGGAGCCCAAAGTCGGTAGGTGGGGCCATTAAACTGACAATCATAACGGGCCCAGTTGAAAAGGAGCTGGAATTCCAGGTGACTGATGTCACCTCTTCTTTCAACCTACTCCTCGGAAGGCCATGGATCTACACTGTCAAGGCGGTATCTTCCACCCTCCATAAAAAAATCAAGTTGCCCCTGCAAGATAATGTTATTACTTCAGAGGCAACCCCCATGACCGTGGCTAGCTGCAATGCCACGAGCCGCACGGACCTTCGAGGGTTCGATTTTGTGGGAATGATCGAGGAGGAATACCTCTTCAGGCCTTATTTCACCACTAGCATCGATATGATGGTACAGAATTTGGGGTATTTTCCGGTTGCTACCTCAAGGCCATATCTTCCAGCTGGGAAGATTATTGAGGTCCTGAACAACGAAGACTCACACTTCGACCTAGGGTACGCTCCGACCACGGGCAACGTTGTCCGAGAAGGCATCAAAAAGGCCTGCAATATCATTAAGGGTACCTACTTAAGCCCTTATAGCCCATGGCTGACCGACTACTTCGTCATGCTGGTATTCCGAGTTATTAAGTCGGTCTATTCCGACCCACTATCACATACCCCGAGACCAAATTGGCTCGGGAATGCAACTATTTCAAGGGCAAGTTCAAGGAAGAAGGTCCGCTCATTATCTTCTCTGAGTATGATCTACAACCGTTCGGGGTCTCCTACAACTTGGCCCTTTACATCACGGTGATATGCTGCGGGAAATATCTTCCGATGACCCTAATTGATGATGGGTCTGCTGTGAATGTCCTTCCTCTAAGGACCGCCAAAGACCTCGACATTACCGAGGCTGACTAAATCCCGACTGCTCAAACCATCCATGCTTATGATTGGAGCCCAAAGTCGGTAGCAGGGGCCATTAAACTGACAATCATAACAGGCCCAGTTGAAAAGGAGCTGGAATTCCAGGTGATTGATCTCACCTCTTCTTTCAACCTACTCATCGGGAGGCCATGGATCCACACTGTCAAGGCGGTATCTTCCACCTCCATCAAAAAATCAGGTTGCCCATGCAAGATAATGTTATTACTTTAGAGGCAACCCCCATGATCGTGGCTAGCTGCAACGCCACGAGCCGCACGGACCTTTGAGGGTTTGATTTTGTGGGAATGATCGAGGAGGAATACCTCTTAAGGCCTTATTTCACCACTAACATCGATATGATGCTACAGAATTTGGGGTATTTTCTGGTAGCTCCCTCAAGGCCATATCTTCTAGTTGGGAAGATTATTGAGGTCCTGAACAACGAAGACTCACACTTCGGCCTAGGGTACGCTCTGACCTCGGGAACGTTGTCCGAGAAGGCATCAAAAAGGCCTGCAATATCATTAAGGGTACCTACTTAAACATTTATAGCCCACGGCTGACCGGCTACTTCGTCACGCCGGTGTTCGGAGCTATTAAGTAGGTCTGTTCCGACCCACTATCACATACCCCGAGACCAAATTGGCTCGAGAATGCAACTATTTCAGGGGAATGTTCAAGGAAGAAGGTCCGCTCATTACCTTCTCTGAGTCTGATCTACCACCGTTCGGGGACTCCCACAAATTGGCCATGTACATCACGGTGATATGCCGGGGGAAATATCTTCCGATGACCCTAATTGACGATGGGTCTGCTGTGAACGTCCTTCCTCTAAGGACCGCCAAAGCCCTCGGCATTACCGAGGCTGACTACATCCCGACTGCTCAAACCATCCATGCTTTTGATTGGAGCCCAAAGTCGGTAGGTGGGGCCATTAAACTGACAATCATAACGGGCCCAGTTGAAAAGGAGCTGGAATTCCAGGTGACTGATGTCACCTCTTCTTTCAACCTACTCCTCGGAAGGCCATGGATCCACACTGTCAAGGCGGTATCTTCCACCCTCCATAAAAAAATCAAGTTGCCCCTGCAAGATAATGTTATTACTTTAGAGGCAACCCCCATGATCGTGGCTAGCTGCAACGCCACGAGCCGCACGGACCTTTGAGGGTTTGATTTTGTGGGAATGATCGAGGAGGAATACCTCTTAAGGCCTTATTTCACCACTAGCATCGATATGATGGTACAGAATTTGGGGTATTTTCCGGTAGCTACCACAAGGCCATATCTTCCAGCTGGGAAGATTATTGAGGTCCTGAACAACGAAGACTCACACTTCGACCTAGGGTACGCTCTGACCTCGGGCAACGTTGTCCGAGAAGGCATCAAAAAGGCCTGCAATATCAATAAGGGTACCTACTTAAACCTTTATAGCCCACGGCTGACCGACTACTTCGTCACGCCGGTGTTCGGAGCTATTAAGTAGGTCTGTTCCGACCCACTATCACATACCCCGAGACCCAATTGGATCGAGAATGCAACTATTTCATGGGAAAGTTCAAGGAAGAAGGTCCGCTCATTACCTTCTCAGAGTCTGATCTACCACCGTTCGGGGAGTCCCACAAATTGGCCATGTACATCACGGTGATATGCCGGGGGAAATATCTTCCGATGACCCTAATTGACGATGGGTCTGCTGTGAACGTCCTTCCTCTAAGGACCGCCAAAGCCCTCGGCATTACCGAGGCTGACTACATCCCCGACTGCTCAAACCATCCATGCTTTTGATTGGAGCCCAAAGTCGGTAGGTGGGGCCATTAAACTGACAATCATAACGGGCCCAGTTGAAAAGGAGCTGGAATTCCAGGTGACTGATGTCACCTCTTCTTTCAACCTACTCCTCGGAAGGCCATGGATCTACACTGTCAAGGCGGTATCTTCCACCCTCCATAAAAAAATCAAGTTGCCCCTGCAAGATAATGTTATTACTTCAGAGGCAACCCCCATGACCGTGGCTAGCTGCAATGCCACGAGCCGCACGGACCTTCGAGGGTTCGATTTTGTGGGAATGATCGAGGAGGAATACCTCTTCAGGCCTTATTTCACCACTAGCATCGATATGATGGTACAGAATTTGGGGTATTTTCCGGTTGCTACCTCAAGGCCATATCTTCCAGCTGGGAAGATTATTGAGGTCCTGAACAACGAAGACTCACACTTCGACCTAGGGTACGCTCCGACCACGGGCAACGTTGTCCGAGAAGGCATCAAAAAGGCCTGCAATATCATTAAGGGTACCTACTTAAGCCCTTATAGCCCATGGCTGACCGACTACTTCGTCATGCTGGTATTCCGAGTTATTAAGTCGGTCTATTCCGACCCACTATCACATACCCCGAGACCAAATTGGCTCGGGAATGCAACTATTTCAAGGGCAAGTTCAAGGAAGAAGGTCCGCTCATTATCTTCTCTGAGTATGATCTACAACCGTTCGGGGTCTCCTACAACTTGGCCCTTTACATCACGGTGATATGCTGCGGGAAATATCTTCCGATGACCCTAATTGATGATGGGTCTGCTGTGAATGTCCTTCCTCTAAGGACCGCCAAAGACCTCGACATTACCGAGGCTGACTAAATCCCGACTGCTCAAACCATCCATGCTTATGATTGGAGCCCAAAGTCGGTAGCAGGGGCCATTAAACTGACAATCATAACAGGCCCAGTTGAAAAGGAGCTGGAATTCCAGGTGATTGATCTCACCTCTTCTTTCAACCTACTCATCGGGAGGCCATGGATCCACACTGTCAAGGCGGTATCTTCCACCTCCATCAAAAAATCAGGTTGCCCATGCAAGATAATGTTATTACTTTAGAGGCAACCCCCATGATCGTGGCTAGCTGCAACGCCACGAGCCGCACGGACCTTTGAGGGTTTGATTTTGTGGGAATGATCGAGGAGGAATACCTCTTAAGGCCTTATTTCACCACTAACATCGATATGATGCTACAGAATTTGGGGTATTTTCTGGTAGCTCCCTCAAGGCCATATCTTCTAGTTGGGAAAATTATTGAGGTCCTGAACAACGAAGACTCACACTTCGGCCTAGGGTACGCTCTGACCTCGGGAACGTTGTCCGAGAAGGCATCAAAAAGGCCTGCAATATCATTAAGGGTACCTACTTAAACCTTTATAGCCCACGGCTGACCGACTACTTCGTCACGCCGGTGTTTTGAGCTATTAAGTAGGTCTGTTCCGACCCACTATCACATACCCCGAGACCAAATTGGCTCGAGAATGCAACTATTTCAGGGGAATGTTCAAGGAAGAAGGTCCGCTCATTACCTTCTCTGAGTCTGATCTACCACCGTTCGGGGACTCCCACAAATTGGCCATGTACATCACGATGATATGCCGGGGGAAATATCTTCCGATGACCCTAATTGACGATGGGTCTGCTGTGAACGTCCTTCCTCTAAGGACCGCCAAAGCCCTCGGCATTACCGAGGCTGACTACATCCCGACTGCTCAAACCATCCATGCTTTTGATTGGAGCCCAAAGTCGGTAGGTGGGGCCATTAAACTGACAATCATAACGGGCCCAGTTGAAAAGGAGCTGGAATTCCAGGTGACTGATGTCACCTCTTCTTTCAACCTACTCCTCGGAAGGCCATGGATCCACACTGTCAAGGCGGTATCTTCCACCCTCCATAAAAAAATCAAGTTGCCCCTGCAAGATAATGTTATTACTTTAGAGGCAACCCCCATGACCGTGGCTAGCTACAATGCCACGAGCCGCACGGACCTTTGAGGGTTTGATTTTGTGGGAATGATCGAGGAGGAATACCTCTTAACTCCTTATTTTACCACTAGCATCGATATGATGCTACAGAATTTGGGGTATTTTCTGGTAGCTCCCTCAAGGCCATATCTTCTAGTTGGGAAGATTATTGAGGTCCTGAACAACGAAGACTCACACTTCGGCCTAGGGTACGCTCTGACCTCGGGCAACGTTATCCGAGAAGGCATCAAAAAGGCCTGCAATATCATTAAGGGTACCTACTTAAGCCCTTATAGCCCATGGCTGTACGACTACTTCGTCATGCTGGTATTCCGAGTTATTAAGTCGGTCTATTCCGACCCACTATCACATACCCCGAGACCAAATTGGCTCGGGAATGCAACTATTTCAAGGGCAAGTTCAAGGAAGAAGGTCCGCTCATTACCTTCTCTGAGTATGATCTACAACCGTTCGGGGTCTCCTACAACTTGGCCCTTTACATCACGGTGATATGCTGCGGGAAATATCTTCCGATGACCCTAATTGATGATGGGTCTGCTGTGAACGTCCTTCCTCGAAGGACCGCCAAAGACCTCGACATTACCGAGGCTGACTAAATCCCGACTGCTCAAACCATCCATGCTTATGATTGGAGCCCAAAGTCGGTAGCAGGGGCCATTAAACTGACAATCATAACAGGCCCAATTGAAAAGGAGCTGGAATTCCAGGTGATTGATCTCACCTCTTCTTTCAACCTACTCCTCGGGAGGCCATGGATCCACACTGTCAAGGCGGTATCTTCCACCTCCATCAAAAAATCAGGTTGCCCATGCAAGATAATGTTATCACTTTAGAGGCAACCCCCATGATCGTGGCCTAGGGTACGCTCTGATCTCGGGCAACGTTGTCCGAGAAGGCATCGAAAAGGTCTGCAATATGATTAAGGGTACCTACTGAAGCACTTATAGCCCACGGCTAACCGACTACTTTGTCACGCCGGTATTCAGAGCTATTAAGTCGGTCTGTTCCAACCGACTATCACATACCCCGAGACCCAATTGGCTCGGGAATGCAACTATTTCAAGGGCAAGTTCAAGTAAGAAGGTCCGCTCATTACCTTCTCTGAGTCTGATCGACCACCGTTCGGGGTCTCCCACAACTTGGCCCTGTACATCACGGTGATATGCCGGGGAAATATCTTCCGATGACCCTAATTGACGATGGGTCTGCTGTGAACATCCTTCCTCTAAGGACCGCTAAAGCCCTCGGCATTACCGAGGCTGACTACATCCCGACTGCTCAAACCATCCATGCTTTTGATTGGAGCCCAAAGTCGGTATCTGGGGCCATTAAACTGACAATCATAACGGGCCCAGTTGAAAAGGAGCTGGAATTCCAGGTGATTAATGTCACCTCTTCCTTCAACCTACTCATCGGGAGGCCATGGATCCTCACTTTCAAGGCGGTATCTTCCACCCTCCGTTAAAAAATCAAGTTGCCCCTGCAAGATAATGTTATTACTTTAGAGGCAACCCCCATGATCGTGGCTAGTTGCAATGTCACGAGCCGCACGGACCTTCGAGGGTTCGATTTTGTGGGAATGATCGAGGAGGAATACCTCTTCAGGCCTTATTTCACCACTAGCATCGATATGGTGGTACAGAATTTGGGGTATTTTCCGGGAGCTACTCAAGGCCATATCTTCAAGCTGGGAAGATTATTGAGGTCCTGAATAACGAAGACTCACACTTCGGCCTAGGGTACGCTCTGATCTCGGGCAACGTTGTCCGAGAAGGCATCGAAAAGGCCTGCAATATGATAAAGGGTACCTACTGAAGCACTTATAGCCCACGGCTAACTGACTACTTCGTCATGCCGGTATTCGGAGCTATTAAGTTGGTCTGTTCCAACCGACTATCACATACCCCGAGACCTAATTGGCTCAGGAATGCAACTATTTCAAGGGCAAGTTCAAGGAAGAAGGTCCGCTCATTACCTTCTCTGAGTCTGATCTACCACCGTTCGGGCTCTCCCACAACTTGGCCCTGTACATCACGGTGATATGCCGGGGGAAATATCTTCCGATGACCCTTATTTACGATGGGTCTGCTGTGAACATCCTTCCTCTAAGGACCGCTAAAGCCCTCGGCATTACCGAGGCTGACTACATCCCGACTGCTCAAACCATCCATGCTTTTGATTGGAGCCCAAAGTCGGTATCTGGGGCCATTAAACTGACTATAATAACGGGCCCAGTTGAAAAGGAGCTGGAATTCCAGGTGATTAATGTCACCTCTTCCTTCAACCTACTCCTCGGGAGGCCATGGATCCTCGCTGTCAAGGCAGTATCTTCCACCCTCCATCAAAAAATCAAGTTGCCCCTGCAAGATAATGTTATTACTTTAGAGGCAACCCCCATGATCGCGGCTAGCTGCAATGTCACGAGCCGCACGGACCTTCGAGGGTTCGATTTTGTGGGAATGATCGAGGAGGAATACCTCTTCAGGCCTTATTTCACCACTAGCATCGATATGATGGTACAGAATTTGGGGTATTTTCCGGGAGCTACTCAAGGCCATATCTTCAAGCTGGGAAGATTATTGAGGTCCTGAATAACGAAGACTCACACTTCGGCCTAGGGTACGCTCTGATCTCGGGCAACGTTGTCCGAGAAGGCATCGAAAAGGCCTGCAATATGATAAAGGGTACCTACTGAAGCACTTATAGCCCACGGCTAACCGACTACTTCGTCATGCCGGTATTCGGAGTTATTAAGTTGGTCTGTTCCAACCGACTATCACATACCCTGAGACCCAATTGGCTCGGGAATGCAACTATTTCAAGGGCAAGTTCAAGGAAGAAGGTCCGCTCATTACCTTCTCTGAGTCTGATCTACCACCGTTCGGGGTCTCCCACAACTTGGCCCTGTACATCACGGTGATATGCCGGGGGAAATATCTTCCGATGACCCTTATTTACGATGGGTCTGCTGTGAACATCCTTCCTCTAAGGACCGCTAAAGCCCTCGGCATTACCGAGGCTGACTACATCCCGACTGCTCAAACCATCCATGCTTTTGATTGGAGCCCAAAGTCGGTATCTGGGGCCATTAAACTGACAATAATAACGGGCCCAGTTGAAAAGGAGCTGGAATTCCAGGTGATTAATGTCACCTCTTCCTTCAACCTACTCCTCGGGAGGCCATGGATCCTCGCTGTCAAGGCAGTATCTTCCACCCTCCATCAAAAAATCAAGTTGCCCCTGCAAGATAATGTTATTACTTTAGAGGCAACCCCCATGATCGCGGCTAGCTGCAATGTAATGAGCTGCACGAACCTTCGAGTGTTCGATTTTGTGGGAATGATCGAGGAGGAATACCTCTTCAGGCCTTATTTCACCACTAGCATCGATATGATGGTACAGAATTTGGGGTATTTTCCGGGAGCTACTCAAGGCCATATCTTCAAGTTGGGAAGATTATTGAGGTCCGGAACAACGAAGACTCACACTTCGGCCTAGGGTACACTCTGATCTCGGGCAACGTTGTCCGAGAAGGCATCGAAAAGGCCTGCAATATGATTAAGGGTACCTACTGTAGCACTTATAGCCCACGGCTAACCGACTACTTCATCACGCCGGTATTCGGAGCTATTAAGTAGGTCTGTTCCAACCGACTATCACAAACCCCGAGACCCAATTGGCTCGGGAATAATGCAACTATTTCAAGGGCAAGTTCAAGGAAGAAGGTCCGCTCATTACCTTCTCTGAGTCTGATCTACCACCGTTCGGGGTCTCCCACAACTTGACCATGTACATCACGGTGATATGCCGGGGGAAATATCTTCCGATGACCCTAATTGACGATGGGTCTGCTGTGAACATCCTTCCTCTAAGGACCGCCAAAGCCCTCTACATTACCGAGGCTGACTACTTCCCGATTGCTCAAACCATCCATGCTTTTGATTGGAGCCCAAAGTCGGTATCTGGGGCCATTAAACTGACAATCATAATGGGCCCAGTTGAAAAGGAGCTGGAATTCCAGGTGATTAATGTCACCTCTTCCTTCAACCTACTCCTCGAGAGGCCATGGATCCTCACTGTCAAGGCGTATCTTCCACCCTCCGTAAAAAAATCAAGTTGCCCCTGCAAGATAATGTTATTACTTTAGAGGCAACCCCCATGATCGCGGCTAGCTGCAATGTAATGAGCTGCACGGACCTTCGATTGTTCGATTTTGTGGGAATGATCGAGGAGGAATACCTCTTCAGGCCTTATTTCACCACTAGCATTGATATGATGGTACAGAATTCAGGGTATTTTCCGGTAGCTACTCAAGGCCATATCTTCAAGCTGGGAAGATTATTGAGGTCCTGAACAACAAAGACTCACACTTCGACCTAGGGTACGCTCTGACCTCGGGCAACGTTGTCCGAGAAGGCATCAAAAAGGCCTGCAATATCATTAAGGGTACCTACTTAAGCCCTTATAGCCCACGGCTGACCGGCTACTTCGTCATGCTGGTATTCCGAGTTATTAAGTCGGTCTGTTCCGACCCACTATCACATACCCCGAGACCAAATTGGCTCGGGAATGCAACTATTTCAAGGGCAAGTTCAAGGAAGAAGGTCCGCTCATTACCTTCTCTAAGTATGATCTACAACCGTTCGGGGTCTCCTACAACTTGGCCCTTTACATCACGGTGATATGCTGCGGGAAATATCTTCCGATGACCCTAATTGATGATGGGTCTGCTGTGAACGTCCTTCCTCTCAGGACCGCCAAAGACCTCGACATTACCGAGGCTGACTAAATCCCGACTGCTCAAACCATCCATGCTTATGATTGGAGCCCAAAGTCGGTAGCAGGGGCCATTTAACTGACAATCATAACAGGCCCAGTTGAAAAGGAGCTGGAATTCCAGGTGATTGATCTCACCTCTTCTTTCAACCTACTCCTCGGGAGGCCATGGATCCACACTGTCAAGGCGGTATCTTCCACCTCCATCAAAAAATCAGGTTGCCCATGCAAGATAATGTTATTACTTTAGAGGCAACCCCCATGATCGTGGCTAGCTGCAACGCCACGAGCCGCACAGACCTTTGAGGGTTTGATTTTGTGGGAATGATCGAGGAGGAATACCTCTTAAGCCCTTATTTCACCACTAGCATCGATATGATGCTACAGAATTTGGGGTATTTTCTGGGAGCTCCCTCAAGGCCATATCTTCTAGTTGGGAAGATTATTGAGGTCCTGAACAACGAAGACTCACACTTCGGCCTAGGGTACGCTCAGAGCTCGGGCAACGTTGTCTGAGAAGGCATCAAAAAGGCCTGCAATATCATTAAGGGTACCTACTTAAACCTTTATAGCCCACGGCTGACCGACTACTTCGTCACGCCGGTGTTCGGAGCTACTAAGTAGGTCTGTTCCGACCCACTATCACATACCCCGAGACCAAATTGGCTCGAGAATGCAACTATTTCAGGGGAAAGTTCAAGGAAGAAGGTCCGCTCATTACCTTCTCTGAGTCTGATCTACCACCGTTCGGGGACTCCCACAAATTGGCCATGTACATCACGGTGATATGCCGGGGGAAATATCTTCCGATGACCCTAATTGACGATGGGTCTGCTGTGAACGTCCTTCCTCTAAGGACCGCCAAAGCCCTCGGCATTACCGAGGCTGACTACATCCCGACTGCTCAAACCATCCATGCTTTTGATTGGAGCCCAAAGTCGGTAGGTGGGGCCATTAAACTGACAATCATAACGGGCCCAGTTGAAAAGGAGCTGGAATTCCAGGTGATTAATGTCACCTCTTCCTTCAACCTACTCCTCGGGAAGCCATGGATCCTCACTGTCAAGGCGGTATCTTCCACCCTCCATAAAAAAATCAAGTTGCCCCTGCAAGATAATGTTATTACTTTAGAGGCAACCCCCATGACCGTGGCTAGCTGCAATGCCACGAGCCGCACGGACCTTCGAGGGTTCGATTTTGTGGGAATGATCGAGGAGGAATACCTCTTCAGGCCTTATTTCACCACTAGCATCGATATGATGGTACAGAATTTGGGGTATTTTCCGGGAGCTACTCAAGGCCATATCTTCAAGTTGGGAAGATTATTTAGGTCCTGAACCACGAAGACTCACACTTCGGCCTAGGGTACGCTCTGATCTCGGGCAACGTTGTCCGAGAAGGCATCGAAAAGGTCTGCAATATGATTAAGGGTACCTACTGAAGCACTTATAGCCCACGGCTAACCGACTACTTCGTCACGCCGGTATTCGGAGCTATTAAGTCGGTCCGTTCCAACCGACTATCACATACCCCGAGACCCAATTGGCTCGGGAATGCAACTATTTCAAGGGCAAGTTCAACTAAGAAGGTCCGCTCATTACCTTCTCTGAGTCTGATCTACCACCGTTCGGGGTCTCCCACAACTTGGCCCTGTACATCACGGTGATATGCCGGGGAAATATCTTCCGATGACCCTAATTGACGATGGGTCTGCTGTGAACATCCTTCCTCTAAGGGCCGCTAAAGCCCTCGGCATTACCGAGGCTGACTACATCCCGACTGCTCAAACCATCCATGCTTTTGTTTGGAGCCCAAAGTCGGTATCTGGGGCCATTAAACTGACAATCATAACGGGCCCAGTTGAAAAGTAGCTGAAATTCCAGGTGATTAATGTCACCTCTTCCTTCAACCTACTCATCGGGAGGCCATGGATCCTCACTGTCAAGGCGGTATCTTCCACCCTCCGTTAAAAAATCAAGTTGCCCCTGCAAGATAATGTTATTACTTTAGAGGCAACCCCCATGATCGTCACTAGTTGCAATGTCACGAGCCGCACGGACCTTCGAGGGTTCGATTTTGTGGGAATGATCGAGGAGGAATACCTCTTCAGGCCTTATTTCACCACTAGCATCGATATGATGGTACAGAATTTGGGGTATTTTCCGGGAGCTACTCAAGGCCATATCTTCAAGCTGGGAAGATTATTGAGGTCCTGAATAACGAAGACTCACACTTCGGCCTAGGGTACGCTCTGATCTCGGGCAACGTTGTCCGAGAAGGCATCGAAAAGGCCTGCAATATGATAAAGGGTACCTACTGAAGCACTTATTGCCCACGGCTAACCGACTACTTCGTCATGCCGGTATTCGGAGCTATTAAGTTGGTCTGTTCCAACCGACTATCACATACCCTGAGACCCAATTGGCTCGGGAATGCAACTATTTCAAGGGCAAGTTCAAGGAAGAAGGTCCGCTCATTACCTTCTCTGAGTCTGATCTACCACCGTTCGGGGTCTCCCACAACTTGGCCCTGTACATCACGGTGATATGCCGGGGGAAATATCTTCCGATGACCCTTATTTACGATGGGTCTGCTGTGAACATCCTTCCTCTAAGGACCGCTAAAGCCCTCGGCATTACCGAGGCTGACTACATCCCGACTGCTCAAACCATCCATGCTTTTGTTTGGAGCCCAAAGTCGGTATCTGGGGCCATTAAACTGACAATCATAACGGGCCCAGTTGAAAAGGAGCTGGAATTCCAGGTGATTAATGTCACCTCTTCCTTCAACCTACTCATCGGGAGGCCATGGATCCTCACTGTCAAGGCGGTATCTTCCACCCTCCGTTAAAAAATCAAGTTGCCCCTGCAAGATAATGTTATTACTTTAGAGGCAACCCCCATGATCGTCGCTAGTTGCAATGTCACGAGCCGCACGGACCTTCGAGGGTTCGATTTTGTGGGAATGATCGAGGAGGAATACCTCTTCAGGCCTTATTTCACCACTAGCATCGATATGATGGTACAGAATTTGGGGTATTTTCCGGGAGCTACTCAAGGCCATATCTTCAAGCTGGGAAGATTATTGAGGTCCTGAATAACGAAGACTCACACTTCGGCCTAGGGTACGCTCTGATCTCGGGCAACGTTGTCCGAGAAGGCATCGAAAAGGCCTGCAATATGATAAAGGGTACCTACTGAAGCACTTATTGCCCACGGCTAACCGACTACTTCGTCATGCCGGTATTCGGAGCTATTAAGTTGGTCTGTTCCAACTGACTATCACATACCCTGAGACCCAATTGGCTCGGGAATGCAACTATTTCAAGGGCAAGTTCAAGGAAGAAGGTCCGCTCATTACCTTCTCTGAGTCTGATCTACCACCGTTCGGGGTCTCCCACAACTTGGCCCTGTACATCACGGTGATATGCCGGGGGAAATATCTTCCGATGACCCTTATTTACGATGGGTCTGCTGTGAACATCCTTCCTCTAAGGACCGCTAAAGCCCTCGGCATTACCGAGGCTGACTACATCCCGACTGCTCAAACCATCCATGCTTTTGATTGGAGCCCAAAGTCGGTATCTGGGGCCATTAAACTGACAATAATAACGGGCCCAGTTGAAAAGGAGCTGGAATTCCAGGTGATTAATGTCACCTCTTCCTTCAACCTACTCCTCGGGAGGCCATGGATCCTCGCTGTCAAGGCGGTATCTTCCACCCTCCATCAAAAAATCAAGTTGCCCCTGCAAGATAATGTTATTACTTTAGAGGCAACCCCCATGATCGCGGCTAGCTGCAATGTAATGAGCTGCACGGACCTTCGAGTGTTCGATTTTGTGGGAATGATCGAGGAGGAATACCTCTTCAGGCCTTATTTCACCACTAGCATCGATATGATGGTACAGAATTTGGGGTATTTTCCGGGAGCTACTCAAGGCCATATCTTCAAGTTGGGAAGATTATTGAGGTCCTGAACAACGAAGACTCACACTTCGGCCTAGGGTACACTCTGATCTCGGGCAACGTTGTCCGATAAGGCATCGAAAAGGCCTGCAATATGATTAAGGGTACCTACTGTAGCACTTATAGCCCACGGCTAACCGACTACTTCGTCACGCCGGTATTCGAAGCTATTAAGTAGGTCTGTTCCAACCGACTATCACAAACCCCGAGACCCAATTGGCTCGGGAATAATGCAACTATTTCAAGGGCAAGTTCAAGGAAGAAGGTCCGCTCATTACCTTCTCTGAGTCTGATCTACCACCGTTCGGGGTCACCCACAACTTGGCCATGTACATCACGGTGATATGCCGGGGGAAATATCTTCCGATGACCCTAATTGACGATGGGTCTGCTGTGAACATCCTTCCTCTAAGGACCGCTAAAGCCCTCGGCATTACCGAGGCTGACTACTTCCCGATTGCTCAAACCATCCATGCTTTTGATTGGAGCCCAAAGTCGGTATCTGGGGCCATTAAACTGACAATCATAATGGGCCCAGTTGAAAAGGAGCTGGAATTCCAGGTGATTAATGTCACCTCTTCCTTCAACCTACTCCTCGGGAGGCCATGGATCCGCACTGTCAAGGCGTATCTTCCACCCTCCGTAAAAAAATCAGGTTGCCCCTGCAAGATAATGTTATTACTTTAGAGGCAACCCCCATGATTGTGGCTAGCTGCAATGTCACGAGCCGCACGGAACTTCGAGGGTTTGATTTTGTGGGAATGATCGAGGAGGAATACCTCTTCAGGCCTTATTTCACCACTAGCATCGATATGATGGTACAGAATTTGGGGTATATTCCGGGAGCTACTCAAGGCCATATCTTCAAGCTTGGAAGATTATTGAGGTCCTGAACAACGAAGACTCACACTTCGGCCTAGGGTACGCTCTGACCTCGGGCAACGTTGTCCGAGAAGGAATCGAAAAGGCCTGCTATATCAATAAGGGTACCTACTGGAGCACTTATTGCCCACGGCTGACCGACTACTTCGTCACGCCGGTATTCGGAGCTATTAAGTCGGTCTGTTCCAACCGACTATCACATACCCCGAGACCCAATTGGCTCGGGAATGCAACTATTTCAAGGGCAAGTTCAAGGAAGAAGGTCCGCTCATTACCTTCCCTGAGTTTGATCTACCACCGTTCGGGGTCTCCCACAACTTGGCCCTGTACAACACGGTGATATGCCGGGGGAAATATCTTCCGATGACCCTAATTGATGATGGGTCTGCTCTGAACGTCCTTCCTCTAAGGACCGCCAAAGCCCACGGCATTACCGAGGTTGACTACATCCCGACTGCTCAAACCATCCATGCTTTTGATTGAAGCCCAAAGTCGGTATCTGGGGCCATTAAACTGACAATCATAACGGGACCAGTTGAAAAGGAGCTGGAATTGAAGGTGATTGATGTCACCTCTTCTTTCAACCTACTCCTCGAGAGGCCATGGATCCACACTGTCAAGGCGGTATCTTCCACCCTCCATCAAAAAATCAAGTTGCCCCTGCAAGATAATGTTATTACTTTAGAGACAACCCCCATGACCGTCGCCAGCTGCAATGCCACGAGCCGCACGGACCTTCGAGGGTTCGATTTTGTGGGAATGATCGAGGAGGAATACCTCTTCAGGCCTTATTTCACCGCTAGCATCGATATGATGCTACAGAATTTGGGGTATTTTTCGGGAGTTACCTCAAGGCCATATCTTCTAGTTGGGGAGATTATTGAGGTCCTGAACAACGAAGACTCACACTTCGGCCTAGGGTACGCTCTGACCTCGGGCAACGTTGTCCGAGAAGGAATCGAAAAGGCCTGCTATATCAATAAGGGTACCTACTTAAGCACTTATAGCCCACGGCTGACCGACTACTTCGTCACGCCGGTATTCGGAACTATTAAGTTGGTCTGTTCCGACCCACTATCACATACCCTGAGACCAAATTGGCTCGGGAATGCAACTATTTCAAGGGCAAGTTCAAGGAAGAAGGTCCGCTCATTACTTTCCCTGAGTCTGATCTACCACCGTTCGGGGTCTCCCACAACTTGGCCCTGTACAACACGGTGATATGCCGGGGGAAATATCTTCCGATGACCCTAATTGATGATGGGTCTGCTCTGAACGTCCTTCCTCTAAGGACCGCCAAAGCCCGCTGCATTACCGAGGTTGATTACATCCCGACTGCTCAAACCATCCATGCTTTTGATTGAAGCCCAAAGTCGGTAGCTGGGGCCATTAAACTGACAATCATAACGGGACCAGTTGAAAAGAAGATGGAATTCAATGTGATTGATGTCACCTCTTCTTTCAAACTACTCCTCGAGAGGCCATGGATCCACACTGTCAAGGCGGTATCTTCCACCCTCCATCAAAAAATCATGTTGCCCCTGCAAGATAATGTTATTACTTTAGAGACAACCCCCATGACCGTCGCCAGCTGCAATGCCACGAGCCGCACGGACCTTCGAGGGTTCGATTTTGTGGGAATGATCGCGGAGGAATACCTCTTCAGGCCTTATTTCACCGCTAGCATCGATATGATGCTACAGAATTTGGGGTATTTTTCGGGAGTTACCTCAAGGCCATATCTTCTAGTTGGGGAGATTATTGAGGTCCTGAACAACGAAGACTCACACTTCAGCCTAGGGTACGCTCTGACCTCGGGCAACGTTGTCCGAGAAGGAATCGAAAAGGCCTGCTATATCAATAAGGGTACCTACTTAAGCACTTATAGCCCACGGCTGACCGACTACTTCGTCACGCCGGTATTCGGAACTATTAAGTTGGTCTGTTCCGACCCACTATCACATACCCTGAGACCAAATTGGCTCGGGAATGAAACTATTTCAAGGGCAAGTTCAAGGAAGAAGGTCCGCTCATTACCTTCCCTGAGTTTGATCTACCACCGTTCGGGGTCTCCCACAACTTGGCCCTGTACAACACGGTGATATGCCGGGGGAAATATCTTCCGATGACCCTAATTGATGATGGGTCTGCTCTGAACGTCCTTCCTCTATGGACCGCCAAAGCCCACGGCATTACCGAGGTTAACTACATCCCGACTGCTCAAACCATCCATGCTTTTGATTGAAGCCCAAAGTCGGTAGCTGGGGCCATTAAACTGACAATCATAACGGGACCAGTTGAAAAGGAGCTGGAATTCAAGTGATTGATGTCACCTCTTCTTTCAACCTACTCCTCGAGAGGCCATGGATCCACACTGTCAAGGCGGTATCTTCCACCCTCCATCAAAAAATCAAGTTGCCCCTGCAAGATAATGTTATTACTTTAGAGACAACCCCCATGACCATCGCCAGCTGCAATGCCACGAGCCGCACGGACCTTCGAGGGTTCGATTTTGTGGGAATAATCGAGGAGGAATACCTCTTCAGGTCTTATTTCACCGCTAGCATCGATATGATGCTTCAGAATTTGGGGTATTTTTCGGGAGTTACCTCAAGGCCATATCTTCTAGTTGGGGAGATTATTAAGGTCCTGAACAACAAAGACTCACACTTCGGCCTAGGGTACGCTCTGACCTCGGGCAACGTTGTCCGAGAAGGAATCGAAAAGGCCTGCTATATCAATAAGGGTACCTACTTAAGCACTTATAGCCCACGGCTGACCGACTACTTCGTCACGCCGGTATTCGGAACTATTAAGTTGGTCTGTTCCGACCCACTATCTCATACCCTGAGACCAAATTGGCTCGGGAATGCAACTATTTCAGGGGCAAGTTCAAGGAAGAAGGTCCGCTCATTACCTTCCCTGAGTCTGATCTACCACCGTTCGGGGTCTCCCACAACTTGGCCCTGTACAACACGGTGATATGCCGGGGGGGAAATATCTTCCGATGACCCTAATTGATGATGGGTCTGCTCTGAACGTCCTTCCTCTAAGGACCGCCAAAGCCCACGGCATTACCGAGGTTGACTACATCCCGACTGCTCAAACCATCCATGCTTTTGATTGAAGCCCAAAGTCGGTAGCTGGGGCCATTAAACTGACAATCATAACGGGACCTGTTGAAAAGGAGATGGAATTCAAGGTGATTGATGTCACCTCTTCTTTCAACCTACTCCTCGAGAGGCCATGGATCCACACTGTCAAGGCGGTATCTTCCACCCTCCATCAAAAAATCAAGTTGCCCCTGCAAGATAATGTTATTACTTTAGAGACAACCCCCATGACCGTCGCCAGCTGCAATGCCACGAGCCGCACGGACCTTCGAGGGTTCGATTTTGTGGGAATGATCGAGGAGGAATACCTCTTCAGGCCTTATTTCACCGCTAGCATCAATATGATGCTACAGAATTTGGGGTATTTTTCGGGAGTTACCTCAAGGCCATATCTTCTAGTTGGGGAGATTATTGAGGTCCTGAACAACGAAGACTCACACTTCGGCCTAGGGTACGCTCTGACCTCGGGCAACATTGTCCGAGAAGGAATCGAAAAGGCCTGCTATATCAATAAGGGTACCTACTTAAGCACTTATAGCCCACGGCTGACCGACTACTTCGTCACGCCGGTATTCGGAACTATTAAGTTGGTCTGTTCCGACCCACTATCACATACCCTGAGACCAAATTGGCTCGGGAATGAAACTATTTCAAGGGCAAGTTCAAGGAAGAAGGTCCGCTCATTACCTTCCCTGAGTCTGATCTACCACCGTTCGGGGTCTCCCACAACTTGGCCCTGTACAACACGGTGATATGCCGGGGGAAATATCTTCCGATGACCCTAATTGATGATGGGTCTGCTCTGAACGTCCTTCCTCTAAGGACCGCCAAAGCCCACGGCATTACCGAGGTTAACTACATCCCGACTGCTCAAACCATCCATGCTTTTGATTGAAGCCCAAAGTCGGTAGCTGGGGCCATTAAACTGACAATCATAACGGGACAAGTTGAAAAGGAGCTGGAATTCAAGGTGATTGATGTCACCTCTTCTTTCAACCTACTCCTCGAGAGGCCATGGATCCACACTGTCAAGGCGGTATCTTCCACCCTCCATCAAAAAATCAAGTTGCCCCTGCAAGATAATGTTATTACTTTAGAGACAACCCCCATGACCGTCGCCAGCTGCAATGCCACGAGCCGCACGGACCTTCGAGGGTTCGATTTTGTGGGAATAATCGAGGAGGAATACCTCTTCAGGTCTTATTTCACCGCTAGCATCGATATGATGCTACAGAATTTGGGGTATTTTTCGGGAGTTACCTCAAGGCCATATCTTCTAGTTGGGGAGATTATTAAGGTCCTGAACAACAAAGACTCACACTTCGGCCTAGGGTACGCTCTGACCTCGGGCAACGTTGTCCGAGAAGGAATCGAAAAGGCCTGCTATATCAATAAGGGTACCTACTTAAGCACTTATAGCCCACGGCTGACCGACTACTTCGTCACGCCGGTATTCGGAACTATTAAGTTGGTCTGTTCCGACCCACTATCTCATACCCTGAGACCAAATTGGCTCGGGAATGCAACTATTTCAGGGGCAAGTTCAAGGAAGAAGGTCCGCTCATTACCTTCCCTGAGTCTGATCTACCACCGTTCGGGGTCTCCCACAACTTGGCCCTGTACAACACGGTGATATGCCGGGGGGGAAATATCTTCCGATGACCCTAATTGATGATGGGTCTGCTCTGAACGTCCTTCCTCTAAGGACCGCCAAAGCCCACGGCATTACCGAGGTTGACTACATCCCGACTGCTCAAACCATCCATGCTTTTGATTGAAGCCCAAAGTCGGTAGCTGGGGCCATTAAACTGACAATCATAACGGGACCAGTTGAAAAGGAGATGGAATTCAAGGTGATTGATGTCACCTCTTCTTTCAACCTACTCCTCGAGAGGCCATGGATCCACACTGTCAAGGCGGTATCTTCCACCCTCCATCAAAAAATCAAGTTGCCCCTGCAAGATAATGTTATTACTTTAGAGACAACCCCCATGACCGTCGCCAGCTGCAATGCCACGAGCCGCACGGACCTTCGAGGGTTCGATTTTGTGGGAATGATCGAGGAGGAATAACTCTTCAGGCCTTATTTCACCGCTAGCATCAATATGATGCTACAGAATTTGGGGTATTTTTCGGGAGTTACCTCAAGGCCATATCTTCTAGTTGGGGAGATTATTGAGGTCCTGAACAACGAAGACTCACACTTCGGCCTAGGGTACGCTCTGACCTCGGGCAACATTGTCCGAGAAGGAATCGAAAAGGCCTGCTATATCAATAAGGGTACCTACTTAAGCACTTATAGCCCACGGCTGACCGACTACTTCGTCACGCTGGTATTCGGAACTATTAAGTTGGTCTGTTCCGACCCACTATCACATACCCTGAGACCAAATTGGCTCGCGAATGCAACTATTTCAAGGGCAAGTTCAAGGAAGAAGGTCCGCTCATTACCTTCCCTAAGTCTGATCTACCACCGTTCGGGGTCTCCCACAACTTGGCCCTTGTACAACACAGTGATATGCCGGGGGAAATATCTTCCGATGACCCTAATTGATGATGGGTCTGCTCTGAACGTCCTTCCTCTAAGGACCACCAAAGCCCACGGCATTACCGAGGTTGACTACATCCCGACTGCTCAAACCATCCATGCTTTTGATTGAAGCCCAAAGTCGGTAGCTGGGGCCATTAAACTGACAATCATAACGGGACCAGTTGAAAAGGAGCTGGAATTCAAGGTGATTGATGTCACCTCTTCTTTCAACCTACTCCTCGAGAGGCCATGGATCCACACTGTCAAGGCGGTATCTTCCACCCTCCATCAAAAAATCAAGTTGCCCCTGCAAGATAATGTTATTACTTTAGAGACAACCCCCATGACCGTCGCCAGCTGCAATGCCACGAGCCGCACGGACCTTCGAGGGTTCGATTTTGTGGGAATAATCGAGGAGGAATACCTCTTCAGGTCTTATTTCACCGCTAGCATCGATATGATGCTACAGAATTTGGGGTATTTTTCGGGAGTTACCTCAAGGCCATATCTTCTAGTTGGGGAGATTATTAAGGTCCTGAACAACAAAGACTCACACTTCGGCCTAGGGTACGCTCTGACCTCGGGCAACGTTGTCCGAGAAGGAATCGAAAAGGCCTGCTATATCAATAAGGGTACCTACTTAAGCACTTATAGCCCACGGCTGACCGACTACTTCGTCACGCCGGTATTCGGAACTATTAAGTTGGTCTGTTCCGACCCACTATCACATACCCTGAGACCAAATTGGCTCGGGAATGCAACTATTTCAGGGGCAAGTTCAAGGAAGAAGGTCCGCTCATTACCTTCCCTGAGTCTGATCTACCACCGTTCGGGGTCTCCCACAACTTGGCCCTGTACAACACGGTGATATGCCGGGGGGGAAATATCTTCCGATGACCCTAATTGATGATGGGTCTGCTCTGAACGTCCTTCCTCTAAGGACCGCCAAAGCCCACGGCATTACCGAGGTTGACTACATCCCGACTGCTCAAACCATCCATGCTTTTGATTGAAGCCCAAAGTCGGTAGCTGGGGCCATTAAACTGACAATCATAACGGGACCAGTTGAAAAGGAGATGGAATTCAAGGTGATTGATGTCACCTCTTCTTTCAACCTACTCCTCGAGAGGCCATGGATCCACACTGTCAAGGCGGTATCTTCCACCCTCCATCAAAAAATCAAGTTGCCCCTGCAAGATAATGTTATTACTTTAGAGACAACCCCCATGACCGTCGCCAGCTGCAATGCCACGAGCCGCACGGACCTTCGAGGGTTCGATTTTGTGGGAATGATCGCGGAGGAATACCTCTTCAGGCCTTATTTCACCGCTAGCATCGATATGATGCTACAGAATTTGGGGTATTTTTCGGGAGTTACCTCAAGGCCATATCTTCAAGTTGGGGAGATTATTGAGGTCCTGAACAACGAAGACTCACACTTCGGCCTAGGGTACGCTCTGACCTCGGGCAACGTTGTCCGAGAAGGAATCGAAAAGGCCTGCTATATCAATAAGGGTACCTACTTAAGCACTTATAGCCCACGGCTGACCGACTACTTCGTCACGCCGGTATTCGGAACTATTAAGTTGGTCTGTTCCGACCCACTATCACATACCCTGAGACCAAATTGGCTCGGGAATGCAACTATTTCAAGGGCAAGTTCAAGGAAGAAGGTCCGCTCATTACCTTCCCTGAGTCTGATTTACCACCGTTCGGGGTCTCCCACAACTTGGCCCTGTACAACACGGTGATATGCCGGGGGAAATATCTTCCGATGACCCTAATTGATGATGGGTCTGCTCTGAACGTCCTTCCTCTAAGGACCGCCAAAGCCCACGGCATTACCGAGGTTAACTACATCCCGACTGCTCAAACCATCCATGCTTTTGATTGAAGCCCAAAGTCGGTAGCTGGGGCCATTAAACTGACAATCATAACGGGACAAGTTGAAAAGGAGCTGGAATTCAAGGTGATTGATGTCACCTCTTCTTTCAACCTACTCCTCGAGAGGCCATGGATCCACACTGTCAAGGCGGTATCTTCCACCCTCCATCAAAAAATCAAGTTGCCCCTGCAAGATAATGTTATTACTTTAGAGACAACCCCCATGACCGTCGCCAGCTGCAATGCCACGAGCCGCACGGACCTTCGAGGGTTCGATTTTGTGGGAATAATCGAGGAGGAATACCTCTTCAGGTCTTATTTCACCGCTAGCATCGATATGATGCTACAGAATTTGGGGTATTTTTCGGGAGTTACCTCAAGGCCATATCTTCTAGTTGGGGAGATTATTAAGGTCCTGAACAACAAAGACTCACACTTCGGCCTAGGGTACGCTCTGACCTCGGGCAACGTTGTCCGAGAAGGAATCGAAAAGGCCTGCTATATCAATAAGGGTACCTACTTAAGCACTTATAGCCCACGGCTGACCGACTACTTCGTCACGCCGGTATTCGGAACTATTAAGTTGGTCTGTTCCGACCCACTATCTCATACCCTGAGACCAAATTGGCTCGGGAATGCAACTATTTCAGGGGCAAGTTCAAGGAAGAAGGTCCGCTCATTACCTTCCCTGAGTCTGATCTACCACCGTTCGGGGTCTCCCACAACTTGGCCCTGTACAACACGGTGATATGCCGGGGGGGAAATATCTTCCGATGACCCTAATTGATGATGGGTCTGCTCTGAACGTCCTTCCTCTAAGGACCGCCATAGCCCACGGCATTACCGAGGTTGACTACATCCCGACTGCTCAAACCATCCATGCTTTTGATTGAAGCCCAAAGTCGGTAGCTGGGGCCATTAAACTGACAATCATAACGGGACCAGTTGAAAAGGAGATGGAATTCAAGGTGATTGATGTCACCTCTTCTTTCAACCTACTCCTCGAGAGGCCATGGATCCACACTGTCAAGGCGGTATCTTCCACCCTCCATCAAAAAATCAAGTTGCCCCTGCAAGATAATGTTATTACTTTAGAGACAACCCCCATGACCGTCGCCAGCTGCAATGCCACGAGCCGCACGGACCTTCGAGGGTTCGATTTTGTGGGAATGATCGAGGAGGAATACCTCTTCAGGCCTTATTTCACCGCTAGCATCAATATGATGCTACAGAATTTGGGGTATTTTTCGGGAGTTACCTCAAGGCCATATCTTCTAGTTGGGGAGATTATTGAGGTCCTGAACAACGAAGACTCACACTTCGGCCTAGGGTACGCTCTGACCTCGGGCAACATTGTCCGAGAAGGAATCGAAAAGGCCTGCTATATCAATAAGGGTACCTACTTAAGCACTTATAGCCCACGGCTGACCGACTACTTCGTCACGCTGGTATTCGGAACTATTAAGTTGGTCTGTTCCGACCCACTATCACATACCCTGAGACCAAATTGGCTCGCGAATGCAACTATTTCAAGGGCAAGTTCAAGGAAGAAGGTCCGCTCATTACCTTCCCTGAGTCTGATCTACCACCGTTCGGGGTCTCCCACAACTTGGCCCTTGTACAACACAGTGATATGCCGGGGGAAATATCTTCCGATGACCCTAATTGATGATGGGTCTGCTCTGAACGTCCTTCCTCTAAGGACCACCAAAGCCCACGGCATTACCGAGGTTGACTACATCCCGACTGCTCAAACCATCCATGCTTTTGATTGAAGCCCAAAGTCGGTAGCTGGGGCCATTAAACTGACAATCATAACGGGACCAGTTGAAAAGGAGCTGGAATTCAAGGTGATTGATGTCACCTCTTCTTTCAACCTACTCCTCGAGAGGCCATGGATCCACACTGTCAAGGCGGTATCTTCCACCCTCCATCAAAAAATCAAGTTGCCCCTGCAAGATAATGTTATTACTTTAGAGACAACCCCCATGACCGTCGCCAGCTGCAATGCCACGAGCCGCACGGACCTTCGAGGGTTCGATTTTGTGGGAATAATCGAGGAGGAATACCTCTTCAGGTCTTATTTCACCGCTAGCATCGATATGATGCTACAGAATTTGGGGTATTTTTCGGGAGTTACCTCAAGGCCATATCTTCTAGTTGGGGAGATTATTAAGGTCCTGAACAACAAAGACTCACACTTCGGCCTAGGGTACGCTCTGACCTCGGGCAACGTTGTCCGAGAAGGAATCGAAAAGGCCTGCTATATCAATAAGGGTACCTACTTAAGCACTTATAGCCCACGGCTGACCGACTACTTCGTCACGCCGGTATTCGGAACTATTAAGTTGGTCTGTTCCGACCCACTATCACATACCCTGAGACGAAATTGGCTCGGGAATGCAACTATTTCAGGGGCAAGTTCAAGGAAGAAGGTCCGCTCATTACCTTCCCTGAGTCTGATCTACCACCGTTCGGGGTCTCCCACAACTTCGCCCTGTACAACACGGTGATATGCCGGGGGGGAAATATCTTCCGATGACCCTAATTGATGATGGGTCTGCTCTGAACGTCCTTCCTCTAAGGACCGCCAAAGCCCACGGCATTACCGAGGTTGACTACATCCCGACTGCTCAAACCATCCATGCTTTTGATTGAAGCCCAAAGTCGGTAGCTGGGGCCATTAAACTGACAATCATAACGGGACCAGTTGAAAAGGAGATGGAATTCAAGGTGATTGATGTCACCTCTTCTTTCAACCTACTCCTCGAGAGGCCATGGATCCACACTGTCAAGGCGGTATCTTCCACCCTCCATCAAAAAATCAAGTTGCCCCTGCAAGATAATGTTATTACTTTAGAGACAACCCCCATGACCGTCGCCAGCTGCAATGCCACGAGCCGCACGGACCTTCGAGGGTTCGATTTTGTGGGAATGATCGCGGAGGAATACCTCTTCAGGCCTTATTTCACCGCTAGCATCGATATGATGCTACAGAATTTGGGGTATTTTTCGGGAGTTACCTCAAGGCCATATCTTCAAGTTGGGGAGATTATTGAGGTCCTGAACAACGAAGACTCACACTTCGGCCTAGGGTACGCTCTGACCTCGGGCAACGTTGTCCGAGAAGGAATCGAAAAGGCCTGCTATATCAATAAGGGTACCTACTTAAGCACTTATAGCCCACGGCTGACCGACTACTTCGTCACGCCGGTATTCGGAACTATTAAGTTGGTCTGTTCCGACCCACTATCACATACCCTGAGACCAAATTGGCTCGGGAATGCAACTATTTCAAGGGCAAGTTCAAGGAAGAAGGTCCGCTCATTACCTTCCCTGAGTCTGATTTACCACCGTTCGGGGTCTCCCACAACTTGGCCCTGTACAACACGGTGATATGCCGGGGGAAATATCTTCCGATGACCCTAATTGATGATGGGTCTGCTCTGAACGTCCTTCCTCTAAGGACCGCCAAAGCCCACGGCATTACCGAGGTTAACTACATCCCGACTGCTCAAACCATCCATGCTTTTGATTGAAGCCCAAAGTCGGTAGCTGGGGCCATTAAACTGACAATCATAACGGGACCAGTTGAAAAGGAGCTGGAATTCAAGGTGATTGATGTCACCTCTTCTTTCAACCTACTCCTCGAGAGGCCATGGATCCACACTGTCAAGGCGGTATCTTCCACCCTCCATCAAAAAATCAAGTTGCCCCTGCAAGATAATGTTATTACTTTAGAGACAACCCCCATGACCGTCGCCAGCTGCAATGCCACGAGCCGCACGGACCTTCGAGGGTTCGATTTTGTGGGAATAATCGAGGAGGAATACCTCTTCAGGTCTTATTTCACCGCTAGCATCGATATGATGCTACAGAATTTGGGGTATTTTTCGGGAGTTACCTCAAGGCCATATCTTCTAGTTGGGGAGATTATTAAGGTCCTGAACAACAAAGACTCACACTTCGGCCTAGGGTACGCTCTGACCTCGGGCAACGTTGTCCGAGAAGGAATCGAAAAGGCCTGCTATATCAATAAGGGTACCTACTTAAGCACTTATAGCCCACGGCTGACCGACTACTTCGTCACGCCGGTATTCGGAACTATTAAGTTGGTCTGTTCCGACCCACTATCACATACCCTGAGACCAAATTGGCTCGGGAATGCAACTATTTCAAGGGCAAGTTCAAGGAAGAAGGTCCGCTCATTACCTTCCCTGAGTCTGATTTACCACCGTTCGGGGTCTCCCACAACTTGGCCCTGTACAACACGGTGATATGCCGGGGGAAATATCTTCCGATGACCCTAATTGATGATGGGTCTGCTCTGAACGTCCTTCCTCTAAGGACCGCCAAAGCCCACGGCATTACCGAGGTTAACTACATCCCGACTGCTCAAACCATCCATGCTTTTGATTGAAGCCCAAAGTCGGTAGCTGGGGCCATTAAACTGACAATCATAACGGGACCAGTTGAAAAGAAGATGGAATTCAATGTGATTGATGTCACCTCTTCTTTCAACCTACTCCTCGAGAGGCCATGGATCCACACTGTCAAGGCGGTATCTTCCACCCTCCATCAAAAAATCAAGTTGCCCCTGCAAGATAATGTTATTACTTTAGAGACAACCCCCATGACCGTCGCCAGCTGCAATGCCACGAGCCGCACGGACCTTCGAGGGTTCGATTTTGTGGGAATGATCGCGGAGGAATACCTCTTCAGGCCTTATTTCACCGCTAGCATCGATATGATGCTACAGAATTTGGGGTATTTTTCGGGAGTTACCTCAAGGCCATATCTTCAAGTTGGGGAGATTATTGAGGTCCTGAACAACGAAGACTCACACTTCGGCCTAGGGTACGCTCTGACCTCGGGCAACGTTGTCCGAGAAGGAATCGAAAAGGCCTGCTATATCAATAAGGGTACCTACTTAAGCACTTATAGCCCACGGCTGACCGACTACTTCGTCACGCCGGTATTCGGAACTATTAAGTTGGTCTGTTCCGACCCACTATCACATACCCTGAGACCAAATTGGCTCGGGAATGCAACTATTTCAAGGGCAAGTTCAAGGAAGAAGGTCCGCTCATTACCTTCCCTGAGTCTGATTTACCACCGTTCGGGGTCTCCCACAACTTGGCCCTGTACAACACGGTGATATGCCGGGGGAAATATCTTCCGATGACCCTAATTGATGATGGGTCTGCTCTGAACGTCCTTCCTCTAAGGACCGCCAAAGCCCACGGCATTACCGAGGTTAACTACATCCCGACTGCTCAAACCATCCATGCTTTTGATTGAAGCCCAAAGTCGGTAGCTGGGGCCATTAAACTGACAATCATAACGGGACCAGTTGAAAAGGAGCTGGAATTCAAGGTGATTGATGTCACCTCTTCTTTCAACCTACTCCTCGAGAGGCCATGGATCCACACTGTCAAGGCGGTATCTTCCACCCTCCATCAAAAAATCAAGTTGCCCCTGCAAGATAATGTTATTACTTTAGAGACAACCCCCATGACCGTCGCCAGCTGCAATGCCACGAGCCGCACGGACCTTCGAGGGTTCGATTTTGTGGGAATAATCGAGGAGGAATACCTCTTCAGGTCTTATTTCACCGCTAGCATCGATATGATGCTACAGAATTTGGGGTATTTTTCGGGAGTTACCTCAAGGCCATATCTTCTAGTTGGGGAGATTATTAAGGTCCTGAACAACAAAGACTCACACTTCGGCCTAGGGTACGCTCTGACCTCGGGCAACGTTGTCCGAGAAGGAATCGAAAAGGCCTGCTATATCAATAAGGGTACCTACTTAAGCACTTATAGCCCACGGCTGACCGACTACTTCGTCACGCCGGTATTCGGAACTATTAAGTTGGTCTGTTCCGACCCACTATCACATACCCTGAGACCAAATTGGCTCGGGAATGCAACTATTTCAAGGGCAAGTTCAAGGAAGAAGGTCCGCTCATTACCTTCCCTGAGTCTGATTTACCACCGTTCGGGGTCTCCCACAACTTGGCCCTGTACAACACGGTGATATGCCGGGGGAAATATCTTCCGATGACCCTAATTGATGATGGGTCTGCTCTGAACGTCCTTCCTCTAAGGACCGCCAAAGCCCACGGCATTACCGAGGTTAACTACATCCCGACTGCTCAAACCATCCATGCTTTTGATTGAAGCCCAACGTCGGTAGCTGGGGCCATTAAACTGACAATCATAACGGGACCAGTTGAAAAGGAGCTGGAATTCAAGGTGATTGATGTCACCTCTTCTTTCAACCTACTCCTCGAGAGGCCATGGATCCACACTGTCAAGGCGGTATCTTCCACCCTCCATCAAAAAATCAAGTTGCCCCTGCAAGATAATGTTATTACTTTAGAGACAACCCCCATGACCGTCGCCAGCTGCAATGCCACGAGCCGCACGGACCTTCGAGGGTTCGATTTTGTGGGAATAATCGAGGAGGAATACCTCTTCAGGTCTTATTTCACCGCTAGCATCGATATGATGCTACAGAATTTGGGGTATTTTTCGGGAGTTACCTCAAGGCCATATCTTCTAGTTGGGGAGATTATTAAGGTCCTGAACAACAAAGACTCACACTTCGGCCTAGGGTACGCTCTGACCTCGGGCAACGTTGTCCGAGAAGGAATCGAAAAGGCCTGCTATATCAATAAGGGTACCTACTTAAGCACTTATAGCCCACGGCTGACCGACTACTTCGTCACGCCGGTATTCGGAACTATTAAGTTGGTCTGTTCCGACCCACTATCACATACCCTGAGACCAAATTGGCTCGGGAATGCAACTATTTCAGGGGCAAGTTCAAGGAAGAAGGTCCGCTCATTACCTTCCCTGAGTCTGATCTACCACCGTTCGGGGTCTCCCACAACTTGGCCCTGTACAACACGGTGATATGCCGGGGGGGAAATATCTTCCGATGACCCTAATTGATGATGGGTCTGCTCTGAACGTCCTTCCTCTAAGGACCGCCAAAGCCCACGGCATTACCGAGGTTGACTACATCCCGACTGCTCAAACCATCCATGCTTTTGATTGAAGCCCAAAGTCGGTAGCTGGGGCCATTAAACTGACAATCATAACGGGACCAGTTGAAAAGGAGATGGAATTCAAGGTGATTGATGTCACCTCTTCTTTCAACCTACTCCTCGAGAGGCCATGGATCCACACTGTCAAGGCGGTATCTTCCACCCTCCATCAAAAAATCAAGTTGCCCCTGCAAGATAATGTTATTACTTTAGAGACAACCCCCATGACCGTCGCCAGCTGCAATGCCACGAGCCGCACGGACCTTCGAGGGTTCGATTTTGTGGGAATGATCGCGGAGGAATACCTCTTCAGGCCTTATTTCACCGCTAGCATCGATATGATGCTACAGAATTTGGGGTATTTTTCGGGAGTTACCTCAAGGACATATCTTCAAGTTGGGGAGATTATTGAGGTCCTGAACAACGAAGACTCACACTTCGGCCTAGGGTACGCTCTGACCTCGGGCAACGTTGTCCGAGAAGGAATCGAAAAGGCCTGCTATATCAATAAGGGTACCTACTTAAGCACTTATAGCCCACGGCTGACCGACTACTTCGTCACGCCGGTATTCGGAACTATTAAGTTGGTCTGTTCCGACCCACTATCACATACCCTGAGACCAAATTGGCTCGGGAATGCAACTATTTCAAGGGCAAGTTCAAGGAAGAAGGTCCGCTCATTACCTTCCCTGAGTCTGATTTACCACCGTTCGGGGTCTCCCACAACTTGGCCCTGTACAACACGGTGATATGCCGGGGGAAATATCTTCCGATGACCCTAATTGATGATGGGTCTGCTCTGAACGTCCTTCCTCTAAGGACCGCCAAAGCCCACGGCATTACCGAGGTTAACTACATCCCGACTGCTCAAACCATCCATGCTTTTGATTGAAGCCCAAAGTCGGTAGCTGGGGCCATTAAACTGACAATCATAACGGGACCAGTTGAAAAGGAGCTGGAATTCAAGGTGATTGATGTCACCTCTTCTTTCAACCTACTCCTCGAGAGGCCATGGATCCACACTGTCAAGGCGGTATCTTCCACCCTCCATCAAAAAATCAAGTTGCCCCTGCAAGATAATGTTATTACTTTAGAGACAACCCCCATGACCGTCGCCAGCTGCAATGCCACGAGCCGCACGGACCTTCGAGGGTTCGATTTTGTGGGAATAATCGAGGAGGAATACCTCTTCAGGTCTTATTTCACCGCTAGCATCGATATGATGCTACAGAATTTGGGGTATTTTTCGGGAGTTACCTCAAGGCCATATCTTCTAGTTGGGGAGATTATTAAGGTCCTGAACAACAAAGACTCACACTTCGGCCTAGGGTACGCTCTGACCTCGGGCAACGTTGTCCGAGAAGGAATCGAAAAGGCCTGCTATATCAATAAGGGTACCTACTTAAGCACTTATAGCCCACGGCTGACCGACTACTTCGTCACGCCGGTATTCGGAACTATTAAGTTGGTCTGTTCCGACCCACTATCACATACCCTGAGACCAAATTGGCTCGGGAATGCAACTATTTCAAGGGCAAGTTCAAGGAAGAAGGTCCGCTCATTACCTTCCCTGAGTCTGATCTACCACCGTTCGGGGTCTCCCACAACTTGGCCCTGTACAACACGGTGATATGCCGGGGGGGAAATATCTTCCGATGACCCTAATTGATGATGGGTCTGCTCTGAACGTCCTTCCTCTAAGGACCGCCAAAGCCCACGGCATTACCGAGGTTGACTACATCCCGACTGCTCAAACCATCCATGCTTTTGATTGAAGCCCAAAGTCGGTAGCTGGGGCCATTAAACTGACAATCATAACGGGACCAGTTGAAAAGGAGATGGAATTCAAGGTGATTGATGTCACCTCTTCTTTCAACCTACTCCTCGAGAGGCCATGGATCCACACTGTCAAGGCGGTATCTTCCACCCTCCATCAAAAAATCAAGTTGCCCCTGCAAGATAATGTTATTACTTTAGAGACAACCCCCATGACCGTCGCCAGCTGCAATGCCACGAGCCGCACGGACCTTCGAGGGTTCGATTTTGTGGGAATGATCGAGGAGGAATAACTCTTCAGGCCTTATTTCACCGCTAGCATCAATATGATGCTACAGAATTTGGGGTATTTTTCGGGAGTTACCTCAAGGCCATATCTTCTAGTTGGGGAGATTATTGAGGTCCTGAACAACGAAGACTCACACTTCGGCCTAGGGTACGCTCTGACCTCGGGCAACATTGTCCGAGAAGGAATCGAAAAGGCCTGCTATATCAATTAGGGTACCTACTTAAGCACTTATAGCCCACGGCTGACCGACTACTTCGTCACGCTGGTATTCGGAACTATTAAGTTGGTCTGTTCCGACCCACTATCACATACCCTGAGACCAAATTGGCTCGCGAATGCAACTATTTCAAGGGCAAGTTCAAGGAAGAAGGTCCGCTCATTACCTTCCCTGAGTCTGATCTACCACCGTTCGGGGTCTCCCACAACTTGGCCCTTCTACAACACGGTGATATGCCGGGGGAAATATCTTCCGATGACCCTAATTGATGATGGGTCTGCTCTGAACGTCCTTCCTCTAAGGACCGCCAAAGCCCACGGCATTACCGAGGTTGACTACATCCCGACTGCTCAAACCATCCATGCTTTTGATTGAAGCCTAAAGTCGGTAGCTGGGGCCATTAAACTGACAATCATAACGGGACCAGTTGAAAAGGAGATGGAATTCAAGGTGATTGATGTCACCTCTTCTTTCAACCTACTCCTCGAGAGGCCATGGATCCACACTGTCAAGGCGGTATCTTCCACCCTCCATCAAAAAATCAAGTTGCCCCTGCAAGATAATGTTATTACTTTAGAGACAACCCCCATGACCGTCGCCAGCTGCAATGCCACGAGCCGCACGGACCTTCGAGGGTTCGATTTTGTGGGAATGATCGAGGAGGAATACCTCTTCAGGCCTTATTTCACCGCTAGCATCAATATGATGCTACAGAATTTGGGGTATTTTTCGGGAGTTACCTCAAGGCCATATCTTCTAGTTGGGGAGATTATTGAGGTCCTGAACAACGAAGACTCACACTTCGGCCTAGGGTACGCTCTGACCTCGGGCAACATTGTCCGAGAAGGAATCGAAAAGGCCTGCTATATCAATTAGGGTACCTACTTAAGCACTTATAGCCCACGGCTGACCGACTACTTCGTCACGCTAGTATTCGGAACTATTAAGTTGGTCTGTTCCGACCCACTATCACATACCCTGAGACCAAATTGGCTCGCGAATGCAACTATTTCAAGGGCAAGTTCAAGGAAGAAGGTCCGCTCATTACCTTCCCTGAGTCTGATCTACCACCGTTCGGGGTCTCCCACAACTTGGCCCTTGTACAACACGGTGATATGCCGGGGGAAATATCTTCCGATGACCCTAATTGATGATGGGTCTGCTCTGAACGTCCTTCCTCTAAGGACCGCCAAAGCCCACGACATTACCGAGGTTGACTACATCCCGACTGCTCAAACCATCCATGCTTTTGATTGAAGCCCAAAGTCGGTAGCTGGGGCCATTAAACTGACAATCATAACGGGACCAGTTGAAAAGGAGCTGGAATTCAAGGTGATTGATGTCACCTCTTCTTTCAACCTACTCCTCGAGAGGCCATGGATCCACACTGTCAAGGCGGTATCTTCCACCCTCCATCAAAAAATCAAGTTGCCCCTGCAAGATAATGTTATTACATTAGAGACAACCCCCATGACCGTCGCCAGCTGCAATGCCACGAGCCGCACGGACCTTCGAGGGTTCGATTTTGTGGGAATAATCGAGGAGGAATACCTCTTCAGGTCTTATTTCACCGCTAGCATCGATATGATGCTACAGAATTTGGGGTATTTTTCGGGAGTTACCTCAAGGCCATATCTTCTAGTTGGGGAGATTCTTAAGGTCCTGAAAAACAAAGACTCACACTTCGGCCTAGGGTACGCTCTGACCTCGGGCAACGTTGTCCGAGAAGGAATCGAAAAGGCCTGCTATATCAATAAGGGTACCTACTTAAGCACTTACAGCCCACGGCTGACCGACTACTTCGTCACGCCGGTATTCGGAACTATTAAGTTGGTCTGTTCCGACCCACTATCACATACCCTGAGACCAAATTGGCTCGGGAATGCAACTATTTCAAGGGCAAGTTCAAGGAAGAAGGTCCGCTCATTACCTTCCCTGAGTCTGATCTACCACCGTTCGGGGTCTCCCACAACTTGGCCCTGTACAACACGGTGATATGCCGGGGGGGAAATATCTTCCGATGACCCTAATTGATGATGGGTCTGCTCTGAACGTCCTTCCTCTAAGGACCGCCAAAGCCCACGGCATTACCGAGGTTGACTACATCCCGACTGCTCAAACCATCCATGCTTTTGATTGAAGCCCAAAGTCGGTAGCTGGGGCCATTAAACTGACAATCATAACGGGACCAGTTGAAATGGAGATGGAATTCAAGGTGATTGATGTCACCTCTTCTTTCAACCTACTCCTCGAGAGGCCATGGATCCACACTGTCAAGGCGGTATCTTCCACCCTCCATCAAAAAATCAAGTTGCCCCTGCAAGATAATGTTATTACTTTAGAGACAACCCCCATGACCGTCGCCAGCTGCAATGCCACGAGCCGCACGGACCTTCGAGGGTTCGATTTTGTGGGAATGATCGAGGAGGAATACCTCTTCAGGCCTTATTTCACCGCTAGCATCAATATGATGCTACAGAATTTGGGGTATTTTTCGGGAGTTACCTCAAGGCCATATCTTCAAGTTGGGGAGATTATTGAGGTCTTGAACAACGAAGACTCACACTTCGGCCTAGGGTACGCTCTGACCTCGGGCAACATTGTCCGAGAAGGAATCGAAAAGGCCTGCTATATCAATTAGGGTACCTACTTAAGCACTTATAGCCCACGGCTGACCGACTACTTCGTCACGCTGGTATTCGGAACTATTAAGTTGGTCTGTTCCGACCCACTATCACATACCCTGAGACCAAATTGGCTCGCGAATGCAACTATTTCAAGGGCAAGTTCAAGGAAGAAGGTCCGCTCATTACCTTCCCTGAGTCTGATCTACCACCGTTCGGGGTCTCCCACAACTTGGCCCTTCTACAACACGGTGATATGCCGGGGGAAATATCTTCCGATGACCCTAATTGATGATGGGTCTGCTCTGAACGTCCTTCCTCTAAGGACCGCCAAAGCCCACGGCATTACCGAGGTTGACTACATCCCGACTGCTCAAACCATCCATGCTTTTGATTGAAGCCCAAAGTCGGTAGCTGGGGCCATTAAACTGACAATCATAACGGGACCAGTTGAAAAGGAGCTGGAATTCAAGGTGATTGATGTCACCTCTTCTTTCAACCTACTCCTCGAGAGGCCATGGATCCACACTGTCAAGGCGGTATCTTCCACCCTCCATCAAAAAATCAAGTTGCCCCTGCAAGATAATGTTATTACTTTAGAGACAACCCCCATGACCGTCGCCAGCTGCAATGCCACGAGCCGCACGGACCTTCGAGGGTTCGATTTTGTGGGAATAATCGAGGAGGAATACCTCTTCAGGTCTTATTTCACCGCTAGCATCGATATGATGCTACAGAATTTGGGGTATTTTTCGGGAGTTACCTCAAGGCCATATCTTCTAGTTGGGGAGATTCTTAAGGTCCTGAACAACAAAGACTCACACTTCGGCCTAGGGTACGCTCTGACCTCGGGCAACGTTGTCCGAGAAGGAATAGAAAAGGCCTGCTATATCAATAAGGGTACCTACTTAAGCACTTATAGCCCACGGCTGACCGACTACTTCGTCACGCCGGTATTCGGAACTATTAAGTTGGTCTGTTCCGACCCACTATCACATACCCTGAGACCAAATTGGCTCGGGAATGCAACTATTTCAAGGGCAAGTTCAAGGAAGAAGTTCCGCTCATTACCTTCCCTGAGTCTGATCTACCACCGTTCGGGGTCTCCCATAACTTGGCCCTGTACAACACGGTGATATGCCGGGGGGGAAATATCTTCCGATGACCCTAATTGATGATGGGTCTGCTCTGAACGTCCTTCCTCTAAGGACCGCCAAAGCCCACGGCATTACCGAGGTTGACTACATCCCGACTGCTCAAACCATCCATGCTTTTGATTGAAGCCCAAAGTCGGTAGCTGGGGCCATTAAACTGACAATCATAACGGGACCAGTTGAAAAGGAGATGGAATTCAAGGTGATTGATGTCACCTCTTCTTTCAACCTACTCCTCGAGAGGCCATGGATCCACACTGTCAAGGCGGTATCTTCCACCCTCCATCAAAAAATCAAGTTGCCCCTGCAAGATAATGTTATTACTTTAGAGACAACCCCCATGACCGTCGCCAGCTGCAATGCCACTAGCCGCACGGACCTTCGACGGTTCGATTTTGTGGGAATGATCGAGGAGGAATACCTCTTCAGGCCTTATTTCACCGCTAGCATCAATATGATGCTACAGAATTTGGGGTATTTTTCGGGAGTTACCTCAAGGCCATATCTTCTAGTTGGGGAGATTATTGAGGTCCTGAACAACGAAGACTCACACTTCGGCCTAGGGTACGCTCTGACCTCGGGCAACATTGTCCGAGAAGGAATCGAAAAGGCCTGCTATATCAATAAGGGTACCTACTTATGCACTTATAGCCCACGGCTGACCGACTACTTCGTCACGCTGGTATTCGGAACTATTAAGTTGGTCTGTTCCGACCCACTATCACATACCCTGAGACCAAATTGGCTCGCGAATGCAACTATTTCAAGGGCAAGTTCAAGGAAGAAGGTCGGCTCATTACCTTCCCTGAGTCTGATCTACCACCGTTCGGGGTCTCCCACAACTTGGCCCTTGTACAACACGGTGATATGCCGGGGGAAATATCTTCCGATGACCCTAATTGATGATGGGTCTGCTCTGAACGTCCTTCCTCTAAGGACCGCCAAAGCCCACGGCATTACCGAGGTTGACTACATCCCGACTGCTCAAACCATCCATGCTTTTGATTGAAGCCCAAAGTCGGTAGCTGGGGCCATTAAACTGACAATCATAACGGGACCATTTGAAAAGGAGCTGGAATTCAAGGTGATTGATGTCACCTCTTCTTTCAACCTACTCCTCGAGAGGCCATGGATCCACACTGTCAAGGCGGTATCTTCCACCCTCCATCAAAAAATCAAGTTGCCCCTGCAAGATAATGTTATTACTTTAGAGACAACCCCCATGACCGTCGCCAGCTGCAATGCCACGAGCCGCACGGACCTTCGAGGGTTCGATTTTGTGGGAATGATCGAGGAGGAATACCTCTTCAGGCCTTATTTCACCGCTAGCATCGATATGATGCTACAGAATTTGGGGTATTTTTCGGGAGTTACCTTAAGGCCATATCTTCTAGTTGGGGAGATTATTGAGGTCCTGAACAACAACGACTCACACTTCGGCCTAGGGTACGCTCTGACCTCGGGCAACATTGTCCGAGAAGGAATCGAAAAGGCCTGCTATATCAATAAGGGTACCTACTTAAGCACTTATAGCCTACGGCTGACCGACTACTTCGTCACGCCGGTATTCGGAACTATTAAGTTGGTCTGTTCCGACACACTATCACATACCCTGAGACCAATTGGCTCGGGAATGCAACTATTTCAAGGGCAAGTTCAAGGAAGAAGGTCCGCTCATTACCTTCCCTGAGTCTGATCTACCACCGTTCGGGGTCTCCCACAACTTGGCCCTGTACAACACGGTGATATGCCGGGGGAAATATGTTCCGATGACCCTAATTGATGATGGGTCTGCTCTGAACGTCCTTCCTCTAAGGACCGCCAAAGCCCACGACATTACCGAGGTTGACTACATCCCGACTGCTCAAACCATCCATGCTTTTGATTGAAGCCCAAAGTCGGTAGCTGGGGCCATTAAACTGACAATCATAACGGGACCAGTTGAAAAGGAGATGGAATTCAAGGTGATTGATGTCACCTCTTCTTTCAACCTACTCCTCGAGAGGCCATGGATCCACACTGTCAAGGCGGTATCTTCCACCCTCCATCAAAAAATCAAGTTGCCCCTGCAAGATAATGTTATTACTTTAGAGACAACCCCCATGACCGTCGCCAGCTGCAATGCCACGAGCCGCACGGACCTTCGAGGGTTCGATTTTGTGGGAATAATCGAGGAGGAATACCTCTTCAGGTCTTATTTCACCGCTAGCATCGATATGATGCTACAGAATTTGGGGTATTTTTCGGGAGTTACCTCAAGGCCATATCTTCTAGTTGGGGAGATTCTTAAGGTCCTGAACAACAAAGACTCACACTTCGGCCTAGGGTACGCTCTGACCTCGGGCAACGTTGTCCGAGAAGGAATCGAAAAGGCCTGCTATATCAATAAGGGTACCTACTTAAGCACTTATAGCCCACGGCTGACCGACTACTTCGTCACGCTGGTATTCGGAACTATTAAGTTGGTCTGTTCCGACCCACTATCACATACCCTGAGACCAAATTGGCTCGCGAATGCAACTATTTCAAGGGCAAGTTCAAGGAAGAAGGTCCGCTCATTACCTTCCCTGAGTCTGATCTACCACCGTTCGGGGTCTCCCACAACTTGGCCCTTCTACAACACGGTGATATGCCGGGGGAAATATCTTCCGATGACCCTAATTGATGATGGGTCTGCTCTGAACGTCCTTCCTCTAAGGACCGCCAAAGCCCACGGCATTACCGAGGTTGACTACATCCCGACTGCTCAAACCATCCATGCTTTTGATTGAAGCCCAAAGTCGGTAGCTGGGGCCATTAAACTGACAATCATAACGGGACCAGTTGAAAAGGAGCTGGAATTCAAGGTGATTGATGTCACCTCTTCTTTCAACCTACTCCTCGAGAGGCCATGGATCCACACTGTCAAGGCGGTATCTTCCACCCTCCATCAAAAAATCAAGTTGCCCCTGCAAGATAATGTTATTACTTTAGAGACAACCCCCATGACCGTCGCCAGCTGCAATGCCACGAGCCGCACGGACCTTCGAGGGTTCGATTTTGTGGGAATAATCGAGGAGGAATACCTCTTCAGGTCTTATTTCACCGCTAGCATCGATATGATGCTACAGAATTTGGGGTATTTTTCGGGAGTTACCTCAAGGCCATATCTTCTAGTTGGGGAGATTCTTAAGGTCCTGAACAACAAAGACTCACACTTCGGCCTAGGGTACGCTCTGACCTCGGGCAACGTTGTCCGAGAAGGAATCGAAAAGGCCTGCTATATCAATAAGGGTACCTACTTAAGCACTTATAGCCCACGGCTGACCGACTACTTCGTCACGCCGGTATTCGGAACTATTAAGTTGGTCTGTTCCGACCCACTATCACATACCCTGAGACCAAATTGGCTCGGGAATGCAACTATTTCAAGGGCAAGTTCAAGGAAGAAGTTCCGCTCATTACCTTCTCTGAGTCTGATCTACCACCGTTCGGGGTCTCCCATAACTTGGCCCTGTACAACACGGTGATATGCCGGGGGGGAAATATCTTCCGATGACCCTAATTGATGATGGGTCTGCTCTGAACGTCCTTCCTCTAAGGACCGCCAAAGCCCACGGCATTACCGAGGTTGACTACATCCCGACTGCTCAAACCATCCATGCTTTTGATTGAAGCCCAAAGTCGGTAGCTGGGGCCATTAAACTGACAATCATAACGGGACCAGTTGAAAAGGAGATGGAATTCAAGGTGATTGATGTCACCTCTTCTTTCAACCTACTCCTCGAGAGGCCATGGATCCACACTGTCAAGGCGGTATCTTCCACCCTCCATCAAAAAATCAAGTTGCCCCTGCAAGATAATGTTATTACTTTAGAGACAACCCCCATGACCGTCGCCAGCTGCAATGCCACGAGCCGCACGGACCTTCGAGGGTTCGATTTTGTGGGAATGATCGAGGAGGAATACCTCTTCAGGCCTTATTTCACCGCTAGCATCAATATGATGCTACAGAATTTGGGGTATTTTTCGGGAGTTACCTCAAGGCCATATCTTCTAGTTGGGGAGATTATTGAGGTCCTGAACAACGAAGACTCACACTTCGGCCTAGGGTACGCTCTGACCTCGGGCAACATTGTCCGAGAAGGAATCGAAAAGGCCTGCTATATCAATAAGGGTACCTACTTATGCACTTATAGCCCACGGCTGACCGACTACTTCGTCACGCTGGTATTCGGAACTATTAAGTTGGTCTGTTCCGACCCACTATCACATACCCTGAGACCAAATTAGCTCGCGAATGCAACTATTTCAAGGGCAAGTTCAAGGAAGAAGGTCCGCTCATTACCTTCCCTGAGTCTGATCTACCACCGTTCGGGGTCTCCCACAACTTGGCCCTTGTACAACACGGTGATATGCCGGGGGAAATATCTTCCGATGACCCTAATTGATGATGGGTCTGCTCTGAACGTCCTTCCTCTAAGGACCGCCAAAGCCCACGGCATTACCGAGGTTGACTACATCCCGACTGCTCAAACCATCCATGCTTTTGATTGAAGCCCAAAGTCGGTAGCTGGGGCCATTAAACTGACAATCATAACGGGACCATTTGAAAAGGAGCTGGAATTCAAGGTGATTGATGTCACCTCTTCTTTCAACCTACTCCTCGAGAGGCCATGGATCCACACTGTCAAGGCGGTATCTTCCACCCTCCATCAAAAAATCAAGTTGCCCCTGCAAGATAATGTTATTACTTTAGAGACAACCCCCATGACCGTCGCCAGCTGCAATGCCACGAGCCGCACGGACCTTCGAGGGTTCGATTTTGTGGGAATGATCGAGGAGGAATACCTCTTCAGGCCTTATTTCACCGCTAGCATCGATATGATGCTACAGAATTTGGGGTATTTTTCGGGAGTTACCTTAAGGCCATATCTTCTAGTTGGGGAGATTATTGAGGTCCTGAACAACAACGACTCACACTTCGGCCTAGGGTACGCTCTGACCTCGGGCAACATTGTCCGAGAAGGAATCGAAAAGGCCTGCTATATCAATAAGGGTACCTACTTAAGCACTTATAGCCTACGGCTGACCGACTACTTCGTCACGCCGGTATTCGGAACTATTAAGTTGGTCTGTTCCGACACACTATCACATACCCTGAGACCAATTGGCTCGGGAATGCAACTATTTCAAGGGCAAGTTCAAGGAAGAAGGTCCGCTCATTACCTTCCCTGAGTCTGATCTACCACCGTTCGGGGTCTCCCACAACTTGGCCCTGTACAACACGGTGATATGCCGGGGGAAATATGTTCCGATGACCCTAATTGATGATGGGTCTGCTCTGAACGTCCTTCCTCTAAGGACCGCCAAAGCCCACGACATTACCGAGGTTGACTACATCCCGACTGCTCAAACCATCCATGCTTTTGATTGAAGCCCAAAGTCGGTAGCTGGGGCCATTAAACTGACAATCATAACGGGACCAGTTGAAAAGGAGATGGAATTCAAGGTGATTGATGTCACCTCTTCTTTCAACCTACTCCTCGAGAGGCCATGGATCCACACTGTCAAGGCGGTATCTTCCACCCTCCATCAAAAAATCAAGTTGCCCCTGCAAGATAATGTTATTACTTTAGAGACAACCCCCATGACCGTCGCCAGCTGCAATGCCACGAGCCGCACGGACCTTCGAGGGTTCGATTTTGTGGGAATAATCGAGGAGGAATACCTCTTCAGGTCTTATTTCACCGCTAGCATCGATATGATGCTACAGAATTTGGGGTATTTTTCGGGAGTTACCTCAAGGCCATATCTTCTAGTTGGGGAGATTCTTAAGGTCCTGAACAACAAAGACTCACACTTCGGCCTAGGGTACGCTCTGACCTCGGGCAACGTTGTCCGAGAAGGAATCGAAAAGGCCTGCTATATCAATAAGGGTACCTACTTAAGCACTTATAGCCCACGGCTGACCGACTACTTCGTCACGCCGGTATTCGGAACTATTAAGTTGGTCTGTTCCGACCCACTATCACATACCCTGAGACCAAATTGGCTCGGGAATGCAACTATTTCAAGGGCAAGTTCAAGGAAGAAGTTCCGCTCATTACCTTCCCTGAGTCTGATCTACCACCGTTCGGGGTCTCCCACAACTTGGCCCTGTACAACACGGTGATATGCCGGGGGGGAAATATCTTCCGATGACCCTAATTGATGATGGGTCTGCTCTGAACGTCCTTCCTCTAAGGACCGCCAAAGCCCACGGCATTACCGAGGTTGACTACATCCCGACTGCTCAAACCATCCATGCTTTTGATTGAAGCCCAAAGTCGGTAGCTGGGGCCATTAAACTGACAATCATAACGGGACCAGTTGAAAAGGAGATGGAATTCAAGGTGATTGATGTCACCTCTTCTTTCAACCTACTCCTCGAGAGGCCATGGATCCACACTGTCAAGGCGGTATCTTCCACCCTCCATCAAAAAATCAAGTTGCCCCTGCAAGATAATGTTATTACTTTAGAGACAACCCCCATGACCGTCGCCAGCTGCAATGCCACGAGCCGCACGGACCTTCGAGGGTTCGATTTTGTGGGAATGATCGAGGAGGAATACCTCTTCAGGCCTTATTTCACCGCTAGCATCAATATGATGCTACAGAATTTGGGGTATTTTTCGGGAGTTACCTCAAGGCCATATCTTCTAGTTGGGGAGATTATTGAGGTCCTGAACAACGAAGACTCACACTTCGGCCTAGGGTACGCTCTGACCTCGGGCAACATTGTCCGAGAAGGAATCGAAAAGGCCTGCTATATCAATAAGGGTACCTACTTATGCACTTATAGCCCACGGCTGACCGACTACTTCGTCACGCTGGTATTCGGAACTATTAAGTTGGTCTGTTCCGACCCACTATCACATACCCTGAGACCAAATTGGCTCGCGAATGCAACTATTTCAAGGGCAAGTTCAAGGAAGAAGGTCCGCTCATTACCTTCTCTGAGTCTGATCTACCACCGTTCGGGGTCTCCCACAACTTGGCCCTTGTACAACACGGTGATATGCCGGGGGAAATATCTTCCGATGACCCTAATTGATGATGGGTCTGCTCTGAACGTCCTTCCTCTAAGGACCGCCAAAGCCCACGGCATTACCGAGGTTGACTACATCCCGACTGCTCAAACCATCCATGCTTTTGATTGAAGCCCAAAGTCGGTAGCTGGGGCCATTAAACTGACAATCATAACGGGACCAGTTGAAAAGGAGCTGGAATTCAAGGTGATTGATGTCACCTCTTTTTTCAACCTACTCCTCGAGAGGCCATGGATCCACACTGTCAAGGCGGTATCTTCCACCCTCCATCAAAAAATCAAGTTGCCCCTGCAAGATAATGTTATTACTTTAGAGACAACCCCCATGACCGTCGCCAGCTGCAATGCCACGAGCCGCACGGACCTTCGAGGGTTCGATTTTGTGGGAATGATCGAGGAGGAATACCTCTTCAGGCCTTATTTCACCGCTAGCATCGATATGATGCTACAGAATTTGGGGTATTTTTCGGGAGTTACCTTAAGGCCATATCTTCTAGTTGGGGAGATTATTGAGGTCCTGAACAACAAAGACTCACACTTCGGCCTAGGGTACGCTCTGACCTCGGGCAACATTGTCCGAGAAGGAATCGAAAAGGCCTGCTATATCAATAAGGGTACCTACTTAAGCACTTATAGCCTACGGCTGACCGACTACTTCGTCACGCCGGTATTCGGAACTATTAAGTTGGTCTGTTCCGACACACTATCACATACCCTGAGACCAATTGGCTCGGGAATGCAACTATTTCAAGGGCAAGTTCAAGGAAGAAGGTCCGCTCATTACCTTCCCTGAGTCTGATCTACCACCGTTCGGGGTCTCCCACAACTTGGCCCTGTACAACACGGTGATATGCCGGGGGAAATATGTTCTGATGACCCTAATTGATGATGGGTCTGCTCTGAACGTCCTTCCTCTAAGGACCGCCAAAGCCCACGACATTACCGAGGTTGACTACATCCCGACTGCTCAAACCATCCATGCTTTTGATTGAAGGCCAAAGTCGGTATCTGGGGCCATTAAACTGACAATCATAACGGGACCAGTTGAAAAGGAGCTGGAATTCAAGGTGATTGATGTCACCTCTTCTTTCAACCTACTCCTCGGGAGGCCATGGATCCACACTGTCAAGGCGGTATCTTCCACCCTCCATCAAAAAATCAAGTTGCCCCTGCAAGATAATGTTATTACTTTAGAGACAACCCCCATGACCGTCGCCAGCTGCAATGCCACGAGCCGCACGGACCTTCGAGGGTTCGATTTTGTGGGAATGATCGAGGAGGAATACCTCTTCAGGCCTTATTTCACCGCTAGCATCGATATGATGCTACAGAATTTGGGGTATTTTTCGGGAGTTACCTTAAGGCCATATCTTCTAGTTGGGGAGATTATTGAGGTCCTGAACAACAAAGACTCACACTTCGGCCTAGGGTACGCTCTGACCTCGGGCAACATTGTCCGAGAAGGAATCGAAAAGGCCTGCTATATCAATAAGGGTACCTACTTAAGCACTTATAGCCCACGGCTGACCGACTACTTCGTCACGCCGGTATTCGGAACTATTAAGTTGGTCTGTTCCGACCCACTATCACATACCCTGAGACCAAATTGGCTCGGGAATGCAACTATTTCAAGGGCAAGTTCAAGGAAGAAGTTCCGCTCATTACCTTCCCTGAGTCTGATCTACCACCGTTCGGGGTCTCCCACAACTTGGCCCTGTACAACACGGTGATATGCCGGGGGGGAAATATCTTCCGATGACCCTAATTGATGATGGGTCTGCTCTGAACGTCCTTCCTCTAAGGACCGCCAAAGCCCACGGCATTACCGAGGTTGACTACATCCCGACTGCTCAAACCATCCATGCTTTTGATTGAAGCCCAAAGTCGGTAGCTGGGGCCATTAAACTGACAATCATAACGGGACCAGTTGAAAAGGAGATGGAATTCAAGGTGATTGATGTCACCTCTTCTTTCAACCTACTCCTCGAGAGGCCATGGATCCACACTGTCAAGGCGGTATCTTCCACCCTCCATCAAAAAATCAAGTTGCACCTGCAAGATAATGTTATTACTTTAGAGACAACCCCCATGACCGTCGCCAGCTGCAATGCCACGAGCCGCACGGACCTTCGAGGGTTCGATTTTGTGGGAATGATCGAGGAGGAATACCTCTTCAGGCCTTATTTCACCGCTAGCATCAATATGATGCTACAGAATTTGGGGTATTTTTCGGGAGTTACCTCAAGGCCATATCTTCTAGTTGGGGAGATTATTGAGGTCCTGAACAACGAAGACTCACACTTCGGCCTAGGGTACGCTCTGACCTCGGGCAACATTGTCCGAGAAGGAATCGAAAAGGCCTGCTATATCAATAAGGGTACCTACTTATGCACTTATAGCCCACGGCTGACCGACTACTTCGTCACGCTGGTATTCGGAACTATTAAGTTGGTCTGTTCCGACCCACTATCACATACCCTGAGACCAAATTGGCTCGCGAATGCAACTATTTCAAGGGCAAGTTCAAGGAAGAAGGTCCGCTCATTACCTTCCCTGAGTCTGATCTACCACCGTTCGGGGTCTCCCACAACTTGGCCCTTGTACAACACGGTGATATGCCGGGGGAAATATCTTCCGATGACCCTAATTGATGATGGGTCTGCTCTGAACGTCCTTCCTCTAAGGACCGCCAAAGCCCACGGCATTACCGAGGTTGACTACATCCCGACTGCTCAAACCATCCATGCTTTTGATTGAAGCCCAAAGTCGGTAGCTGGGGCCATTAAACTGACAATCATAACGGGACCAGTTGAAAAGGAGCTGGAATACAAGGTGATTGATGTCACCTCTTCTTTCAACCTACTCCTCGAGAGGCCATGGATCCACACTGTCAAGGCGGTATCTTCCACCCTCCATCAAAAAATCAAGTTGCCCCTGCAAGATAATGTTATTACTTTAGAGACAACCCCCATGACCGTCGCCAGCTGCAATGCCACGAGCCGCACGGACCTTCGAGGGTTCGATTTTGTGGGAATGATCGAGGAGGAATACCTCTTCAGGCCTTATTTCACCGCTAGCATCGATATGATGCTACAGAATTTGGGGTATTTTTCGGGAGTTACCTTAAGGCCATATCTTCTAGTTGGGGAGATTATTGAGGTCCTGAACAACAAAGACTCACACTTCGGCCTAGGGTACGCTCTGACCTCGGGCAACATTGTCCGAGAAGGAATCGAAAAGGCCTGCTATATCAATAAGGGTACCTACTTAAGCACTTATAGCTTACGGCTGACCGACTACTTCGTCACGCCGGTATTCGGAACTATTAAGTTGGTCTGTTCCGACACACTATCACATACCCTGAGACCAATTGGCTCGGGAATGCAACTATTTCAAGGGCAAGTTCAAGGAAGAAGGTCCGCTCATTACCTTCCCTGAGTCTGATCTACCACCGTTCGGGGTCTCCCACAACTTGGCCCTGTACAACACGGTGATATGCCGGGGGAAATATGTTCCGATGACCCTAATTGATGATGGGTCTGCTCTGAACGTCCTTCCTCTAAGGACCGCCAAAGCCCACGACATTACCGAGGTTGACTACATCCCGACTGCTCAAACCATCCATGCTTTTGATTGAAGGCCAAAGTCGGTATCTGGGGCCATTAAACTGACAATCATAACGGGACCAGTTGAAAAGGAGCTGGAATTCAAGGTGATTGATGTCACCTCTTCTTTCAACCTACTCCTCGGGAGGCCATGGATCCACACTGTCAAGGCGGTATCTTCCACCCTCCATCAAAAAATCAAGTTGCCCCTGCAAGATAATGTTATTAATTTAGAGACAACCCCCATGACCGTCGCCATCTGCAATGCCACGAGCCGCACGGACCTTCGAGGGTTCGATTTTGTGGGAATGATCGAGGAGGAATACCTCTTCAGGCTTTATTTCACCGCTAGCATCGATATGATGCTACAGAATTTGGGGTATTTTCCGGGAGCAACCTCAAGGCCATATCTTCCAGCTGGGAAGATTATTGAGGTCCTGAACAACAAATACTCACACTTCGGCCTAGGGTACGCTCTGACCTCGGGCAACGTTGTCCGAGAAGGAATAAAAAAGGCCAGCAATATCATTAAGGGTACCTACTTAAGCCCTTATAGCCCACGGCTGACCGACTACTTCGTCATGCCGGTATTCTGAGCTATTAAGTCGGTCTGTTCCGACCCACTATCACATACCCCGAGACCAAATTGGCTCGGGAATGCAACTATTTCACGGGCAAGTTCAAGGAAGAAGGTCCGCTCATTACCTTCTCTGAGTCTGATCTACCACCGTTCGGGGTCTCCTACAACTTGGCCCTTTACATCACGGTGATATGCCGGGGGAAATATCTTCCGATGACCCTAATTGACGATGCGTCTGCTGTGAACGTCCTTCCTCTAAGGACTGCCAAAGACCTCGACATTACCGAGGCTGACTAAATCCCGACTGCTCAAACCATCCATGCTTATGATTGGAGCCCAAAGTCGGTACCAGGGGCCATTAAACTGACAATCATAACGGGCTCAGTTGAAAAGGAGCTGGAATTCCATGTAATTGATCTCACCTCTTCTTTCAACCTACTCCTCGGGAAGCCATGGATCCACACTGTCAAGGCGGTATCTTCCACCTCCATCAAAAAATCAGGTTGCCCATGCATGATAATGTTATTACTTTAGAGGCAACCCCCATGACCGTGGCTAGCTGCAACGCCACGAGCCGCACGGACCTTTGAGGGTTTGATTTTGTGGGAATGATCGAGGAGGAATACCTCTTAAGGCCTTATTTCACCACTAGCATCGATATGATGGTACAGAATTTGGGGTATTTTCTGGGAGCTCCCTCAAGGCGATATCTTCTAGTTGGGAAGATTATTGAGGTCCTGAACAACGAAGACTCACACTTCGGCCTAGGGTACGCTCTGACCTCGGACAACGTTGTCCGAGAAGGCATCGAAAAGGCCTGCAATATCATTAAGGGTACCTACTTAAACCATTATAGCCCACGGCTGACCGACTACTTCGTCACGTCGGTGTTCGGAGCTATTAAGTCGGTCTGTTCCGACCCACTATCACATACCCAGAGACCAAATTGGCTCGGGAATGCAACTATTTCAGGGGAAAGTTCAAGGAAGAAGGTCCGCTCATTACCTTCTCTGAGTCTGATCTACCACCGTTCGGGGACTCCCACAACTTGGCCCTGTACATCACGGTGATATGCCTGGGGAAATATCTTCCGATGACCCTAACTAATGATGGGTCTGCTGTGAACGTCCTTCCTCTAAGGACCGCCAAAGCCCACAGCATTACCGAGGTTGACTACATTCCGACTGCTCAAACCATCCATGCTTTTGATTGGAGCCCAAAGTCGGTAGCTGGGGTCATTAAACTGACAATCATAACGGGATCAGTTGAAAAGGAGCTGGAATTCAAGGTGATTGATGTCACCTCTTCTTTCAACCTACTCCTCGGGAGGCCATGGATCCATACTGTCAAGGTGGTATCTTCCACCCTCCATCAAAAAATCAAGTTGCCCCTGCAAGATAATGTTATTACTTTAGAGACAACCCCCATGACCGTCGCCAGCTGCAATGCCACGAGCCGCGCGGACCTTCGAGGGTTCGATTTTGTGGGAATGATAGAGGATGAATACCTCTTCAGGCCTTATTTCACCGCTAGCATCGATATGATGCTACAGAATTTGGGGTATTTTCCGGGAGCAACCTCAAGGCCATATCTTCCAGCTGGGAAGATTATTGAGGTCCTGAACAACAAATACTCACACTTCGGCCTAGGGTACGCTCTGACCTCGGGCAACGTTGTCCGAGAAGGAATCAAAAAGGCGAGCAATATCATTAAGGGTACCTACTTAAGCCCTTATAGCCCACGGCTGACCGACTACTTCGTCATGCCGGTATTCTGAGCTATTAAGTCGGTCTGTTCCGACCCACTATCACATACCCCGAGACCAAATTGGCTCGGGAATGCAACTATTTCACGGGCAAGTTCAAGGAAGAAGGTCCGCTCATTACCTTCTCTGAGTCTGATCTACCACCGTTCGGGGACTCCCACAAATTGGCCATGTACATCACGGTGATATGCCGGGGGAAATATCTTCCGATGACCCTAATTGACGATGGGTCTGCTGTGAACGTCCTTCCTCTAAGGACCGCCAAAGACCTCGACATTACCGAGGCTGACTAAATCCCGACTGCTCAAACCATCCATGCTTATGATTGGAGCCCAAAGTCGGTACCAGGGGCCATTAAACTGACAATCATAACGGGCCCAGTTGAAAAGGAGCTGGAATTCCAGGTGATTGATCTCACCTCTTCTTTCAACCTACTCCTCAGGAGGCCATGGATCCACACTGTCAAGGCGGTATCTTCCACCTCCATCAAAAAATCAGGCTGCCCATGCAAGATAATGTTATTACTTTAGAGGCAACCCCCATGATCGTGGCTAGCTGCAACGCCACGAGCCGCACGGACCTTTGAGGGTTCGACTTTGTGGGAATGATCGAGGAGGAATACCTCTTCAGGCCTTATTTCACCACTAGCATCGATATGATGGTACAGAATTTGGGGTATTTTCCGGTAGCTACCTCAAGGCCATATCTTCCTGCTGGGAAGATTATTGAGGTCCTGAACAACGAAGACTCACACTTCGACCTAGGGTACGCTCTGACCTCGGGCAACGTTGTCCGAGAAGGCATCAAAAAGGCCTGCAATATCATTAAGGGTACCTACTTAAGCCCTTATAGCCCATGGCTGACCGAATACTTCGTCATGCTGGTATTCCGAGTTATTAAGTCGGTCTCGACCTTTTCTGATTCATCCGGCCTACGTATGAGTAAGGGGAAGTCGAGTGTATATTTTAATGGAGTTACGGAACTGCTGAAGGCAGATATCATCAAGGTTTCTGGTTGTTCTGAAGGTAATTTCCCTTTTCGCTACTTGGGAGTTCCTATTAAAACAACTAGATTGACTATTCTTGATTTCCAACCGATTGTTAATAAAATAGTGGAGAGGATTAGGAGACTTGGTGCGAAAAAATTATCTTATGCGGGTCGTTTAGTTCTGGTCAAGAGCGTACTTTCCACCCTCCACAATTACTGGGCCACTATTTTTATCCTTCCTTCTGCGGTGATGAAGCAGATTGATAGTATTTGTAGAAATTTTCTATGGGATGGGACTGCCGAGTATCATCGGGTTCCACTTGTCTCTTGGGAAAAATCTTGTGTACCTTTTAAAGAAGGGGGACTGAACTTAAATCAAAATGCGATATGGAACAAAGCCGCAATTGGGAAAATGGCGTGGTGGATTACTAGAAAGCAAGATAGACTATGGGTTAGATGGATCCATCAAATCTACTTAAAAGGAAAAGAATGGGAGGAGTATTCACCTGGAACGGATATATGTTGGTATTGGAAAAAATTTTGTCAAAGTAGGGATATGTTGAAACAAGTGCTCGGTGGTGTTCAAATGCGAACTCAGGATGTGGAGGACTATTCCATATCAAAGGTATATGGATGGTTGAGGATCAAACATGAGCCTGTTGACTGGTGTACTGCAGTATGGTCCAGGTGGTCCGTTCCGAACACAGGATTATGGCTTGGTTAGCTCAGCGCGGAGGTCTGAATGTAAAGGACAAACTGTTCAAGCTTGGGATATCTGAAGATGATAGTTGCTGCTGCTGTGGTCTAACCGCTGAAACGATGCAACATCTTCTTGTAGAATGTGAATATGCGAAACGGGTGTTGACTGCTACTCGTAGGATGATGCCGAACTCGCTCAAAGTCGAGTTGGGGAATGTTTGGAGGAAGAATATGAGAGGAACCAAACTACAGCGTGCTATAAAGAATGGCTTAATCAACTCGATCACTTATCACATTTGGTTACAAAGGAATACTGCGAGAAGTGAGGGCTTACTTACTCACCCCGAGAAGTTGGCTACTCAAATTAGTAAGGAGTTCTTTGTCTTTTGCAAAAGCAGATGTAATCAAAAGTTTAATAACAAGGATAGTAATTTCATTACTAGCTTACTAGAGCACTCGATGTAATTATCATTCTTTATATATAATACTTACCTTTACTAAAAAAAAATAAAAAAATAAAAGTCGGTCTGTTCCGACCCACTATCACATTCCCCGAGACCAAATTACCTCCTAGGGTACGCTCTGACCTCGGGCAACGTTGTCCGAGAAGGCATCAAAAAGGCCTGCAATATCATTAAGGGTACCTACTTAAGCCCTTATAGCCCATGGCTGACCGACTACTTCGTCATGCTGGTATTCCGAGTTATTAAGTCGGTCTGTTCCGACCCACTATCACATACCCCGAGACCAAATTGGCTCGGGAATGCAATTATTTCAAGGGCAAGTTCAAGGAAGAAGGTCCGCTCATTACCTTCTCTGAGTATGATCTACAACCGTTCGGGGTCTCCTACAACTTGGCCCTTTACATCACGGTGATATGCTGCGGGAAATATCTTCAAATGACCCTAATTGATGATGGGTCTGCTGTGAACGTCCTTCCTCTAAGGACCGCCAAAGACCTCGACATTACCGAGGCTGACTAAATCCCGACTGCTCAAACCATCCATGCTTATGATTGGAGCCCAAAGTCGGTAGCAGGGGCCATTAAACTGACAATCATAACAGGCCCAGTTGAAAAGGAGCTGGAATTCCAGGTGATTGATCTCACCTCTTCTTTCAACCTACTCCTCGGGAGGCCATGGATCCACACTGTCAAGGCGGTATCTTCCACCTCCGTCAAAAAATCAGGTTGCCCATGCAAGATAATGTTATTACTTTAGAGGCAACCCCCATGATCGTGGCTAGCTGCAACGCCACGAGCCGCACGGACCTTTGAGGGTTTGATTTTGTGGGAATGATCGAGGAGGAATACCTCTTAAGGCCTTATTTCACCACTAGCATCGATATGATGCTACAGAATTTGGGGTATTTTCCGGTAGCTACCTCAAGGCCATATCTTCCAGCTGGGAAGATTATTGAGGTCCCGAACAACGAAGACTCACACTTCGACCTTGGGTACGCTCTGACCTCGGGCAACGTTGTCCGAGAAGGCATCAAAAAGGCCTGCAATATCATTAAGGGTACCTACTTAAGCCCTTATAGCCCATGGCTGACCGACTACTTCGTCATGCTGGTATTCCGAGTTATTAAGTCGGTCTGTTCCGTCCCACTATCACATACCCCGAGACCAAATTGGCTCGGGAATGCAACTATTTCAAGGGCAAGTTCAAGGAAGAAGGTCCGCTCATTACCTTCTCTGAGTATGATCTACAACCGTTCGGGGTCTCCTACAACTTGGCCCTTTACATCACGGTGATATGCTGCGGGAAATATCTTCCGATGACCCTAATTGATGATGGGTCTGCTGTGAACGTCCTTCCTCTAAGGACCGCCAAAGACCTCGACATTACCGAGGCTGACTAAATCCCGACTGCTCAAACCATCCATGCTTATGATTGGAGCCCAAAGTCGGTAGCAGGGGCCATTAAACTGACAATCATAACAGGCCCAGTTGAAAAGGAGCTGGAATTCCAGGTGATTGATCTCACCTCTTCTTTCAACCTACTCCTCGGGAGGCCATGGATCCACACTGTCAAGGCGGTATCTTCCACCCTCCATAAAAAAATCAAGTTGCCCCTGCAAGATAATGTTATTACTTTAGAGGCAACCCCCATGATCGTGGCTAGCTGCAACGCCACGAGCCGCACGGACCTTTGAGGGTTTGATTTTGTGGGAATGATCGAGGAGGAATACCTCTTAAGGCCTTATTTCACCACTAGCATCGATATGATGCTACAGAATTTGGGGTATTTTCCGGTAGCTACCTCAAGGCCATATCTTCCAGCTGGGAAGATTATTGAGGTCCTGAACAACGAAGACTCACACTTCGACCTAGGGTACGCTCTGACCTCGGGCAACGTTGTCCGAGAAGGCATCAAAAAGGCCTGCAATATCATTAAGGGTACCTACTTAAGCCCTTATAGCCCATGGCTGACCGACTACTTCGTCATGCTGGTATTCCGAGTTATTAAGTCGGTCTGTTCCGACCCACTATCACATACCCCGAGACCAAATTGGCTCGGGAATGCAACTATTTCAAGGGCAAGTTCAAGGAAGAAGGTCCGCTCATTACCTTCTCTGAGTATGATCTACAACCGTTCGGGGTCTCCTACAACTTGGCCCTTTACATCACGGTGATATGCTGCGGGAAATATCTTCCGATGACCCTAATTGATGATGGGTCTGCTGTGAACGTCCTTCCTCTAAGGACCGCCAAAGACCTCCACATTACCGAGGCTGACTAAATCCCGACTGCTCAAACCATCCATGCTTATGATTGGAGCCCAAAGTCGGTAGCAGGGGCCATTAAACTGACAATCATAACAGGCCCAGTTGAAAAGGAGCTGGAATTCCAGGTGATTGATCTCACCTCGTCTTTCAACCTACTCCTCGGGAGGCCATGGATCCACACTGTCAAGGCGGTATCTTCCACCCTCCATAAAAAAATCAAGTTGCCCCTGCAAGACAATGTTATTACTTTAGAGGCAACCCCCATGATCGTGGCTAGCTGCAACGCCACGAGCCGCACGGACCTTTGAGGGTTTGATTTTGTGGGAATGATCGAGGAGGAATACCTCTTAAGGCCTTATTTCACCACTAGCATCGATATGATGCTACAGAATTTGGGGTATTTTCCGGTAGCTACCTCAAGGCCATATCTTCCAGCTGGGAAGATTATTGAGGTCCTGAACAACGAAGACTCACACTTCGACCTAGGGTACGCTCTGACCTCGGGCAACGTTGTCCGAGAAGGCATCAAAAAGGCCTGTAATATCATTAAGGGTACCTACTTAAGCCCTTATAGCCCATGGCTGACCGACTACTTCGTCATGCTGGTATTCCGAGTTATTAAGTCGGTCTGTTCCGACCCACTATCACATACCCCGAGACCAAATTGGCTCGGGAATGCAACTATTTCAAGGGCAAGTTCAAGGAAGAAGGTCCGCTCATTACCTTCTCTGAGTATGATCTACAACCGTTCGGGGTCTCCTACAACTTGGCCCTTTACATCACGGTGATATGCTGCGGGAAATATCTTCCGATGACCCTAATTGATGATGGGTCTGCTGTGAACGTCCTTCCTCTAAGGACCGCCAAAGACCTCGACATTACCGAGGCTGACTAAATCCCGACTGCTCAAACCATCCATGCTTATGATTGGAGCCCAAAGTCGGTAGCAGGGGCCATTAAACTGACAATCATAACAGGCCCAGTTGAAAAGGAGCTGGAATTCCAGGTGATTGATCTCACCTCTTCTTTCAACCTACTCCTCGGGAGGCCATGGATCCACACTGTCAAGGCGGTATCTTCCACCCTCCATAAAAAAATCAAGTTGCCCCTGCAAGATAATGTTATTACTTTAGAGGCAACCCCCATGATCGTGGCTAGCTGCAACGCCACGAGCCGCACGGACCTTTGAGGGTTTGATTTTGTGGGAATGATCGAGGAGGAATACCTCTTAAGGCCTTATTTCACCACTAGCATCGATATGATGCTACAGAATTTGGGGTATTTTCCGGTAGCTACCTCAAGGCCATATCTTCCAGCTGGGAAGATTATTGAGGTCCTGAACAACGAAGACTCACACTTCGACCTAGGGTACGCTCTGACCTCGGGCAACGTTGTCCGAGAAGGCATCAAAAAGGCCTGCAATATCATTAAGGGTACCTACTTAAGCCCTTATAGCCCATGGCTGACCGACTACTTCGTCATGCTGGTATTCCGAGTTATTAAGTCGGTCTGTTCCGACCCACTATCACATACCCCGAGACCAAATTGGCTCGGGAATGCAACTATTTCAAGGGCAAGTTCAAGGAAGAAGGTCCGCTCATTACCTTCTCTGAGTATGATCTACAACCGTTCGGGGTCTCCTACAACTTGGCCCTTTACATCACGGTGATATGCTGCGGGAAATATCTTCCGATGACCCTAATTGATGATGGGTCTGCTGTGAACGTCCTTCCTCTAAGGACCGCCAAAGACCTCCACATTACCGAGGCTGACTAAATCCCGACTGCTCAAACCATCCATGCTTACGATTGGAGCCCAAAGTCGGTATCTGGGGCCATTAAACTGACAATCATAACGGGCCCAGTTGAAAAGGAGCTGGAATTCCAGGTGATTGATCTCACCTCTTCTTTCAACCTACTCCTCGGGAGGCCATGGATCCACACTGTCAAGGCGGTATCTTCCACCCTCCATAAAAAAATCAAGTTGCCCCTGCAAGATAATGTTATTACTTTAGAGGCAACCCCCATGATCGTGGCTAGCTGCAACGCCACGAGCCGCACGGACCTTTGAGGGTTTGATTTTGTGGGAATGATCGAGGAGGAATACCTCTTAAGGCCTTATTTCACCACTAGCATCGATATGATGCTACAGAATTTGGGGTATTTTCCGGTAGCTACCTCAAGGCCATATCTTCCAGCTGGGAAGATTATTGAGGTCCTGAACAACGAAGACTCACACTTCGACCTAGGGTACGCTCTGACCTCGGGCAACGTTGTCCGAGAAGGCATCAAAAAGGCCTGCAATATCATTAAGGGTACCTACTTAAGCCCTTATAGCCCATGGCTGACCGACTACTTCGTCATGCTGGTATTCCGAGTTATTAAGTCGGTCTGTTCCGACCCACTATCACATACCCCGAGACCAAATTGGCTCGGGAATGCAACTATTTCAAGGGCAAGTTCAAGGAAGAAGGTCCGCTCATTACCTTCTCTGAGTATGATCTACAACCGTTCGGGGTCTCCTACAACTTGGCCCTTTACATCACGGTGATATGCTGCGGGAAATATCTTCCGATGACCCTAATTGATGATGGGTCTGCTGTGAACGTCCTTCCTCTAAGGACCGCCAAAGACCTCCACATTACCGAGGCTGACTAAATCCCGACTGCTCAAACCATCCATGCTTACGATTGGAGCCCAAAGTCGGTAGCAGGGGCCATTAAACTGACAATCATAACAGGCCCAGTTGAAAAGGAGCTGGAATTCCAGGTGATTGATCTCACCTCTTCTTTCAACCTACTCCTCGGGAGGCCATGGATCCACACTGTCAAGGCGGTATCTTCCACCCTCCATAAAAAAATCAAGTTGCCCCTGCAAGATAATGTTATTACTTTAGAGGCAACCCCCATGACCGTGGCTAGCTGCAATGCCACGAGCCGCACGGACCTTCGAGGGTTCGATTTTGTGGGAATGATCGAGGAGGAATACCTCTTCAGGCCTTATTTCACCACTAGCATCGATATGATGGTACAGAATTTGGGGTATTTTCCGGTAGCTACCTCAAGGCCATATCTTCCAGCTGGGAAGATTATTGAGGTCCTGAACAACGAAGACTCACACTTCGACCTAGGGTACGCTCTGACCTCGGGCAACGTTGTCCGAGAAGGCATCAAAAAGGCCTGCAATATCATTAAGGGTACCTACTTAAGCCCTTATAGCCCATGGCTGACCGACTACTTCGTCATGCTGGTATTCCGAGTTATTAAGTCGGTCTGTTCCGACCCACTATCACATACCCCGAGACCAAATTGGCTCGGGAATGCAACTATTTCAAGGGCAAGTTCAAGGAAGAAGGTCCGCTCATTACCTTCTCTGAGTATGATCTACAACCGTTCGGGGTCTCCTACAACTTGGCCCTTTACATCACGGTGATATGCTGCGGGAAATATCTTCCGATGACCCTAATTGATGATGGGTCTGCTGTGAACGTCCTTCCTCTAAGGACCGCCAAAGACCTCGACATTACTGCGGCTGACTAAATCCCGACTGCTCAAACCATCCATGCTTATGATTGGAGCCCAAAGTCGGTAGCAGGGGCCATTAAACTGACAATCATAACAGGCCCAGTTGAAAAGGAGCTGGAATTCCAGGTGATTGATCTCACCTCTTCTTTCAACCTACTCCTCGGGAGGCCATGGATCCACACTGTCAAGGCGGTATCTTCCACCTCCGTCAAAAAATCAGGTTGCCCATGCAAGATAATGTTATTACTTTAGAGGCAACCCCCATGATCGTGGCTAGCTGCAACGCCACGAGCCGCACGGACCTTTGAGGGTTTGATTTTGTGGGAATGATCGAGGAGGAATACCTCTTAAGGCCTTATTTCACCACTAGCATCGATATGATGCTACAGAATTTGGGGTATTTTCCGGTAGCTACCTCAAGGCCATATCTTCCAGCTGGGAAGATTATTGAGGTCCCGAACAACGAAGACTCACACTTCGACCTAGGGTACGCTCTGACCTCGGGCAACGTTGTCCGAGAAGGCATCAAAAAGGCCTGCAATATCATTAAGGGTACCTACTTAAGCCCTTATAGCCCATGGCTGACCGACTACTTCGTCATGCTGGTATTCCGAGTTATTAAGTCGGTCTGTTCCGTCCCACTATCACATACCCCGAGACCAAATTGGCTCGGGAATGCAACTATTTCAAGGGCAAGTTCAAGGAAGAAGGTCCGCTCATTACCTTCTCTGCGTCTGATCTACAACCGTTCGGGGTCTCCTACAACTTGGCCCTTTACATCACGGTGATATGCTGCGGGAAATATCTTCCGATGACCCTAATTGATGATGGGTCTGCTGTGAACGTCCTTCCTCTAAGGACCGCCAAAGACCTCGACATTACCGAGGCTGACTAAATCCCGACTGCTCAAACCATCCATGCTTATGATTGGAGCCCAAAGTCGGTAGCAGGGGCCATTAAACTGACAATCATAACAGGCCCAGTTGAAAAGGAGCTGGAATTCCAGGTGATTGATCTCACCTCTTCTTTCAACCTACTCCTCGGGAGGCCATGGATCCACACTGTCAAGGCGGTATCTTCCACCCTCCATAAAAAAATCAAGTTGCCCCTGCAAGATAATGTTATTACTTTAGAGGCAACCCCCATGACCGTGGCTAGCTGCAATGCCACGAGCCGCACGGACCTTCGAGGGTTCGATTTTGTGGGAATGATCGAGGGGGAATACCTCTTCAGGCCTTATTTCACCACTAGCATCGATATGATGGTACAGAATTTGGGGTATTTTCCGGTAGCTACCTCAAGGCCATATCTTCCAGCTGGGAAGATTATTGAGGTCCTGAACAACGAAGACTCACACTTCGACCTAGGGTACGCTCTGACCTCGGGCAACGTTGTCCGAGAAGGCATCAAAAAGGCCTGCAATATCATTAAGGGTACCTACTTAAGCCCTTATAGCCCATGGCTGACCGACTACTTCGTCATGCTGGTATTCCGAGTTATTAAGTCGGTCTGTTCCGACCCACTATCACATACCCCGAGACCAAATTGGCTCGGGAATGCAACTATTTCAAGGGCAAGTTCAAGGAAGAAGGTCCGCTCATTACCTTCTCTGAGTATGATCTACAACCGTTCGGGGTCTCCTACAACTTGGCCCTTTACATCACGGTGATATGCTGCGGGAAATATCTTCCGATGACCCTAATTGATGATGGGTCTGCTGTGAACGTCCTTCCTCTAAGGACCGCCAAAGACCTCGACATTACTGCGGCTGACTAAATCCCGACTGCTCAAACCATCCATGCTTATGATTGGAGCCCAAAGTCGGTAGCAGGGGCCATTAAACTGACAATCATAACAGGCCCAGTTGAAAAGGAGCTGGAATTCCAGGTGATTGATCTCACCTCTTCTTTCAACCTACTCCTCGGGAGGCCATGGATCCACACTGTCAAGGCGGTATCTTCCACCTCCGTCAAAAAATCAGGTTGCCCATGCAAGATAATGTTATTACTTTAGAGGCAACCCCCATGATCGTGGCTAGCTGCAACGCCACGAGCCGCACGGACCTTTGAGGGTTTGATTTTGTGGGAATGATCGAGGAGGAATACCTCTTAAGGCCTTATTTCACCACTAGCATCGATATGATGCTACAGAATTTGGGGTATTTTCCGGTAGCTACCTCAAGGCCATATCTTCCAGCTGGGAAGATTATTGAGGTCCCGAACAACGAAGACTCACACTTCGACCTAGGGTACGCTCTGACCTCGGGCAACGTTGTCCGAGAAGGCATCAAAAAGGCCTGCAATATCATTAAGGGTACCTACTTAAGCCCTTATAGCCCATGGCTGACCGACTACTTCGTCATGCTGGTATTCCGAGTTATTAAGTCGGTCTGTTCCGTCCCACTATCACATACCCCGAGACCAAATTGGCTCGGGAATGCAACTATTTCAAGGGCAAGTTCAAGGAAGAAGGTCCGCTCATTACCTTCTCTGCGTCTGATCTACAACCGTTCGGGGTCTCCTACAACTTGGCCCTTTACATCACGGTGATATGCTGCGGGAAATATCTTCCGATGACCCTAATTGATGATGGGTCTGCTGTGAACATTCTTCCTCAAAGGACAGCCAAAGCCCTCGGCATTACCGAGACTGACTACATCCCGACTGCTCAAACCATCCATGCTTTTGATTGGAGCCCAAAGTCGGTATCTGGGGCCATTAAACTGACAATCATAACGGGCCCAGTTAAAAAGGAGCTGGAATTCCAGGTGATTTATGTCACCTCTTCTTTCAACCTACTCCTCGGGAGGCCTTGTATCCACACTGTCAAGGCGGTATCTTCCACCCTCCATCAAAAAATCAAGTTGCCCCTGCATGATAATGTTATTACTTTAGAGGCAACCCCCATGATCGTGGCTAGCTGCAATGTCACTAGCCGCACGGACCTTCGAGGGTTCGATTTTGTGGGAATGATCGAGGAGGAATACCTCTTCAGGCCTTATTTCACCACTAGCATCGATATGATGCTACAGAATTTGGGGTATTTTTCGGGAGTGACCTCAAGGCCATATCTTCTAGTTGTGAAGATTATTGAGGTCCTGAACAATGAAGACTCACACTTCGGCCTAGGGTACGCTCTGACCTCGGGCAACGTTGTCCGAGAAGGCATCAAAAAGGCCTGCAATATCATTAAGGGTACCTACTTTAGACCTTATAGCCCACGGCTGCCGACTAATTCGTCATGCCGGTATTCCGAGCTATTAAGTCGGTCTGTGCCGACCCACTATCACATACCACGACACCAAATTGGCTCGGGAATGCAACTATTTCAAGGGCAAGTTCAACGATGAAGGTCCGCTCATTACCTTCTCTGAGTCTGATCTACCACCGTTCGGGGTCTCCCACAATTTGGCCCTGTACATCACGGTGATATGCCGAGGTAAATATCTTCCGGTGACCCTAATTGACGATGGGTCTGCTGTGGACGTCCTTCCTCTAAGGACCGGCAAAGCCCTCGCCATTACCGAGGCTGACTACATCCCGACTGCTCAAACCATCCATGCTTTTGATTGGAGCCCAAAGTCGGTAGCTGCGGCCATTAAACTGACAATCATAATGGGCCCAGTTCAAAAGGAGCTAGAATTCCAGGTTATTGATGTCACCTCTTCTTTCAACCTACTCCTCGAGAGGCCATGGATCCACACTGTCAAGGCGGTATCTTCCACCCTCCATCAAAAAATCAAGTTGCCCCTGCAGGATAATGTTATTACTTTAGAGGCAACCCCCATGACCGTGGCTAGCTGCAATGCCACTAGCCGCACAGACCTTCGAGGGTTCGATTTTGTGGGAATGATCGAGGAGGAATACCTCTTCAGGCCTTATTTCACCACTAGCATCGATATGATGCTACAGAATTTGGGGTATTTTCCGGGAGCTACCTCAAGGCCATATCTTCCAGCTGGGAAGATTATTGAGGTCCTGAACAACGAAGACTCACACTTCGGCCTAGGGTACGCTCTGATCTCGGGCAACGTTGTCCGAGAAGGCATCGAAAAGGCCTGCAATATCAATAAGGGTACCTACTTAAGCACTTATAGCCCACGGTTGACCGACTACTTCGTCACGCCGGTATTCGGAGCTATAAAGTCGGTCTGTTCCGATCCACTATCACATACCCCGAGATCCAATTGGCTCGGGAATGCAACTATTTCAAGGGCAAGTTCAAGGAATAAGGTCCGCTCATTACCTTCTCTGAGTCTGATCTACCACCGTTCGGGGTCTCCCACAACTAGGCCCTGTACATCACGGTGATATGCCGAGGTAAATATCTTCCGGTGACCCTAATTGACGATGGGTCTGCTGTGGACGTCCTTCCTCTAAGGACCGCCAAAGACCTCGACATTACTGCGGCTGACTAAATCCCGACTGCTCAAACCATCCATGCTTATGATTGGAGCCCAAAGTCGGTAGCAGGGGCCATTAAACTGACAATCATAACAGGCCCAGTTGAAAAGGAGCTGGAATTCCAGGTGATTGATCTCACCTCTTCTTTCAACCTACTCCTCGGGAGGCCATGGATCCACACTGTCAAGGCGGTATCTTCCACCTCCGTCAAAAAATCAGGTTGCCCATGCAAGATAATGTTATTACTTTAGAGGCAACCCCCATGATCGTGGCTAGCTGCAACGCCACGAGCCGCACGGACCTTTGAGGGTTTGATTTTGTGGGAATGATCGAGGAGGAATACCTCTTAAGGCCTTATTTCACCACTAGCATCGATATGATGCTACAGAATTTGGGGTATTTTCCGGTAGCTACCTCAAGGCCATATCTTCCAACTGGGAAGATTATTGAGGTCCCGAACAACGAAGACTCACACTTCGACCTAGGGTACGCTCTGACCTCGGGCAACGTTGTCCGAGAAGGCATCAAAAAGGCCTGCAATATCATTAAGGGTACCTACTTAAGCCCTTATAGCCCATGGCTGACCGACTACTTCGTCATGCTGGTATTCCGAGTTATTAAGTCGGTCTGTTCCGTCCCACTATCACATACCCCGAGACCAAATTGGCTCGGGAATGCAACTATTTCAAGGGCAAGTTCAAGGAAGAAGGTCCGCTCATTACCTTCTCTGCGTCTGATCTACAACCGTTCGGGGTCTCCTACAACTTGGCCCTTTACATCACGGTGATATGCTGCGGGAAATATCTTCCGATGACCCTAATTGATGATGGGTCTGCTGTGAACGTCCTTCCTCTAAGGACCGCCAAAGACCTCGACATTACCGAGGCTGACTAAATCCCGACTGCTCAAACCATCCATGCTTATGATTGGAGCCCAAAGTCGGTAGCAGGGGCCATTAAACTGACAATCATAACAGGCCCAGTTGAAAAGGAGCTGGAATTCCAGGTGATTGATCTCACCTCTTCTTTCAACCTACTCCTCGGGAGGCCATGGATCGACACTGTCAAGGCGGTATCTTCCACCCTCCATAAAAAAATCAAGTTGCCCCTGCAAGATAATGTTATTACTTTAGAGGCAACCCCCATGACCGTGGCTAGCTGCAATGCCACGAGCCGCACGGACCTTCGAGGGTTCGATTTTGTGGGAATGATCGAGGAGGAATACCTCTTCAGGCCTTATTTCACCACTAGCATCGATATGATGGTACAGAATTTGGGGTATTTTCCGGTAGCTACCTCAAGGCCATATCTTCCAGCTGGGAAGATTATTGAGGTCCTGAACAACGAAGACTCACACTTCGACCTAGGGTACGCTCTGACCTCGGGCAACGTTGTCCGAGAAGGCATCAAAAAGGCCTGCAATATCATTAAGGGTACCTACTTAAGCCCTTATAGCCCATGGCTGACCGACTACTTCGTCATGCTGGTATTCCGAGTTATTAAGTCGGTCTGTTCCGACCCACTATCACATACCCCGAGACCAAATTGGCTCGGGAATGCAACTATTTCAAGGGCAAGTTCAAGGAAGAAGGTCCGCTCATTACCTTCTCTGAGTATGATCTACAACCGTTCGGGGTCTCCTACAACTTGGCCCTTTACATCACGGTGATATGCTGCGGGAAATATCTTCCGATGACCCTAATTGATGATGGGTCTGCTGTGAACGTCCTTCCTCTAAGGACCGCCAAAGACCTCGACATTACTGCGGCTGACTAAATCCCGACTGCTCAAACCATCCATGCTTATGATTGGAGCCCAAAGTCGGTAGCAGGGGCCATTAAACTGACAATCATAACAGGCCCAGTTGAAAAGGAGCTGGAATTCCAGGTGATTGATCTCACCTCTTCTTTCAACCTACTCCTCGGGAGGCCATGGATCCACACTGTCAAGGCGGTATCTTCCACCTCCGTCAAAAAATCAGGTTGCCCATGCAAGATAATGTTATTACTTTAGAGGCAACCCCCATGATCGTGGCTAGCTGCAACGCCACGAGCCGCACGGACCTTTGAGGGTTTGATTTTGTGGGAATGATCGAGGAGGAATACCTCTTAAGGCCTTATTTCACCACTAGCATCGATATGATGCTACAGAATTTGGGGTATTTTCCGGTAGCTACCTCAAGGCCATATCTTCCAGCTGGGAAGATTATTGAGGTCCCGAACAACGAAGACTCACACTTCGACCTAGGGTACGCTCTGACCTCGGGCAACGTTGTCCGAGAAGGCATCAAAAAGGCCTGCAATATCATTAAGGGTACCTACTTAAGCCCTTATAGCCCATGGCTGACCGACTACTTCGTCATGCTGGTATTCCGAGTTATTAAGTCGGTCTGTTCCGTCCCACTATCACATACCCCGAGACCAAATTGGCTCGGGAATGCAACTATTTCAAGGGCAAGTTCAAGGAAGAAGGTCCGCTCATTACCTTCTCTGCGTCTGATCTACAACCGTTCGGGGTCTCCTACAACTTGGCCCTTTACATCACGGTGATATGCTGCGGGAAATATCTTCCGATGACCCTAATTGATGATGGGTCTGCTGTGAACATTCTTCCTCAAAGGACCGCCAAAGCCCTCGGCATTACCGAGACTGACTACATCCCGACTGCTCAAACCATCCATGCTTTTGATTGGAGCCCAAAGTCGGTATCTGGGGCCATTAAACTGACAATCATAACGGGCCCAGTTAAAAAGGAGCTGGAATTCCAGGTGATTTATGTCACCTCTTCTTTCAACCTACTCCTCGGGAGGCCTTGTATCCACACTGTCAAGGCGGTATCTTCCACCCTCCATCAAAAAATCAAGTTGCCCCTGCATGATAATGTTATTACTTTAGAGGCAACCCCCATGATCGTGGCTAGCTGCAATGTCACTAGCCGCACGGACCTTCGAGGGTTCGATTTTGTGGGAATGATCGAGGAGGAATACCTCTTCAGGCCTTATTTCACCACTAGCATCGATATGATGCTACAGAATTTGGGGTATTTTTCGGGAGTGACCTCAAGGCCATATCTTCTAGTTGGGAAGATTATTGAGGTCCTGAACAATGAAGACTCACACTTCGGCCTAGGGTACGCTCTGACCTCGGGCAACGTTGTCCGAGAAGGCATCAAAAAGGCCTGCAATATCATTAAGGGTACCTACTTTAGACCTTATAGCCCACGGCTGCCGACTAATTCGTCATGCCGGTATTCCGAGCTATTAAGTCGGTCTGTGCCGACCCACTATCACATACCACGACACCAAATTGGCTCGGGAATGCAACTATTTCAAGGGCAAGTTCAACGATGAAGGTCCGCTCATTACCTTCTCTGAGTCTGATCTACCACCGTTCGGGGTCTCCCACAATTTGGCCCTGTACATCACGGTGATATGCCGAGGTAAATATCTTCCGGTGACCCTAATTGACGATGGGTCTGCTGTGGACGTCCTTCCTCTAAGGACCGGCAAAGCCCTTGCCATTACCGAGGCTGACTACATCCCGACTGCTCAAACCATCCATGCTTTTGATTGGAGCCCAAAGTCGGTAGCTGCGGCCATTAAACTGACAATCATAATGGGCCCAGTTCAAAAGGAGCTAGAATTCCAGGTTATTGATGTCACCTCTTCTTTCAACCTACTCCTCGAGAGGCCATGGATCCACACTGTCAAGGCGGTATCTTCCACCCTCCATAAAAAAATCAAGTTGCCCCTGCAGGATAATGTTATTACTTTAGAGGCAACCCCCATGACCGTGGCTAGCTGCAATGCCACTAGCCGCACAGACCTTCGAGGGTTCGATTTTGTGGGAATGATCGAGGAGGAATACCTCTTCAGGCCTTATTTCACCAATAGCATCGATATGATGCTACAGAATTTGGGGTATTTTCCGGGAGCTACTCAAGGCCATATCTTCAAGCTGGGAAGATTATTGAGGTCCTGAACAACGAAGACTCACACTTCGGCCTAGGGTACGCTCTGATCTCGGGCAACGTTGTCCGAGAAGGCATCGAAAAGGCCTGCAATATCAATAAGGGTACCTACTTAAGCATTTATAGCCCACGGTTGACCGACTACTTCGTCACGCCGGTATTCAGAGCTATAAAGTCGGTCTGTTCTGACCCACTATCACATACCCCGAGATCCAATTGGCTCGGGAATGCAACTATTTCAAGGGCAAGTTCAAGGAATAAGGTCCGCTCATTACCTTCTCTGAGTCTGATCTACCACCGTTCGGGGTCTCCCACAACTTGGCCCTGTACATCACGGTTATATGCCGGGGGAAATATCTTCCGATGACCCTAATTGACGATGGGTCTACTTTGAACATCCTTCCTCTAAGGACCGCCAAAGACCTCGGCATTACCGAGGCTGACTACATCCCAACTGCTCAAACCATCCATGCTTTTGATTGGAGCCCAAAGTCGGTATCTGGGGCCATTAAACTGACAATCATAACGGGCCCAGTTGAAAAGGAGCTGGAATTCCAGGTGATTTATGTCACCTCTTCTTTCAACCTACTCCTGGGGAGGCCATGGATCCACACTGTCAAGGCGGTATCTTCCACCCTCCATCAAAAAAATCAAGTTGCCCCTGCAAGATAATGTTATTACTTTAGAGGCAACCCTCATGACCGTGGCAACCTGCAATGCCACGAGCCGCACGGACCTTCGAGAGTTCGATTTTGTGGGAATGATCGAGGAGGAATACCTCTTCAGGCCTTATTTCACCAATAGCATCGATATGATGCTACAGCATTTGGGGTATTTTCCGGGAGCTACTCAAGGCCATATCTTCAAGCTGGGAAGATTATTGAGGTCCTGAACAACGAAGACTCACACTTCGGCCTTGGGTCCGCTCTGATCTCGGGCAACGTTGTCCGAGAAGGCATCGAAAAGGCCTGCAATATCAATAAGGGTACCTACTTAAGCACTTATAGCCCACGGTTGACCGACTACTTCGTCACGCGGGTATTCGGAGCTATAAAGTCGGTCTGTTCCGACCCACTATCACATACCCCGAGATCCAATTGGCTCGGGAATGCAACTATTTCAAGGGCAAGTTCAAGGAATAAGGTCCGCTCATTACCTTCTCTGAGTCTGATCTACCACCGTTCGGGGTCTCCCACAACTTGGCCCTGTACATCACGGTGATATGCCGGGGTAAATATCTTCCGATGACCCTAATTGACGATGGGTCTACTTTGAACATCCTTCCTCTAAGGACCGCCAAAGACCTCGGCATTACCGAGGCTGACTACATCCCGACTGCTCAAACCATCCATGCTTTTGATTGGAGCCCAAAGTCGGTATCTGGGGCCATTAAACTGACAATCATAACGGGCCCAGTTGAAAAGGAGCTGGAATTCCAGGTGATTTATGTCACCTCTTCTTTAAACCTACTCCTGGGGAGGCCATGGATCCACACTGTCAAGGCGGTATCTTCCACCCTCCATCAAAAAAATCAAGTTGCCCCTGCAAGATAATGTTATTACTTTAGAGGCAACCCTCATGACCGTGGCAAGCTGCAATGCCACGAGCCGCACGGACCTTCGAGAGTTAGATTTTGTGGGAATGATCGAGGAGGAATACCTCTTCAGGCCTTATTTCACCATGAGCATCGATATGATGCTACAGAATTTTGGGTATTTTCCGGGAGCTACCTCAAGGCCATATCTTCCAGCTGGGAAGACTATTGAGGTCCTGAACAATGAAGACTCACACTTCGGCCTAGGGTACGCTCTGACCTCGGGCAACGTTGTCCGAGAAGGCATCAAAAAGGCCTGCAATATCATTAAGGGTACCTACTTTAGCCCTTATAGCCCACGGCTGCCGACTACTTCGTCATGCCGGTATTCCGAGCTACTAAGTCGGTATGTGCCGACCCACTATCACATACCACGACACCAAATTGGCTCGGGAATGCAACTATTTCAAGGGCAAATTCAACGAAGAAGGTCCGCTCATTACCTTCTCTGAGTCTGATCTACCACCGTTCGGGGTCTCCCACAATTTGGCCCTGTACATCACGGTGATATGACGAGGTAAATATCTTCCGGTGACCCTAATTGACGATGGGTCTGCTGTGGACGTCCTTCCTCTAAGGACCGGCAAAGCCCTCGGCATTACCGAGGCTGACTACATCCCAACTGCTCAAACCATCCATGCTTTTGATTGGAGCCCAAAGTCGGTAGCTGCGGCCATTAAACTGACAATCATAATGGGCCCAGTTCAAAAGGAGCTAGAATTCCAGGTGATTGATGTCACCTCTTCTTTCAACTTACTCCTCGGGAGGCCATGGATCCACACTGTCAAGGCGGTATCTTCCACCCTCCATCAAAAAATCAAGTTGCCCCTGCAGGATAATGTTATTACTTTAGAGGCAACCCCCATGACCGTGGCTAGCTGCAATGCCACTAGCCGCACAGACCTTCGAGGGTTCGATTTTGTGGGAATGATCGAGGAGGAATACCTCTTCAGGCCTTATTTCACCACTAGCATCGATATGATGCTACAGAATTTGGGGTATTTTCCGGGAGCTACTCAAGGCCATATCTTCAAGCTGGGAAGATTATTGAGGTCCTGAACAACGAAGACTCACACTTCGGCCTAGGGTACGCTCTGATCTCGGGCAACGTTGTCGGAGAAGGCATCGAAAAGGCCTGCAATATCAATAAGGGTACCTACTTAAGCACTTATAGCCCACGGTTGACCGACTACTTCGTCACGCCGGTATTCGGAGCTATAAAGTCGGTCTGTTCCGACCCACTATCACATACCCCGAGATCCAATTGGCTCGGGAATGCAACTATTTCAAGGGCAAGTTCAAGGAATAAGGTCCGCTCATTACCTTCTCTGAGTCTGATCTACCACCGTTTGGGGTCTCCCACAATTTGGCCCTGTACATCACGGTGATATGCCGGGGGAAATATCTTCCGATGACCCTAATTGACGATGGGTCTACTTTGAACATCCTTCCTCTATGGACTGCCAAAGACCTCGGCATTACCGAGGCTGACTACATTCCGACTGCTCAAACCATCCATGCTTTTGATTGGAGCCCAAAGTCGGTATCTGGGGCCATTAAACTGACAATCATAACGGGCCCAGTTGAAAAGGAGCTGGAATTCCAGGTGATTTATGTCACCTCTTCTTTAAACCTACTCCTGGGGAGGCCATGGATCCACACTGTCAAGGCGGTATCTTCCACCCTCCATCAAAAAAATCAAGTTGCCCCTACAAGATAATGTTATTACTTTAGAGGAAACCCCCATGACCGTTGCAAGCTGCAATGCCACGAGCCGCACGGACCTTCGAGAGTTAGATTTTGTGGGAATGATCGAGGAGGAATACCTCTTCAGGCCTTATTTCACCATGAGCATCGATATGATGCTACAGAATTTTGGGTATTTTCCGGGAGCTACCTCAAGGCCATATTTTCCAGCTGGGAAGACTATTGAGGTCCTGAACAATGAAGACTCACACTTCGGCCTAGGGTACGCTCTGACCTCGGGCAACGTTGTCCGAGAAGGCATCAAAAAGGCCTGCAATATCATTAAGGGTACCTACTTTAGCCCTTATAGCCCACGGCTGCCGACTACTTCATCATGCCGGTATTCCGAGCTACTAAGTCGGTCTGTGCCGACCCACTATCACATACCACGACAGCAAATTGGCTCGGGAATGCAACTATTTCAAGGGCAAGTTCAACGAAGAAGGTCCGCTTATTACCTTCTCTAAGTCTGATCTACCACCGTTCGGGGTCTCCCACAATTTAGCCCTGTACATCACGGTGATATGACGAGGTAAATATCTTCCGGTGACCCTAATTGACGATGGGTCTGCTGTGGACGTCCTTCCTCTAAGGACCGGCAAAGCCCTCGGCATTACCGAGGCTGACTACATCCCAACAGCTCAAACCATCCATGCTATTGATTGGAGCCCAAAGTCGGTAGCTGTGGCCATTAAACTGACAATCATAATGGGCCCAGTTCAAAAGGAGCTATAATTCCAGGTGATTGATGTCACCTCTTCTTTCAACTTACTCCTCGGGAGGCCATGGATCCACACTGTCAAGGCGGTATCTTCCACCCTCCATCAAAAAATCAAGTTGCCCCTGCAGGATAATGTTATTACTTTAGAGGCAACCCCCATGACCGTGGCTAGCTGCAATGCCACTAGCCGCACAGACCTTCGAGGGTTCGATTTTGTGGGAATGATCGAGGAGGAATACCTCTTCAGGCCTTATTTCACCACTAGCATCGATATGATGCTACAGAATTTGGGGTATTTTCCGGGAGCTACTCAAGGCCATATCTTCAAGCTGGGAAGATTATTGAGGTCCTGAACAACGAAGACTCACACTTCGGCCTAGGGTACGCTCTGATCTCTGGCAACGTTGTCCGAGAAGGCATCGAAAAGGCCTGCAATATCAATAAGGGTACCTACTTAAGCACTTATAGCCCACGGTTGACCGACTACTTCGTCACGCCGGTATTCGGAGCTATAAAGTCGGTCTGTTCCGACCCACTATCACATACCCCGAGATCCAATTGGCTCGGGAATGCAACTATTTCAAGGGCAAGTTCAAGGAATAAGGTCCGCTCATTACCTTCTCTGAGTCTAATCTACCACCGTTTGGGGTCTCCCACAATTTGGCCCTGTACATCACGGTGATATGCCGAGGGAAATATCTTCCGATGACCCTAATTGACGATGGGTCTACTTTGAACATCCTTCCTCTAAGGACCGCCAAAGACCTCGGCATTACCGAGGCTGACTACATCCCGACTGCTCAAACCATCCATGCTTTTGATTGGAGCCCAAAGTCGGTATCTGGGGCCATTAAACTGACAATCATAACGGGCCCAGTTGAAAAGGAGCTTGAATTCCAAGTGATTTATGTCACCTCTTCTTTCAGCCTACTTCTGGGGAGGCCATGGATCCACACTGTCAAGGCGGTATCTTCCACCCTCCATCAAAAAAATCAAGTTGCCCCTACAAGATAATGTTATTACTTTAGAGGAAACCCCCATGACCGTTGCAAGCTGCAATGCCACGAGCCGCACGGACCTTCGAGAGTTAGATTTTGTGGGAATGATCGAGGAGGAATACCTCTTCAGGCCTTATTTCACCATGAGCATCGATATGATGCTACAGAATTTTGGGTATTTTCCGGGAGCTACCTCAAGGCCATATTTTCCAGCTGGGAAGACTATTGAGGTCCTGAACAATGAAGACTCACACTTCGGCCTAGGGTACGCTCTGACCTCGGGCAACGTTGTCCGAGAAGGCATCAAAAAGGCCTGCAATATCATTAAGGGTACCTACTTTAGCCCTTATAGCCCACGGCTGCCGACTACTTCATCATGCCGGTATTCCGAGCTACTAAGTCGGTCTGTGCCGACCCACTATCACATACCACGACAGCAAATTCGCTCGGGAATGCAACTATTTCAAGGGCAAGTTCAACGAAGAAGGTCCGCTTATTACCTTCTCTGAGTCTGATCTACCACTGTTCGGGGTCTCCCACAATTTAGCCCTGTACATCACGGTGATATGACGAGGTAAATATCTTCCGGTGACCCTAATTGACGATGGGTCTGCTGTGGACGTCCTTCCTCTAAGGACCGGCAAAGCCCTCGGCATTACCGAGGCTGACTACATCCCAACAGCTCAAACCATCCATGCTATTGATTGGAGCCCAAAGTCGGTAGCTGCGGCCATTAAACTGACAATCATAATGGGCCCAGTTCAAAAGGAGCTATAATTCCAGGTGATTGATGTCACCTCTTCTTTCAACTTACTCCTCGGGAGGCCATGGATCCACACTGTCAAGGCGGTATCTTCCACCCTCCATCAAAAAATCAAGTTGCCCCTGCAGGATAATGTTATTACTTTAGAGGCAACCCCCATGACCGTGGCTAGCTGCAATGCCACTAGCCGCACAGACCTTCGAGGGTTCGATTTTGTGGGAATGATCGAGGAGGAATACCTCTTCAGGCCTTATTTCACCACTAGCATCGATATGATGCTACAGAATTTGGGGTATTTTCCGGGAGCTACTCAAGGCCATATCTTCAAGCTGGGAAGATTATTGAGGTCCTGAACAACGAAGACTCACACTTCGGCCTAGGGTACGCTCTGATCTCTGGCAACGTTGTCCGAGAAGGCATCGAAAAGGCCTGCAATATCAATAAGGGTACCTACTTAAGCACTTATAGCCCACGGTTGACCGACTACTTCGTCACGCCGGTATTCGGAGCTATAAAGTCGGTCTGTTCCGACCCACTATCACATACCCCGAGATCCAATTGGCTCGGGAATGCAACTATTTCAAGGGCAAGTTCAAGGAATAAGGTCCGCTCATTACCTTCTCTGAGTCTGATCTACCACCGTTCGGGGTCTCCCACAATTTGGCCCTGTACATCACGGTGATATGCCGGGGGAAATATCTTCCGATGACCCTAATTGACGATGGGTCTACTTTGAACATCCTTCCTCTAAGGACTGCCAAAGACCTCGGCATTACCGAGGCTGACTACATCCCGACTGCTCAAACCATCCATGCTTTTGATTGCAGCCCAAAGTCGGTATCTGGGGCCATTAAACTGACAATCATAACGGGCCCAGTTGAAAAGGAGCTGGAATTCCAGGTGATTTATGTCACCTCTTCTTTCAACCTACTCCTGGGGAGGCCATGGATCCACACTGTCAAGGCGGTATCGTCCACCCTCCATCAAAAAAATCAAGTTGCCCCTGCAAGATAATGTTATTACTTTAGAGGCAACCCTCATGACCGTGGCAAGCTGCAATGCCACGAGCCGCACGGACCTTCGAGAGTTTGATTTTGTGGGAATGATCGAGGAGGAATACCTCTTCAGGCCTTATTTCACCATGAGCATCGATATGATGCTACAGAATTTTGGGTATTTTCCGGGAGCTACCTCAAGGCCATATCTTCCAGCTGGGAAGACTATTGAGGTCCTGAACAATGAAGACTCACACTTCGGCCTAGGGTACGCTCTGACCTCGGGCAACGTTGTCCGAGAAGGCATCAAAAAGGCCTGCAATATCATTAAGGGTACCTACTTTAGCCCTTATAGCCCACGGCTGCCGACTACTTCATCATGCCGGTATTCCGAGCTACTAAGTCGGTCTGTTCCGACCCACTATCACATACCCCGAGATCCAATTGGCTCGGGAATGCAACTATTTCAAGGGCAAGTTCAAGGAATAAGGTCCGCTCATTACCTTCTCTGAGTCTGATCTACCACCGTTCGGGGTCTCCCACAATTTGGCCCTGTACATCACGGTGATATGCCGGGGGAAATATCTTCCGATGACCCTAATTGACGATGGGTCTACTTTGAACATCCTTCCTCTAAGGACCGCCAAAGACCTCGGCATTACCGAGGCTGACTACATCCCGACTGCTCAAACCATCCATGCTTTTGATTGGAGCCCAAAGTCGGTATCTGGGGCCATTAAACTGACAATCATAACGGGCCCAGTTGAAAAGGAGCTTGAATTCCAGGTGATTTATGTCACCTCTTCTTTCAGCCTACTTCTGGGGAGGCCATGGATCCACACTGTCAAGGCGGTATCTTCCACCCTCCATCAAAAAAATCAAGTTGCCCCTACAAGATAATGTTATTACTTTAGAGGAAACCCCCATGACCGTTGCAAGCTGCAATGCCACGAGCCGCACGGACCTTCGAGAGTTAGATTTTGTGGGAATGATCGAGGAGGAATACCTCTTCAGGCCTTATTTCACCATGAGCATCGATATGATGCTACAGAATTTTGGGTATTTTCCGGGAGCTACCTCAAGGCCATATTTTCCAGCTGGGAAGACTATTGAGGTCCTGAACAATGAAGACTCACACTTCGGCCTAGGGTACGCTCTGACCTCGGGCAACGTTGTCCGAGAAGGCATCAAAAAGGCCTGCAATATCATTAAGGGTACCTACTTTAGCCCTTATAGCCCACGGCTGCCGACTACTTCATCATGCCGGCATTCCGAGCTACTAAGTCGGTCTGTGCCGACCCACTATCACATACCACGACAGCAAATTCGCTCGGGAATGCAACTATTTCAAGGGCAAGTTCAACGAAGAAGGTCCGCTTATTACCTTCTCTGAGTCTGATCTACCACCGTTCGGGGTCTCCCACAATTTAGCCCTGTACATCACGGTGATATGACGAGGTAAATATCTTCCGGTGACCCTAATTGACGATGGGTCTGCTGTGGACGTCCTTCCTCTAAGGACCGGCAAAGCCCTCGGCATTACCGAGGCTGACTACATCCCAACAGCTCAAACCATCCATGCTATTGATTGGAGCCCAAAGTCGGTAGCTGCGGCCATTAAACTGACAATCATAATGGGCCCAGTTCAAAAGGAGCTATAATTCCAGGTGATTGATGTCACCTCTTCTTTCAACTTACTCCTCGGGAGGCCATGGATCCACACTGTCAAGGCGGTATCTTCCACCCTCCATCAAAAAATCAAGTTGCCCCTGCAGGATAATGTTATTACTTTAGAGGCAACCCCCATGACCGTGGCTAGCTGCAATGCCACTAGCCGCACAGACCTTCGAGGGTTCGATTTTGTGGGAATGATCGAGGAGGAATACCTCTTCAGGCCTTATTTCACCACTAGCATCGATATGATGCTACAGAATTTGGGGTATTTTCCGGGAGCTACTCAAGGCCATATCTTCAAGCTGGGAAGATTATTGAGGTCCTGAACAACGAAGACTCACACTTCGGCCTAGGGTACGCTCTGATCTCTGGCAACGTTGTCCGAGAAGGCATCGAAAAGGCCTGCAATATCAATAAGGGTACCTACTTAAGCACTTATAGCCCACGGTTGACCGACTACTTCGTCACGCAGGTATTCGGAGCTATAAAGTCGGTCTGTTCCGACCCACTATCACATACCCCGAGATCCAATTGGCTCGGGAATGCAACTATTTCAAGGGCAAGTTCAAGGAATAAGGTCCGCTCATTACCTTCTCTGAGTCTGATCTACCACCGTTCGGGGTCTCCCACAATTTGGCCCTGTACATCACGGTGATATGCCGGGGGAAATATCTTCCGATAACCCTAATTGACGATGGGTCTACTTTGAACATCCTTCCTCTAAGGACCGCCAAAGACCTCGGCATTACCGAGGCTGACTACATCCCGACTGCTCAAACCATCCATGCTTTAGATTGCAGCCCAAAGTCGGTATCTGGGGCCATTAAACTGACAATCATAACGGGCCCAGTTGAAAAGGAGCTGGAATTCCAGGTGATTTATGTCACCTCTTCTTTCAACCTACTCCTGGGGAGGCCATGGATCCACACTGTCAAGGCGGTATCTTCCACCCTCCATCAAAAAAATCAAGTTGCCCCTGCAAGATAATGTTATTACTTTAGAGGCAACCCTCATGACCGTGGCAAGCTGCAATGCCACGAGCCGCACGGACCTTCGAGAGTTTGATTTTGTGGGAATGATCGAGGAGGAATACCTCTTCAGGCCTTATTTCACCATGAGCATCGATATGATGCTACAGAATTTTGGGTATTTTCCGGGAGCTACCTCAAGGCCATATCTTCCAGCTGGGAAGACTATTGAGGTCCTGAACAATGAAGACTCACACTTCGGCCTAGGGTACGCTCTGACCTCGGGCAACGTTGTCCGAGAAGGCATCAAAAAGGCCTGCAATATCATTAAGGGTACCTACTTTAGCCCTTATAGCCCACGGCTGCCGACTACTTCATCATGCCGGTATTCCGAGCTACTAAGTCGGTCTGTGCGGACCCACTATCACATACCACGACACCAAATTGGCTCGGGAATGCAACTATTTCAAGGGCAAGTTCAACGAAGAAGGTCCGCTCATTACCTTCTCTGAGTCTGATCTACCACCGTTCGGGGTCTCCCACAATTTGGCCCTGTACATCACGGTGATATGACGAGGTAAATATCTTCCCGTGACCCTAATTGACGATGGGTCTGCTGTGGACGTCCTTCCTCTAAGGACCGGCAAAGCCCTCGGCATTACCGAGGCTGACTACATCCCAACTGCTCAAACCATCCATGCTTTTGATTGGAGCCCAAAGTCGGTAGCTGCGGCCATTAAACTGACAATCATAATGGGCCCAGTTCAAAAGGAGCTAGAATTCCAGGTGATTGATGTCACCTCTTCTTTCAACTTACTCCTCGGGAGGCCATGGATCCACACTGTCAAGGCGGTATCTTCCACCCTCCATCAAAAAATCAAGTTGCCCCTGCAGGATAATGTTATTACTTTAGAGGCAACCCCCATGACCGTGGCTAGCTGCAATGCCACTAGCCGCACAGACCTTCGAGGGTTCGATTTTGTGGGAATGATCGAGGAGGAATACCTCTTCAGGCCTTATTTCACCACTAGCATCGATATGATGCTACAGAATTTGGGGTATTTTCCGGGAGCTACTCAAGGCCATATCTTCAAGCTGGGAAGATTATTGAGGTCCTGAACAACGAAGACTCACACTTCGGCCTAGGGTACGCTCTGATCTCGGGCAACGTTGTCCGAGAAGGCATCGAAAAGGCCTGCAATATCAATAAGGGTACCTACTTAAGCACTTATAGCCCACGGTTGACCGACAACTTCGTCACGCCGGTATTCGGAGCTATAAAGTCGGTCTGTTCCGATCCACTATCACATACCCCGAGATCCAATTGGCTCGGGAATGCAACTATTTCAAGGGCAAGTTCAAGGAATAAGGTCCGCTCATTACCTTCTCTGAGTCTGATCTACCACCGTTCGGGGTCTCCCACAACTAGGCCCTGTACATCACGGTGATATGCCGGGGGAAATATCTTCCGATGACCCTAATTGACGATGGGTCTACTTTGAACATCCTTCCTCTAAGGACCGCCAAAGACCTCGGCATTACCGAGGCTGACTACATCCCGACTGCTCAAACCATCCATGCTTTTGATTGGAGCCCAAAGTCGGTATCTGGGGCCATTAAACTGACAATCATAACGGACCCAGTTGAAAAGGAGCTGGAATTCCAGGTGATTTATGTCACCTCTTCTTTCAACCTACTCCTGGGGAGGCCATGGATCCACACTGTCAAGGCGGTATCTTCCACCCTCCATCAAAAAAATCAAGTTGCCCCTGCAAGATAATGTTATTACTTTAGAGGCAACCCTCATGACCGTGGCAAGCTGCAATGCCACGAGCCGCACGGACCTTCGAGAGTTAGATTTTGTGGGAATGATCGAGGAGGAATACCTCTTCAGGCCTTATTTCACCATGAGCATCGATATGATGCTACAGAATTTTGGGTATTTTCCGGGAGCTACCTCAAGGCAATATCTTCCAGCTGGGAAGACTATTGAGGTCCTGAACAATGAAGACTCACACTTCGGCCTAGGGTACGCTCTGACCTCGGGCAACGTTGTCCGAAAAGGCATCAAAAAGGCCTGCAATATCATTAAGGGTACCTATTTTTGCCCTTATAGCCCACGGCTGCCGACTACTTCATCATGCCGGTATTCCGAGCTACTAAGTCGGTCTGTGCGGACCCACTATCACATACCACGACACCAAATTGGCTCGGGAATGCAACTATTTCAAGGGCAAGTTCAACGAAGAAGGTCCGCTCATTACCTTCTCTGAGTCTGATCTACCACCGTTCGGGGTCTCCCACAATTTGGCCCTGTACATCACGGTGATATGACGAGGTAAATATCTTCCCGTGACCCTAATTGACGATGGGTCTGCTGTGGACGTCCTTCCTCTAAGGACCGGCAAAGCCCTCGGCATTACCGAGGCTGACTACATCCCAACTGCTCAAACCATCCATGCTTTTGATTGGAGCCCAAAGTCGGTAGCTGCGGCCATTAAACTGACAATCATAATGGGCCCAGTTCAAAAGGAGCTAGAATTCCAGGTGATTGATGTCACCTCTTCTTTCAACTTACTCCTCGGGAGGCCATGGATCCACACTGTCAAGGCGGTATCTTCCACCCTCCATCAAAAAATCAAGTTCCCCTGCAGGATAATGTTATTACTTTAGAGGCAACCCCCATGACCGTGGCTAGCTGCAATGCCACTAGCCGCACAGACCTTCGAGGGTTCGATTTTGTGGGAATGATCGAGGAGGAATACCTCTTCAGGCCTTATTTCACCACTAGCATCGATATGATGCTACAGAATTTGGGGTATTTTCCGGGAGCTACTCAAGGCCATATCTTCAAGCTGGGAAGATTATTGAGGTCCTGAACAACGAAGACTCACACTTCGGCCTAGGGTACACTCTGATCTCTGGCAACGTTGTCCGAGAAGGCATCGAAAAGGCCTGCAATATCAATAAGGGTACCTACTTAAGCACTTATAGCCCACGGTTGACCGACTACTTCGTCACGCCGGTATTCGGAGCTATAAAGTCGGTCTGTTCCGACCCACTATCACATACCCCGAGATCCAATTGGCTCGGGAATGCAACTATTTCAAGGGCAAGTTCAAGGAATAAGGTCCGCTCATTACCTTCTCTGAGTCTGATCTACCACCGTTCGGGGTCTCCCACAATTTGGCCCTGTACATCACGGTGATATGCCGGGGGAAATATCTTCCGATGACCCTAATTGACGATGGGTCTACTTTGAACATCCTTCCTCTAAGGACCGCCAAAGACCTCGGCATTACCGAGGCTGACTACATCCCGACTGCTCAAACCATCCATGCTTTTGATTGCAGCCCAAAGTCGGTATCTGGGGCCATTAAACTGACAATCATAACGGGCCCAGTTGAAAAGGAGCTGGAATTCCAGGTGATTTATGTCACCTCTTCTTTCAACCTACTCCTGGGGAGGCCATGGATCCACACTGTCAAGGCGGTATCTTCCACCCTCCATCAAAAAAATCAAGTTGCCCCTGCAAGATAATGTTATTACTTTAGAGGCAACCCTCATGACCGTGGCAAGCTGCAATGCCACGAGCCGCACGGACCTTCGAGAGTTTGATTTTGTGGGAATGATCGAGGAGGAATACCTCTTCAGGCCTTATTTCACCATGAGCATCGATATGATGCTACAGAATTTTGGGTATTTTCCGGGAGCTACCTCAAGGCCATATCTTCCAGCTGGGAAGACTATTGAGGTCCTGAACAATGAAGACTCACACTTCGGCCTAGGGTACGCTCTGACCTCGGGCAACGTTGTCCGAGAAGGCATCAAAAAGGCCTGCAATATCATTAAGGGTACCTATTTTTGCCCTTATAGCCCACGGCTGCCGACTACTTCATCATGCCGGTATTCCGAGCTACTAAGTCGGTCTGTGCGGACCCACTATCACATACCACGACACCAAATTGGCTCGGGAATGCAACTATTTCAAGGGCAAGTTCAACGAAGAAGGTCCGCTCATTACCTTCTCTGAGTCTGATCTACCACCGTTCGGGGTCTCCCACAATTTGGCCCTGTACATCACGGTGATATGACGAGGTAAATATCTTCCCGTGACCCTAATTGACGATGGGTCTGCTGTGGACGTCCTTCCTCTAAGGACCGGCAAAGCCCTCGGCATTACCGAGGCTGACTACATCCCAACTGCTCAAACCATCCATGCTTTTGATTGGAGCCCAAAGTCGGTAGCTGCGGCCATTAAACTGACAATCATAATGGGCCCAGTTCAAAAGGAGCTAGAATTCCAGGTGATTGATGTCACCTCTTCTTTCAACTTACTCCTCGGGAGGCCATGGATCCACACTGTCAAGGCGGTATCTTCCACCCTCCATCAAAAAATCAAGTTCCCCTGCAGGATAATGTTATTACTTTAGAGGCAACCCCCATGACCGTGGCTAGCTGCAATGCCACTAGCCGCACAGACCTTCGAGGGTTCGATTTTGTGGGAATGATCGAGGAGGAATACCTCTTCAGGCCTTATTTCACCACTAGCATCGATATGATGCTACAGAATTTGGGGTATTTTCCGGGAGCTACTCAAGGCCATATCTTCAAGCTGGGAAGATTATTGAGGTCCTGAACAACGAAGACTCACACTTCGGCCTAGGGTACGCTCTGATCTCTGGCAACGTTGTCCGAGAAGGCATCGAAAAGGCCTGCAATATCAATAAGGGTACCTACTTAAGCACTTATAGCCCACGGTTGACCGACTACTTCGTCACGCCGGTATTCGGAGCTATAAAGTCGGTCTGTTCCGACCCACTATCACATACCCCGAGATCCAATTGGCTCGGGAATGCAACTATTTCAAGGGCAAGTTCAAGTAATAAGGTCCGCTCATTACCTTCTCTGAGTCTGATCTACCACCGTTCGGGGTCTCCCACAATTTGGCCCTGTACATCACGGTGATATGCCGGGGGAAATATCTTCCGATGACCCTAATTGACGATGGGTCTACTTTGAACATCCTTCCTCTAAGGACCGCCAAAGACCTCAGCATTACCGAGGCTGACTACATCCCGACTGCTCAAACCATCCATGCTTTTGATTGCAGCCCAAAGTCGGTATCTGGGGCCATTAAACTGACAATCATAACGGGCCCAGTTGAAAAGGAGCTGGAATTCTAGGTGATTTATGTCACCTCTTCTTTCAACCTACTCCTGGGGAGGCCATGGATCCACACTGTCAAGGCGGTATCTTCCACCCTCCATCAAAAAAATCAAGTTGCCCCTGCAAGATAATGTTATTACTTTAGAGGCAACCCTCATGACCGTGGCAAGCTGCAATGCCACGAGCCGCACGGACCTTCGAGAGTTTGATTTTGTGGGAATGATCGAGGAGGAATACCTCTTCAGGCCTTATTTCACCATGAGCATCGATATGATGCTACAGAATTTTGGGTATTTTCCGGGAGCTACCTCAAGGCCATATCTTCCAGATGGGAAGACTATTGAGGTCCTGAACAATGAAGACTCACACTTCGGCCTAGGGTACGCTCTGACCTTGGGCAACGTTGTCCGAGAAGGCATCAAAAAGGCCTGCAATATCATTAAGGGTACCTACTTTAGCCCTTATAGCCCACGGCTGCCGACTACTTCATCATGCCGGTATTCCGAGATACTAAGTCGGTCTGTGCGGACCCACTATCACATACCACGACACCAAATTGGCTCGGGAATGCAACTATTTCAAGGGCAAGTTCAACGAAGAAGGTCCGCTCATTACCTTCTCTGAGTCTGATCTACCACCGTTCGGGGTCTCCCACAATTTGGCCCTGTACATCACGGTGATATGACGAGGTAAATATCTTCCCGTGACCCTAATTGACGATGGGTCTGCTGTGGACGTCCTTCCTCTAAGGACCGGCAAAGCCCTCGGCATTACCGAGGCTGACTACATCCCAACTGCTCAAACCATCCATGCTTTTGATTGGAGCCCAAAGTCGGTAGCTGCGGCCATTAAACTGACAATCATAATGGGCCCAGTTCAAAAGGAGCTAGAATTCCAGGTGATTGATGTCACCTCTTCTTTCAACTTACTCCTCGGGAGGCCATGGATCCACACTGTCAAGGCGGTATCTTCCACCCTCCATCAAAAAATCAAGTTCCCCTGCAGGATAATGTTATTACTTTAGAGGCAACCCCCATGACCGTGGCTAGCTGCAATGCCACTAGCCGCACAGACCTTCGAGGGTTCGATTTTGTGGGAATGATCGAGGAGGAATACCTCTTCAGGCCTTATTTCACCACTAGCATCGATATGATGCTACAGAATTTGGGGTATTTTCCGGGAGCTACTCAAGGCCATATCTTCAAGCTGGGAAGATTATTGAGGTCCTGAACAACGAAGACTCACACTTCGGCCTAGGGTACGCTCTGATCTCTGGCAACGTTGTCCGAGAAGGCATCGAAAAGGCCTGCAATATCAATAAGGGTACCTACTTAAGCACTTATAGCCCACGGTTGACCGACTACTTCGTCACGCCGGTATTCGGAGCTATAAAGTCGGTCTGTTCCGACCCACTATCACATACCCCGAGATCCAATTGGCTCGGGAATGCAACTATTTCAAGGGCAAGTTCAAGGAATAAGGTCCGCTCATTACCTTCTCTGAGTCTGATCTACCACCGTTCGGGGTCTCCCACAATTTGGCCCTGTACATCACGGTGATATGCCGGGGGAAATATCTTCCGATGACCCTAATTGACGATGGGTCTACTTTGAACATCCTTCCTCTAAGGACCGCCAAAGACCTCGGCATTACCGAGGCTGACTACATCCCGACTGCTCAAACCATCCATGCTTTTGATTGCAGCCCAAAGTCGGTATCTGGGGCCATTAAACTGACAATCATAACGGGCCCAGTTGAAAAGGAGCTGGAATTCCAGGTGATTTATGTCACCTCTTCTTTCAACCTACTCCTGGGGAGGCCATGGATCCACACTGTCAAGGCGGTATCTTCCACCCTCCATCAAAAAAATCAAGTTGCCCCTGCAAGATAATGTTATTACTTTAGAGGCAACCCTCATGACCGTGGCAAGCTGCAATGCCACGAGCCGCACGGACCTTCGAGAGTTTGATTTTGTGGGAATGATCGAGGAGGAATACCTCTTCAGGCCTTATTTCACCATGAGCATCGATATGATGCTACAGAATTTTGGGTATTTTCCGGGAGCTACCTCAAGGCCATATCTTCCAGCTGGGAAGACTATTGAGGTCCTGAACAATGAAGACTCACACTTCGGCCTAGGGTACGCTCTGACCTCGGGCAACGTTGTCCGAGAAGGCATCAAAAAGGCCTGCAATATCATTAAGGGTACCTACTTTAGCCCTTATAGCCCACGGCTGCCGACTACTTCATCATGCCGGTATTCCGAGCTACTAAGTCGGTCTGTGCGGACCCACTATCACATACCACGACACCAAATTGGCTCGGGAATGCAACTATTTCAAGGGCAAGTTCAACGAAGAAGGTCCGCTCATTACCTTCTCTGAGTCTGATCTACCACCGTTCGGGGTCTCCCACAATTTGGCCCTGTACATCACGGTGATATGACGAGGTAAATATCTTCCCGTGACCCTAATTGACGATGGGTCTGCTGTGGACGTCCTTCCTCTAAGGACCGGCAAAGCCCTCGGCATTACCGAGGCTGACTACATCCCAACTGCTCAAACCATCCATGCTTTTGATTGGAGCCCAAAGTCGGTAGCTGCGGCCATTAAACTGACAATCATAATGGGCCCAGTTCAAAAGGAGCTAGAATTCCAGGTGATTGATGTCACCTCTTCTTTCAACTTACTCCTCGGGAGGCCATGGATCCACACTGTCAAGGCGGTATCTTCCACCCTCCATCAAAAAATCAAGTTCCCCTGCAGGATAATGTTATTACTTTAGAGGCAACCCCCATGACCGTGGCTAGCTGCAATGCCACTAGCCGCACAGACCTTCGAGGGTTCGATTTTGTGGGAATGATCGAGGAGGAATACCTCTTCAGGCCTTATTTCACCACTAGCATCGATATGATGCTACAGAATTTGGGGTATTTTCCGGGAGCTACTCAAGGCCATATCTTCAAGCTGGGAAGATTATTGAGGTCCTGAACAACGAAGACTCACACTTCGGCCTAGGGTACGCTCTGATCTCTGGCAACGTTGTCCGAGAAGGCATCGAAAAGGCCTGCAATATCAATAAGGGTACCTACTTAAGCACTTATAGCCCACGGTTGACCGACTACTTCGTCACGCCGGTATTCGGAGCTATAAAGTCGGTCTGTTCCGACCCACTATCACATACCCCGAGATCCAATTGGCTCGGGAATGCAACTATTTCAAGGGCAAGTTCAAGGAATAAGGTCCGCTCATTACCTTCTCTGAGTCTGATCTACCACCGTTCGGGGTCTCCCACAATTTGGCCCTGTACATCACGGTGATATGCCGGGGGAAATATCTTCCGATGACCCTAATTGACGATGGGTCTACTTTGAACATCCTTCCTCTAAGGACCGCCAAAGACCTCGGCATTACCGAGGCTGACTACATCCCGACTGCTCAAACCATCCATGCTTTTGATTGCAGCCCAAAGTCGGTATCTGGGGCCATTAAACTGACAATCATAACGGGCCCAGTTGAAAAGGAGCTGGAATTCCAGGTGATTTATGTCACCTCTTCTTTCAACCTACTCCTGGGGAGGCCATGGATCCACACTGTCAAGGCGGTATCTTCCACCCTCCATCAAAAAAATCAAGTTGCCCCTGCAAGATAATGTTATTACTTTAGAGGCAACCCTCATGACCGTGGCAAGCTGCAATGCCACGAGCCGCACGGACCTTCGAGAGTTTGATTTTGTGGGAATGATCGAGGAGGAATACCTCTTCAGGCCTTATTTCACCATGAGCATCGATATGATGCTACAGAATTTTGGGTATTTTCCGGGAGCTACCTCAAGGCCATATCTTCCAGCTGGGAAGACTATTGAGGTCCTGAACAATGAAGACTCACACTTCGGCCTAGGGTACGCTCTGACCTCGGGCAACGTTGTCCGAGAAGGCATCAAAAAGGCCTGCAATATCATTAAGGGTACCTACTTTAGCCCTTATAGCCCACGGCTGCCGACTACTTCATCATGCCGGTATTCCGAGCTACTAAGTCGGTCTGTGCGGACCCACTATCACATACCACGACACCAAATTGGCTCGGGAATGCAACTATTTCAAGGGCAAGTTCAACGAAGAAGGTCCGCTCATTACCTTCTCTGAGTCTGATCTACCACCGTTCGGGGTCTCCCACAATTTGGCCCTGTACATCACGGTGATATGACGAGGTAAATATCTTCCCGTGACCCTAATTGACGATGGGTCTGCTGTGGACGTCCTTCCTCTAAGGACCGGCAAAGCCCTCGGCATTACCGAGGCTGACTACATCCCAACTGCTCAAACCATCCATGCTTTTGATTGGAGCCCAAAGTCGGTAGCTGCGGCCATTAAACTGACAATCATAATGGGCCCAGTTCAAAAGGAGCTAGAATTCCAGGTGATTGATGTCACCTCTTCTTTCAACTTACTCCTCGGGAGGCCATGGATCCACACTGTCAAGGCGGTATCTTCCACCCTCCATCAAAAAATCAAGTTGCCCCTGCAGGATAATGTTATTACTTTAGAGGCAACCCCCATGACCGTGGCTAGCTGCAATGCCACTAGCCGCACAGACCTTCGAGGGTTCGATTTTGTGGGAATGATCGAGGAGGAATACCTCTTCAGGCCTTATTTCACCACTAGCATCGATATGATGCTACAGAATTTGGGGTATTTTCCGGGAGCTACTCAAGGCCATATCTTCAAGCTGGGAAGATTATTGAGGTCCTGAACAACGAAGACTCACACTTCGGCCTAGGGTACGCTCTGATCTCGGGCAACGTTGTCCGAAAAGGCATCAAAAAGGCCTGCAATATCATTAAGGGTACCTACTTTTGCCCTTATAGCCCACGGCTGCCGACTACTTCATCATGCCGGTATTCCGAGCTACTAAGTCGGTCTGTGCGGACCCACTATCACATACCACGACACCAAATTGGCTCGGGAATGCAACTATTTCAAGGGCAAGTTCAACGAAGAAGGTCCGCTCATTACCTTCTCTGAGTCTGATCTACCACCGTTCGGGGTCTCCCACAATTTGGCCCTGTACATCACGGTGATATGACGAGGTAAATATCTTCCCGTGACCCTAATTGACGATGGGTCTGCTGTGGACGTCCTTCCTCTAAGGACCGGCAAAGCCCTCGGCATTACCGAGGCTGACTACATCCCAACTGCTCAAACCATCCATGCTTTTGATTGGAGCCCAAAGTCGGTAGCTGCGGCCATTAAACTGACAATCATAATGGGCCCAGTTCAAAAGGAGCTAGAATTCCAGGTGATTGATGTCACCTCTTCTTTCAACTTACTCCTCGGGAGGCCATGGATCCATACTGTCAAGGCGGTATCTTCCACCCTCCATCAAAAAATCAAGTTCCCCTGCAGGATAATGTTATTACTTTAGAGGCAACCCCCATGACCGTGGCTAGCTGCAATGCCACTAGCCGCACAGACCTTCGAGGGTTCGATTTTGTGGGAATGATCGAGGAGGAATACCTCTTCAGGCCTTATTTCACCACTAGCATCGATATGATGCTACAGAATTTGGGGTATTTTCCGGGAGCTACTCAAGGCCATATCTTCAAGCTGGGAAGATTATTGAGGTCCTGAACAACGAAGACTCACACTTCGGCCTAGGGTACGCTCTGATCTCTGGCAACGTTGTCCGAGAAGGCATCGAAAAGGCCTGCAATATCAATAAGGGTACCTACTTAAGCACTTATAGCCCACGGTTGACCGACTACTTCGTCACGCCGGTATTCGGAGCTATAAAGTCGGTCTGTTCCGACCCACTATCACATACCCCGAGATCCAATTGGCTCGGGAATGCAACTATTTCAAGGGCAAGTTCAAGGAATAAGGTCCGCTCATTACCTTCTCTGAGTCTGATCTACCACCGTTCGGGGTCTCCCACAATTTGGCCCTGTACATCACGGTGATATGCCGGGGGAAATATCTTCCGATGACCCTAATTGACGATGGGTCTACTTTGAACATCCTTCCTCTAAGGACCGCCAAAGACCTCGGCATTACCGAGGCTGACTACATCCCGACTGCTCAAACCATCCATGCTTTTGATTGCAGCCCAAAGTCGGTATCTGGGGCCATTAAACTGACAATCATAACGGGCCCAGTTGAAAAGGAGCTGGAATTCCAGGTGATTTATGTCACCTCTTCTTTCAACCTACTCCTGGGGAGGCCATGGATCCACACTGTCAAGGCGGTATCTTCCACCCTCCATCAAAAAAATCAAGTTGCCCCTGCAAGATAATGTTATTACTTTAGAGGCAACCCTCATGACCGTGGCAAGCTGCAATGCCACGAGCCGCACGGACCTTCGAGAGTTTGATTTTGTGGGAATGATCGAGGAGGAATACCTCTTCAGGCCTTATTTCACCATGAGCATCGATATGATGCTACAGAATTTTGGGTATTTTCCGGGAGCTACCTCAAGGCCATATCTTCCAGCTGGGAAGACTATTGAGGTCCTGAACAATGAAGACTCACACTTCGGCCTAGGGTACGCTCTGACCTCGGGCAACGTTGTCCGAGAAGGCATCAAAAAGGCCTGCAATATCATTAAGGGTACCTACTTTAGCCCTTATAGCCCACGGCTGCCGACTACTTCATCATGCCGGTATTCCGAGCTACTAAGTCGGTCTGTGCGGACCCACTATCACATACCACGACACCAAATTGGCTCGGGAATGCAACTATTTCAAGGGCAAGTTCAACGAAGAAGGTCCGCTCATTACCTTCTCTGAGTCTGATCTACCACCGTTCGGGGTCTCCCACAATTTGGCCCTGTACATCACGGTGATATGACGAGGTAAATATCTTCCCGTGACCCTAATTGACGATGGGTCTGCTGTGGACGTCCTTCCTCTAAGGACCGGCAAAGCCCTCGGCATTACCGAGGCTGACTACATCCCAACTGCTCAAACCATCCATGCTTTTGATTGGAGCCCAAAGTCGGTAGCTGCGGCCATTAAACTGACAATCATAATGGGCCCAGTTCAAAAGGAGCTAGAATTTCAGGTGATTGATGTCACCTCTTCTTTCAACTTACTCCTCGGGAGGCCATGGATCCACACTGTCAAGGCGGTATCTTCCACCCTCCATCAAAAAATCAAGTTGCCCCTGCAGGATAATGTTATTACTTTAGAGGCAACCCCCATGACCGTGGCTAGCTGCAATGCCACTAGCCGCACAGACCTTCGAGGGTTCGATTTTGTGGGAATGATCGAGGAGGAATACCTCTTCAGGCCTTATTTCACCACTAGCATCGATATGATGCTACAGAATTTGGGGTATTTTCCGGGAGCTACTCAAGGCCATATCTTCAAGCTGGGAAGATTATTGAGGTCCTGAACAACGAAGACTCACACTTCGGCCTAGGGTACGCTCTGATCTCGGGCAACGTTGTCCGAAAAGGCATCAAAAAGGCCTGCAATATCATTAAGGGTACCTACTTTTGCCCTTATAGCCCACGGCTGCCGACTACTTCATCATGCCGGTATTCCGAGCTACTAAGTCGGTCTGTGCGGACCCACTATCACATACCACGACACCAAATTGGCTCGGGAATGCAACTATTTCAAGGGCAAGTTCAACGAAGAAGGTCCGCTCATTACCTTCTCTGAGTCTGATCTACCACCGTTCGGGGTCTCCCACAATTTGGCCCTGTACATCACGGTGATATGACGAGGTAAATATCTTCCCGTGACCCTAATTGACGATGGGTCTGCTGTGGACGTCCTTCCTCTAAGGACCGGCAAAGCCCTCGGCATTACCGAGGCTGACTACATCCCAACTGCTCAAACCATCCATGCTTTTGATTGGAGCCCAAAGTCGGTAGCTGCGGCCATTAAACTGACAATCATAATGGGCCCAGTTCAAAAGGAGCTAGAATTCCAGGTGATTGATGTCACCTCTTCTTTCAACTTACTCCTCGGGAGGCCATGGATCCACACTGTCAAGGCGGTATCTTCCACCCTCCATCAAAAAATCAAGTTCCCCTGCAGGATAATGTTATTACTTTAGAGGCAACCCCCATGACCGTGGCTAGCTGCAATGCCACTAGCCGCACAGACCTTCGAGGGTTCGATTTTGTGGGAATGATCGAGGAGGAATACCTCTTCAGGCCTTATTTCACCACTAGCATCGATATGATGCTACAGAATTTGGGGTATTTTCCGGGAGCTACTCAAGGCCATATCTTCAAGCTGGGAAGATTATTGAGGTCCTGAACAACGAAGACTCACACTTCGGCCTAGGGTACGCTCTGATCTCTGGCAACGTTGTCCGAGAAGGCATCGAAAAGGCCTGCAATATCAATAAGGGTACCTACTTAAGCACTTATAGCCCACGGTTGACCGACTACTTCGTCACGCCGGTATTCGGAGCTATAAAGTCGGTCTGTTCCGACCCACTATCACATACCCCGAGATCCAATTGGCTCGGGAATGCAACTATTTCAAGGGCAAGTTCAAGGAATAAGGTCCGCTCATTACCTTCTCTGAGTCTGATCTACCACCGTTCGGGGTCTCCCACAATTTGGCCCTGTACATCACGGTGATATGCCGGGGGAAATATCTTCCGATGACCCTAATTGACGATGGGTCTACTTTGAACATCCTTCCTCTAAGGACCGCCAAAGACCTCGGCATTACCGAGGCTGACTACATCCCGACTGCTCAAACCATCCATGCTTTTGATTGCAGCCCAAAGTCTGTATCTGGGGCCATTAAACTGACAATCATAACGGGCCCAGTTGAAAAGGAGCTGGAATTCCAGGTGATTTATGTCACCTCTTCTTTCAACCTACTCCTGGGGAGGCCATGGATCCACACTGTCAAGGCGGTATCTTCCACCCTCCATCAAAAAAATCAAGTTGCCCCTGCAAGATAATGTTATTACTTTAGAGGCAACCCTCATGACCGTGGCAAGCTGCAATGCCACGAGCCGCACGGACCTTCGAGAGTTTGATTTTGTGGGAATGATCGAGGAGGAATACCTCTTCAGGCCTTATTTCACCATGAGCATCGATATGATGCTACAGAATTTTGGGTATTTTCCGGGAGCTACCTCAAGGCCATATCTTCCAGCTGGGAAGACTATTGAGGTCCTGAACAATGAAGACTCACACTTCGGCCTAGGGTACGCTCTGACCTCGGGCAACGTTGTCCGAGAAGGCATCAAAAAGGCCTGCAATATCATTAAGGGTACCTACTTTAGCCCTTATAGCCCACGGCTGCCGACTACTTCATCATGCCGGTATTCCGAGCTACTAAGTCGGTCTGTGCGGACCCACTATCACATACCACGACACCAAATTGGCTCGGGAATGCAACTATTTCAAGGGCAAGTTCAACGAAGAAGGTCCGCTCATTACCTTCTCTGAGTCTGATCTACCACCGTTCGGGGTCTCCCACAATTTGGCCCTGTACATCACGGTGATATGACGAGGTAAATATCTTCCCGTGACCCTAATTGACGATGGGTCTGCTGTGGACGTCCTTCCTCTAAGGACCGGCAAAGCCCTCGGCATTACCGAGGCTGACTACATCCCAACTGCTCAAACCATCCATGCTTTTGATTGGAGCCCAAAGTCGGTAGCTGCGGCCATTAAACTGACAATCATAATGGGCCCAGTTCAAAAGGAGCTAGAATTCCAGGTGATTGATGTCACCTCTTCTTTCAACTTACTCCTCGGGAGGCCATGGATCCACACTGTCAAGGCGGTATCTTCCACCCTCCATCAAAAAATCAAGTTGCCCCTGCAGGATAATGTTATTACTTTAGAGGCAACCCCCATGACCGTGGCTAGCTGCAATGCCACTAGCCGCACAGACCTTCGAGGGTTCGATTTTGTGGGAATGATCGAGGAGGAATACCTCTTCAGGCCTTATTTCACCACTAGCATCGATATGATGCTACAGAATTTGGGGTATTTTCCGGGAGCTACTCAAGGCCATATCTTCAAGCTGGGAAGATTATTGAGGTCCTGAACAACGAAGACTCACACTTCGGCCTAGGGTACGCTCTGATCTCGGGCAACGTTGTCCGAGAAGGCATCGAAAAGGCCTGCAATATCAATAAGGGTACCTACTTAAGCACTTATAGCCCACGGTTGACCGACTACTTCGTCACGCCGGTATTCGGAGCTATAAAGTCGGTCTGTTCCGATCCACTATCACATACCCCGAGATCCAATTGGCTCGGGAATGCAACTATTTCAAGGGCAAGTTCAAGGAATAAGGTCCGCTCATTACCTTCTCTGAGTCTGATCTACCACCGTTCGGGGTCTCCCACAACTAGGCCCTGTACATCACGGTGATATGCCGGGGGAAATATCTTCCGATGACCCTAATTGACGATGGGTCTACTTTGAACATCCTTCCTCTAAGGACCGCCAAAGACCTCGGCATTACCGAGGCTGACTACATCCCGACTGCTCAAACCATCCATGCTTTTGATTGGAGCCCAAAGTCGGTATCTGGGGCCATTAAACTGACAATCATAACGGGCCCAGTTGAAAAGGAGCTGGAATTCCAGGTGATTTATGTCACCTCTTCTTTCAACCTACTCCTGGGGAGGCCATGGATCCACACTGTCAAGGCGGTATCTTCCACCCTCCATCAAAAAAATCAAGTTGCCCCTGCAAGATAATGTTATTACTTTAGAGGCAACCCTCATGACCGTGGCAAGCTGCAATGCCACGAGCCGCACGGACCTTCGAGAGTTTGATTTTGTGGGAATGATCGAGGAGGAATACCTCTTCAGGCCTTATTTCACCATGAGCATCGATATGATGCTACAGAATTTTGGGTATTTTCCGGGAGCTACCTCAAGGCCATATCTTTCAGCTGGGAAGACTATTGAGGTCCTGAACAATGAAGACTCACACTTCGGCCTAGGGTACGCTCTGACCTCGGGCAACGTTGTCCGAGAAGGCATCAAAAAGGCCTGCAATATCATTAAGGGTACCTACTTTAGCCCTTATAGCCCACGGCTGCCGACTACTTCATCATGCCGGTATTCCGAGCTACTAAGTCGGTCTGTGCGGACCCACTATCACATACCACGACACCAAATTGGCTCGGGAATGCAACTATTTCAAGGGCAAGTTCAACGAAGAAGGTCCGCTCATTACCTTCTCTGAGTCTGATCTACCACCGTTCGGGGTCTCCCACAATTTGGCCCTGTACATCACGGTGATATGACGAGGTAAATATCTTCCCGTGACCCTAATTGACGATGGGTCTGCTGTGGACGTCCTTCCTCTAAGGACCGGCAAAACCCTCGGCATTACCGAGGCTGACTACATCCCAACTGCTCAAACCATCCATGCTTTTGATTGGAGCCCAAAGTCGGTAGCTGCGGCCATTAAACTGACAATCATAATGGGCCCAGTTCAAAAGGAGCTAGAATTCCAGGTGATTGATGTCACCTCTTCTTTCAACTTACTCCTCGGGAGGCCATGGATCCACACTGTCAAGGCGGTATCTTCCACCCTCCATCAAAATATCAAGTTGCCCCTGCAGGATAATGTTATTACTTTAGAGGCAACCCCCATGACCGTGGCTAGCTGCAATGCCACTAGCCGCACAGACCTTCGAGGGTTCGATTTTGTGGGAATGATCGAGGAGGAATACCTCTTCAGGCCTTATTTCACCACTAGCATCGATATGATGCTACAGAATTTGGGGTATTTTCCGGGAGCTACTCAAGGCCATATCTTCAAGCTGGGAAGATTATTGAGGTCCTGAACAACGAAGACTCACACTTCGGCCTAGGGTACGCTCTGATCTCGGGCAACGTTGTCCGAGAAGGCATCGAAAAGGCCTGCAATATCAATAAGGGTACCTACTTAAGCACTTATAGCCCACGGTTGACCGACTACTTCGTCACGCCGGTATTCGGAGCTATAAAGTCGGTCTGTTCCGATCCACTATCACATACCCCGAGATCCAATTGGCTCGGGAATGCAACTATTTCAAGGGCAAGTTCAAGGAATAAGGTCCGCTCATTACCTTCTCTGAGTCTGATCTACCACCGTTCGGGGTCTCCCACAACTAGGCCCTGTACATCACAGTGATATGCCGGGGGAAATATCTTCCGATGACCCTAATTGACGATGGGTCTACTTTGAACATCCTTCCTCTAAGGACCGCCAAAGACCTCGGCATTACCGAGGCTGACTACATCCCGACTGCTCAAACCATCCATGCTTTTGATTGGAGCCCAAAGTCGGTATCTGGGGCCATTAAACTGACAATCATAACGGGCCCAGTTGAAAAGGAGCTGGAATTCCAGGTGATTTATGTCACCTCTTCTTTCAACCTACTCCTGGGGAGGCCATGGATCCACACTGTCAAGGCGGTATCTTCCACCCTCCATCAAAAAAATCAAGTTGCCCCTGCAAGATAATGTTATTACTTTAGAGGCAACCCTCATGACCGTGGCAAGCTGCAATGCCACGAGCCGCACGGACCTTCGAGAGTTTGATTTTGTGGGAATGATCGAGGAGGAATACCTCTTCAGGCCTTATTTCACCATGAGCATCGATATGATGCTACAGAATTTTGGGTATTTTCCGGGAGCTACCTCAAGGCCATATCTTCCAGCTGGGAAGACTATTGAGGTCCTGAACAATGAAGACTCACACTTCGGCCTAGGGTACGCTCTGACCTCGGGCAACGTTGTCCGAGAAGGCATCAAAAAGGCCTGCAATATCATTAAGGGTACCTACTTTAGCCCTTATAGCCCACGGCTGCCGACTACTTCATCATGCCGGTATTCCGAGCTACTAAGTCGGTCTGTGCGGACCCACTATCACATACCACGACACCAAATTGGCTCGGGAATGCAACTATTTCAAGGGCAAGTTCAACGAAGAAGGTCCGCTCATTACCTTCTCTGAGTCTGATCTACCACCGTTCGGGGTCTCCCACAATTTGGCCCTGTACATCACGGTGATATGACGAGGTAAATATCTTCCCGTGACCCTAATTGACGATGGGTCTGCTGTGGACGTCCTTCCTCTAAGGACCGGCAAAGCCCTCGGCATTACCGAGGCTGACTACATCCCAACTGCTCAAACCATCCATGCTTTTGATTGGAGCCCAAAGTCGGTAGCTGCGGCCATTAAACTGACAATCATAATGGGCCCAGTTCAAAAGGAGCTAGAATTCCAGGTGATTGATGTCACCTCTTCTTTCAACTTACTCCTCGGGAGGCCATGGATCCACACTGTCAAGGCGGTATCTTCCACCCTCCATCAAAAAATCAAGTTGCCCCTGCAGGATAATGTTATTACTTTAGAGGCAACCCCCATGACCGTGGCTAGCTGCAATGCCACTAGCCGCACAGACCTTCGAGGGTTCGATTTTGTGGGAATGATCGAGGAGGAATACCTCTTCAGGCCTTATTTCACCACTAGCATCGATATGATGCTACAGAATTTGGGGTATTTTCCGGGAGCTACTCAAGGCCATATCTTCAAGCTGGGAAGATTATTGAGGTCCTGAACAACGAAGACTCACACTTCGGCCTAGGGTACGCTCTGATCTCGGGCAACGTTGTCCGAGAAGGCATCGAAAAGGCCTGCAATATCAATAAGGGTACCTACTTAAGCACTTATAGCCCACGGTTGACCGACTACTTCGTCACGCCGGTATTCGGAGCTATAAAGTCGGTCTGTTCCGATCCACTATCACATACCCCGAGATCCAATTGGCTCGGGAATGCAACTATTTCAAGGGCAAGTTCAAGGAATAAGGTCCGCTCATTACCTTCTCTGAGTCTGATCTACCACCGTTCGGGGTCTCCCACAACTAGGCCCTGTACATCACGGTGATATGCCGGGGGAAATATCTTCCGATGACCCTAATTGACGATGGGTCTACTTTGAACATCCTTCCTCTAAGGACCGCCAAAGACCTCGGCATTACCGAGGCTGACTACATCCCGACTGCTCAAACCATCCATGCTTTTGATTGGAGCCCAAAGTCGGTATCTGGGGCCATTAAACTGACAATCATAACGGGCCCAGTTGAAAAGGAGCTGGAATTCCAGGTGATTTATGTCACCTCTTCTTTCAACCTACTCCTGGGGAGGCCATGGATCCACACTGTCAAGGCGGTATCTTCCACCCTCCATCAAAAAAATCAAGTTGCCCCTGCAAGATAATGTTATTACTTTAGAGGCAACCCTCATGACCGTGGCAAGCTGCAATGCCACGAGCCGCACGGACCTTCGAGAGTTTGATTTTGTGGGAATGATCGAGGAGGAATACCTCTTCAGGCCTTATTTCACCATGAGCATCGATATGATGCTACAGAATTTTGGGTATTTTCCGGGAGCTACCTCAAGGCCATATCTTCCAGCTGGGAAGACTATTGAGGTCCTGAACAATGAAGACTCACACTTCGGCCTAGGGTACGCTCTGACCTCGGGCAACGTTGTCCGAGAAGGCATCAAAAAGGCCTGCAATATCATTAAGGGTACCTACTTTAGCCCTTATAGCCCACGGCTGCCGACTACTTCATCATGCCGGTATTCCGAGCTACTAAGTCGGTCTGTGCGGACCCACTATCACATACCACGACACCAAATTGGCTCGGGAATGCAACTATTTCAAGGGCAAGTTCAACGAAGAAGGTCCGCTCATTACCTTCTCTGAGTCTGATCTACCACCGTTCGGGGTCTCCCACAATTTGGCCCTGTACATCACGGTGATATGACGAGGTAAATATCTTCCCGTGACCCTAATTGACGATGGGTCTGCTGTGGACGTCCTTCCTCTAAGGACCGGCAAAGCCCTCGGCATTACCGAGGCTGACTACATCCCAACTGCTCAAACCATCCATGCTTTTGATTGGAGCCCAAAGTCGGTAGCTGCGGCCATTAAACTGACAATCATAATGGGCCCAGTTCAAAAGGAGCTAGAATTCCAGGTGATTGATGTCACCTCTTCTTTCAACTTACTCCTCGGGAGGCCATGGATGCACACTGTCAAGGCGGTATCTTCCACCCTCCATCAAAAAATCAAGTTGCCCCTGCAGGATAATGTTATTACTTTAGAGGCAACCCCCATGACCGTGGCTAGCTGCAATGCCACTAGCCGCACAGACCTTCGAGGGTTCGATTTTGTGGGAATGATCGAGGAGGAATACCTCTTCAGGCCTTATTTCACCACTAGCATCGATATGATGCTACAGAATTTGGGGTATTTTCCGGGAGCTACTCAAGGCCATATCTTCAAGCTGGGAAGATTATTGAGGTCCTGAACAACGAAGACTCACACTTCGGCCTAGGGTACGCTCTGATCTCGGGCAACGTTGTCCGAGAAGGCATCGAAAAGGCCTGCAATATCAATAAGGGTACCTACTTAAGCACTTATAGCCCACGGTTGACCGACTACTTCGTCACGCCGGTATTCGGAGCTATAAAGTCGGTCTGTTCCGATCCACTATCACATACCCCGAGATCCAATTGGCTCGGGAATGCAACTATTTCAAGGGCAAGTTCAAGGAATAAGGTCTGCTCATTACCTTCTCTGAGTCTGATCTACCACCGTTCGGGGTCTCCCACAACTAGGCCCTGTACATCACGGTGATATGCCGGGGGAAATATCTTCCGATGACCCTAATTGACAATGGGTCTACTTTGAACATCCTTCCTCTAAGGACCGCCAAAGACCTCGGCATTACCGAGGCTGACTACATCCCGACTGCTCAAACCATCCATGCTTTTGATTGGAGCCCAAAGTCGGTATCTGGGGCCATTAAACTGACAATCATAACGGGCCCAGTTGAAAAGGAGCTGGAATTCCAGGTGATTTATGTCACCTCTTCTTTCAACCTACTCCTGGGGAGGCCATGGATCCACACTGTCAAGGCGGTATCTTCCACCCTCCATCAAAAAAATCAAGTTGCCCCTGCAAGATAATGTTATTACTTTAGAGGCAACCCTCATGACCGTGGCAAGCTGCAATGCCACGAGCCGCACGGACCTTCGAGAGTTATATTTTGTGGGAATGATCGAGGAGGAATACCTCTTCAGGCCTTATTTCACCATGAGCATCGATATGATGCTACAGAATTTTGGGTATTTTCCGGGAGCTACCTCAAGGCAATATCTTCCAGCTGGGAAGACTATTGAGGTCCTGAACAATGAAGACTCACACTTCGGCCTAGGGTACGCTCTGACCTCGGGCAACGTTGTCCGAAAAGGCATCAAAAAGGCCTGCAATATCATTAAGGGTACCTACTTTTGCCCTTATAGCCCACGGCTGCCGACTACTTCATCATGCCGGTATTCCGAGCTACTAAGTCGGTCTGTGCGGACCCACTATCACATACCACGACACCAAATTGGCTCGGGAATGCAACTATTTCAAGGGCAAGTTCAACGAAGAAGGTCCGCTCATTACCTTCTCTGAGTCTGATCTACCACCGTTCGGGGTCTCCCACAATTTGGCCCTGTACATCACGGTGATATGACGAGGTAAATATCTTCCCGTGACCCTAATTGACGATGGGTCTGCTGTGGACGTCCTTCCTCTAAGGACCGACAAAGCCCTCGGCATTACCGAGGCTGACTACATCCCAACTGCTCAAACCATCCATGCTTTTGATTGGAGCCCAAAGTCGGTAGCTGCGGCCATTAAACTGACAATCATAATGGGCCCAGTTCAAAAGGAGCTAGAATTCCAGGTGATTGATGTCACCTCTTCTTTCAACTTACTCCTCGGGAGGCCATGGATCCACACTGTCAAGGCGGTATCTTCCACCCTCCATCAAAAAATCAAGTTGCCCCTGCAGGATAATGTTATTACTTTAGAGGCAACCCCCATGACCGTGGCTAGCTGCAATGCCACTAGCCGCACAGACCTTCGAGGGTTCGATTTTGTGGGAATGATCGAGGAGGAATACCTCTTCAGGCCTTATTTCACCACTAGCATCGATATGATGCTACAGAATTTGGGGTATTTTCCGGGAGCTACTCAAGGCCATATCTTCAAGCTGGGAAGATTATTGAGGTCCTGAACAACGAAGACTCACACTTCGGCCTAGGGTACGCTCTGATCTCGGGCAACGTTGTCCGAAAAGGCATCAAAAAGGCCTGCAATATCATTAAGGGTACCTACTTTTGCCCTTATAGCCCACGGCTGCCGACTACTTCATCATGCCGGTATTCCGAGCTACTAAGTCGGTCTGTGCGGACCCACTATCACATACCACGACACCAAATTGGCTCGGGAATGCAACTATTTCAAGGGCAAGTTCAACGAAGAAGGTCCGCTCATTACCTTCTCTGAGTCTGATCTACCACCGTTCGGGGTCTCCCACAATTTGGCCCTGTACATCACGGTGATATGACGAGGTAAATATCTTCCCGTGACCCTAATTGACGATGGGTCTGCTGTGGACGTCCTTCCTCTAAGGACCGGCAAAGCCCTCGGCATTACCGAGGCTGACTACATCCCAACTGCTCAAACCATCCATGCTTTTGATTGGAGCCCAAAGTCGGTAGCTGCGGCCATTAAACTGACAATCATAATGGGCCCAGTTCAAAAGGAGCTAGAATTCCAGGTGATTGATGTCACCTCTTCTTTCAACTTACTCCTCGGGAGGCCATGGATCCACACTGTCAAGGCGGTATCTTCCACCCTCCATCAAAAAATCAAGTTCCCCTGCAGGATAATGTTATTACTTTAGAGGCAACCCCCATGACCGTGGCTAGCTGCAATGCCACTAGCCGCACAGACCTTCGAGGGTTCGATTTTGTGGGAATGATCGAGGAGGAATACCTCTTCAGGCCTTATTTCACCACTAGCATCGATATGATGCTACAGAATTTGGGGTATTTTCCGGGAGCTACTCAAGGCCATATCTTCAAGCTGGGAAGATTATTGAGGTCCTGAACAACGAAGACTCACACTTCGGCCTAGGGTACGCTCTGATCTCTGGCAACGTTGTCCGAGAAGGCATCGAAAAGGCCTGCAATATCAATAAGGGTACCTACTTAAGCACTTATAGCCCACGGTTGACCGACTACTTCGTCACGCCGGTATTCGGAGCTATAAAGTCGGTCTGTTCCGACCCACTATCACATACCCCGAGATCCAATTGGCTCGGGAATGCAACTATTTCAAGGGCAAGTTCAAGGAATAAGGTCCGCTCATTACCTTCTCTGAGTCTGATCTACCACCGTTCGGGGTCTCCCACAATTTGGCCCTGTACATCACGGTGATATGCCGGGGGAAATATCTTCCGATGACCCTAATTGACGATGGGTCTACTTTGAACATCCTTCCTCTAAGGACCGCCAAAGACCTCGGCATTACCGAGGCTGACTACATCCCGACTGCTCAAACCATCCATGCTTTTGATTGCAGCCCAAAGTCGGTATCTGGGGCCATTAAACTGACAATCATAACGGGCCCAGTTGAAAAGGAGCTGGAATTCCAGGTGATTTATGTCACCTCTTCTTTCAACCTACTCCTGGGGAGGCCATGGATCCACACTGTCAAGGCGGTATCTTCCACCCTCCATCAAAAAAATCAAGTTGCCCCTGCAAGATAATGTTATTACTTTAGAGGCAACCCTCATGACCGTGGCAAGCTGCAATGCCACGAGCCGCACGGACCTTCGAGAGTTTGATTTTGTGGGAATGATCGAGGAGGAATACCTCTTCAGGCCTTATTTCACCATGAGCATCGATATGATGCTACAGAATTTTGGGTATTTTCCGGGAGCTACCTCAAGGCCATATCTTCCAGCTGGGAAGACTATTGAGGTCCTGAACAATGAAGACTCACACTTCGGCCTAGGGTACGCTCTGACCTCGGGCAACGTTGTCCGAGAAGGCATCAAAAAGGCCTGCAATATCATTAAGGGTACCTACTTTAGCCCTTATAGCCCACGGCTGCCGACTACTTCATCATGCCGGTATTCCGAGCTACTAAGTCGGTCTGTGCGGACCCACTATCACATACCACGACACCAAATTGGCTCGGGAATGCAACTATTTCAAGGGCAAGTTCAACGAAGAAGGTCCGCTCATTACCTTCTCTGAGTCTGATCTACCACCGTTCGGGGTCTCCCACAATTTGGCCCTGTACATCACGGTGATATGACGAGGTAAATATCTTCCCGTGACCCTAATTGACGATGGGTCTGCTGTGGACGTCCTTCCTCTAAGGACCGGCAAAGCCCTCGGCATTACCGAGGCTGACTACATCCCAACTGCTCAAACCATCCATGCTTTTGATTGGAGCCCAAAGTCGGTAGCTGCGGCCATTAAACTGACAATCATAATGGGCCCAGTTCAAAAGGAGCTAGAATTCCAGGTGATTGATGTCACCTCTTCTTTCAACTTACTCCTCGGGAGGCCATGGATCCACACTGTCAAGGCGGTATCTTCCACCCTCCATCAAAAAATCAAGTTGCCCCTGCAGGATAATGTTATTACTTTAGAGGCAACCCCCATGACCGTGGCTAGCTGCAATGCCACTAGCCGCACAGACCTTCGAGGGTTCGATTTTGTGGGAATGATCGAGGAGGAATACCTCTTCAGGCCTTATTTCACCACTAGCATCGATATGATGCTACAGAATTTGGGGTATTTTCCGGGAGCTACTCAAGGCCATATCTTCAAGCTGGGAAGAATATTGAGGTCCTGAACAACGAAGACTCACAGTTCGGCCTAGGGTACGCTCTGATCTCGGGCAACGTTGTCCGAGAAGGCATCGAAAAGGCCTGCAATATCAATAAGGGTACCTACTTAAGCACTTATAGCCCACGGTTGACCGACTACTTCGTCACGCCGGTATTCGGAGCTATAAAGTCGGTCTGTTCCGATCCACTATCACATACCCCGAGATCCAATTGGCTCGGGAATGCAACTATTTCAAGGGCAAGTTCAAGGAATAAGGTCCGCTCATTACCTTCTCTGAGTCTGATCTACCACCGTTCGGGGTGTCCCACAACTAGGCCCTGTACATCACGGTGATATGCCGGGGGAAATATCTTCCGATGACCCTAATTGACGATGGGTCTACTTTGAACATCCTTCCTCTAAGGACCGCCAAAGACCTCGGCATTACCGAGGCTGACTACATCCCGACTGCTCAAACCATCCATGCTTTTGATTGCAGCCCAAAGTCGGTATCTGGGGCCATTAAACTGACAATCATAACGGGCCCAGTTGAAAAGGAGCTGGAATTCCAGGTGATTTATGTCACCTCTTCTTTCAACCTACTCCTGGGGAGGCCATGGATCCACACTGTCAAGGCGGTATCTTCCACCCTCCATCAAAAAAATCAAGTTGCCCCTGCAAGATAATGTTATTACTTTAGAGGCAACCCTCATGACCGTGGCAAGCTGCAATGCCACGAGCCGCACGGACCTTCGAGAGTTTGATTTTGTGGGAATGATCGAGGAGGAATACCTCTTCAGGCCTTATTTCACCATGAGCATCGATATGATGCTACAGAATTTTGGGTATTTTCCGGGAGCTACCTCAAGGCCATATCTTCCAGCTGGGAAGACTATTGAGGTCCTGAACAATGAAGACTCACACTTCGGCCTAGGGTACGCTCTGACCTCGGGCAACGTTGTCCGAGAAGGCATCAAAAAGGCCTGCAATATCATTAAGGGTACCTACTTTAGCCCTTATAGCCCACGGCTGCCGACTACTTCATCATGCCGGTATTCCGAGCTACTAAGTCGGTCTGTGCGGACCCACTATCACATACCACGACACCAAATTGGCTCGGGAATGCAACTATTTCAAGGGCAAGTTCAACGAAGAAGGTCCGCTCATTACCTTCTCTGAGTCTGATCTACCACCGTTCGGGGTCTCCCACAATTTGGCCCTGTACATCACGGTGATATGACGAGGTAAATATCTTCCCGTGACCCTAATTGACGATGGGTCTGCTGTGGACGTCCTTCCTCTAAGGACCGGCAAAGCCCTCGGCATTACCGAGGCTGACTACATCCCAACTGCTCAAACCATCCATGCTTTTGATTGGAGCCCAAAGTCGGTAGCTGCGGCCATTAAACTGACAATCATAATGGGCCCAGTTCAAAAGGAGCTAGAATTCCAGGTGATTGATGTCACCTCTTCTTTCAACTTACTCCTCGGGAGGCCATGGATCCACACTGTCAAGGCGGTATCTTCCACCCTCCATCAAAAAATCAAGTTGCCCCTGCAGGATAATGTTATTACTTTAGAGGCAACCCCCATGACCGTGGCTAGCTGCAATGCCACTAGCCGCACAGACCTTCGAGGGTTCGATTTTGTGGGAATGATCGAGGAGGAATACCTCTTCAGGCCTTATTTCACCACTAGCATCGATATGATGCTACAGAATTTGGGGTATTTTCCGGGAGCTACTCAAGGCCATATCTTCAAGCTGGGAAGAATATTGAGGTCCTGAACAACGAAGACTCACAGTTCGGCCTAGGGTACGCTCTGATCTCGGGCAACGTTGTCCGAGAAGGCATCGAAAAGGCCTGCAATATCAATAAGGGTACCTACTTAAGCACTTATAGCCCACGGTTGACCGACTACTTCGTCACGCCGGTATTCGGAGCTATAAAGTCGGTCTGTTCCGATCCACTATCACATACCCCGAGATCCAATTGGCTCGGGAATGCAACTATTTCAAGGGCAAGTTCAAGGAATAAGGTCCGCTCATTACCTTCTCTGAGTCTGATCTACCACCGTTCGGGGTCTCCCACAACTAGGCCCTGTACATCACGGTGATATGCCGGGGGAAATATCTTCCGATGACCCTAATTGACGATGGGTCTACTTTGAACATCCTTCCTCTAAGGACCGCCAAAGACCTCGGCATTACCGAGGCTGACTACATCCCGACTGCTCAAACCATCCATGCTTTTGATTGCAGCCCAAAGTCGGTATCTGGGGCCATTAAACTGACAATCATAACGGGCCCAGTTGAAAAGGAGCTGGAATTCCAGGTGATTTATGTCACCTCTTCTTTCAACCTACTCCTGGGGAGGCCATGGATCCACACTGTCAAGGCGGTATCTTCCACCCTCCATCAAAAAAATCAAGTTGCCCCTGCAAGATAATGTTATTACTTTAGAGGCAACCCTCATGACCGTGGCAAGCTGCAATGCCACGAGCCGCACGGACCTTCGAGAGTTTGATTTTGTGGGAATGATCGAGGAGGAATACCTCTTCAGGCCTTATTTCACCATGAGCATCGATATGATGCTACAGAATTTTGGGTATTTTCCGGGAGCTACCTCAAGGCCATATCTTCCAGCTGGGAAGACTATTGAGGTCCTGAACAATGAAGACTCACACTTCGGCCTAGGGTACGCTCTGACCTCGGGCAACGTTGTCCGAGAAGGCATCAAAAAGGCCTGCAATATCATTAAGGGTACCTACTTTAGCCCTTATAGCCCACGGCTGCCGACTACTTCATCATGCCGGTATTCCGAGCTACTAAGTCGGTCTGTGCGGACCCACTATCACATACCACGACACCAAATTGGCTCGGGAATGCAACTATTTCAAGGGCAAGTTCAACGAAGAAGGTCCGCTCATTACCTTCTCTGAGTCCGATCTACCACCGTTCGGGGTCTCCCACAATTTGGCCCTGTACATCACGGTGATATGACGAGGTAAATATCTTCCCGTGACCCTAATTGACGATGGGTCTGCTGTGGACGTCCTTCCTCTAAGGACCGGCAAAGCCCTCGGCATTACCGAGGCTGACTACATCCCAACTGCTCAAACCATCCATGCTTTTGATTGGAGCCCAAAGTCGGTAGCTGCGGCCATTAAACTGACAATCATAATGGGCCCAGTTCAAAAGGAGCTAGAATTCCAGGTGATTTATGTCACCTCTTCTTTCAACTTACTCCTCGGGAGGCCATGGATCCACACTGTCAAGGCGGTATCTTCCACCCTCCATCAAAAAATCAAGTTGCCCCTGCAGGATAATGTTATTACTTTAGAGGCAACCCCCATGACCGTGGCTAGCTGCAATGCCACTAGCCGCACAGACCTTCGAGGGTTCGATTTTGTGGGAATGATCGAGGAGGAATACCTCTTCAGGCCTTATTTCACCACTAGCATCGATATGATGCTACAGAATTTGGGGTATTTTCCGGGAGCTACTCAAGGCCATATCTTCAAGCTCGGAAGATTATTGAGGTCCTGAACAACGAAGACTCACAGTTCGGCCTAGGGTACGCTCTGATCTCGGGCAACGTTGTCCGAGAAGGCATCGAAAAGGCCTGCAATATCAATAAGGGTACCTACTTAAGCACTTATAGCCCACGGTTGACCGACTACTTCGTCACGCCGGTATTCGGAGCTATAAAGTCGGTCTGTTCCGATCCACTATCACATACCCCGAGATCCAATTGGCTCGGGAATGCAACTATTTCAAGGGCAAGTTCAAGGAATAAGGTCCGCTCATTACCTTCTCTGAGTCTGATCTACCACCGTTCGGGGTCTCCCACAACTAGGCCCTGTACATCACGGTGATATGCCGGGGGAAATATCTTCCGATGACCCTAATTGACGATGGGTCTACTTTGAACATCCTTCCTCTAAGGACCGCCAAAGACCTCGGCATTACCGAGGCTGACTACATCCCGACTGCTCAAACCATCCATGCTTTTGATTGGAGCCCAAAGTCGGTATCTGGGGCCATTAAACTGACAATCATAACGGGCCCAGTTGAAAAGGAGCTGGAATTCCAGGTGATTTATGTCACCTCTTCTTTCAACCTACTCCTGGGGAGGCCATGGATCCACACTGTCAAGGCGGTATCTTCCACCCTCCATCAAAAAAATCAAGTTGCCCCTGCAAGATAATGTTATTACTTTAGAGGCAACCCTCATGACCGTGGCAAGCTGCAATGCCACGAGCCGCACGGACCTTCGAGAGTTAGATTTTGTGGGAATGATCGAGGAGGAATACCTCTTCAGGCCTTATTTCACCATGAGCATCGATATGATGCTACAGAATTTTGGGTATTTTCCGGGAGCTACCTCAAGGCAATATCTTCCAGCTGGGAAGACTATTGAGGTCCTGAACAATGAAGACTCACACTTCGGCCTAGGGTACGCTCTGACCTCGGGCAACGTTGTCCGAAAAGGCATCAAAAAGGCCTGCAATATCATTAAGGGTACCTACTTTTGCCTTTATAGCCCACGGCTGCCGACTACTTCATCATGCCGGTATTCCGAGCTACTAAGTCGGTCTGTGCGGACCCACTATCACATACCACGACACCAAATTGGCTCGGGAATGCAACTATTTCAAGGGCAAGTTCAACGAAGAAGGTCCGCTCATTACCTTCTCTGAGTCTGATCTACCACCGTTCGGGGTCTCCCACAATTTGGCCCTGTACATCACGGTGATATGACGAGGTAAATATCTTCCCGTGACCCTAATTGACGATGGGTCTGCTGTGGACGTCCTTCCTCTAAGGACCGGCAAAGCCCTCGGCATTACCGAGGCTGACTACATCCCAACTGCTCAAACCATCCATGCTTTTGATTGGAGCCCAAAGTCGGTAGCTGCGGCCATTAAACTGACAATCATAATGGGCCCAGTTCAAAAGGAGCTAGAATTCCAGGTGATTGATGTCACCTCTTCTTTCAACTTACTCCTCGGGAGGCCATGGATCCACACTGTCAAGGCGGTATCTTCCACCCTCCATCAAAAAATCAAGTTGCCCCTGCAGGATAATGTTATTACTTTAGAGGCAACCCCCATGACCGTGGCTAGCTGCAATGCCACTAGCCGCACAGACCTTCGAGGGTTCGATTTTGTGGGAATGATCGAGGAGGAATACCTCTTCAGGCCTTATTTCACCACTAGCATCGATATGATGCTACAGAATTTGGGGTATTTTCCGGGAGCTACTCAAGGCCATATCTTCAAGCTGGGAAGAATATTGAGGTCCTGAACAACGAAGACTCACAGTTCGGCCTAGGGTACGCTCTGATCTCGGGCAACGTTGTCCGAGAAGGCATCGAAAAGGCCTGCAATATCAATAAGGGTACCTACTTAAGCACTTATAGCCCACGGTTGACCGACTACTTCGTCACGCCGGTATTCGGAGCTATAAAGTCGGTCTGTTCCGATCCACTATCACATACCCCGAGATCCAATTGGCTCGGGAATGCAACTATTTCAAGGGCAAGTTCAAGGAATAAGGTCCGCTCATTACCTTCTCTGAGTCTGATCTACCACCGTTCGGGGTCTCCCACAACTAGGCCCTGTACATCACGGTGATATGCCGGGGGAAATATCTTCCGATGACCCTAATTGACGATGGGTCTACTTTGAACATCCTTCCTCTAAGGACCGCCAAAGACCTCGGCATTACCGAGGCTGACTACATCCCGACTGCTCAAACCATCCATGCTTTTGATTGGAGCCCAAAGTCGGTATCTGGGGCCATTAAACTGACAATCATAACGGGCCCAGTTGAAAAGGAGCTGGAATTCCAGGTGATTTATGTCACCTCTTCTTTCAACCTACTCCTGGGGAGGCCATGGATCCACACTGTCAAGGCGGTATCTTCCACCCTCCATCAAAAAAATCAAGTTGCCCCTGCAAGATAATGTTATTACTTTAGAGGCAACCCTCATGACCGTGGCAAGCTGCAATGCCACGAGCCGCACGGACCTTCGAGAGTTAGATTTTGTGGGAATGATCGAGGAGGAATACCTCTTCAGGCCTTATTTCACCATGAGCATCGATATGATGCTACAGAATTTTGGGTATTTTCCGGGAGCTACCTCAAGGCAATATCTTCCAGCTGGGAAGACTATTGAGGTCCTGAACAATGAAGACTCACACTTCGGCCTAGGGTACGCTCTGACCTCGGGCAACGTTGTCCGAAAAGGCATCAAAAAGGCCTGCAATATCATTAAGGGTACCTACTTTTGCCTTTATAGCCCACGGCTGCCGACTACTTCATCATGCCGGTATTCCGAGCTACTAAGTCGGTCTGTGCGGACCCACTATCACATACCACGACACCAAATTGGCTCGGGAATGCAACTATTTCAAGGGCAAGTTCAACGAAGAAGGTCCGCTCATTACCTTCTCTGAGTCTGATCTACCACCGTTCGGGGTCTCCCACAATTTGGCCCTGTACATCACGGTGATATGACGAGGTAAATATCTTCCCGTGACCCTAATTGACGATGGGTCTGCTGTGGACGTCCTTCCTCTAAGGACCGGCAAAGCCCTCGGCATTACCGAGGCTGACTACATCCCAACTGCTCAAACCATCCATGCTTTTGATTGGAGCCCAAAGTCGGTAGCTGCGGCCATTAAACTGACAATCATAATGGGCCCAGTTCAAAAGGAGCTAGAATTCCAGGTGATTGATGTCACCTCTTCTTTCAACTTACTCCTCGGGAGGCCATGGATCCACACTGTCAAGGCGGTATCTTCCACCCTCCATCAAAAAATCAAGTTGCCCCTGCAGGATAATGTTATTACTTTAGAGGCAACCCCCATGACCGTGGCTAGCTGCAATGCCACTAGCCGCACAGACCTTCGAGGGTTCGATTTTGTGGGAATGATCGAGGAGGAATACCTCTTCAGGCCTTATTTCACCACTAGCATCGATATGATGCTACAGAATTTGGGGTATTTTCCGGGAGCTACTCAAGGCCATATCTTCAAGCTGGGAAGAATATTGAGGTCCTGAACAACGAAGACTCACAGTTCGGCCTAGGGTACGCTCTGATCTCGGGCAACGTTGTCCGAGAAGGCATCGAAAAGGCCTGCAATATCAATAAGGGTACCTACTTAAGCACTTATAGCCCACGGTTGACCGACTACTTCGTCACGCCGGTATTCGGAGCTATAAAGTCGGTCTGTTCCGATCCACTATCACATACCCCGAGATCCAATTGGCTCGGGAATGCAACTATTTCAAGGGCAAGTTCAAGGAATAAGGTCCGCTCATTACCTTCTCTGAGTCTGATCTACCACCGTTCGGGGTCTCCCACAACTAGGCCCTGTACATCACGGTGATATGCCGGGGGAAATATCTTCCGATGACCCTAATTGACGATGGGTCTACTTTGAACATCCTTCCTCTAAGGACCGCCAAAGACCTCGGCATTACCGAGGCTGACTACATCCCGACTGCTCAAACCATCCATGCTTTTGATTGGAGCCCAAAGTCGGTATCTGGGGCCATTAAACTGACAATCATAACGGGCCCAGTTGAAAAGGAGCTGGAATTCCAGGTGATTTATGTCACCTCTTCTTTCAACCTACTCCTGGGGAGGCCATGGATCCACACTGTCAAGGCGGTATCTTCCACCCTCCATCAAAAAAATCAAGTTGCCCCTGCAAGATAATGTTATTACTTTAGAGGCAACCCTCATGACCGTGGCAAGCTGCAATGCCACGAGCCGCACGGACCTTCGAGAGTTAGATTTTGTGGGAATGATCGAGGAGGAATACCTCTTCAGGCCTTATTTCACCATGAGCATCGATATGATGCTACAGAATTTTGGGTATTTTCCGGGAGCTACCTCAAGGCAATATCTTCCAGCTGGGAAGACTATTGAGGTCCTGAACAATGAAGACTCACACTTCGGCCTAGGGTACGCTCTGACCTCGGGCAACGTTGTCCGAAAAGGCATCAAAAAGGCCTGCAATATCATTAAGGGTACCTACTTTTGCCCTTATAGCCCACGGCTGCCGACTACTTCATCATGCCGGTATTCCGAGCTACTAAGTCGGTCTGTGCGGACCCACTATCACATACCACGACACCAAATTGGCTCGGGAATGCAACTATTTCAAGGGCAAGTTCAACGAAGAAGGTCCGCTCATTACCTTCTCTGAGTCTGATCTACCACCGTTCGGGGTCTCCCACAATTTGGCCCTGTACATCACGGTGATATGACGAGGTAAATATCTTCCCGTGACCCTAATTGACGATGGGTCTGCTGTGGACGTCCTTCCTCTAAGGACCGGCAAAGCCCTCGGCATTACCGAGGCTGACTACATCCCAACTGCTCAAACCATCCATGCTTTTGATTGGAGCCCAAAGTCGGTAGCTGCGGCCATTAAACTGACAATCATAATGGGCCCAGTTCAAAAGGAGCTAGAATTCCAGGTGATTGATGTCACCTCTTCTTTCAACTTACTCCTCGGGAGGCCATGGATCCACACTGTCAAGGCGGTATCTTCCACCCTCCATCAAAAAATCAAGTTGCCCCTGCAGGATAATGTTATTACTTTAGAGGCAACCCCCATGACCGTGGCTAGCTGCAATGCCACTAGCCGCACAGACCTTCGAGGGTTCGATTTTGTGGGAATGATCGAGGAGGAATACCTCTTCAGGCCTTATTTCACCACTAGCATCGATATGATGCTATAGAATTTGGGGTATTTTCCGGGAGCTACTCAAGGCCATATCTTCAAGCTGGGAAGATTATTGAGGTCCTGAACAACGAAGACTCACACTTCGGCCTAGGGTACGCTCTGATCTCGAGCAACGTTGTCCGAGAAGGCATCGAAAAGGCCTGCAATATCAATAAGGGTACCTACTTAAGCACTTATAGCCCACGGTTGACCGACTACTTCGTCACGCCGGTATTCGGAGCTATAAAGTCGGTCTGTTCCGATCCACTATCACATACCCCGAGATCCAATTGGCTCGGGAATGCAACTATTTCAAGGGCAAGTTCAAGGAATAAGGTCCGCTCATTACCTTCTCTGAGTCTGATCTACCACCGTTCGGGGTCTCCCACAACTTGGCCCTGTACATCACGGTGATATGCCGGGGGAAATATCTTCCGATGACCCTAATTGACGATGGGTCTACTTTGAACATCCTTCCTCTAAGGACCGCCAAAGACCTCGGCATTACCGAGGCTGACTACATCCCGACTGCTCAAACCATCCATGCTTTTGATTGGAGCCCAAAGTCGGTATCTGGGGCCATTAAACTGACAATCATAACGGGCCCAGTTGAAAAGGAGCTGGAATTCCAGGTGATTTATGTCACCTCTTCTTTCAACCTACTCCTGGGGAGGCCATGGATCCACACTGTCAAGGCGGTATCTTCCACCCTCCATCAAAAAAATCAAGTTGCCCCTGCAAGATAATGTTATTACTTTAGAGGCAACCCTCATGACCGTGGCAAGCTGCAATGCCACGAGCCGCACGGACCTTCGAGAGTTAGATTTTGGGGGAATGATCGAGGAGGAATACCTCTTCAGGCCTTATTTCACCATGAGCATCGATATGATGCTACAGAATTTTGGGTATTTTCCGGGAGCTACCTCAAGGCCATATCTTCCAGCTGGGAAGACTATTGAGGTCCTGAACAATGAAGACTCACACTTCGGCCTAGGGTACGCTCTGACCTCGGGCAACGTTGTCCGAGAAGGCATCAAAAAGGCCTGCAATATCATTAAGGGTACCTACTTTAGCCCTTATAGCCCATGGCTGCCGACTACTTCATCATGCCGGTATTCCGAGCTACTAAGTCGGTCTGTGCCGACCCACTATCACATACCACGACACCAAATTGGCTCGGGAATGCAACTATTTCAAGGGCAAGTTCAACGAAGAAGGTCCGCTCATTACCTTCTCTGAGTCTGATCTACCACCGTTCGGGGTCTCCCACAATTTGGCCCTGTACATCACGGTGATATGACGAGGTAAATATCTTCCTGTGACCCTAATTGACGATGGGTCTGCTGTGGACGTCCTTCCTCTAAGGACCGGCAAAGCCCTCGGCATTACCGAGGCTGACTACATCCCAACTGCTCAAACCATCCATGCTTTTGATTGGAGCCCAAAGTCGGTAGCTGCGGCCATTAAACTGACAATCATAATGGGCCCAGTTCAAAAGGAGCTAGAATTCCAGGTGATTGATGTCACCTCTTCTTTCAACTTACTCCTCGGGAGGCCATGGATCCACACTGTCAAGGCGGTATCTTCCACTCTCCATCAAAAAATCAAGTTGCCCCTCCAGGATAATGTTATTACTTTAGAGGCAACCCCCATGACCGTGGCTAGCTGCAATGCCACTAGCCGCACAGACCTTCGAGGGTTCGATTTTGTGGGAATGATCGAGGAGGAATACCTCTTCAGGCCTTATTTCACCACTAGCATCGATATGATGCTACAGAATTTGGGGTATTTTCCGGGAGCTACTCAAGGCCATATCTTCAAGCTCGGAAGATTATTGAGGTCCTGAACAACGAAGACTCACAGTTCGGCCTAGGGTACGCTCTGATCTCGGGCAACGTTGTCCGAGAAGGCATCGAAAAGGCCTGCAATATCAATAAGGGTACCTACTTAAGCACTTATAGCCCACGGTTGACCGACTACTTCGTCACGCCGGTATTCGGAGCTATAAAGTCGGTCTGTTCCGATCCACTATCACATACCCCGAGATCCAATTGGCTCGGGAATGCAACTATTTCAAGGGCAAGTTCAAGGAATAAGGTCCGCTCATTACCTTCTCTGAGTCTGATCTACCACCGTTCGGGGTCTCCCACAACTTGGCCCTGTACATCACGGTGATATGCCGGGGGAAATATCTTCCGATGACCCTAATTGACGATGGGTCTACTTTGAACATCCTTCCTCTAAGGACCGCCAAAGACCTCGGCATTACCGAGGCTGACTACATCCCGACTGCTCAAACCATCCATGCTTTTGATTGGAGCCCAAAGTCGGTATCTGGGGCCATTAAACTGACAATCATAACGGGCCCAGTTGAAAAGGAGCTGGAATTCCAGGTGATTTATGTCACCTCTTCTTTCAACCTACTCCTGGGGAGGCCATGGATCCACACTGTCAAGGCGGTATCTTCCACCCTCCATCAAAAAAATCAAGTTGCCCCTGCAAGATAATGTTATTACTTTAGAGGCAACCCTCATGACCGTGGCAAGCTGCAATGCCACGAGCCGCACGGACCTTCGAGAGTTAGATTTTGGGGGAATGATCGAGGAGGAATACCTCTTCAGGCCTTATTTCACAATGAGCATCGATATGATGCTACAGAATTTTGGGTATTTTCCGGGAGCTACCTCAAGGCCATATCTTCCAGCTGGGAAGACTATTGAGGTCCTGAACAATGAAGACTCACACTTCGGCCTAGGGTACGCTCTGACCTCGGGCAACGTTGTCCGAGAAGGCATCAAAAAGGCCTGCAATATCATTAAGGGTACCTACTTTAGCCCTTATAGCCCACGGCTGCCGACTACTTCATCATGCCGGTATTCCGAGCTACAAAGTTGGTCTGTGCCGACCCACTATCACATACCACGACACCAAATTGGCTCGGGAATGCAACTATTTCAAGGGCAAGTTCAACGAAGAAGGTCCGCTCATTACCTTCTCTGAGTCTGATCTACCACCGTTCGGGGTCTCCCACAATTTGGCCCTGTACATCACGGTGATATGACGAGGTAAATATCTTCCTGTGACCCTAATTGACGATGGGTCTGCTGTGGACGTCCTTCCTCTAAGGACCGGCAAAGCCCTCGGCATTACCGAGGCTGACTACATCCCAACTGCTCAAACCATCCATGCTTTTGATTGGAGCCCAAAGTCGGTAGCTGCGGCCATTAAACTGACAATCATAATGGGCCCAGTTCAAAAGGAGCTAGAATTCCAGGTGATTGATGTCACCTCTTCTTTCAACTTACTCCTCGGGAGGCCATGGATCCACACTGTCAAGGCGGTATCTTCCACCCTCCATCAAAAAATCAAGTTGCCCCTCCAGGATAATGTTATTACTTTAGAGGCAACCCCCATGACCGTGGCTAGCTGCAATGCCACTAGCCGCACAGACCTTCGAGGGTTCGATTTTGTGGGAATGATCGAGGAGGAATACCTCTTCAGGCCTTATTTCACCACTAGCATCGATATGATGCTACAGAATTTGGGGTATTTTCCGGGAGCTACTCAAGGCCATATCTTCAAGCTGGGAAGATTATTGAGGTCCTGAACAACGAAGACTCACACTTCGGCCTAGGGTACGCTCTGATCTCGGGCAACGTTGTCCGAGAAGGCATCGAAAAGGCCTGCAATATCAATAAGGGTACCTACTTAAGCACTTATAGCCCACGGTTGACCGACTACTTCGTCACGCCGGTATTCGGAGCTATAAAGTCGGTCTGTTCCGATCCACTATCACATACCCCGAGATCCAATTGGCTCGGGAATGCAACTATTTCAAGGGCAAGTTCAAGGAATAAGGTCCGCTCATTACCTTCTCTGAGTCTGATCTACCACCGTTCGGGGTCTCCCACAACTTGGCCCTGTACATCACGGTGATATGCCGGGGGAAATATCTTCCGATGTCCCTAATTGACGATGGGTCTACTTTGAACATCCTTCCTCTAAGGACCGCCAAAGACCTCGGCATTACCGAGGCTGACTACATCCCGACTGCTCAAACCATCCATGCTTTTGATTGGAGCCCAAAGTCGGTATCTGGGGCCATTAAACTGACAATCATAACGGGCCCAGTTGAAAAGGAGCTGGAATTCCCGGTGATTTATGTCACCTCTTCTTTCAACCTACTCCTGGGGAGGCCATGGATCCACACTGTCAAGGCGGTATCTTCCACCCTCCATCAAAAAAATCAAGTTGCCCCTGCAAGATAATGTTATTACTTTAGAGGCAACCCCCATGACCGTGGCAAGCTGCAATGCCACGAGCCGCACGGACCTTCGAGAGTTCGATTTTGTGGGAATGATCGAGGAGGAATACCTCTTCAGGCCTTATTTCACCATGAGCATCGATATGATGCTATAGAATTTTGGGTATTTTCCGGGAGCTACCTCAAGGCCATATCTTCCAGCTGGGAAGACTATTGAGGTCCTGAACAATGAAGACTCACACTTCGGCCTAGGGTACGCTCTGACCTCGGGCAACGTTGTCCGAGAAGGCATCAAAAAGGCCTGCAATATCATTAAGGGTACCTACTTTAGCCCTTATAGCCCACGGCTGCCGACTACTTCGTCATGCCGGTATTCCGAGCTATTAAGTCGGTCTGTGCCGACCCACTATCACATACCACGACACCAAATTGGCTCGGGAATGCAACTATTTCAAGGGCAAGTTCAACGAAGAAGGTCCGTTCATTACCTTCTCTGAGTCTGATCTACCACCGTTCGGGGTCTCCCACAATTTGGCCCTGTACATCACGGTGATATGCCGAGGTAAATATCTTCCGGTGACCTTAATTGACGATGGGTCTGCTGTGGACGTCCTTCCTCTAAGGACCGGCAAAGCCCTCGGTATTACCGAGGCTGACTACATCCCGACTGCTCAAACCATCCATGCTTTTGATTGGAGCCCAAAGTCGGTAGCTGCGGCCATTAAACTGACAATCATAATGGGCCCAGTTGAAAAGGAGCTAGAATTCCAGGTGATTGATGTCACTTCTTCTTTCAACCTACTCCTCGGGAGGCCATGGATCCACACTGTCAAGGCGGTATCTTCCACCCTCCATCAAAAAATCAAGTTGCCCCTGCAGGATAATGTTATTACTTTAGAGGCAACCCCCATGACCGTGGCTAGCTGCAATGCCACTAGCCGCACAGACCTTCGAGGGTTCGATTTTGTGGGAATGATCGAGGAGGAATACCTCTTCAGGCCTTATTTCACCACTAGCATCGATATGATGCTACAGAATTTGGGGTATTTTCCGGGAGCTACTCAAGGCCATATCTTCAAGCTGGGAAGATTATTGAGGTCCTGAACAACGAAGACTCACACTTCGGCCTAGGGTACGCTCTGATCTCGGGCAACGTTGTCCGAGAAGGCATCGAAAAGGCCTGCAATATCAATAAGGGTACCTACTTAAGCACTTATAGCCCACGGTTGACCGACTACTTCGTCACGCCGGTATTCGGAGCTATAAAGTCGGTCTGTTCCGATCCACTATCACATACCCCGAGATCCAATTGGCTCGGGAATGCAACTATTTCAAGGGCAAGTTCAAGGAATAAGGTCCGCTCATTACCTTCTCTGAGTCTGATCTACCACCGTTCGGGGTCTCCCACAACTTGGCCCTGTACATCACGGTGATATGCCGGGGGAAATATCTTCCGATGTCCCTAATTGACGATGGGTCTACTTTGAACATCCTTCCTCTAAGGACCGCCAAAGACCTCGGCATTACCGAGGCTGACTACATCCCGACTGCTCAAACCATCCATGCTTTTGATTGGAGCCCAAAGTCGGTATCTGGGGCCATTAAACTGACAATCATAACGGGCCCAGTTGAAAAGGAGCTGGAATTCCCGGTGATTTATGTCACCTCTTCTTTCAACCTACTCCTGGGGAGGCCATGGATCCACACTGTCAAGGCGGTATCTTCCACCCTCCATCAAAAAAATCAAGTTGCCCCTGCAAGATAATGTTATTACTTTAGAGGCAACCCCCATGACCGTGGCAAGCTGCAATGCCACGAGCCGCACGGACCTTCGAGAGTTCGATTTTGTGGGAATGATCGAGGAGGAATACCTCTTCAGGCCTTATTTCACCATGAGCATCGATATGATGCTATAGAATTTTGGGTATTTTCCGGGAGCTACCTCAAGGCCATATCTTCCAGCTGGGAAGACTATTGAGGTCCTGAACAATGAAGACTCACACTTCGGCCTAGGGTACGCTCTGACCTCGGGCAACGTTGTCCGAGAAGGCATCAAAAAGGCCTGCAATATCATTAAGGGTACCTACTTTAGCCCTTATAGCCCACGGCTGCCGACTACTTCGTCATGCCGGTATTCCGAGCTATTAAGTCGGTCTGTGCCGACCCACTATCACATACCACGACACCAAATTGGCTCGGGAATGCAACTATTTCAAGGGCAAGTTCAACGAAGAAGGTCCGTTCATTACCTTCTCTGAGTCTGATCTACCACCGTTCGGGGTCTCCCACAATTTGGCCCTGTACATCACGGTGATATGCCGAGGTAAATATCTTCCGGTGACCTTAATTGACGATGGGTCTGCTGTGGACGTCCTTCCTCTAAGGACCGGCAAAGCCCTCGGTATTACCGAGGCTGACTACATCCCGACTGCTCAAACCATCCATGCTTTTGATTGGAGCCCAAAGTCGGTAGCTGCGGCCATTAAACTGACAATCATAATGGGCCCAGTTGAAAAGGAGCTAGAATTCCAGGTGATTGATGTCACTTCTTCTTTCAACCTACTCCTCGGGAGGCCATGGATCCACACTGTCAAGGCGGTATCTTCCACCCTCCATCAAAAAATCAAGTTGCCCCTGCAGGATAATGTTATTACTTTAGAGGCAACCCCCATGACCGTGGCTAGCTGCAATGCCACTAGCCGCACAGACCTTCGAGGGTTCGATTTTGTGGGAATGATCGAGGAGGAATACCTCTTCAGGCCTTATTTCACCACTAGCATCGATATGATGCTACAGAATTTGGGGTATTTTCCGGGAGCTACTCAAGGCCATATCTTCAAGCTGGGAAGATTATTGAGGTCCTGAACAACGAAGACTCACACTTCGGCCTAGGGTACGCTCTGATCTCGGGCAACGTTGTCCGAGAAGGCATCGAAAAGGCCTGCAATATCAATAAGGGTACCTACTTAAGCACTTATAGCCCACGGTTGACCGACTACTTCGTCACGCCGGTATTCGGAGCTATAAAGTCGGTCTGTTCCGATCCACTATCACATACCCCGAGATCCAATTGGCTCGGGAATGCAACTATTTCAAGGGCAAGTTCAAGGAATAAGGTCCGCTCATTACCTTCTCTGAGTCTGATCTACCACCGTTCGGGGTCTCCCACAACTTGGCCCTGTACATCACGGTGATATGCCGGGGGAAATATCTTCCGATGTCCCTAATTGACGATGGGTCTACTTTGAACATCCTTCCTCTAAGGACCGCCAAAGACCTCGGCATTACCGAGGCTGACTACATCCCGACTGCTCAAACCATCCATGCTTTTGATTGGAGCCCAAAGTCGGTATCTGGGGCCATTAAACTGACAATCATAACGGGCCCAGTTGAAAAGGAGCTGGAATTCCCGGTGATTTATGTCACCTCTTCTTTCAACCTACTCCTGGGGAGGCCATGGATCCACACTGTCAAGGCGGTATCTTCCACCCTCCATCAAAAAAATCAAGTTGCCCCTGCAAGATAATGTTATTACTTTAGAGGCAACCCCCATGACCGTGGCAAGCTGCAATGCCACGAGCCGCACGGACCTTCGAGAGTTCGATTTTGTGGGAATGATCGAGGAGGAATACCTCTTCAGGCCTTATTTCACCATGAGCATCGATATGATGCTATAGAATTTTGGGTATTTTCCGGGAGCTACCTCAAGGCCATATCTTCCAGCTGGGAAGACTATTGAGGTCCTGAACAATGAAGACTCACACTTCGGCCTAGGGTACGCTCTGACCTCGGGCAACGTTGTCCGAGAAGGCATCAAAAAGGCCTGCAATATCATTAAGGGTACCTACTTTAGCCCTTATAGCCCACGGCTGCCGACTACTTCGTCATGCCGGTATTCCGAGCTATTAAGTCGGTCTGTGCCGACCCACTATCACATACCACGACACCAAATTGGCTCGGGAATGCAACTATTTCAAGGGCAAGTTCAACGAAGAAGGTCCGTTCATTACCTTCTCTGAGTCTGATCTACCACCGTTCGGGGTCTCCCACAATTTGGCCCTGTACATCACGGTGATATGCCGAGGTAAATATCTTCCGGTGACCTTAATTGACGATGGGTCTGCTGTGGACGTCCTTCCTCTAAGGACCGGCAAAGCCCTCGGTATTACCGAGGCTGACTACATCCCGACTGCTCAAACCATCCATGCTTTTGATTGGAGCCCAAAGTCGGTAGCTGCGGCCATTAAACTGACAATCATAATGGGCCCAGTTGAAAAGGAGCTAGAATTCCAGGTGATTGATGTCACTTCTTCTTTCAACCTACTCCTCGGGAGGCCATGGATCCACACTGTCAAGGCGGTATCTTCCACCCTCCATCAAAAAATCAAGTTGCCCCTGCAGGATAATGTTATTACTTTAGAGGCAACCCCCATGACCGTGGCTAGCTGCAATGCCACTAGCCGCACAGACCTTCGAGGGTTCGATTTTGTGGGAATGATCGAGGAGGAATACCTCTTCAGGCCTTATTTCACCACTAGCATCGATATGATGCTACAGAATTTGGGGTATTTTCCGGGAGCTACTCAAGGCCATATCTTCAAGCTGGGAAGATTATTGAGGTCCTGAACAACGAAGACTCACACTTCGGCCTAGGGTACGCTCTGATCTCGGGCAACGTTGTCCGAGAAGGCATCGAAAAGGCCTGCAATATCAATAAGGGTACCTACTTAAGCACTTATAGCCCACGGTTGACCGACTACTTCGTCACGCCGGTATTCGGAGCTATAAAGTCGGTCTGTTCCGATCCACTATTACATACCCCGAGATCCAATTGGCTCGGGAATGCAACTATTTCAAGGGCAAGTTCAAGGAATAAGGTCCGCTCATTACCTTCTCTGAGTCTGATCTACCACCGTTCGGGGTCTCCCACAACTTGGCCCTGTACATCACGGTGATATGCCGGGGGAAATATCTTCCGATGTCCCTAATTGACGATGGGTCTACTTTGAACATCCTTCCTCTAAGGACCGCCAAAGACCTCGGCATTACCGAGGCTGACTACATCCCGACTGCTCAAACCATCCATGCTTTTGATTGGAGCCCAAAGTCGGTATCTGGGGCCATTAAACTGACAATCATAACGGGCCCAGTTGAAAAGGAGCTGGAATTCCCGGTGATTTATGTCACCTCTTCTTTCAACCTACTCCTGGGGAGGCCATGGATCCACACTGTCAAGGCGGTATCTTCCACCCTCCATCAAAAAAATCAAGTTGCCCCTGCAAGATAATGTTATTACTTTAGAGGCAACCCCCATGACCGTGGCAAGCTGCAATGCCACGAGCCGCACGGACCTTCGAGAGTTCGATTTTGTGGGAATGATCGAGGAGGAATACCTCTTCAGGCCTTATTTCACCATGAGCATCGATATGATGCTATAGAATTTTGGGTATTTTCCGGGAGCTACCTCAAGGCCATATCTTCCAGCTGGGAAGACTATTGAGGTCCTGAACAATGAAGACTCACACTTCGGCCTAGGGTACGCTCTGACCTCGGGCAACGTTGTCCGAGAAGGCATCAAAAAGGCCTGCAATATCATTAAGGGTACCTACTTTAGCCCTTATAGCCCACGGCTGCCGACTACTTCGTCATGCCGGTATTCCGAGCTATTAAGTCGGTCTGTGCCGACCCACTATCACATACCACGACACCAAATTGGCTCGGGAATGCAACTATTTCAAGGGCAAGTTCAACGAAGAAGGTCCGTTCATTACCTTCTCTGAGTCTGATCTACCACCGTTCGGGGTCTCCCACAATTTGGCCCTGTACATCACGGTGATATGCCGAGGTAAATATCTTCCGGTGACCTTAATTGACGATGGGTCTGCTGTGGACGTCCTTCCTCTAAGGACCGGCAAAGCCCTCGGTATTACCGAGGCTGACTACATCCCGACTGCTCAAACCATCCATGCTTTTGATTGGAGCCCAAAGTCGGTAGCTGCGGCCATTAAACTGACAATCATAATGGGCCCAGTTGAAAAGGAGCTAGAATTCCAGGTGATTGATGTCACTTCTTCTTTCAACCTACTCCTCGGGAGGCCATGGATCCACACTGTCAAGGCGGTATCTTCCACCCTCCATCAAAAAATCAAGTTGCCCCTGCAGGATAATGTTATTACTTTAGAGGCAACCCCCATGACCGTGGCTAGCTGCAATGCCACTAGCCGCACAGACCTTCGAGGGTTCGATTTTGTGGGAATGATCGAGGAGGAATACCTCTTCAGGCCTTATTTCACCACTAGCATCGATATGATGCTACAGAATTTGGGGTATTTTCCGGGAGCTATTCAAGGCCATATCTTCAAGCTGGGAAGATTATTGAGGTCCTGAACAACGAAGACTCACACTTCGGCCTAGGGTACGCTCTGATCTCGGGCAACGTTGTCCGAGAAGGCATCAAAAAGGCCTGCAATATCAATAAGGGTACCTACTTAAGCAGTTATAGCCCACGGTTGACCGACTACTTCGTCACGCCGGTATTCGGAGCTATAAAGTCGGTCTGTTCCGACCCACTATCACATACCCCGAGATCCAATTGGCTCGGGAATGCAACTATTTCAAGGGCAAGTTCAAGGAATAAGGTCCGCTCATTACCTTCTCTGAGTCTGCTCTACCACCGTTCGGGGTCTCCCACAACTTGGCCCTGTACATCACGGTGATATGCCGGGGGAAATATCTTCCGATGACCCAAATTGACGATGGGTCTACTTTGAACATCCTTCCTCTAAGGACCGCCAAAGACCTCGGCATTACCGAGGCTGACTACATCCCGACTGCTCAAACCATCCATGCTTTTGATTGGAGCCCAAAGTCGGTATCTGGGGCCATTAAACTGACAATCATAACGGGCCCAGTTGAAAAGGAGCTGGAATTCCAGGTGATTTATGTCACCTCTTCTTTCAACCTACTCCTGGGGAGGCCATGGATCCACACTGTCAAGGCGGTATCTTCCACCCTCCATCAAAAAAATCAAGTTGCCCCTGCAAGATAATGTTATTACTTTAGAGGCAACCCCCATGACCGTGGCAAGCTGCAATGCCACGAGCCGCACGGACCTTCGAGAGTTCGATTTTGTGGGAATGATCGAGGAGGAATACCTCTTCAGGCCTTATTTCACCATGAGCATCGATATGATGCTATAGAATTTTGGGTATTTTCCGGGAGCTACCTCAAGGCCATATCTTCCAGCTGGGAAGACTATTGAGGTCCTGAACAATGAAGACTCACACTTCGGCCTAGGGTACGCTCTGACCTCGGGCAACGTTGTCCGAGAAGGCATCAAAAAGGCCTGCAATATCATTAAGGGTACCTACTTTAGCCCTTATAGCCCACGGCTGCCGACTACTTCGTCATGCCGGTATTCCGAGCTATTAAGTCGGTCTGTGCCGACCCACTATCACATACCACGACACCAAATTGGCTCGGGAATGCAACTATTTCAAGGGTAAGTTCAACGAAGAAGGTCCGTTCATTACCTTCTCTGAGTCTGATCTACCACCGTTCGGGGTCTCCCACAATTTGGCCCTGTACATCACGGTGATATGCCGAGGTAAATATCTTCCGGTGACCCTAATTGACGATGGGTCTGCTGTGGACGTCCTTCCTCTAAGGACCGGCAAAGCCCTCGGTATTACTGAGGCTGACTACATCCCGACTGCTCAAACCATCCATGCTTTTGATTGGAGCCCAAAGTCGGTAGCTGCGGCCATTAAACTGACAATCATAATGGGCCCAGTTGAAAAGGAGCTAGAATTCCAGGTGATTGATGTCACCTCTTCTTTCAACCTACTCCTCGGGAGGCCATGGATCCACACTGTCAAGGCGGTATCTTCCACCCTCCATCAAAAAATCAAGTTGCCCCTGCAGGATAATGTTATTACTTTAGAGGCAACCCCCATGACCGTGGCTAGCTGCAATGCCACAAGCCGCACAGACCTTCGAGGGTTCAATTTTGTGGGAATGATCGAGGAGGAATACCTCTTCAGGCCTTATTTCACCACTAGCATCGATATGATGCTACAGAATTTGGGGTATTTTCCGGGAGCTATTCAAGGCCATATCTTCAAGCTGGGAAGATTATTGAGGTCCTGAACAACGAAGACTCACACTTCGGCCTAGGGTACGCTCTGATTTCGGGCAACGTTGTCCGAGAAGGCATCAAAAAGGCCTGCAATATCAATAAGGGTACCTACTTAAGCACTTATAGCCCACGGTTGACCGACTACTCGTCACGCCGGTATTCGGAGCTATAAAGTCGGTCTGTTCCGACCCACTATCACATACCCCGAGATCCAATTGGCTCGGGAATGCAACTATTTCAAGGGCAAGTTCAAGGAATAAGGTCCGCTCATTACCTTCTCTGAGTCTGATCTACCACCGTTCGGGGTCTCCCACAACTTGGCCCTGTACATCACGGTGATATGCCGGGGGAAATATCATCCGATGACCCTAATTGACGATGGGTCTACTTTGAACATCCTTCCTCTAAGGACCGCCAAAGACCTCGGCATTACCGAGGCTGACTACATCCCGACTGCTCAAACCATCCATGCTTTTGATTGGAGCCCAAAGTCGGTATCTGGGGCCATTAAACTGACAATCATAACGGGCCCAGTTGAAAAGGAGCTTGAATTCCAGGTGATTTATGTCACCTCTTCTTTCAACCTACTCCTGGGGAGGCCATGGATCCACACTGTCAAGGCGGTGTCTTCCACCCTCCATCAAAAAATCAAGTTGCCCCTGCAAGATAATGTTATTACTTTAGAGGCAACCCCCATGACCGTGGCAAGCTGCAATGCCACGAGCCGCACGGACCTTCGAGTGTTCGATTTTGTGGGAATGATCGAGGAGGAATACCTCTTCAGGCCTTATTTCACCATGACCATCGATATGATGCTACAGAATTTTGGGTATTTTCCGGGAGCTACCTCAAGGCCATATCTTCCAGCTGGGAAGACTATTAAGGTCCTGAACAATGAAGACTCACACTTCGGCCTAGGGTACGCTCTGACCTCGGGCAACGTTGTCCGAGAAGGCATCAAAAAGGCCTGTAATATCATTAAGGGTACCTACTTAAGCCCTTATAGCCCACGGCTGCCGACTACTTCGTCATGCCGGTATTCCGAGCTATTAAGTCGGTCTGTGCCGACCCACTATCACATACCCCGAGACCAAATTGGCTCGGGAATGCAACTATTTCAAGGGCAAGTTCAAGGAAGAAGGTCCGCTCATTACCTTCTCTGAGTCTGATCTACCACCGTTCGGGGTCTCCCACAACTTGGCCCTGTACATCACGGTGATATGCCGGGGTAAATATCTTCCGATGACCCTAATTGACGATGGGTCTGCTGTGGACGTCCTTCCTCTAAGGACCGGCAAAGCCCTCGGCATTACCGAGGCTGACTACATCCCGATTGCTCAAACCATCCATGCTTTTGATTGGAGCCCAAAGTCGGTAGTTGGGGCCATTAAACTGACAATCATAACGGGCCCAGTTGAAAAGGAGCTGGAATTCCAGGTGATTGATGTCACCTCTTCTTTCAACCTACTCCTCGGGAGGCCATGGATCCACATTGTCAAGGCGGTATCTTACACCCTCCATCAAAAATCAAGTTGCCCGTGCAAGATAATGTTATTACTTTCGAGGCAACCCCCATGACCGTGGCAAGCTGCAATGCCACGAGCCGCACAGACCTTCGAGGGTTCGATTTTGTGGGAATGATCGAGGAGGAATACCTCTTCAGTCCTTATTTCACCATGAGCATCGATATGATGCTACAGAATTTGGGGTATTTTCCGGGAGCTACCTCAAGGCCATATCTTCCAGCTGGGAAGACTATTAAGGTCCTGAACAATGAAGACTCACACTTCGGCCTAGGGTACGCTCTGACCTCGTGCAACGTTGTCCGAGAAGGCATAAAAAAGGCCTGTAATATCATTAAGGGTACCTACTTAAGCCCTTATAGCCCACGGATGCCGACTACTTCGTCATGCTTGTATTCCGAGCTGTTAAGTCGGTCTGTGCCGACCCAATATCACATACCCCGAGACCAAATTGGCTCGGGAATGCAACTATTTCAAGGGCAAGTTCAAGGAAGAAGGTCCGCTCATTACCTTCTCTGAGTCTGATCTACCACCGTTCGGGGTCTCCCACAACTTGGCCCTGTACATCACGGTGATATGCCGGGGTAAATATCTTCCGATGACCCTAATTGAGGATGGGTCTGCTGTGGACGTCCTTCCTCTAAGGACCGGCAAAGCCCTCGGCATTACCGAGGCTGACTACATCCCGACTACTCAAAACATCCATGCTTTTGATTGGAGCCCAAAGTCGGTAGCTGGGGCCATTAAACTGACAATCATAACGGGCCTAGTTGAAAAGGAGCTGGAATTCCAGGTGATTGATGTCACCTCTTCTTTCACCCTACTCCTCGGGAGGCCATGGATCCACATTGTCAAGGCGGTATCTTCCACCCTCCATCAAAAATCATGTTGCCCGTGCAAGATAATGTTATTACTTTAGAGGCAACCCCCATGACCGTGGCTAGCTGCAATTCCACTAGCCGCACAGACCTTCGAGGGTCCGATTTTTTGGGAATGATCGAGGAGGAATACCTCTTCAGGCCTTATTTCACCACTAGCATCGATATGATGCTACAGAATTTGGGGTATTTTCCGGGAGCTACTCAAGGCCATATCATCAAGCTGGGTAGATTATTGAGGTCCTGAACAACGAAGACTCACACTTCGGCCTAGGGTACGCTCTGATCTCGGGCAACGTTGTCCGAGAAGGCATCGAAAAGGCCTGCAATATCAATAATGGTACCTACTTAAGCACTTATAGACCACGGTTGACCGACTACTTCATCACGCCGGTATTCGGAGCTATAAAGTCGGTCTGTTCCGACCCACTATCACATACCCCGAGATCCAATTGGCTCGGGAATGCAACTATTTCAAGGGCAAGTTCAAGGAATAAGGTCCGCTCATTACCTTCTCTGAGTCTGATCTACCACCGTTCGGGGTCTCCCACAACTTGGCCCTGTACATCACGGTGATATGCCGGGAGAAATATCTTCCGATGACCCTAATTGACGATGGGTATACTTCGAACATCCTTCCTCTAAGGACCGCCAAAGACCTCGGCATTACCGAGGCTGACTACATCCCGACTGCTCAAACCATCCATGCTTTTGATTGGAGCCCAAAGTCGGTATCTGGGGCCATTAAACTGACAATCATAACGGGCCCAGTTGAAAAGGAGCTGGAATTCCAGGTGATTTATGTCACCTCTTCTTTCAACCTACTCCTGGGGAGGCTATGGATCCACACTGTCAAGGCGGTATCTTCCACCCTCCATCAAAAAAGCAAGGTGCCCCTGCAAGATAATGTTATTACTTTAGAGGAAACCCCTATGATCGTGGCTAGCGGCAATGTCACGAGCCGCACGGACCTTCGAGGGTTCGATTTTGTGGGAATGATCGAGGAGGAATACCTCTTCAGGCCTTATTTCACCAATAGCATCGATATGATGCTACAAAATTTGGGGTATTTTTCGGGAGTTACCTCAAGCCCATATCTTCTAGTTGGGAAGATTATTGAGGTCCTGATTAACGAAGACTCACACTTCGGCCGAGGGTACGCTCTGACCTCGGGCAGCGTTGTCCGAGAAGGCATCGAAAAGGCCTGCAATATCAATAAGGGTACCTACTTAAGCACTTATAGCCTACGGTTGACCGACTACTTCGTCATGCCGGTATTCCGAGCTATTAAGTCGGTTTGTGCCGACCCACTATCACATACCCCGAGACCAAATTGGCTCGGGAATGCAACTATTTCAAGGGCAAGTTCAAGGAAGAAGGTCCGCTCATTACCTTCTCTGAGTCTGATCTACCACCGTTCGGGGTCTCCCACAACTTGGCCCTGTACATCACGGTGATATGCCGGGGTAAATATCTTCCGATGACCCAAATTGACGATGGGTCTGCTGTGGACGTCCTTCCTCTAAGGACCGGCAAAGCCCTCGGCATTACCGAGGCTGACTACATCCCGACTGCTCAAACCATCCATGCTTTTGATTGGAGCCCAAAGTCGGTATCTGGGGCCATTAAACTGACAATCATAACGGGCCCAGTTGAAAAGGAGCTGGAATTCCAGGTGATTTATGTCACCTCTTCTTTCAACCTACTCCTGGGGAGGCTATGGATCCACACTGTCAAGGCGGTATCTTCCACCCTCCATCAAAAAATCAAGTTGCCCCTGCAAGATAATGTTATTACTTTAGAGGAAACCCCTATGATCGTGGCTAGCGGCAATGTCACGAGCCGCACGGACCTTCGAGGGTTCGATTTTGTGGGAATGATCGAGGAGGAATACCTCTTCAGGCCTTATTTCACCACTAGCATCGATATGATGCTACAAAATTTGGGGTATTTTTCGGGAGTTACCTCAAGCCCATATCTTCTAGTTGGGAAGATTATTGAGGTCCTGATTAACGAAGACTCACACTTCGGCCGAGGGTACGCTCTGACCTCGGGCAACGTTGTCCGAGAAGGCATCGAAAAGGCCTGCAATATCAATAAGGGTACCTACTTAAGCACTTATAGCCTACGGTTGACCGACTACTTCGTCATGCCGGTATTCCGAGCTATTAAGTCGGTTTGTGCCGACCCACTATCACATACCCCGAGACGAAATTGGCTCGGGAATGCAACTATTTCAAGGGCAAGTTCAAGGAAGAAGGTCCGCTCATTACCTTCTCTGAGTCTGATCTACCACCATTCGGGGTCTCCCACAACTTGGCCCTGTACATCACGGTGATATGCCGGGGTAAATATCTTCCGATGACCCTAATTGACGATGGGTCTGCTGTGGACGTCCTTCCTCTAAGGACCGGCAAAGCCCTCGGCATTACCGAGGCTGACTACATCCCGACTGCTCAAACCATCCATGCTTTTGATTGGAGCCCAAAGTCGGTAGCTGGGGCCATTAAACTGACAATCATAACGGGCCCAGTTGAAAAGGAGCTGGAATTCCAGGTGATTGATGTCACCTCTTCTTTCAACCTACTCCTCGGGAGGCCATGGATCCACATTGTCAAGACGGTATCTTCCACCCTCCATCAAAAATCAAGTTGCCCGCGCAAGATAATGTTATTACTTTCGAGGCAACCCCCATGACCGTGGCAAGCTGCAATGCCACGAGCCGCACAGACCTTCGAGAGTTCGATTTTGAGGGAATGATCGAGGAGGAATACCTCTTCAGTCCTTATTTCACCATGAGCATCGATATGATGCTACAGAATTTGGGGTATTTTACGGGAGCTACCTCAAGGCCATATCTTCCAGCTGGGAAGACTATTAAGGTCCTGAACAATGAAGACTCACACTTCGGCCTAGGGTACGCTCTGACCTCGGGCAACGTTGTCCGAGAAGGCATCAAAAAGGCCTGTAATATCATTAAGGGTACCTACTTAAGCCCTTATAGCCCACGGCTGCCGACTACTTCGTCATGCCGGTATTCCGAGCTATTAAGTCGGTCTGTGCCGACCCACTATCACATACCCCGAGACCAAATTGGCTCGGGAATGCAACTATTTCAAGGGCAAGTTCAAGGAAGAAGGTCCGCTCATTACCTTCTCTGAGTCTGATCTACCACCGTTCGGGGTCTCCCACAACTTGGCCCTGTACATCACGGTGATATGCCGGGGTAAATATCTTCCGATGACCCTAATTGACGATGGGTCTGCTGTGGACGTCCTTCCTCTAAGGACCGGCAAAGCCCTCGGCATTACCGAGGCTGACTACATCCCGACTGCTCAAACCATCCATGCTTTTGATTGGAGACCAAAGTCGGTAGCTGGGGCCATTAAACTGACAATCATAACGGGCCCAGTTGAAAAGGAGCTGGAATTCCAGGTGATTGATGTCACCTCTTCTTTCAATCTACTCCTCGGGAGGCCATGGATCCACATTGTCAAGGCGGTATCTTCCACCCTCCATCAAAAATCAAGTTGCCCGCGCAAGATAATGTTATTACTTTCGAGGCAACCCCCATGACCGTGGCAAGCTGCAATGCCACGAGCCGCACAGACCTTCGAGAGTTCGATTTTGAGGGAATGATCGAGGAGGAATACCTCTTCAGTCCTTATTTCACCATGAGCATCGATATGATGCTACAGAATTTGGGGTATTTTACGGGAGCTACCTCAAGGCCATATCTTCCAGCTGGGAAGACTATTAAGGTCCTGAACAATGAAGACTCACACTTCGGCCTAGGGTACGCTCTGACCTCGGGCAACGTTGTCCGAGAAGGCATCAAAAAGGCCTGTAATATCATTAAGGGTACCTACTTAAGCCCTTATAGCCCACGGCAGCCGACTACTTCGTCATGCCGGTATTCCGAGCTATTAAGTCGGTCTGTGCCGACCCACTATCACATACCCCGAGACCAAATTGGCTCGGGAATGCAACTATTTCAAGGGCAAGTTCAAGGAAGAAGGTCCGCTCATTACCTTCTCTGAGTCTGATCTACCACCGTTCGGGGTCTCCCACAACTTGGCCCTGTACATCACGGTGATATGCCGGGGTAAATATCTTCCGATGACCCTAATTGACGATGGGTCTGCTGTGGACGTCCTTCCTCTAAGGACCGGCAAAGCCCTCGGCATTACCGAGGCTGACTACATCCCGACTGCTCAAACCATCCATGCTTTTGATTGGAGCCCAAAGTCGGTAGCTGGGGCCATTAAACTGACAATCATAACGGGCCCAGTTGAAAAGGAGCTGGAATTCCAGGTGATTGATGTCACCTCTTCTTTCAACCTACTCCTCGGGAGGCCATGGATCCACATTGTCAAGACGGTATCTTCCACCCTCCATCAAAAATCAAGTTGCCCGCGCAAGATAATGTTATTACTTTCGAGGCAACCCCCATGACCGTGGCAAGCTGCAATGCCACGAGCCGCACAGACCTTCGAGAGTTCGATTTTGAGGGAATGATCGAGGAGGAATACCTCTTCAGTCCTTATTTCACCATGAGCATCGATATGATGCTACAGAATTTGGGGTATTTTACGGGAGCTACCTCAAGGCCATATCTTCCAGCTGGGAAGACTATTAAGGTCCTGAACAATGAAGACTCACACTTCGGCCTAGGGTACGCTCTGACCTCGGGCAACGTTGTCCGAGAAGGCATCAAAAAGGCCTGTAATATCATTAAGGGTACCTACTTAAGCCCTTATAGCCCACGGCTGCCGACTACTTCGTCATGCCGGTATTCCGAGCTATTAAGTCGGTCTGTGCCGACCCACTATCACATACCCCGAGACCAAATTGGCTCGGGAATGCAACTATTTCAAGGGCAAGTTCAAGGAAGAAGGTCCGCTCATTACCTTCTCTGAGTCTGATCTACCACCGTTCGGGGTCTCCCACAACTTGGCCCTGTACATCACGGTGATATGCCGGGGTAAATATCTTCCGATGACCCTAATTGACGATGGGTCTGCTGTGGACGTCCTTCCTCTAAGGACCGGCAAAGCCCTCGGCATTACCGAGGCTGACTACATCCCGACTGCTCAAACCATCCATGCTTTTGATTGGAGACCAAAGTCGGTAGCTGGGGCCATTAAACTGACAATCATAACGGGCCCAGTTGAAAAGGAGCTGGAATTCCAGGTGATTGATGTCACCTCTTCTTTCAATCTACTCCTCGGGAGGCCATGGATCCACATTGTCAAGGCGGTATCTTCCACCCTCCATCAAAAATCAAGTTGCCCGCGCAAGATAATGTTATTACTTTCGAGGCAACCCCCATGACCGTGGCAAGCTGCAATGCCACGAGCCGCACAGACCTTCGAGAGTTCGATTTTGAGGGAATGATCGAGGAGGAATACCTCTTCAGTCCTTATTTCACCATGAGCATCGATATGATGCTACAGAATTTGGGGTATTTTACGGGAGCTACCTCAAGGCCATATCTTCCAGCTGGGAAGACTATTAAGGTCCTGAACAATGAAGACTCACACTTCGGCCTAGGGTACGCTCTGACCTCGGGCAACGTTGTCCGAGAAGGCATCAAAAAGGCCTGTAATATCATTAAGGGTACCTACTTAAGCCCTTATAGCCCACGGCAGCCGACTACTTCGTCATGCCGGTATTCCGAGCTATTAAGTCGGTCTGTGCCGACCCACTATCACATACCCCGAGACCAAATTGGCTCGGGAATGCAACTATTTCAAGGGCAAGTTCAAGGAAGAAGGTCCGCTCATTACCTTCTCTGAGTCTGATCTACCACCGTTCGGGGTCTCCCACAACTTGGCCCTGTACATCACGGTGATATGCCGGGGTAAATATCTTCCGATGACCCTAATTGACGATGGGTCTGCTGTGGACGTCCTTCCTCTAAGGACCGGCAAAGCCCTCGGCATTACCGAGGCTGACTACATCCCGACTGCTCAAACCATCCATGCTTTTGATTGGAGACCAAAGTCGGTAGCTGGGGCCATTAAATTGACAATCATAACGGGCCCAGTTGAAAAGGAGCTGGAATTCCAGGTGATTGATGTCACCTCTTCTTTCAACCTACTCCTCGGGAGGCCATGGATCCACATTGTCAAGGCGGTATCTTCCACCCTCCATCAAAAATCAAGTTGCCCGCGCAAGATAATGTTATTACTTTCGAGGCAACCCCCATGACCGTGGCAAGCTGCAATGCCACGAGCCGCACAGACCTTCGAGAGTTCGATTTTGAGGGAATGATCGAGGAGGAATACCTCTTCAGTCCTTATTTCACCATGAGCATCGATATGATGCTACAGAATTTGGGGTATTTTCCGGGAGCTACCTCAAGGCCATATCTTCCAGCTGGGAAGACTATTAAGGTCCTGAACAATGAAGACTCACACTTCGGCCTAGGGTACGCTCTGACCTCGGGCAACGTTGTCCGAGAAGGCATCAAAAAGGCCTGTAATATCATTAAGGGTACCTACTTAAGCCCTTATAGCCCACGGCTGCCGACTACTTCGTCATGCCGGTATTTCGAGCTATTAAGTCGGTCTGTGCCGACCCACTATCACATACCCCGAGACCAAATTGGCTCGGGAATGCAACTATTTCAAGGGCAAGTTCAAGGAAGAAGGGCCGCTCATTACCTTCTCTGAGTCTGATCTACCACCGTTCGGGGTCTCCCACAACTTGGCCCTGTACATCACGGTGATATGCCGGGGTAAATATCTTCCGTTGACCCTAATTGACTATGCGTCTGCTGTGGACGTCCTTCCTCTAAGGACCGGCAAAGCCCTCGGCATTACCGAGGCTGACTACATCCCGACTGCTCAAACCATCCATTCTTTTGATTGGAGCCCAAAGTCGGTAGCTGGGGCCATTAAACTGACAATCATAACGGGCCCAGTTGAAAAGGAGCTGGAATTCCAGGTGATTGATGTGACCTCTTCTTTCAACCTACTCCTCGGGAGGCCATGGATCCACATTGTCAAGGCGGTATCTTCCACCCTCCATCAAAAATCAAGTTGCCCGTGCAAGATAATGTTATTACTTTCGAGGCAACCCCCATGACCGTGGCAAGCTGCAATGCCACGAGCCGCACAGACCTTCGAGAGTTCGATTTTGTGGGAATGATCGAGGAGGAATACCTCTTCAGTCCTTATTTCACCATGAGCATCGATATGATGCTACAGAATTTGGGGTATTTTCCGGGAGCTACCTCAAGGCCATATCTTCCAGCTGGGAAGACTATTAAGGTCCTGAACAATGAAGACTCACACTTCGGCCTAGGGTACGCTCTGACCTCGGGCAACGTTGTCCGAGAAGGCATCAAAAAGGCCTGTAATATCATTAAGGGTACCTACTTAAGCCCTTATAGCCCACGGCTGCCGACTACTTCGTCATGCCGGTATTCCGAGCTATTAAGTCGGTTAGTGCCGACCCACTATCACATACCCCGAGACCAAATTGGCTCGGGAATGCAACTATTTCAAGGGCAAGTTCAAGGAAGAAGGTCCGCTCATTACCTTCTATGAGTCTGATCTACCACCGTTCGGGGTCTCCCACAACTTGGCCCTGTACATCACGGTGATATGCCGGGGTAAATATCTTCCGATGACCCTAATTGACGATGGGTCTGCTGTGGACGTCCTTCCTCTAAGGACCGGCAAAGCCCTCGGCATTACCGAGGCTGACTACATCCCGACTGCTCAAACCATCCATGCTTTTGATTGGAGCCCAAAGTCGGTAGCTGGGGCCATTAAACTGACAATCATAACGGGCCCAGTTGAAAAGGAGCTGGAATTCCAGGTGATTGATGTCACCTCTTCTTTCAACCTACTCCTCGGGAGGCCATGGATCCACACTGTCAAGGCGGTATCTTCCACCCTCCATCAAAAAATCAAGTTGCCCCTGCAGGATAATGTTATTACTTTAGAGGCAACCCCCATGACCGTGGCTAGCTGCAATGCCACTAGCCGCACAGACCTTCGAGGGTTCGATTTTGTGGGAATGATCGAGGAGGAATACCTCTTCAGGCCTTATTTCACCACTAGCATCGATATGATGCTACAGAATTTGGGGTATTTTCCGGGAGCTACTCAAGGCCATATCTTCAAGCTGGGAAGATTATTGAGGTCCTGAACAACGAAGACTCACACTTCGGCCTAGGGTACGCTCTGATCTCGGGCAACGTTGTCCGAGAAGGCATCGAAAAGGCCTGCAATATCAATAAGGGTACCTACTTAAGCACTTATAGCCCACGGTTGACCGACTACATCGTTACGCCGGTATTCGGAGCTATAAAGTCGGTCTGTTCCGACCCACTATTACGTACCCCGAGATCCAATTGGCTCGGGAATGCAACTATTTCAAGGGCAAGTTCAAGGAATAAGGTCCGCTCATTACCTTCTCTGAGTCTGATCTACCACCGTTCGGGGTCTCCCACAACTTGGCCCTGTACATCACGGTGATATGCCGGGGGAAATATCTTCCGATGACCCTAATTGACGATGGGTCTACTTTGAACATCCTTCCTCTAAGGACCGCCAAAGACCTCGGCATTACCGAGGCTGACTACATCCCGACTGCTCAAACCATCCATGCTTTTGATTGGAGCCCAAAGTCGGTATCTGGGGTAATTAAACTGACAATCATAACGGGCCCAGTTGAAAAGGAGCTGGAATTCCAGGTGATTTATGTCACCTCTTCTTTCAACCTACTCCTGGGGAGGCCATGGATCCACACTGTCAAGGCGGTATCTTCCACCCTCTATCAAAAAATCAAGTTGCCCCTGCAAGATAATGTTATTACTTTCGAGGCAACCCCCATGACCGTGGCAAGCTGCAATGCCACGAGCCGCACAGACCTTCGAGGGTTCGATTTTGTGGGAATGATCGAGGAGGAATACCTCTTCAGGCCTTATTTCACCACTAGCATCGATATGATGCTACAGAATTTGGGGTATTTTCCGGGAGCTACTCAAGGCCATATCTTCAAGCTGGGAAGATTATTGAGGTCCTGAACAACGAAGACTCACACTTCGGCCTAGGGTACGCTCTGATCTCGGGCAACGTTGTCCGAGAAGGCATCGAAAAGGCCTGCAATATCAATAAGGGTACCTACTTAAGCACTTATAGCCCACGGTTGACCGACTACTTCGTTACGCCGGTATTCGGAGCTATAAAGTCGGTCTGTTCCGACCCACTATCACGTACCCCGAGATCCAATTGGCTCGGGAATGCAACTATTTCAAGGGCAAGTTCAAGGAATAAGGTCCGCTCATTACCTTTTCTGAGTCTGATCTACCACCGTTCGGGGTCTCCCACAACTTGGTCCTGTACATCACGGTGATATGCCGGGGGAAATATCTTCCGATGACCCTAATTGACGATGGGTCTACTTTGAACATCCTTCCTCTAAGGACCGCCAAAGACCTCGGCATTACCAAGGCTGACTACATCCCGACTGCTCAAACCATCCATGCTTTTGATTGGAGCCCAAAGTCGGTATCTGGGGCCATTAAACTGACAATCATAACGGGCCCAGTTGAAAAGGAGCTAGAATTCCAGGTGATTTATGTCACCTCTTCTTTCAACCTACTCCTGGGTAGGCCATGGATCCACACTGTCAAGGCGGTATCTTCCACCCTCCATCAAAAAATCAAGTTGCCCCTGCAAGATAATGTTATTACTTTCGAGGCAACCCCCATGACCGTGGCAAGCTGCAATGCCACGAGCCGCACAGACCTTCGAGAGTTCGATTTTGTGGGAATGATCGAGGAGGAATACTTTTTCAGTCCTTATTTCACCATGAGCATCGATATGATGCTACAGAATTTGGGGTATTTTCCGGGAGCTACCTCAAGGCCATATCTTCCAGCTGGGAAGACTATTAAGGTCCTGAACAATGAAGACTCACACTTCGGCCTAGGGTACGCTCTGACCTCGGGCAACGTTGTCCGAGAAGGCATCAAAAAGGCCTGTAATATCATTAAGGGTACCTACTTAAGCCCTTATAGCCCACGGCTGCCGACTACTTCGTCATGTCGGTATTCCGAGCTATTAAGTCGGTCTGTGCCGACCCACTATCACATACCCCGAGACCAAATTGGCTCGGGAATGCAACTATTTCAAGGGCAAGTTCAAGGAAGAAGGTCCGCTCATTACCTTCTCTGAGTCTGATCTACCACCGTTCGGGGTCTCCCACAACTTGCCCCTGTACATCACGGTGATATGCCGGGGTAAATATCTTCCGATGACCCTAATTGACGATGGGTCTGCTGTGGACGTCCTTCCTCTAAGGACCGGCAAAGCCCTCGGCATTACCGAGGCTGACTACATCCCGACTGCTCAAACCATCCATGCTTTTGATTGGAGCCCAAAGTCGGTAGCTGGGGCCATTAAACTGACAATCATAACGGGCCCAGTTGAAAAGGAGCTGGAATTCCAGGTGATTGATGTCACCTCTTCTTTCAACCCTACTCCTCGGGAGGCCATGGGTCCACACTGTCAAGGCGGTATCTTCCACCCTCCATCAAAAAATCAAGTTGCCCCTGCAGGATAATGTTATTACTTTAGAGGCAACCCCCATGACCGTGGCAAGCTGCAATGCCACGAGCCGCACCGACCTTCGAGAGTTAGATTTTGTGAGAATGATCGAAGAGGAATACCTCTTCAGGCCTTATTTCACCATGAGCATCGATATAATGCTACCGAATTTGGGGTATTTTCCGGGAGCTACCTCAAGGCCATATCTTCCAGCTGGGAAGACTATTGAGGTCCTGAACAATGAAGACTCACACATCGGCCTAGGGTACGCTCTGACCTCGGGCAACGTTGTCCGAGAAGGCATCAAAAAGGCCTGCAATATCATTAAGGGTACCTACTTTAGCCCTTATAGCCCATGGTTGCCGACTACTTCGTCATGCCGGTATTCGGAGCTATTAAGTCTGTCTGTGCCGACCCACTATCACATACCACGACACCAAATTGGCTCGGGAATGCAACTATTTCAAGGGCAAGTTCAACGAAGAAGGTCCGCTCATTACCTTCTCTGAGTCTGATCTACCACCGTTCGGGGTCTCCCACAATTTGGCCCTGTACATCACGGTGATATGCCGAGGTAAATATCTTCCGGTGACCCTAATTGACGATGGGTCTGCTGTGGACGTCCTTCCTCTAAGGACCGGCAAAGCCCTCGGCATTACCGAGGCTGACTACATCCCGACTGCTCAAACCATCCATGCTTTTGATTGGAGCCCAAAGTCGGTAGCTGCGGCTATTAAACTGACAATCATAATGGGCCCAGTTGAAAAGGAGCTAGAATTCCAGGTGATTGATGTCACCTCTTCTTTCAACCTACTCCTGGGGAGGCCATGGATCCACACTGTCAAGGCGGTATCTTCCACCCTCCATCAAAAAATCAAGTTGCCCCTTCAAGATAATGTTATTACTTTAGAGGAAACCCCCATGATCGTGGCTAGCGGCAATGTCACGAGCCGCACGGACCTTCGAGGGTTTGATTTTGTGGGAATGATCGAGGAGGAATACCTCTTCAGGCCTTATTTCACCACTAGCATCGATATGATGCTACAGAATTTGGGGTATTTTCCGGGAGCTACCTCAAGGCCATATCTTCCAGCTGGGAAGACTATTAAGGTCCTGAACAATGAAGACTCACACTTCGGCCTAGGGTACGCTCTGACCTCGGGCAACGTTGTCCGAGAAGGCATCAAAAAGGCCTGTAATATCATTAAGGGTACCTACTTAAGCCCTTATAGCCCACGGCTGCCGACTACTTCGTCATGCCGGTATTTCGAGCTATTAAGTCGGTCTGTGCCGACCCACTATCACATACCCCGAGACCAAATTGGCTCGGGAATGCAACTATTTCAAGGGCAAGTTCAAGGAAGAAGGGCCGCTCATTACCTTCTCTGAGTCTGATCTACCACCGTTCGGGGTCTCCCACAACTTGGCCCTGTACATCACGGTGATATGCCGGGGTAAATATCTTCCGTTGACCCTAATTGACTATGCGTCTGCTGTGGACGTCCTTCCTCTAAGGACCGGCAAAGCCCTCGGCATTACCGAGGCTGACTACATCCCGACTGCTCAAACCATCCATTCTTTTGATTGGAGCCCAAAGTCGGTAGCTGGGGCCATTAAACTGACAATCATAACGGGCCCAGTTGAAAAGGAGCTGGAATTCCAGGTGATTGATGTGACCTCTTCTTTCAACCTACTCCTCGGGAGGCCATGGATCCACATTGTCAAGGCGGTATCTTCCACCCTCCATCAAAAATCAAGTTGCCCGTGCAAGATAATGTTATTACTTTCGAGGCAACCCCCATGACCGTGGCAAGCTGCAATGCCACGAGCCGCACAGACCTTCGAGAGTTCGATTTTGTGGGAATGATCGAGGAGGAATACCTCTTCAGTCCTTATTTCACCATGAGCATCGATATGATGCTACAGAATTTGGGGTATTTTCCGGGAGCTACCTCAAGGCCATATCTTCCAGCTGGGAAGACTATTAAGGTCCTGAACAATGAAGACTCACACTTCGGCCTAGGGTACGCTCTGACCTCGGGCAACGTTGTCCGAGAAGGCATCAAAAAGGCCTGTAATATCATTAAGGGTACCTACTTAAGCCCTTATAGCCCACGGCTGCCGACTACTTCGTCATGTCGGTATTCCGAGCTATTAAGTCGGTCTGTGCCGACCCACTATCACATACCCCGAGACCAAATTGGCTCGGGAATGCAACTATTTCAAGGGCAAGTTCAAGGAAGAAGGTCCGCTCATTACCTTCTCTGAGTCTGATCTACCACCGTTCGGGGTCTCCCACAACTTGCCCCTGTACATCACGGTGATATGCCGGGGTAAATATCTTCCGATGACCCTAATTGACGATGGGTCTGCTGTGGACGTCCTTCCTCTAAGGACCGGCAAAGCCCTCGGCATTACCGAGGCTGACTACATCCCGACTGCTCAAACCATCCATGCTTTTGATTGGAGCCCAAAGTCGGTAGCTGGGGCCATTAAACTGACAATCATAACGGGCCCAGTTGAAAAGGAGCTGGAATTCCAGGTGATTGATGTCACCTCTTCTTTCAACCCTACTCCTCGGGAGGCCATGGGTCCACACTGTCAAGGCGGTATCTTCCACCCTCCATCAAAAAATCAAGTTGCCCCTGCAGGATAATGTTATTACTTTAGAGGCAACCCCCATGACCGTGGCAAGCTGCAATGCCACGAGCCGCACCGACCTTCGAGAGTTAGATTTTGTGAGAATGATCGAAGAGGAATACCTCTTCAGGCCTTATTTCACCATGAGCATCGATATAATGCTACCGAATTTGGGGTATTTTCCGGGAGCTACCTCAAGGCCATATCTTCCAGCTGGGAAGACTATTGAGGTCCTGAACAATGAAGACTCACACATCGGCCTAGGGTACGCTCTGACCTCGGGCAACGTTGTCCGAGAAGGCATCAAAAAGGCCTGCAATATCATTAAGGGTACCTACTTTAGCCCTTATAGCCCATGGTTGCCGACTACTTCGTCATGCCGGTATTCGGAGCTATTAAGTCTGTCTGTGCCGACCCACTATCACATACCACGACACCAAATTGGCTCGGGAATGCAACTATTTCAAGGGCAAGTTCAACGAAGAAGGTCCGCTCATTACCTTCTCTGAGTCTGATCTACCACCGTTCGGGGTCTCCCACAATTTGGCCCTGTACATCACGGTGATATGCCGAGGTAAATATCTTCCGGTGACCCTAATTGACGATGGGTCTGCTGTGGACGTCCTTCCTCTAAGGACCGGCAAAGCCCTCGGCATTACCGAGGCTGACTACATCCCGACTGCTCAAACCATCCATGCTTTTGATTGGAGCCCAAAGTCGGTAGCTGCGGCTATTAAACTGACAATCATAATGGGCCCAGTTGAAAAGGAGCTAGAATTCCAGGTGATTGATGTCACCTCTTCTTTCAACCTACTCCTGGGGAGGCCATGGATCCACACTGTCAAGGCGGTATCTTCCACCCTCCATCAAAAAATCAAGTTGCCCCTTCAAGATAATGTTATTACTTTAGAGGAAACCCCCATGATCGTGGCTAGCGGCAATGTCACGAGCCGCACGGACCTTCGAGGGTTTGATTTTGTGGGAATGATCGAGGAGGAATACCTCTTCAGGCCTTATTTCACCACTAGCATCGATATGATGCTACAGAATTTGGGGTATTTTTCGGTAGTTACCTCAAGCCCATATCTTCTAGTTGGGAAGATTATTGAGGTCCTGATTAACAAAGACTCACACTTCGGCCGAGGGTACGCTCTGACCTCGGGCAACGTTGTCCGAGAAGGCATCAAAAAGGCCTGTAATATCATTAAGGGTACCTACTTAAGCCCTTATAGCCCACGGCTGCCGACTACTTCGTCATGTCGGTATTCCGAGCTATTAAGTCGGTCTGTGCCGACCCACTATCACATACCCCGAGACCAAATTGGCTCGGGAATGCAACTACTTCAAGGGCAAGTTCAAGGAAGAAGGTCCGCTCATTACCTTCTCTGAGTCTGATCTACCACCGTTCGGGGTCTCCCACAACTTGCCCCTGTACATCACGGTGATATGCCGGGGTAAATATCTTCCGATGACCCTAATTGACGATGGGTCTGCTGTGGACGTCCTTCCTCTAAGGACCGGCAAAGCCCTCGGCATTACCGAGGCTGACTACATCCCGACTGCTCAAACCATCCATGCTTTTGATTGGAGCCCAAAGTCGGTAGCTGGGGCCATTAAACTGACAATCATAACGGGCCCAGTTGAAAAGGAGCTGGAATTCCAGGTGATTGATGTCACCTCTTCTTTCAACCCTACTCCTCGGGAGGCCATGGGTCCACACTGTCAAGGCGGTATCTTCCACCCTCCATCAAAAAATCAAGTTGCCCCTGCAGGATAATGTTATTACTTTAGAGGCAACCCCCATGACCG